>CM060938.1:372006963-373256963 GCA_030765085.1 Allium cepa | reverse complement strand
TGACCGGAGAAGTAATTTGATATAATTTGTTACAACCATTATAGTAATATTTTGAAACGATCTTTTTCCAAGTAGCATTGTCGTTTATATCCTTAAACTTCCATAACCATTTACCTATTGAGAACGCAAAACAATGACTACTAAACCACCATCTTTTTTAGATTTACAAATTGTTTCCCAATTTACTAAACATTTGATGTAATTATTAGAATTTTTCCCACTCCATAAAAATCTCTTCTAATTTTGTCTATTTTATCTATCACCCAATCTGAAAATAGATGCATAGACATCCAATAAATCAAGAGGGCTGATAAAATAGAATTTATTAAAACTAATCTACCCGCTCTAGATAAAAATCTCCCATTCCAATTAGAAATACTATTTTTCATTTTATATATGATTATAAACCAGTCATCTTGTTTAAGTTTAGTAGGTCTAATCACAAAACCAAGATAGTCAAAAGGAAAGTTCATAGTTTTACAATTAAGAGTATTAGAAACTAAATTTTCAATTTTATCAAAATCATTTAAAACTAAAACAAAACTTTTATCAAAATTTATTTTTAAACCTGAAAATTGTTCAAAACTATATTAAATGAACTTAAGGGAAATAATGCGCCTTGGAAAATGGGCAGAAAAAAGCAAGGTATCATCAGCAAATTAAAGGACAGATATATCATTACGCAATATGTTATTGCCTACACATCCCAAAGATCCATTATCAACTGCTTTTTTACCAATCTTAACGAAAACATCAATGCTAAATTAAATAATAAAGGCGATAAAGGATCCCCTTGCCTTAAACCTCGCTTGGATTGAATTTTATTACCTAATATATCGTTAACCATAATACTAGAGTTACCAGTTCTAAGCAAATTTTTAATCCAGCTAATCCATCTATGATAAAACCTCTAGCATGAAAGATATCTACAAAAAAATCTCAATCTACCGAATCAAAGCATTTGCGAAGTCCAATTTTAAAATCGCACAAGTTATATTATTCTTACAACAATGATTAAGGTACTTTTGAACAACAGCCACACCGTCAGTGTATTTCTCCCTTTGATAAAAGCAGATTATGAACAATCAATTAAATAATTTATTCCTATACTAAGTATATTAGCTAAAACTTTAGAAATAATTTTAATGGAACATTTAATTAAAGAGATAGGTCTAAAATCTTTTAAGTTTTTAGCTCCTACATTTTTGTGTAATAAAATAACATTTGCAAAATTAAATCCCCCTAGTTGCAAATTACCATTATAGAAATCATTAAACATGTTAACTAAATCTAGTTTTACAACATCCCAAAAAGTCTTATAAAAGAAAATTAGGAACCCATCTGAGCCCGGGATTTGTCACCTGGCAAGTCATTAATAGCTTTTCTAATTTCCTCTTCAGTAAAAGGATTATCTAACTCAGAAAGATCAACAATAGAATCTGACGGATACAAATCATTCCATCTAACATCAATTCTATGTTTGTTTTTATCACCAAAAATATCCCTATAATACTCTATAAAAGCCTAGTTAAGATCCCTTTGATCAACTAACTCTTCATTATTAACAATAATGAAATTAATTGTATTGCTACGCTTTCTACCATTAGTCATATGATGAAAAATTTAATATTAATATCTCCTTCATTGATCCACTAGATTTTGGATCTCTGCTTCCACGTAACATCCTCCTTTTCTAAAATAGAATATGTTCTTCTTTTAGATTAGCAAGAGCATTATGCTTTCCTAAATTTAGTCATCTAATTTCTTCTATCTTGTTTATTTTAAGCATCTCATAAAGAATATTATCTTTTTTGATTTTTATATTACCAAAAACATTTTTATTCCAATTTTTTAGAAAATGCCAAAGATCCCTACGTTTTGAAACGAATTTTTTTGCAAAATTATCCTTATTTCTAATATTATAATCGTTCAAATAAATCCATTTACAATTAATAAGGTTCAAGAAATTTGATTCCAAAAGCCACATTTTTCAAATTTAAAAGATCTAATAATAACCCTATGATGCTCACAAGTGAGGATATTAGGACAATGATCTAAGTATGTGTAAGGTAGACCAAAAACTCTACAGATTGGAAATTTGTCTTCAATCTCATCACTAACGAAAAACCTATCAAGAAGAGTCATAGATGGAGACTCCATAGCATTACCCTAAGTAAATTCACTATTAGAAAGAGTGATCTCAATCAAATTAGAATTAATAATAAATTGATCGAATTCCTCCGTAGCAGAGTAATCCCCTGCCCGAGGTGAACGCTCTCCTATAAAACGCGTAACATTAAAATCACCCCTCAAATCCAAGAACCCGAAGCTAA
Organism: Allium cepa; assembly: GCA_030765085.1. Lineage (NCBI taxonomy): Eukaryota > Viridiplantae > Streptophyta > Magnoliopsida > Asparagales > Amaryllidaceae > Allium > Allium cepa. The sequence goes on along the minus strand of CM060938.1, from coordinate 373,254,630 downwards.
GGATCTAAATTCTAGGCATTCTTTCCATAAAATTCTTCGATTAATTTTTGAATTAGGCCCATAAACATTAGAAATATTTAAAAAAGAATTATCCACAAGATTAATAAGAATAATATATAGAGAATGCTGCTTAGTAATACACTGAAGCAACTTAAAATAATTATCCCGCCACCCAATCATTAAACCCCCAAAAGTACCCACATAAGGTTAAAAACCCATTTTCTAAGATGATACCCACCTAATCTCCTGCAGAAACGAATATCTAGACAATTATTATTAGTTTCCTAAAGTAGAGCAATGTTATTAGAGTAGTCTTTAAAAAACACTCTAACCTTATCACACTTATTCAAATCATGCAAACCTCTAATGTCCCAACTAATGGTCCTCATACACCAACTGTTCTAGCCCTCTCTAATTCCTTACATCTAATATACTCACGATCAACCTCACCATTAGAAAAAATGAAAGAAGCATCACAAGCTATCTGACTTAACTCAGTAGATAATAAACTGCCTAAAGCATAAGGAGAAAACATACTACCCAAAACAGAACGCATACCTGAGCCTGTATTCGTAGCGCCACTCGTGGCGCTCAAACAAGGTAACTAACCCATAAACAGAGAGTGACAACTGCGGATCCAAGCACTTCGACGAACAGAACCACTAGAAGCTACTGATTTCTTATGCCTTCCTCTCTTCAACGAAGAAGGAATAAGAAATAAACTCCTGCCCCTCTCCATCATTTTTAACTCCAAAACATTAACTTCATTATTCACAATCAAAGGATCCACACAAATACTCGAAGCCAAACAACTGTTTCCTGATACAAGACCTGAAGCAGTTTTACTGTTGGAACCAACAATCATATTGCTAGCACCATTTTCATTCACCCATTAGATATTTTACCTGAAGTCATATGATCATTTTTGGCTACTTGACCCAAAGCTCATTCTCTATTTAATTTTAATCCCACATAGATAGCATAATTTTGGTCCGCTCTTCTATTAAATCACTCGAAGTCAAATTACCATTTTCGCTTTCTTTCCCCAAAGCAGTTACAGTAACAACAAATTTCTCCACCCCTTCATTTGAATTTTGTAATGAAAACATATTCAAATCAATAGAATCATCCATCTCCTTATTTACATACACTTCCTCTTCCAATCGACCATCCCTACTATAGACAACAACTCATTCCCATCTCCATTATCAGAACTAACATTAAAATTATCATTTCTGTCATCATCGAGCATAAATGAAACATCACCAATATGATCTAAGTTCTGTACACATTTCTCACCATGTACACTAATGTCAGTTTGTACATCAATAGAAACCGGCATAAAGCAACATTCAATACTCTTATCTAGACCATTCTCCAATATCTCGTTTACAGTTACCGATGATGTCGATAAAAAAATCCCATCAAAACCTCTCCATGATATACCTTAGCAACTTCTTCTAAATTATTAGACATTCCAGCAATCAAAGACACCCCAAAAGAATCGCCCAAATCACTAATCTGGTCTGTAGTATCTATATTATACTGCAATTCATCACCACAAAAATTCAATTTCTTATCAATACTATCAGTAATAACAACATCTATGTCCTCCTCAATCAAAATATTGTTTTTAGAGCTCTTAGAACAATCCATTTTTGCATCAGTTACACTTCTGCATGATAAAATACATCTGTCTATTGTAACATCAGTTAATTCCAATCCAAAGTCTAAATCATTTTTGTCAACAACAACCAGGTATTCAAATATGTACCTATCTTTATCTCGAAATTTACCAATTCTTGAGATTTTTCTCTTTTACCACTAACTCGAGTAAAGCCTCTTATTAAACCATAATCTTTACCCTTAGCATGAACATCCACACTTTATTTGCTATAGGAGCACTGAAATCCATAAAACATTGCATAACGGAGGAATCCAATAACATCGGATTGAGTTCTATAATCTCGTCCCCCTTAGTATTTGCAGAAATGACAGAGTTCAAACATCCATTATTCCCAAGCAATACATCGGTTATCTCAACACCAATACATCGGCTATCTCAACAATATCAACTGACTTATTGAACGAAACATCAAATTTTCCAAAACAGTCTTCTGGGTCTCCAAATCTATCCCTATATCTCGTGCTTATATTCAATGAATTTATCACGTCGAAATGAACAAACATTTCTTCTAAAAGTTGAACCTCTTCGTTTCTCTATTGCCATAAATTGTCAAGAAGGATTCCTTTGAGCAACATGCAATTTAATGTGAATTGAAAGCCATGATCGATATATTGTGGCCCAGAAGCTATGAACTTAGATTTCATCAAGCAAGAATTCTTCTTATGACCGGAATTGCCACAAGCGAACATCCGTGTTCGATATTTTATGGCCTAGAAGCTACGAACTTAGATTTCATCGAGCAAGAATTCTTCTTATGACCAAAATTACCACAAGCGAAGCACCTGATAAGGTCTCGACATTGAGAGGCAAGATGATCGTGATCCCCACATCTAAAGCAGAAATTATTCTCGTTTTTCAATTCAGTCCAATTTTTGAAACGCTGACGATTCCAAGAATGAGAATGAGAAATCGAAGTAGGTAAGCCCTCCTTAACAATTTGGGCATAAGAACAATGATGAGAAATGCGATCAGAAAACAAGATGAGTTTGTCAATTACGATCTCGAATTAGAATGAAATAAAGAAGGAGATGTTTGAAAGGAAGAATTTGTAGTCAGAGACGCCATTCTTTTTTAATATACTTGAACATATTATTACTTGCATTAATGTTGTATACTATTCCAAAAGTTTATATATATATATATATTGAATTTTTATTTATATTTTCATAAGTTATAATTATATTAATTTATGTATATTATTTAATACTCTTATTAAATCCTTCAAAAATATTTTACAAAATTTAATCGGTTATATTTTAATTAAAATGTGTAGAAACTATATTTAAATGATTCTACAGAGTATCAAATTATTTTACAAAACAATGAATTTTCAAAAAATAATATTTTAAAGTGTTTTTCAAAATATAAAAGGATATGTTAACATATCCTATCCATATACGTCGACATAATGACCATAAAATTCAAAATTCAAATTTGAACTGAAGTGTCTTTTCATTGCATCTCTTTGCGAATGGATATGACCGTTGTTTTCCTATATATACCAGACTACCAAACGAATTTTCATAAATAACTTCTTATTCTTCTCTCCTTTTTTCACTCTCTTGATTTCTAAACCGGTTCTTACCAAAACTCCACCAGAAGTCCATCAGAATCCAATTCAGTTATTACTAATTTGATTCTCCTTCGTCTACTCTATGATTTCTCTGTAAACTCTATAAAATCATACTCTATCAAACATACTTTTATACTATTCTAGAGTTATAGGATCAATTATAATCAAGATCGAAGATCTAAGTCTGCGACTCTTATACTTTATGGTATGCTTAGTATCCCTGAAATCTAAGTTGGTATGATATTAGCCTATAAAATCAATTAGGTGTGCTTAGTAGCCCGTAAATCTAGTGGGTGTGCTTGTAGCTTGGAAATCAAATGACTCTACCCAAAGGTTGGGATTCTAAAGAGTGTGTCATGTAGCCTTGAAATCAAGATTGTATTTACATTTGCTAATTAAAAAGAAATCTGTACATGGAATTGTGTGGGATTGGATATAGAGTAACTCCGAATTAGCATAAAATCTAAGTGTATTCTTTCCTTTTTACTTTTACTGCATTTATTTTTATCTGCACTTTGATTTTATAATTGTTAATTACATCATTCCAAGTAGAATCTTAAAGAATTTGATAAATATTCATATAATCCATTAAACACTATTCACACCAAGTTCACCCTCCCCTCACCACTCTTGCATTAATTTAGCCTTAAGGTACCTATTCTCTTACTCACATTTATCATCAGATAGTAATACTATTTATGACTGCAGCATCAGTAGTGCTTATTTTCGACCTCAAAATAAGCGATATTACAATTTTACATTTATTTTATAAACAAAGAATCCCTTTCTTCAAAAATCAAAAACTTTTTGATTCAACCAATTGTATACTAGAATTTCAAAAATGAAAAATCCTTTTTACCAAAAATATTTAATCAGAAACTTTTTACTCAACAAATCTTTTAAAATTATGAGTTTTCAAATTTCCTTACTTTTATCAAAACAACTTTCCAATAAATCCTTTGAAAAAATTATTTAAAACATTTCAAGGAATTTTACAAAACTATATTATCAAATTCTTTTCCATGGGGATTGTATGTAGAAATTTACTTTAGTTGTCCTTTCTTTTGAACTTTCTTTCTTTTCTACTCAATCTTTATAAAAATTCGATTATCTCCTTGTGGTGAATAATGTACACCTTCTTGTTGGAACTTGCTCTATTCGTTCTTCACATCTTCTTCATTCCTTACTTTTGGTTCTTTACAACACATAGATTCTTATCTCTCATCTACTTTTATGTATTGGGCTAGGCCCACTAATCTTTGTCCGTATAATTAGGCATATATAATCAACTATAATGATGATTTTACTGCCATATAATATATAGTTACTACCTAACATGTTTATTTGTTATTTCTATAAATGTCAATTGTCTATAATAAATGATTATTATTCTAACGAAAAATTTCTAAAAATATTAATTTATTCATTCAAATATGACCTATTATGCCTTTCTTATCTTTCCATTCTTACTCTAATAATCTCTTTAATTGGTTCATTTATATCCTTATCAAATTCTTGTAACCCCCTATTTATTACACATTTATTGCCTTGTTAACTTTGGAGTTACAATCTTTTCTTTCTACAATTTCTAAGTTAGTATTATATATTGAATTGAAGGTTTGCCTAATTTTTTCATACATTAAAAATAAGTATATACATTTATATATAGTAAAATTTCAGAATTTAAAAAAATAACAAGTATGTCTTTGATACGTATACATACCCTGTTGATCGGGTAACATGATGTAATGATTCTAATTTTAGTTAATATTATTTAAAATGTTTAATTAGGTAAAATTAATAAAATAATATAGAAATTTAAGGGATTGAGATTTGTAAGTTAATAAAGATTCACGCCCTAACGATTATGTGAATAAAAGGGACACTACACATAATTAAGAAGGAGGAAGATGATGAGGGTAAAATGGGAATAGCCTTTATTCCTATACCCTAAAGCCTTTCATTCTATCCACTTCCTCATTCATTCTACATTCACAAACTAAACAAAAACAATACTAAGCTTAGGGCAACCACTATTATGAAGATTTATAGAGTAGATAAGCCAGGATTGAAGTAGAAAGTTTGAAGAAATCAATATAAGGGCAAATCTCAACCTTCGTAACACAAAACCAAGGTGAATAATTAGTTACATCTCATGTTTTGATTATGATTTCGATTTTAAAGGATAATTCGTTTATTTGCCAGTTATATGCCATGTTATAGTAATTGAATGATTATATGCTTTAAGTAGACGATTTATATATATTTAATAATAACTTTATGATATGTTTAGATTAGAAAACCTATCATATTACATCCAAATGAATTTTGTTTTTAATAGATGGTCAAAATATTATTTTAGCAGTGTATTTCAAGTTTCAATTTTTTTAAGTAATTATGGATTCATTATGAATTTTCTATGAGAGAAAATAGTTCATTTCAGGTTAAATTATTTAAGGCAATTAAATAATGTTTTCGAGTCTGAAATTTATATATATTAGAAAAATTATTTAATATGAGTTATTATGATTTTTGTGGATTTTTCCTAAATGTTTTACAATAACTAATAAATTGTAGAAGTTAGAGGACTTAAATGCTTTAAACGTTTTATTGAGAAGAAGGGATTAAGCATTAAATTGTTTAATATTTAAACTTATGACTTACGATAGTAAATTTCAGAAAGAAATTGGTAAAGAAATTGTCAAGACAAATAATGAAAATTATGTGAAAATGAGTTAATTTAAAAAGCATAAAATCAATTTTGTAATAATTTACCCTTTTGTCACTTCCATATGATTGCTTGCATCACCAAACTCCCGCTTCTAAACCTTCCACAGCCATATGAAACGAATGCATAGGGCATCAAGCATTTGGTATGTAGTGTATTGGAGCTAGATGGACGGAAGGAATGGTGGTGAAGGCATGCTTGCAATGAGGTTAAAGCCGCCTTTAATAACATTCAAAACCATTGGGCCGCTTTCCTTTTAACCCATATATGTGAATGGAAAGGTGTCGCACCTATACCTTTTGACATGGTTAAGAGCACTTTGTTCTAAGACATATGTATACATGCGGAAGCATGTTTCCATTACCCCAGGTCTTTTGAAAGGATAGCTTTCCAATGTGTCCCCTTTATACATCGTAGTTTGTTTTGTTTTCAAACTGTGGTTTCAAAAGAAATACTTTAAATTGGCTTTAAAGCTATGCTTCCATAACTTTTTACTTGAACTTAATGCTTTCGAAAGATATGTTTTAGTTGTTTCGAAAGGGATGTTTCTTAGTGTTTCAAAAGGATAGTTTCAAAGCTACCCTCTTCTCTAATTCTTTTACTTGAAACCAATGCTTTCGAAAGTGATGCTTTCACCCCTATTTCCTTTCCCTATATTTTTATTAAGTGTTGAACTTAATGATTTAGAAAAGGATGCTTTCAATGATTTCGAAAGAAGATGTCTAAGATTTTAATTAATGATTTCGAAAAGCTTATTTCTACTGAATTTGAAAGGAAGGTTTCAGCCTTTCAGCCTAATGTTTTTAAGGTTAAAGAATTTAACTTATTTAGAAGGGATATATAACCTTAATGATATAGATTTTCATCAACGTTGTTTCGTGTAAAGCATATATCATGGCATAAGTATTTTGGGTAAAGCAAAGAGTATAATTTCCTTGTTTTGTAAAAATATGATTTCAAAGGTTAATCATTGTAAAGAATGTTTTCAAGGAAATGAAATTTGAATAGGGCGGTCAGCCCAGATATTTGCTAAAAGAATGACTCATATTTTAGAATACCGAATCGGAATGGTATGGGGTCGTGCCCTATACTTTAGCCAGTATCCCTAGCTAATATAAGTCTAAAATTCCAGTGTGTAGGGCTTCTCATAGTTAAGACTAAAATGATGTTACACATAGAAAGGAATACACAGAGTAGAGATAGGTTATTGGTGAGCATGCGAAACCATTAGGATCAATTTACCCTAAGAGAAGTAAGTTAACGGACAGACCATCCAGTATTGTGTCTAGCAGAAGTTAGAATATTTGTAATGTCTAGTAGGCTCGAGTCAGCCAGTGATTGATAGTCAGTCAGATAAAACTATAATATTCGGACGGAGAGTCCATTGATTACCTGATTTATATGCATATATGTTATTGCTATTGTTGTTATAATTAGTTTGATTGCTGAATTTTTATTTGTAAAAGATATGCTTTTAAAAGGATATTAGTGAGGGAAAACAGTTCTGTTAAGCGGCGTGGTCTTACTTAATATCAGTAAACTGAGATATAGTAGAATTTTTCACACCAAGCTTTGTTTCTAACTCGAAGTTTATATTTCCCCTTAAACACTTGGATGCTTAAAATATAATTTTAGTAGATTGAGATTTAATTTATTTCAGGTTTTACAAGATTAAACGAATAAGCTTCCGAAGATGTGCAGGAGGCAAAGCTAGCTATATAGGAGTTATTTAGTATTACTTCCATTGTGATGTATTTATGAATGATATGTCTATCTATCTAGTACTCTGATCATCCAAGAGGGCATCATCATATGTCGCTCTTGGCTAATTTTTTAATAATTATATTTATCTGTACCTGGGAATCGTTTTGGAATTTTATAATTGAATATGAAATATTGATTTGAAATGTAATTAGAAAAGCTATTATGAAATCTGTGTTGATTTTATTTCATATTCATGTGCTTCTGATAATATGGATACCATTAACATTGTCGTACTTCGTCACTGAAAGTTAGTACTATAGATGATTACTGCATTTATAACAATTAACTTTGGGCCTCAAAATACGGGATGTTACAGATTGGTATCGGAGCATAGGTTTATGAAAACTTCAAAGAAATTTTAAACCAAAAATGATTTTGTAATTAGAGTAAAGATTGGGGTATAGGATAATGCTACGGTAACGTACTTGTATTTGTTATATATAAGTATACGCTTTACCTCCATCTTCCCATCTCCCTTAGGCTATTCTTCCATACCTTACAAAGGTTCTAATACAAATTTAAAGGAAGTACGATATGGATGCTAGGAATGGAAGAATTAACCTTGGTGGAGGAAGCACTACAACTAATGAAAGTGATAGACCAAACACTAGAAGGAATCTAGGTCGAGGAAAGCTGCTAATGTGGGTGTCGTAGCATCGCAAGTTGATATGGGAGCTATGTATCATTTCTTCGTCAACATGATGTCGGCTGGGGCTGCTGCCAAATTAGTTGGAGGAAATACTGGAAAGGTAATCAGGAAGCTTCAGTGGCTAACAACTATGTAGTGTTGAGCAGAGACTATATTAGGATTTGAGGGAAGCTGTTTACTGGGACTAAGGACACAATTAAAGTGGAGAATTGGTCACTTCATTATGAAAGGATTTTTGTGATTTAGGACTTAACGATGAGCAAAAAAGGAGACTGGCATCCAAACAGTTGCAAGGAACAGCATTGTACTGGTGGAATAATGTTACTATAGGAGTAATTGAAGAGGCTATGACATGGGCAGAATTCAAAAAAAGGTTTAAATAACGGTTCATGTTGGAGATCGCCAAGTCAACTCTACTCAAGAAGTTTGCTAAGTTGGTACAAAGAGACATGACAGTGCTTAAGTATACTACTAGATTTGAGGAATTATCGAGATACCTTGAAAAAGTTATCAAAGGGAATGAGAAGTTAATCCATGAATTGAGACCTACGCAGCTAAAGCAACTTTTTCCACATATTAGGGATCCATGCGATGTAGTTATTGAGATGGCTGAGGAATGAGGCGATTTTTGCTTCTTTTAATGGTAATAAAGCAGTGGAAACTCAAGGTAGGCAGAACCAGAAGAGAGTTTTCCACAAGAAGGGAACTTAGAAGAGTGGAGCTACTGAGAATGGAAAGGCAAAAGTTATCTGCTACAAGTGTGATAAGAAAGGGCATTTCTTTAAGGAATGTCTCTTATGGAATGGAAAGAAAGTGATTGGAAAGAAGAATATCAAATGCTTCCACCATAATCAGATTGGACATTATAAGAAACAGTGCTTGGAACCAATCAAGGACGGAAAGGGAAAAGTGTTTGCATTAGAACCAGCTACCACTAAACCTACAGCAGAGAAGAATGGAAAAGCTATGTTGGGAGGTACGCTTTTGATTCATGATATGTCAGTTAGAGTTTTATTTGATACCAGTGCATCGCAATCTTTATAATCTCATTGTTTGGTAGATAAGCTTAACCTAGAACCTACATACCTAGTTACATCCTTAAGGGTTACGAATACGATAGGAGGGTATGCGATTTTTAGGATGAGATGTGACTACTTAGAACATGAATTGTTAGGTCATATATTCGCTTGTAGTTTTCATGTGTTTGATTTTGTAGCTTTGAAATTATTTCGAGTATGGATTGGTTAAGTACGTACGATGCTAGGATATTTTTCCATGATAGGAAATTATCGCTTTGACATCATAGTTATAGTGATTGGATTATATACACAATATAAAATCCAAATTTTGATTCTTATGCTTTATGGGGCATTATGGATGAAGAAGACGAGTTGAATCTAGTTTTCGTTGCTAGAGAATTCGTAGAAGTCTTTGAGCCCGTGATACGACTACCATCAAAACGAACAATTGAGTTTCGAATTGGTTTAGTACCATGAGCTTAACCTGTGAGTAGACCATTAAGTAGAATGGCACCTACCGAGATGAAGGAGCTAAAGGTGCAACCAGTGGAATTGAAGGTAAGGATTTTATTAGATCAAGAAGTTCACTTTGGGGAGTAGTTGCAGTATTTGTTAAGAAACCGAACAGATCGTTGAGATTGTGTATCGATTATCGTAAGCTGAATGAAAAGGCGATAAAAACCAATATCCACTACTTAGGATTCATGATATGTTCGGCCAGTTGAGTGCAGCCAAAGTATTTTCTCAGCTGAATTTGGCAACATGGTTCCATCAACTTAGAGTGGCAGAGGATAGTATTCCTTTAACAGCATTTAGGACTAGATATGGATCATATGAATGGTTATTGATTCGTTTGGAATAATCAATGCACCTGTATTCTTCATGGACTTGATGAACAGAATCTTCTATGAGCATCTGGAAAAATTTGTATAAGTATTCGTCGATGATGTTTTGATATATTCTAAGGATGAGAGGGAGAATGAAATTCATCTTAGACAGTACTAGAAACACTAAGGCATCATCAGTTGAAGATAATGTTTTTGAAGTGTGACTTTTGGAAGAAGAAAGTGAAGTTTTTCTTGGTCATGTAGTCTCAAAGAAAGAGTTAGTAGATCTGGCTGAGATAGAAGCAGCGTATAGTTAGAAGAGACCCAAGATAGTGACTATGATTAAAAAAAATCTTGGATTAGCTAGCTACTACTGAAGATTCATTAAGGATTTCCGATGGATAGTAGCTCTGATGATTAAGATAACATGGGAAGATGTGAAGTTTGTTTGGACTGATAAGTGTGAGGAGGCATTCTAGAAACTAAAACATTTGTTGACTAATGCACATGTGTTAGTTCTTCCAGAGGGGGATCGAGACTTAGCTATTTATACGGATGCATATGGAATAGGATTAGGAGCTGTGTTAATGTAGAGAGATAAATTGATAGCCTATAGAGGTAAAGTGATAGCCTACGCTTCTTGATAGCTTAGACCGCATAAAGTTAGATATCCAACTCACAATTTGGAATTAGCTGTGTTATTTTTTACATTGAAGGTGTAGAGACATTACCTTCTCGGAGAAAGATTCAAGGTGTTAGGATCATAAGCCACTAACCTTCGTCCCTCGATCTAAGAATAGTTTAGATCGGTCCCCAATTAATATACCAGGGCTGGATCAGTCCAAGCTCAAAGTATGTTGGATCGGTCGCCTCATCCGAAAACTTACAGGCACCTAGCTCCCCTAATCAATCTAAAATATTTATTCTCTCAGAAGAAATTGAATATGAGACAACGAAGATGGTTAGATTTCATAGCTACATACGACCTTGGTATTGAGTACAGTCCAAGAAAAGGAAATACAGATGCACTTACTAATCATCAACATGTAGTATTGGCAATGATAGTTAAGCGGAAAAACTTAGAAGCATTGACTATATGCAAAGTACAATGGAGATTCGAGGCTAGTTCTAGTTGAGAAACCGCCATGGTATCATGCTTAGAAGTTCAACTCTTGATGATCGAAAGGATTGCTTCTAAGTAGGGAAAAGATCCATTATTGGCTCAATAAGTCATAAAATTAAGGAATGGAATTGAGAGCGATGACCTAAGAGATTTCAGTGTTGACCAAAATGGGTGGTTGAGGAAGAAGGAACGACTATGTATTCCGAATATAGGAAACATTAGGAAAGAAGTTCTTAGAGAATGCCATCGTTCGAAATTCACTATTCATCCAAAAGGAATTAAGATGTATCTGAATATAGAAAGGAATTTCTTCTGGGAAGGTATGAAGAGAGATGTAGGCATATTGGGTGAAGCAATTTTTAAACTGTCAACATGTAAAGGTCGAGCATCAGAAATCAATTGGATTACTTTAGCCTTTGGATGTCCCAGTCTGGAAATGAGATTCTATCTCAATGGATTTCACAGATGGATTGCCAAGGTCGAATAGAGGAAATGAGAGTATCTGGGTTGTGGTGGATAGATTGACTAAGAGTGCACACTTTATACCTACTAAGTCGACCAGAACAACACCGGATTTAGCTAAGTTATTCACGAGGAATATATTTAGACTACATGGAATTCCTATTAGTATATAAAGTGACAGAGATTTCTTATTCACTAGTGAGTTCTAGAAGAGTCTACAGGATACTTTAGGTACCAAGCTCAATATGAGTACCGCTTATCATCCCTAACTAGATGGGCAAATAGAGAGAGTAACAACGTCTTATAGAATTTTTTAAGAGCTTTGATTTTGTAGGATCATGGGAAGTCCATCTACACTTAGTCGAGTTTTCGTATAACAACAGTTATCAGGTTAGTATAGGGATGGCAGCGTTTGAAGCCTTGTATGGAAGGCCATGAAAATATGTAGTTTGTTAGTTAGGGACCGGGGTTAGATTAGTTCTTGGTCCGGATTTGGTTAAAGAAGCTACAGGAAAGATTGAGTTAATTCGGGAAAGAATGTAGGTGGCTCGGTCGAGGTAGAAGAGTTACGCAGATAAAAGATGGAAAGACTTAGAGTTTTTAGTTGGTGATCATGTTTTTGTAAGCATCACTAATGAAAGGTGCGATCAGATTTGGAAAGTCAAAAAATTGGCACCAAGATTCATTGAGCCATTTCCTATTGTAGAAAGGATCGAGAAACTCATGTATAGGATAGTGTTACTGAATAGTTTGGCAGGAGTCCCCAACGATTTCCATATTTCTTATCGAAGGAAGTGTATTTGAGATCCAGAGATTATTATTACACCCACTGTGTTAGAAAATCTAGTGCGGAACTAGATATGACTATAGTTTGAAAAAAGTTCGTATAGTTGCGAAAGACAAGAAGAGCCTAAGGAACAAGAGAGTTAGATTAGTCACAGTCCAGTGGAGTGACGACGGGAGAGACTGTACTTAGGAAACCGAGAGCAGGATTAGGGACACTTATCCTTACTTGTTTGATGGTATTTTTTACATTTATGTTTGATTATTGTGGGTAACTTATCATAATTTCGAGGATGAAATTCTTTAAGAAGTGGACTCTTTAATGACCGTAATTTAATTAACATTATTTTAAAATTTTAGTTAGGTAAATTAAATAAAATAATGTAGAAAGTTAAGGGATCGAGATTTGTAGTTAAGGAGGAGTCATGCCTTAATAGATGTGTGGATAAAAGGGAAACTAAACATAATTAAGAGGGAGGAATGTGATGAGGGTATAATGAGAATAGCCTTTATTCCTGTACCCTAAACCCTTCCATTCTCTCCCTTTCCTCATTCACTCTACATTCAAAAACTAAACAAAAATAATACTAAGCTTAAGCAGGACACATTAAAATATTTAAAGGGAAGATAAGCTAGGGTTCAAGTAGAAAGCTTGAAGAAATCAATCTAAGGGCAAATCTTAACCTTCTTAACACAAAGCCAAGGTTAGTAATTAGTTTACATATCATGTTTTGATAATAATTTTGGTTTCAAAGGATAAATCCATTTATTTGCTAGTTATATGCCTTGTTATAGTAATTGCATGATTATATGCATTAAGTTGATGATTTATGGAGATTTAGTAAGAATTAGTGATATGTTAAGATCAGAAAACCAATAATATGGCATCCAAATGAGTTGCATTTTTGGCATATGGTCAAAAATATTATTTTAGAAGTGGGTTTCAAGTATCATAATTTTCTAAGTAATTATGGATTTATTATGAATTTTATATTACAAAAAATAGTTAATTTTGGATTTAAATTATTTAAGACAATTAAATAATATTTTCAGGTCTAAAATTTATGTATGTTAGAAAACATATTTAATGTTAATTAATGTGATTATGAGTGATTTTTCCTAAGTGTTTTACTATGGTTTATAAATTATTTAAGTTAGAGGACTTAAATGATTTAAACTTTTTATTAAGGAGAAGGGCATAAGTGTTAAATTGTTTAATACTTAAATTTTTGATTTGCAGCATTATATTTCAGAAAGAAATTAATAAAGAAATTGTTAACAAATCATGTTTTGACAAATAATGAAAGTTAGGTGAAATCAGTTACTTTATAAAGCATCAAATCAGTTTTGCAGTAATTTACCTTTTCACCACTTCCATATGCTTGCTTCTATTACCAAACTCCTGCTTATAAACCTTCTGCATCCATACGGAACCAATTCACAAGTATCAAGCATTTGGTATGTAGTGTATTGGAGTTAGACAGAAAGAAGGGATGGTGGAGAAGGCATGCTTGTGACGAGGTTGAAGCCGCCTTTAATAGCTTTCAAAACCATTGAGCTGCTTTTTTTTTAACCCATATATGCGAATGGGATGGTGTTGCACCTATACCTTTCAACATGTTTAAGAGCACTTTGTTTTAAGACATAAGTATACATGTAGAAGCATGTTGCCGTTACCCCAAGTCTTTCGAAAGGTTAGCTTTCAAATGTGTCCCCTTTTATACTTCATCGTTTGTTTTTTTTCCAAACCATGGTTTCGAAAGAAATATTTTTAATTGTTTCGAAGCTAATCTTCCATAACTTTTTACTCAGACCTAATGCTTTCGAAAGATATGTTTTAAGTGTTTCAAAAGAGATGTTCCAAGTATTTTGAAAGGATAGCTTCGAAGCTTCCATCTTCTCTAATTCTTTTACTTGAAACCAATGCTTTCGAAAGTGATGCTTTCGCCCATGTTCCATTTGACCCTACTTTTTATTAAGTGTTGAATCAATGATTTTGAAAGGGATGCTTCCCATGATTTCGAAAGAGATGTCTAAGATTTTAAGTAATGATTTGGAAAGGTCTATTTCCAATGCATTTGAAAGGAAGGTTTTGGCCATTCAGCCTAATGTTTTCAGGGTTAAAGTATTTAACTTCTTTCAAAGTGATAGATAACCCTAATGATTTAGATTTCATCAACATTGTTTTGTGTAAAGCATATATCACGGCATAAGTATTTTGAGCAAAGCAAAGAGTACAATTTTCTTGTTTTATAAAGATATGATTTCAAAGGTAAATCAATTGCAAAGAATGTTTTCAAGGAAATGAAATTTGAATAGGTTTGTCAGCCTAGATATTTGCTAAAAGAATAACTCAGATTTTAGAATCTAGATGAGACTAGTGTGGGGTCGTGCCCTATACTTTAGCTAGTAGCCCCTACCTAGCATATGTCAAAATTTTCTAGTGTGTAGGATTTTGTCATAAGCAAGACTAAAATGATATTACACACAAAAAGGAATACACAAAGTAGAGATAGGTTGTTGGTGAGCCACAAACCATTAAGATCATTTTACCCTAGGAGAAGTAAGTTAAGGACAGAGGGTCTAGTATTGTGTTTAACAGAAGTTAGAATATTTATTATTTCTAATAGGCCCGAGTCAGCCAGTTGTTAATTGTCTGCCAGATAGTCTATAATGTTCGGACGGAGAGTCCAATGGTTACCTGATTTATATGCATATATGTTATTGCTATTGTTTTTATAATCAGTTTGATTACATGATTTTTATTTGTAAAAGATATTTTTTTAAAAGGATAATAGTAAAGGAAACCCGTTCCGCTAAGCAGCATGGTCTCACTTAGTATTAGTAAACCAAGATATAATAGAATTATTCACACCAGCTTTATGTCTGACTTGAAGTTTATGTTTTCCCCTTGAACTCTCGGGTGCTCAAAATATAATTTGAGTAGATTGAGATTTAAGGTATTTCAAGTTTTAGTAAGTTGGACGAGTAAGCTTCCGAAGAGTGCAGGAGGCAAGCTAGTTATGTAGGAATTATTTAGTATTATTTCCAATGTGATGTACTTATGACTGATATGTCTATCTATTTAGTACTCTGATCATCCAAGGAGGCATCTTTATATGTTGCTCTTGGCGTATTTTGTATAATTATATTTATCAGAACCTAGGAATCATTTTGGGATTATGTAATTGAATATGAAATATTGATTTGAAATGTAGTCAGAAAAGCTGTTTTGCAATCTGTGTTGATTTTATTGCATATTCATATGCTTCTGATATTATAGATACCATTAACATTACCGTATTTTGTCACTAGAAATTAGTACTATAGATGACTGCAGCATCTATAGTGGTTAGCTTCGGGCCTCAAAATAGGGGATGTTACGCCTAAGCTTTGATACTAAATGTAATAACTCGCTCTACAAACAGACCTAAATTCCAACCTAGAAAGGGCCCATCAAAACTTAGACCCATTCCAAAATGGTCTGATGGTTGGTAAAAAGAATGATAAAGAGCTATTTATTTGCACATTCATATCTTACAGCGAAAGGATAAAATATAATAAAAACAACAATACCTATTTTATTAAAAATTCAAAATATAATAAAACCCGTAATACAAAACCAATAATAATCGTTAGATATCCGTGGAATATCATATTTAAAATACATTAGTTTTCGATGATACTTCTTAAAATAAAATAAATAGATAGATAGATAAAATTCCACAAGCTTTCTCCACGCCTTCGCCTTTAATGTCATCGTCTTTCCTAACTTGTGTTGTAATAGGGATGGAGTTAGAGTAACATATGTCTGAGAATATTAATCTCGGGTCTTACTACAATAGCAGTTGGGCAGTTTAACTTAAATAGGAATATGTACTTCGTATTTTCTCTACATCCTAAGTCTTTCCAATATAAGCCCAAGGGTCTTTCCAAATATAAGCCTATAGCTATCTCTCTTTCAACCCAATAAACCATATCTATCATCAATAATGTCCTATCAATGTAGGAGATAGTACCCAAGTCACTTAGTACCTTTTAATGGAAATTAAGCAGATTCTGGCCATTTTGTACCTCTTTTAAGGCAAGTCCCCATCCTTTAATACCTATTCCAAGGTGGACTCCTCTCTAGTAACTATCTAGCTGACATTGTATGGAATCTCTTCAAGCACTTAATACTTCATATCTAATCGGGCTCTTTCCCGAGATATCCTCTACCGTACCTAACACATTTCCTCAACCATTTACACTTCCTGCATAAGGAAGAGGTGGGCCCTCACACAACCACTTAATATCTTTAATCCCTTAAGTAGGTCCTTCTTATTATGACTTGTAACCCACAGTGACATCTCACATTAGTTTGACTATTTGTAGGTAATAGTGGCTAGATTGGCTGGGAAGATTTGCCCTACAGAGTTTGGGACTAACCTCGCGTCATTCGTATTTACTTATTATATACGATGTCTCACATGAGTCACAAAGTCAACCTACCAGATTAGCTGGACAGACTTCCATGTGCTTTTGACTAACCTCACATCCTTATAACTTAGTCACAATCTATAACACTCTCTACATATATTATCACACACCTCGCATCTGTTATTAAGGCCTTATAAAATCTTTCTTAATTCAAATCTACCATTAATTACTTTACTAAGGGGGATTTAATAATAACTAATGGCATATTAACTATGAAATTAACGCGTGATAATTATACATCATTCATGCATACATACACGCCTAGGAATTTCTAGGGGTGTGGAGTTTACACCCTAAACTAAGGTTTAAATGTCAACTATTTCAAATAATACAAGTCTTATTATTAATATACCTTTAATCCAATATCCAAAAATCGAATCAATGGACTTGTGTACAGATAAAATTCAAACTCAACCCATTATGTTAAAACAAAGGAATAAAATAAATAAACTTACCATTTAAATTCCTTTTATGCTCTTGTTAACCCAAAAAATGGTTCAACCCCCTGGATTGTGTGTGAAAGCACCATCCATGTTTTTACAGAGCAATAATATAAAGAATAAATGCAAAAAAAAAAGTAGAAATAGTAAGAAGACAAGAAGATTTTCATTGAGGTTTAGTTGTTAATGGATCCTATGTCCACTTTATAACATTTATTATCGACCGATTGCTGTTACAAGGTAATTGGGTTATAAAGTTGTTCAATATCCCGAATTGGATTAAGTCACCAATGTTGGAGTTTAGTGAAGAATCATACTAAGCCCCTTGGATGACTACTGTGAAGGAGAAAGAGAGGAGTGAAGAATAATTTCAGCAGAGTTTCACCCGCCAGTCCCCAGGATCCCCTTTATGTTGCCCATAGTATAGTATTTGTAGAGGTTGGAGAGCTACTGGGCTAGGCCTTCTTGCCAGATGCTTGCAAAGGACCGTAGGAAGTCGCCCTGCAAATTTCACCACAAACCGAGCTAACCTAATGGATCGCTAGTGATCCATAGGCCATGGATCACTAGCTATCCATAGATTCTAGCTCGATGGTGACCTAACAACTAGGGATGCGTCCCTTACCCTCTGTCTAAAAATTCATAGCCACCTGGAAAAGCATCATGGATCGCTAGTGTAACGACCCAGAAATTTTAGTAATTTAAACTTGAATATTTAATTGGATTTAAATATTTATAAGTGAAAATTTTAAGTCGAATAATTTATTTATTGAATATTTGGATTTAATTGGACAATTAAATCGATTTATTTAATAGTGAAATTCCACAAATAATTTGATATTGGGTTAAATATGATTGAAAATGGTTTGGAAAATTTTGTTTTATCATATTGAAGTTATAGAAATATTTTAGAACTTGTAAAACTGAATTTGGAGTAAATTTGTAAAAATTGAATATTTTAATATTTAATTATCGACTGAAAAATAGCCAATTTTTGAACAGTCTCGGAATTGAACGAAACGAGTTCCATTGGATCCGTAATAGTTAGTTATTATCGGATTTCAATTTTCGTAGCAATCGGAGTTGTCGTTTGACCGTGGCAGCTCGAAACGCATCGATATCGTTTTAATTTTAATTCGGCGAGTTAAAATGGCCATTTTTCAAACGGTCTCGGATTTCGACGAAACCAGTTTCATCGGATCCGTAATGTGATATTATTGCAAGATTTCAAATTTCAAGTCGTTTGGATTTGCCGTTTGTCCGGTACAAGCCAAAACGCCTAGAAATCGCTTAAATCGGTTTAAATTTAAATTGAGCGTTTATTACCGTATCTCACACATATGATGGAATTAGCTTCCGAAACTTGTTCCATTGTGTCCGGAATGCGGAAAAACATTAGGATCGCCTGGCGGCATGCGTCATTTGGAGTTCGTTTGCAAAAGTGTCAAATTGGTGATTTTATTATTAAAATAATATTAGTATATATATGTTATTTTATCTCAAAACCCTAGGAGATTAGGGCCAGCCGCCGTTATTAGTTCCAATGGCCAGAAATCACCCGAATTCTCCTCCAATTATCTTATAATCCGCGCATCGATTCAAGAAGTTATCAACTGCAAAGTCGTAGAGGACTCTAAGATCTACAAGTTCAACGGTTGAGATCGTGTTCGGAGCTTTGGGTCAACGGGTATTTGGGCACAAAGGCCGTGCGTTTCGTGCATTCCTCAAGGTGGAGGAGGGGGCCGAGTTTGGCCTAGCTCTGGCCGAAGGTGGCTCTTGTCGTGGGCTACGAGGTGGCGCTCTCTGATCGATGCAAAGGCGAGTGTGGTGGTCGCGAATTCAAACCCTAGGTGTGGATGTTTGGGTTTCTCGTGCGCGCGTGTATACCTGGGAGGAGAAATGCGAACGGGAAGAAGGGAGAGCATGGGGCCCGCACGCGTGAAGATGGGTGAGGTGTTTTCTTTTAATTTTTAGTTTAAATTCAAAATTCAAATCGTATAACTTAAAAACGTGATAACTTTTGCATGCGAGGTCGGATTCGGACGAGATTTTTTGCGTTGGAATCGTATTCGTGTGCTCTTCGCAATGCAGCTGGTTTGGAGTCGATTGGAGCTCGTGTGAATTTCGGGTAAAATTAAACGTTCGTTTAATTTTATTCGAAACGAACGCGAAAAACGGAAATAAAATCAAGGTGAGAACTCCTCACTCAATCGAAAGGTTTTGTTTAAAATTTTAAGTAGTTAATGTTGATTGATGATTGCTGTTTGATTGTGCTAGTAGATATAGTAGGATATATACTATATATAGCGATATATATATATTGGCATATGTATATATCGGATTTGATTCCCCGCCTCGTATAGCGGATGAGACCCTATTGCGCCGCCTATTAAGCGAATATTTTATAAAATCCCATATACCGCGATATTCCACCTTGAAGTGGAATTGGTATTGTGCTAACGTCTGTGGATGCAGGGTAACAGGTTGGAGGGATCCAACTGGATTCCTCACATATTTATTTGTTTATAAATATTATGTTGATTGTTGATAATCATATTGATATATGACACTTATTCCCGTGATTGACCATTCGATGTCGTTGCATCATCGGATTCAAATTTTTAAAAATTAAAAAAAAAACGGTTTTTGAATTTAAAAAGGGATTTAAAAGTGATTTCTCAAAGAATATGGTTTATTAAAAATTTTGAATTGATTAAATTTTAAAATAAATAGATGGATAAATTTTTATGTTTTAAAAATTTATATCTTTATAAAATATAATTTAAAAGGAATTTTTAACAATGATAGGTTTTTATAAAATAGTTAAATTTGGTTTTTGGGAAGTTATTATTATTAATGGTTTATATAAAGGATTTTATAAATGGATGTTTTTAAATAAAAATTATTGAAGTTATAGAATAAATTTATAAAGTGTTAAGTTGATGTATAACATGAATTTCACTAGGATTTATAGATTAATAAATGTGAAATTTATAAAACGAATGGTTATTGGAAAATTTTAAGTTTATAAGTTATTAACTTATAGAAATGGATTTGGGCATTAAAAAGGGGAATTTTATAGAAATTGTTAATAAATGAAGATTTCATTAGTTGAAATTATTATAAACCATAAAGAAATCTTGTAAGTGATAAGATTTTAAATCGGTGAAGTTCAAAGGAACGATTTGGTAAATAAATAATATTATAAGTATTTAACTTACAATATGGCTTTTGGGTATGAAATTGGGTTATGTAAAAATTGCATCGGATTAATAAAGGAATTTATAAAATTGGGGTTTATAACAGAAATGGAATTTATAAACTATGTTTATAAATTTGAAATTCATCGAATTTGATAAATTGAAATATGGGAATTTGTTAAGTGGGCTATATTCACTATTTTGAATATTGAATAGATTATTAAATAAAATGGGTTTGTTTTTGGGAAAGGAATGTTTTAAATGGAATTTAAAACGAATTAAAGGTGTTTTAAAATGTATTGAGTATTGAAAACATAGATTTCAACATTGATTGTTGAAATAGACGTTTTCGAGAAACAGAAGGGGATAATTTGTATAGTATTGGATTTATATATCTATTTTTAATTTCAAATCCATATACTAGTGTTTTTGGGTTGTCGTAACGATGTTTTACGCAACATTCGTTTTTAACCCAAATAAATGTGAATAAAAGAATGTTTTCTTAAAGAGAATGGAATAAAATACTTAACGGTAACTTAAGTATATTGAATATTTCCAAATTGTTGAAAATAAGTTAAATTGTGAATTACTTATTATTAAATAAGTATGGGAATGTTTTTTTTTCAATATAAAAGGAACGTTTTTGAGGATTCACCTTTTAAAGGTAAATCGAAGTGAATAGTTTGAAATTGATTTGAAATCGTGTATGTGTAGATATTTGGGAAATTGGAAATTCACTTTGGAATTTATAAATAGGAAGGGAAATTTGTTTAAAAATAAATGTTGATTTATTTTTAAATATGAAAATATAATTTACGAATTTGGAACATAAGTAAAATAAATCGGTAAAGATTTGTTTGGTGGTTTGAAATTTGTTTCAAAAGGTATATATGGTTAAGGTGATTTGAAATTAGTTTTCAAATGGTTAAGGTGATTTGAAATTGGTTTGCAAATGGTTAATGTAATTTGAAAATTGGTTTTCAAATGGTAAAGGTAAATTGGAAATTGGTTTTTCAATTGGTTAAGTGTGGAAAATTTTATCGTGAAGTGGTTTTGGTAAAACAAATAACTGGGGCAATTATTTGTAAATGGTGTATATATATATATATATATCTTGTAAAGATATTTTGGGACTTAATAATTTTGGAAAAATTATTTGGAATCTGATGATGTGGCGCATCTTTATTGATAGTTAAATAACCGACTATCAATATTTACCCTTGGATGGTATTGATTGTGTTTGTTTGGAGTTGAATGCACACTTATTTTTAAAATAAGCGCTCGCTATTCGGTTTAGCCGGGAGAGGACCTTTGTGTCGTATATCCCATTCCGAATATGCGATACGTCGTTGGATTGCATTTGAAGACCGGTGTGAAGACCGGGTATTTGTGAAAACGATAGGATGACCTATCGATTGTCTCCGCATCGTTAGCTACGATATGGAGATTTCCTTTGTGATGGGAAATTTTATCGGGATTGTGAATACCCGGATTGCAAGGGCTTCTTTGGAAGTGCCTTCGGTTCTGTTCGAACCCGGAACAGACTTGTATGGTTACGTGTCTGACATTACATTTTGAGAGATAGAGCAGATTTCTTTCAAATACATTTCTGTTGGTGGCGGAGAATTTATTCTCTTAGCTTAACACCCTTCTCTGAGACGTACGAGCTCAGAGGTTATGTAGTTGAAGGTTATCAGCGATATTTCCCAATCTGGTAATGTGGCATGCTGAGTGCTGCTGTGTGATGATCATTGGTTGGTCATTTGTGATATGATCATTTGTTTGATCATTTATCTTTGTGATTATTGCTTTGGTCATCTGTGGACCCGAAGCATGGCTTTGTTACACAAAGCGTAGCTTTGTGGACGAGACTTCGTCAGGACCTCACTCCCCGGAAATGGTCGAAACAGGAATATGCGGCAAGGTTATGAGGGTCGCGCCCTTTAGGGTATGTCATTCCCTTCTGGAAAAGGGTGGTATCATGGTATGGAGCCCAGATATTTACTCATGTGGAAACACTATATCTATTTCTGTGTGGTGTTGTTGGTATCGAGCGCTCGGATAAAGGTCCCAAAGGACCGGGGGATGACATATTCGTGTAGTAGTTACCTAGTTACAGAGGTAACCCGGCCTTGTGTTGGCAGAGATCTAACCGTAACGTTAGTTTCTCGGGACGTCCCGCCAGAGGCGATCCCATGTGGCAGTAGGAAGTTCCTTAGCCTGACCATTTGTTGGAAATCCAATCAAAACAATACGCGCCTTGTACGGTTTTAGTTGTATTACCTGCCATTCACTTATGGTGGTCACCACTGTTTGGATGGTAGCTATAGTAGGCATAGTTCGGAATGTCTATGTTGGCTAGGATTTATATTCTACTTTCGAAATTGTTTTCTACACTATGCACTAGTAATAATATCAAAAAATGATTTGATTTTCGCGTAGTAAGCATCTTTGACTATCATAAGGAGAAATCTCCTCCAATTCTGCGTTTGCATTGTGTGTGTGGCGGGAGGCCTTATGGTAGTTTCATTTTCCAAAAAGCATTGCGGATTTAAAAATTTAAAATTTTCTTGTTGCTTGTTTAAAGATTAACTGTTTTGAGTTCTCACACCAGTCCCATGACTGACCTGGAGTTTATTGTTCCTTTCCTAAACTCTGGGTGCCCACTATTTTCCACACGGGCAGTCTAGAGTTAGGTTATCAGGTTATTCTGGATTCGGGAGTTGCTGTGCAGATCTGGAGGCGAGCCAGATAGCGTAGTCTATTATCTATTGTATATAGTACTTCTTTCCGCTGTTGTTGTCGTACACTCTGATTGATGTAATGTAATGTGATGTAATGTATAAAATGTATAGTTCTTTGTTTTAAATGAATATTCATTTATCTATTATATGTTGTTCCGCTGCGACTGTGAGATTCTGTTATTGTTTCTCGTTCTGTTACTTGTTTTTCTGTTTTCTCTTCTCTTTCTTTTCTTTCTTCTCCTACCTCTTTCTTCTTCTAAAACCCTAACGGTTCGATTTTTCGGCAACGAAAAATCGCGATCGTTACATTTGGTATCAGAGCTTATGGTTAAGCGACAACCTGCTCTGTTGGGTATTACTCATTAGAGATAGAGTCAGCAGTACTCTAGAATGAGTGTGAGTGTAATAATAGATATGAGTGCGTATTTGTTAGTGAATATAAAATTGTTTTATATTGTGATGATTGGTTTGTTGAGTGGTATATGAACCTTCGTCGGCGCAGCCTCGAAAACTGAATCGAAGGGGTTCCTAAACACTTGAATAGAACAATTCGACACAATATTGTTTTAAATTGGGTGAATGAAATAATTTTACCTTGATTATATTTTGTATATAAAGAAAATAATTTTTCAAGGATTATTGAAGTGTGTATATAATTGATTGCTTGGTTGTTGTAAATGATATATATATAAAATAATTAAAAGTTGTTTGAATAAGCTAATAAAAGCAACTATTGTAAAAGAATAATGGTATAAACCAATGAATCATAAGATGAAATAATACTTAATAATGATTTACAATTGTAAGATAATCATGTATGTATATAAGAAGTAAAATTATATAAGTAAAAGGTTTATAAAAGTGATTTATGAATAGAAAGAAAACTTTTTGAAAGAATAATTAGCATTGATTTCACTATTGTCCCTGGGAAATAATAAGGGTGATGACTGCAGCATCATCAGTATCATTTTCGAGTTTCTATGTGATGGATTTGCTACAATAATGAATTTAAAATTGAAGTTTTGTTGTAATAAACCAATTTGAAATTAAAATTCAATTTGAAATTGTTAAATATACGTGAAAAAGGTTTTGGACTTATAATAAATGTTGGAAGTTGAATAATAAATTGTATAACTTATAGTATGGAAGATGTAAGTGAAACCAGTTATTGAAGTGGTTAAACAATAAAGTTAAGTAAAATGGAATATGGATTTAAATGTTGATATGAAGTTGTCTTAAGTAAGTGTTAAATGGAATTAACTTTAGAATTGAAATTCGAACTTGACTGATAAGTGTAAAGCTTAAGTTTATTTGAACAAATGATGTTTAAATGGAATAACTTAAGTGAAGTTGAATAAAAAATCGATCTTTGCATCAAAGTTAAATTATCAAGTGAATTAAATGATGTAAATAAAGTTGAAATGGAATGCAAGTTAAGTAATGTTGAAAGAATTGATGTTAATATCAAAATAAATGAATAAAGTGAGTAAATGAAATTGTTAAAGAGGTGAACTTAAGTTATATAAATGAAATTCAATTTTATTTGTAAAAAAAAAAGAACTAGCAATTGAGTTAAAGTATGAATTGAATGTTAATCAATAGAATATGAATAAGTTGATATGAAATGATGCATGCAAGTGTAAATTCATTTGAAAATAGTTTAATAATAGAATGAAAATCAAGTGAATGTTAAACCAATTGGAATTAAAACAGTTGAACCAAATTGAATTTAAGTAAAACGAATAAAATTTGGTTGTATTGAATGTACATTGGTCGTTATTTGCTTGTTGGTTGATTGTATGTAAATTCATTAAGTGTTAATGAAATTGAACTAGCGCAATTGGAAGCTATGTAATTGAATTCAAATGAAATTGAATAGAATTGAATTGGAATTGAAACGAATGAATTGAATATGCAACTTCAATAATAAACTAAAAAAAATGTGTAAGAAGCATGTATTGGAAATTTTATAATTGAATTGGCAAATTGGTTTGAATATTATAATTGGATATTATGCTAGCAGGATATACAGGTTATAAAGGAATTGGGATTTTGATTTCAAAGTTAAAAAAAAGATTGAATCGCTCGACAAAAGGTACGTATTTCAGTTTTTATATGAGATTTGATGATTTCCTTCTCTAGCCACTTGGCTTTCTCTTTTCTTTTTGATTCTGAGGGGCCGTAGTGCCATTTTGTAGTCGTACCGATCTAGCCGCGCAAAGGAGACTCTGGCGAAATTTTTCGAAAATTTAGGGAGTTAGTAAAATTTTGAGAAATTTTGAAAGTTTGAAATTTGAATTTAAATTTAAATTTGAATTGTTGAGTAAACAATGTTGTTTGAAACCTATAATTGAAGTTGGAAAGCTAATTGAAATGATAGTAAATCCTTAATAAAAAGATTGTTTTGAAAAGTTAGTAAAACTAATTAGCTTTGGAAAAATAATAAACGGTTTAGGATTATTCTCCTTAACTTGCAATTTCGAGGACGAAATTCTTTTAAGGGGGGAAGACTGTAACGACCCAGAAATTTTAGTAATTTAAACTTGAATATTTAATTGGATTTAAATATTTATAAGTGAAAATTTTAAGTCGAATAATTTATTTATTGAATATTTGGATTTAATTGGACAATTAAATCGATTTATTTAATAGTGAAATTCCACAAATAATTTGATATTGGGTTAAATATGATTGAAAATGGTTTGGAAAATTTTGTTTTATCATATTGAAGTTATAGAAATATTTTAGAACTTGTAAAACTGAATTTGGAGTAAATTTGTAAAAATTGAATATTTTAATATTTAATTATCGACTGAAAAATAGCCAATTTTTGAACAGTCTCGGAATTGAACGAAACGAGTTCCATTGGATCCGTAATAGTTAGTTATTATCGGATTTCAATTTTCGTAGCAATCGGAGTTGTCGTTTGACCGTGGCAGCTCGAAACGCATCGATATCGTTTTAATTTTAATTCGGCGAGTTAAAATGGCCATTTTTCAAACGGTCTCGGATTTCGACGAAACCAGTTTCATCGGATCCGTAATGTGATATTATTGCAAGATTTCAAATTTCAAGTCGTTTGGATTTGCCGTTTGTCCGGTACAAGCCAAAACGCCTAGAAATCGCTTAAATCGGTTTAAATTTAAATTGAGCGTTTATTACCGTATCTCACACATATGATGGAATTAGCTTCCGAAACTTGTTCCATTGTGTCCGGAATGCGGAAAAACATTAGGATCGCCTGGCGGCATGCGTCATTTGGAGTTCGTTTGCAAAAGTGTCAAATTGGTGATTTTATTATTAAAATAATATTAGTATATATATGTTATTTTATCTCAAAACCCTAGGAGATTAGGGCCAGCCGCCGTTATTAGTTCCAATGGCCAGAAATCACCCGAATTCTCCTCCAATTATCTTATAATCCGCGCATCGATTCAAGAAGTTATCAACTGCAAAGTCGTAGAGGACTCTAAGATCTACAAGTTCAACGGTTGAGATCGTGTTCGGAGCTTTGGGTCAACGGGTATTTGGGCACAAAGGCCGTGCGTTTCGTGCATTCCTCAAGGTGGAGGAGGGGGCCGAGTTTGGCCTAGCTCTGGCCGAAGGTGGCTCTTGTCGTGGGCTACGAGGTGGCGCTCTCTGATCGATGCAAAGGCGAGTGTGGTGGTCGCGAATTCAAACCCTAGGTGTGGATGTTTGGGTTTCTCGTGCGCGCGTGTATACCTGGGAGGAGAAATGCGAACGGGAAGAAGGGAGAGCATGGGGCCCGCACGCGTGAAGATGGGTGAGGTGTTTTCTTTTAATTTTTAGTTTAAATTCAAAATTCAAATCGTATAACTTAAAAACGTGATAACTTTTGCATGCGAGGTCGGATTCGGACGAGATTTTTTGCGTTGGAATCGTATTCGTGTGCTCTTCGCAATGCAGCTGGTTTGGAGTCGATTGGAGCTCGTGTGAATTTCGGGTAAAATTAAACGTTCGTTTAATTTTATTCGAAACGAACGCGAAAAACGGAAATAAAATCAAGGTGAGAACTCCTCACTCAATCGAAAGGTTTTGTTTAAAATTTTAAGTAGTTAATGTTGATTGATGATTGCTGTTTGATTGTGCTAGTAGATATAGTAGGATATATACTATATATAGCGATATATATATATTGGCATATGTATATATCGGATTTGATTCCCCGCCTCGTATAGCGGATGAGACCCTATTGCGCCGCCTATTAAGCGAATATTTTATAAAATCCCATATACCGCGATATTCCACCTTGAAGTGGAATTGGTATTGTGCTAACGTCTGTGGATGCAGGGTAACAGGTTGGAGGGATCCAACTGGATTCCTCACATATTTATTTGTTTATAAATATTATGTTGATTGTTGATAATCATATTGATATATGACACTTATTCCCGTGATTGACCATTCGATGTCGTTGCATCATCGGATTCAAATTTTTAAAAATTAAAAAAAAAAACGGTTTTTGAATTTAAAAAGGGATTTAAAAGTGATTTCTCAAAGAATATGGTTTATTAAAAATTTTGAATTGATTAAATTTTAAAATAAATAGATGGATAAATTTTTATGTTTTAAAAATTTATATCTTTATAAAATATAATTTAAAAGGAATTTTTAACAATGATAGGTTTTTATAAAATAGTTAAATTTGGTTTTTGGGAAGTTATTATTATTAATGGTTTATATAAAGGATTTTATAAATGGATGTTTTTAAATAAAAATTATTGAAGTTATAGAATAAATTTATAAAGTGTTAAGTTGATGTATAACATGAATTTCACTAGGATTTATAGATTAATAAATGTGAAATTTATAAAACGAATGGTTATTGGAAAATTTTAAGTTTATAAGTTATTAACTTATAGAAATGGATTTGGGCATTAAAAAGGGGAATTTTATAGAAATTGTTAATAAATGAAGATTTCATTAGTTGAAATTATTATAAACCATAAAGAAATCTTGTAAGTGATAAGATTTTAAATCGGTGAAGTTCAAAGGAACGATTTGGTAAATAAATAATATTATAAGTATTTAACTTACAATATGGCTTTTGGGTATGAAATTGGGTTATGTAAAAATTGCATCGGATTAATAAAGGAATTTATAAAATTGGGGTTTATAACAGAAATGGAATTTATAAACTATGTTTATAAATTTGAAATTCATCGAATTTGATAAATTGAAATATGGGAATTTGTTAAGTGGGCTATATTCACTATTTTGAATATTGAATAGATTATTAAATAAAATGGGTTTGTTTTTGGGAAAGGAATGTTTTAAATGGAATTTAAAACGAATTAAAGGTGTTTTAAAATGTATTGAGTATTGAAAACATAGATTTCAACATTGATTGTTGAAATAGACGTTTTCGAGAAACAGAAGGGGATAATTTGTATAGTATTGGATTTATATATCTATTTTTAATTTCAAATCCATATACTAGTGTTTTTGGGTTGTCGTAACGATGTTTTACGCAACATTCGTTTTTAACCCAAATAAATGTGAATAAAAGAATGTTTTCTTAAAGAGAATGGAATAAAATACTTAACGGTAACTTAAGTATATTGAATATTTCCAAATTGTTGAAAATAAGTTAAATTGTGAATTACTTATTATTAAATAAGTATGGGAATGTTTTTTTTTCAATATAAAAGGAACGTTTTTGAGGATTCACCTTTTAAAGGTAAATCGAAGTGAATAGTTTGAAATTGATTTGAAATCGTGTATGTGTAGATATTTGGGAAATTGGAAATTCACTTTGGAATTTATAAATAGGAAGGGAAATTTGTTTAAAAATAAATGTTGATTTATTTTTAAATATGAAAATATAATTTACGAATTTGGAACATAAGTAAAATAAATCGGTAAAGATTTGTTTGGTGGTTTGAAATTTGTTTCAAAAGGTATATATGGTTAAGGTGATTTGAAATTAGTTTTCAAATGGTTAAGGTGATTTGAAATTGGTTTGCAAATGGTTAATGTAATTTGAAAATTGGTTTTCAAATGGTAAAGGTAAATTGGAAATTGGTTTTTCAATTGGTTAAGTGTGGAAAATTTTATCGTGAAGTGGTTTTGGTAAAACAAATAACTGGGGCAATTATTTGTAAATGGTGTATATATATATATATATCTTGTAAAGATATTTTGGGACTTAATAATTTTGGAAAAATTATTTGGAATCTGATGATGTGGCGCATCTTTATTGATAGTTAAATAACCGACTATCAATATTTACCCTTGGATGGTATTGATTGTGTTTGTTTGGAGTTGAATGCACACTTATTTTTAAAATAAGCGCTCGCTATTCGGTTTAGCCGGGAGAGGACCTTTGTGTCGTATATCCCATTCCGAATATGCGATACGTCGTTGGATTGCATTTGAAGACCGGTGTGAAGACCGGGTATTTGTGAAAACGATAGGATGACCTATCGATTGTCTCCGCATCGTTAGCTACGATATGGAGATTTCCTTTGTGATGGGAAATTTTATCGGGATTGTGAATACCCGGATTGCAAGGGCTTCTTTGGAAGTGCCTTCGGTTCTGTTCGAACCCGGAACAGACTTGTATGGTTACGTGTCTGACATTACATTTTGAGAGATAGAGCAGATTTCTTTCAAATACATTTCTGTTGGTGGCGGAGAATTTATTCTCTTAGCTTAACACCCTTCTCTGAGACGTACGAGCTCAGAGGTTATGTAGTTGAAGGTTATCAGCGATATTTCCCAATCTGGTAATGTGGCATGCTGAGTGCTGCTGTGTGATGATCATTGGTTGGTCATTTGTGATATGATCATTTGTTTGATCATTTATCTTTGTGATTATTGCTTTGGTCATCTGTGGACCCGAAGCATGGCTTTGTTACACAAAGCGTAGCTTTGTGGACGAGACTTCGTCAGGACCTCACTCCCCGGAAATGGTCGAAACAGGAATATGCGGCAAGGTTATGAGGGTCGCGCCCTTTAGGGTATGTCATTCCCTTCTGGAAAAGGGTGGTATCATGGTATGGAGCCCAGATATTTACTCATGTGGAAACACTATATCTATTTCTGTGTGGTGTTGTTGGTATCGAGCGCTCGGATAAAGGTCCCAAAGGACCGGGGGATGACATATTCGTGTAGTAGTTACCTAGTTACAGAGGTAACCCGGCCTTGTGTTGGCAGAGATCTAACCGTAACGTTAGTTTCTCGGGACGTCCCGCCAGAGGCGATCCCATGTGGCAGTAGGAAGTTCCTTAGCCTGACCATTTGTTGGAAATCCAATCAAAACAATACGCGCCTTGTACGGTTTTAGTTGTATTACCTGCCATTCACTTATGGTGGTCACCACTGTTTGGATGGTAGCTATAGTAGGCATAGTTCGGAATGTCTATGTTGGCTAGGATTTATATTCTACTTTCGAAATTGTTTTCTACACTATGCACTAGTAATAATATCAAAAAATGATTTGATTTTCGCGTAGTAAGCATCTTTGACTATCATAAGGAGAAATCTCCTCCAATTCTGCGTTTGCATTGTGTGTGTGGCGGGAGGCCTTATGGTAGTTTCATTTTCCAAAAAGCATTGCGGATTTAAAAATTTAAAATTTTCTTGTTGCTTGTTTAAAGATTAACTGTTTTGAGTTCTCACACCAGTCCCATGACTGACCTGGAGTTTATTGTTCCTTTCCTAAACTCTGGGTGCCCACTATTTTCCACACGGGCAGTCTAGAGTTAGGTTATCAGGTTATTCTGGATTCGGGAGTTGCTGTGCAGATCTGGAGGCGAGCCAGATAGCGTAGTCTATTATCTATTGTATATAGTACTTCTTTCCGCTGTTGTTGTCGTACACTCTGATTGATGTAATGTAATGTGATGTAATGTATAAAATGTATAGTTCTTTGTTTTAAATGAATATTCATTTATCTATTATATGTTGTTCCGCTGCGACTGTGAGATTCTGTTATTGTTTCTCGTTCTGTTACTTGTTTTTCTGTTTTCTCTTCTCTTTCTTTTCTTTCTTCTCCTACCTCTTTCTTCTTCTAAAACCCTAACGGTTCGATTTTTCGGCAACGAAAAATCGCGATCGTTACAGCTAGCGATCCATGTAACTTGCTTATTTTGGGCTTTGTCTTTCGGTGTACATTTGTTGTCTCATGTTAGTGTCCTCCAAGTGATTTCGTAGCACTTTGCCTTGTTTTGATGACGATCTGCTTACTGGTTGCATTGGACTGCTGATCAAACTAGATGAATACCTATCTCTCAATTTAATTAGCTCGGAATCCCATCAAACTTAGCCATTATTGGTAGAATACACATTGGACCATGATGCAAGTGAACTCGTGAATCTATGAGCCAAGATTATGGATCGCTAGTGACCCACAAATGATGGATCGCTAGCGGTCCATCACCTTTGCATATTTTTGCTTTCTATTTATCTGAAATCTCTTGGTTTGTTGTTCTAGTCTTTTTGGTTTGCTCTTGAGCTATTCTGGCTCTACCAAGCTATTCCAACTTCCTTTTGATTCTGCTAGTTTGAAAACCTGGATAACATTTGTCCCTCAGAGTAGGTCTTCGTTGAAAATAAGGCATGCTCTTGAAATAATTACTTTCCAACTTCTGCTTGGCGCGGTTGATGCAATCATGTTACGGCCACACAAATTTGAATCTGGCTACATAACTGCTCGTTAAATTTTTACCTAGATAGTTGTTTCTTTTCATATCATTATCAAATTTTTCTAATAATTTATAGAATTTCTTGAAGCAACCTGTGGATCTCGTTACTCAAATTTAAGATTGATTAGCGACGATTCAATGGATCACTAGCAATCCATAGCGGATGGATCGCTGGTGATCTAATAACTCAGACTTTTTCTATGCAATTATTCTATATAAATGCCTTGAGCCGACCTGTTTTCCAATTTTATTTCCTTCTAGCAACCTGAACCTTTTCTTGCCAGTTGAGCTACCTCATATGATTTGACCCAAACTTCGACCAATCCCTCAGTCCATGTGTTTTATCAGCTTCGTCGACCATTATTCACTAGAGCACTTCGCCCTTGAATAACTCGATGCTCATTGCCCATTTGACTTCAACCCCAGCTCCTTAAACCCTATTTCTTGGATCGTCGCCATCCTTACCTTTCTAGATGGCTGGGTCGTTGGTTCACCGCCATCAAAAACACCAATCATCTTTGCCCTTTGATTCTTAATTCGGGGTGAGTGATACTGATTTTGACGTTCATTTCGTTGTTCGACAACGCCTTGTATTGGTGATGATTATAGCAAAGAGTCTGATTTAATTGTGATATAATGGAGGAAGATAGCAAAATCGAGTCTTGAGTTCTTCAAGGAACGACATTCGGGCCTTGCTCTGGTGCATGACATGTTTCGCTGCCTTCCTCCATTGAAGCAGAATTGACTTATACAAAGTTACATTGCCGATACCACATGACGCATCGTGAATTGGTTTTACCCTTCCGGAGGATTCGAATTGATCTTGTTTTCTACACGCCAGTTGTACCTGTGCTAGGAAAAACTTTCAGCGTTGCTCTGGACAATGGATTCGTTATCAATCGTTAATCGATAATAGGTAAGTGTAGCAAAAGTAATTCCAAAAAACGATATAAAAAGTCCTTCTCCCTTTCCCGCTGAAAGCGAGCTATCTACACAGGATAGAGCATTTGTATTGTTCAGGACACCAGCTCACCCCCCATAGATAATACACTACACTTGCCTCGGTATATACTTGAAATCCGACATGTCGGCATGAATTGGCATCCTTTTGGAATTCAAGTGTTACAAGGGAGTTTTGAGTTAAAGACAAAATTACCTGACCGCTTTGGACGCAAGTCTACATGGAATTCCGGAGGATGACATACATGTGTCGGAGAAGGATGAATTCACCTATATGCCACCTCTAAGGTACATTGTTTTCCATCAATATATGTGCTAAAATGGAGCAATGCCTCCCTTCAATGATTTTATGAGAGACTCTTTCGAACCTGGGAATTGCCCTATTCCAAATCCATCCTAATTGGTATGCGATTAACCTGCTCGCACATTCTATTTATGCAAACATTTGACCGTGCTCCAAATTTCGACGACTTGATACATTTCCTCTCATATAAGAGGAGAGACGAGTGTCCATCCTTTGTCATCGTTGATGCCCAGAGGATTCGTAAGGTCATGATGCAGCCTCAAAGCAATTTGTCCCAGTTCAAGGCTCGGTACTTCTTAGTTAGATGTCCCAAAAGGTTCATTCGCTTCTGGACGACTAGGGGTAAGTTCTTTTCTTTACTCATTGAATTTTGAAAAGTTTCCGACAAGTTAATGCTTCCTGCAGTTATTCCAAAACCAAATAAAGAACTATCATTTGACCAAACTTTCCATATCCAGAAGGCTGTAGATGCCAAGGAAAGATCGATTAAGTTCTTGCCGATGGATGAAAACTTACTTCGGTATGGACTTGCATCCAGGAAGATCTACCGTAGCGATTGAGGTCCCATCTCCTTCTCGTTCCAGAGTACAAACATGCTCTACTTCTTCGTCTCATGGTTCTAAAGGGAGTGTTTTTCAGAAAAGGAAGACTTGTCCAACGAGTCGGCTGAAGAGACTCATAAGGTAAGAGATGTAGTAAACAAAGCTAGCTGCTTGGCCAGAATGCCTCGGATTTCGAAGGAAGGGGAAGAAGTGTTTAAAGAACGAGAAGGCAAGGCTGCATTGGCAACAGAAAAAGAGGAGGGTGAAGTAGAGAGCAGTAGCTATGATTCCTCCTCTAGTGATGATGACTTTGATGTGGGTTCCTATGATGAAGACCCGAATCATGTGATAAGACTCCAGGGATAAGTCCCGTTATTCCGAACTCGTCTCCCCAAGAGACCCCTAATAAAGATGTGCTAGAAGTCAAGCGATGTCGTGATTCCCCAATTAAAGATGTCGGCATATACTTCAGGGATCTGAGCAATGTCTACGTCAATTTTTATGAACTTATGGGGAAGGATTTTAGATTTGAAGAGATGTCCACTTGTCCAGGCCTAATTGCGCCCGAAATCAGCTCGATTTCTGCCACAATGGCTGCCTGATCTGGTTTGTGACGTCATTTTAGGCCCCCCGAACATATTACACATTTCACTAGGGTCACATTCACTTACACACACATTATTTAAGCCTATTTTCCATCACTAATGCTCTTCATTTATTCATCATCTCGGGTATAATAAGAGGACGTAGTCTATATGATGATCTCAAGGAGTTCATCGATTCGCAACGCTGGTCGAAATAATCCACCATCCGTTATCAGCCTCGTGAGACTGAGGAGAAGTGGAGAATACGGAAGGATTCAGAGGCTAAAGCTAGTCGCTTGACGAGAGGGAATGGAGTCATGCATACAAAATCGGTTACGAGAAGAGAAAGACCTTTGATGAGTGAGAAGAACCAACCAAAAGGTCAAAGGTCGATCGTAGTTCTCATCCTTTAGAGCAACAGGCCTTTGACCCGGCTTCAGTCGATCTCGAAGTTCTAGTTTCTACTATTCAAGCTCCATCTCCATCCAAAGTTCCATCATCCCACGTGGTGCTTGCCCCTGGTTCTTCGCACCCTCTTTAGTGATCGGCATACGTTCTTCCATCCGGTCCTTATAGACTTGAAGCAGCGCTCCCCGGGTGGTTCTTAAAAGGGGTTAAGTTTGACCGTGATCTTCGCCCAGTCCATAAAAATTTATACATTCCCCATCTTCAAGCGATCCAATATGATTTGGAGCAGGAAAGGGATGGGAAAAACTATGGTAGCAGTTGGCTGATACGAATCGCAACAATTACCAAGAGATCCTCTTTATGAATTAGAGAAGGATGATTTCGAGAAGGCATTAGCGGAACGTGATGCCGAAATTGAACGACTGGCACAAGAAAGTGACCCAGTGCTTTGGGAGAGTAAAAATAGCATCGCATTGCTAAAAGAGCTGAAAGAGGCCCATAAGAAAATAGAGATTGTCTATAGAGATGAAATTAAGAAGGCCCATGCAGAAGAGGTAAAGTTGAAAGAGAAGCTCGAAGCTCGCAACATGATTATTGAAGCCCAGAAGAAGACCATTGCTGATCACGACTAGATTATTGAAAGACATTACAAAATAATCGTGGAATATGAGGAGGTCGTGAAGTCGCGTGACGATTACCTTGCTCTAGAAAAGAGTTGCGCAGCTTACGCCGACAAAACATGCATTGAAGTTTAAAAGGCCGTCGTTACGGCAGATTATTTAGGGCTATAGGACACTTTTGAGAGGAAGATGGACCCATCTTAAACTTCTACGTCAACTTTTTTTTGCATCAGGGGAGTCTCAATTATCTGGGCCCTAATTTCCAATGCACCCTCACTGTGGTTTCGAAGGAAATTTTGACCTGTTTTCAAGATAGTGGGGATGCCTGCACTGAGTGGGAGCAATAGGATGCCTACCTTAACAAGGAGTCAAAATGGCACTAATAGTGGATCGAGAAATTTTGCGAATTGAAAAGCAACGGGAAGCTTCGATGTTGCTATGGCAGTGACTACCAAAACAATGTCGAAGCCCCTTGTTTCTAGACATGGCGAATCTTCAAGATAGCCTCATGATTGATTGGCCATTTCTGGTCCATAAGCTTCTTTATGGATTGTGCACCCATCTAAAGAAGGAGAAGGCGGTGAATAAGAGATTGACATTCTCGGCCACTCCTCTTGTTTAGATAACCAACTTATTTCTCCCGAGTTCGAGAATTTTCAACTCACACCACAGGAGCAAGACAAACTTAATGCTTTTATTTTTGATCTTCTAGGTCTGTCTTACTTGCCCACTGGTCCACCGTTTTCCTCAATATCCGAACCCCTCAATATCCGAACCCGTCGCTATTTCAACCTCTTTCTTACTCGTCCCAATAGCTGCTCTAATTGTTATGCCTGTATCCAGTTTGCAGCCGGGGACGAAGACTTAGAAGATCGCTGCATTGCATGGCTTTGATGACCCTTCCATATCTTTGGTTGACAACTTTACGATAGCCGAAGCTCTAGAGCAGGAGGCCCCAATTGAGCAGCCGCGTAAATTCGAACAGCAACTGATTGCCATCAAGAAAGAAAAGGTTGAAGCGATAAAATCCTCCAAGAGTCCTTGCAAATTTTGAAAGCGTGAGCCAAATAGGGAGACTTCCGAGAAGGCTAAAGAGCGGGGAGGAGATGTCGAGACCGGGGAGATAGTCAATATTACCTTTAGTAGTCACCCGACATTCGAAGGGGAAGCAAAAACTTCCAACCAAAGATGGGAAAGAGAGCAACGGAAAGAGGCATTGAGAAGCTTGGATGGTAGCGAAGCCTATTTTTGAGGAATTTTGTTTTGTTTTGTCCAAGTGCGGAGTCTGCACTTATTTCTTTTGTTGTAATGTCTATATAATTTTTTTGTTGGCCAATTTTGTATAGGTATGGCCCCTACACTTTGACCATGTACAAAAAAGTTATAAGTAATATAATGCTGACATTTTGATTGTAACTTTACAAGTCTGTTGTGTTTTATATACTTATGTTTATTTCATTTTGCTGATATTTTATTTTATCTAGTCTTGTGATTACCACCAATATTCTTTGTTTAGAGTAACAGCACATGAGAAGTGTTTTTCTTCTTGAGCATTTCTATTTGAGTACCGGTGTATGCCCCCCAGTTCACAGGGCTAAATACTTCAAAGGACTGAAAAATAACCGGTTGATCCAAGTGTTTGTTTATTACCATCTTTATCAGCGGACTTGCTTTATAGTTCTTATCCTTGGGAACTTATGATTTGAACGGCTTAATTACAGATTTATTGTTGGTCAAAACTTGAAATTTTTTGTCGATTTGTAGAACTTTGATTTTGTTGGATTCATGCCCATTACTCCTAATAATGGAAGTAGGTCGATCCTTGTTATTCCTATGATGGACAAATTTCCTAATATCGTTGGGGCAATTCCGGTACTTAAAAGTGCACGCGACTTATTATTAAGTGCGAGACTTGTTTAGAAGTATGCGCTGCTTTTGGGACTGATATGAACCATCGATCCAGAATGGTTTCAAAACTTCTCAATGTTGCCAATCTTTGGGTGATGTGAGGATTTCATGCTTTAAGAGCGTGATACTGCGGCTTGAAAATGTAGTGCGTGGCTTATAGGATGCGCGACATTTTAGAATCGATATGACCCGTTAATCCTAAACGGTTTAAAAACTTCTCGACGTTGCCAATCTTCGAGCCATATGAGGAGTTTATAGTTTATGAACATGATTCCATTGCTCGAAATGGTAGTACATGGGTTATGGGATGCACGGCTTTGATTTGAGCCTTCCGGATGCCGTCGGAGTAACACCAGTTCTCAAAAGACAAGGATCGGGTTTGGCCGACCCAACAGTTTGAGTCGATTTGCTTTCATCGACCCAGCGATTAAGTGGGGCGTACTTGAGCATGATTCCACTATCTCAAGAAGCATTTAAATAGTTTTGAGCCAATTTTTCCCTATCGACTCAATAGGTTACTACTTGAACATGGTTTTATTGGTTCAGAAAGCAATCGATCTTATTAGGAAAAATTCGGTAAGTTTTGCCTATTTACAATTCCATCGGTACCCCAGGACGGTTTATTTGCTGAATAATAGAAACTACAAAAGATAGTTTCAAATAAAATAAGGATGTAGCGATTCGCTGTCCCATGCTCGGGAATTTGAAGTCCGTCGACGGTTGTCAATTTGAAAGTTCCATCTCCCAACTTTTGATTGACCACATATGGTCCATCCAAGTTTAGTTCGAAGGCTTCCGGCACATGATAGACTCTTTTGAGTATGAGGTCTCTCACTTTAATGGTTTGGTAGCAAAATTTGGATTTGAAGTACCGTGCGACCTTTTTTGGTAAGCAACGATCCTTGGTTCAGCTTCTTCCCTCATTTCGTCAATCATATCGAGCAACTTGAGTAGAAGCTGCTCATTTTTCTTTTAATTGAAATTTTTCCTTTGGTGAGAGGGGACCTCTAGTTCGACGGGGATCATTGCTTTTGAACCATATGCCAAGGCAAACGGAGTATGCCCGGTTGCAGCTTTGTGTGTTTTTCTATAGCCCCATAATGCGAGTGAAAGTTCATCAACCTAATTTGCTTTAGCTTTAGTCAGTAGCTTTTTGATAGTAGACATGACGATCTTGTTTATTGCTTCCACTTAGCCGTTTGCTTGCAGATGAGTGACTGTGGAAAACCTTTTTTTGATTGGAAGCATCTGCAAAAGTCTTTAAACATGGCGCTTTTGCATTGGGTCCCTTTATCAGTGATGAGTTTTATGGAATGCCAAACCTATAAATGATGTTTTTAGTAACAAAATTAGTAAATTTCTTTATGTTAATGGTGGCCATTGGTTTTGCTTTGACCTGTTTTGTGAAACAGTCAACGAGAAATATAGCATATTTAGCCCCTCCTTTAGCTATCGTTAATACACCAATTAGGTCAATTCCCCATATTGCGAACGACCATTGGTTGACCATCTACATTAGCTCTATTGAGGGAGTTCATTTAATCTTGCTGAATCTTTGGCATCGATCACACCTTTTGACATAATCTATTGCATCGTGATTTACCGTTAGTCAGAAATATCCATACCGAAGGATTTTCATTGCAAGGTTTTTCCCCCAGTATGGTCACCGCAGTCGCCTTTATGAACTTCCTTCAAGATCCATTGAGCATCGCTGTCGGTCACACATCTATGCAAGGTGTAGAGAATCCTCTTTAGTAGAGTATCACATCCTGCATTATAAATCGCGGTGCCTTCCGAAGAAGCTTTTTCCATTGATTTCTACTGGTTGGAAGAGTCCCTAAAAGCAGGTAGTCTTTGATTGGCATCATTTTTGTTTCTATTTTGATGGTGGTTTCAAAAATATAGTCAATATCCATTTCATTTATACTCGAAGCAGTTGGGGTTTCAACCGGGACTAGTCCCAATGATTGAGTTTCTCTGGAGCTTTCCAGTTTAGCTAAGTAGTAAGCCTTCATGCCAAGATGTGAGTTATGGTGTAATATTCGATGTCATTCAAAAACTCTTGTACTTTAGATAGATATGGGGCAAGGTTCTCCCCTCGAGCCTGGTATTCGCCTTTCACTTGGCAGAAGACTTATTGAGAGTCGTGGTAGATGTGAACGGACTTTATTTTGAGTTCCTTCATAACGTTCAATCCTACAATCAACGATTCGAATTCCGCTTCGTTATTTATTGTTGGTAATTCCAAGGTAATACGTAGTAAATGGCTCGCCCTTCGGTGTTTCAAGCACCACCCCTGCCGCCGAACAGTGGTTGTTAGACGCACCGTCAACGAAGAGTTTCCATCATGTTTCCACTTTCATCTGTATTACTCCTTCACCATCCCATATAGTAAACTTGGCAATGAAATTTGCTAGAGCTTGCCCATTGATTGCCCTTCTCAGATGGTAAGTGATATCATATTGGCTCAATTCTATATTCCATTTGGGGAGCCACTCGAAAGTTTTGGGTCGGTACAATTATTGCTTCAAAGGCTGACCAATCGGTACTTTGATCGAATGCGCGTGGAAATATGGTCGTAACTTCCTAGATGTGATCAAGAGGCAGAACATTATCTTTTCCAGCTTTGGGTAATTCTTCTTAGCTCCAGTGAACCGCTTGTTAATGTAGTATATGGGTCGCTGAATTTTCGCTTCTTTACACACAAAGGGAGGAGCCCAATGCATGGAATTGAAGGTGAAACTAATGGATCTTGAAGGAAAGTATTTTATTAGACCAAGCAGTTTGCCTTGAGGAGCGGCCATGGTGTTCGTGAGGAAACCCTATGGGTCGTTAAGATCGTGCATCGACTATCATAAGTTAAACAAAAGTACGATCAAGAATAGATACCCTCTGCCGAGGATATATGATTTGTTGATCAGTTGAGTGGAGCCAAAGTATTCTCCCAATTGGATTTGGCGACTAGGTTCCATCAGTTGAGAGTGGTAGACGATGGTATTCCTTTGATGGCATTTCGGACTAGGCATGGTTCCTACGAGTGGTAGGTGATGCCATTTGGATTGACGAATGCATCTTCTTTCTTCGTTGATTTGACGAACTGGGTTTTTCGAGAGCACTTGGATAGGTTTGTGTTGGTATTCATTGATGATATTTTAGTGTACTCAAAAAGTGAAAGAGAGCATGAGATTCTTCTTAGAGTGGCGCTTGAAACGCTGAGGTAGAATCAACTAAAGGCGAAGTTTACCGACTGTCATTTTCGGAAGAAAGAGGTTAAGTTTCTTTGTTGTATGGTTTCAGAGGAGAGTTTGTTAGTCGACCAATTAAGGCCGAGGCTGTCAATAATAAGAAGAGACTAGAAACAGTAACCAAGGTTAGGAGTTTTCTTGAACTTGCTGGCTATTATCTGAGATTCATTAGGAATTACTCACGGATAGCAGCACCTTTGTCTAAGTTG
This sequence comes from Allium cepa, assembly GCA_030765085.1. Classification (NCBI taxonomy): domain Eukaryota; kingdom Viridiplantae; phylum Streptophyta; class Magnoliopsida; order Asparagales; family Amaryllidaceae; genus Allium; species Allium cepa. The sequence continues at coordinate 373,213,703 of CM060938.1, read as the reverse complement.
ACCAGGAAAGATGAGAAGTTTGTTTGGTCTGATAAATGTGAGGAAGGGTTACTTAAGTTAAAACATTTGTTGGCCAATGCACCAGTGGTAGTAGTTCAAGATGGAAATCAAGGGTTGGTAGTATATAATGATGCATGTGAGAATGGATTGAAAGCGGTATTGATATAGAGAGGTAAAGTTATTGCATATGCATCCAAACAGCTTAGACCGCATGAAATAAGGTATCCTGCTCATGACTTGGAGTTGGCTGCGGTGATTTTTTTCCTTGAAGATATGGATGCATTATATCCTGGGGGAGAGATTTGAGTTGTTTACCAATCATAAGACTTTAAGACATCTATTCTCTCGGAGTTGAATATGAAGTAGCAGAGATGGCTGGAACTTTTGGCTGCTTATGATTATGGTATAGAGTATACTCCTGGGAAAGGAAATAAGGTAGCAGATGCTCTTAGTAGAAAACATCAAAATGTGATGTTGGCAATGTTGGCAGAGTAGAAGGATCTAGAAGATTTAGCCAGTTGCGGTGTGCATTCAAGATCTACTACTAGTTTTATTTAGGGTACTTCCATGTTGTCTTTTTTAGAAGTGCGACCAGTATTGATCGAAAGGATAGCTTCTAAATAAAACGAGGATCCAGTTCTAGCCGAGAGGATTAGAAGGCTTGAGGTAGGATCAGAGATCGATGATCTAAAAGATTTTAGTCTTGACCAAAGAGGATGGTTGAGAAGGAAGGGATGATTATGTGTTTCGAATGTAGAGAACTTAAGGAAAGAAATTCTTGAGGAATGTCATAGACCCAAGTTTATGATTCATCCTGGAGAAACTAAGATGTATCAGGATACGAAGAGGAGCTTCTATTGGGAAGGCATGAAGAGAGAAGTTGGCTTATGGGTTAGGTGGTGTGTAAACTGTCAACAAGTGAAGGTCGGACATCAGAAGCTAAATGGGTTACTTCAGCTTCTAGAGATTCCAGTTTGAAAATGAGATTCGATATCCATGGATTTTATAGATGGGTTGCGAAGGTCAAGTAGAAGAAATGAAAGTATATGGGTTATTGATGTGCATGTAAATATGCATGTTTTTACTACCATATTTAATCGAATTAGATTAAATAAATTATCATATTAGGTGTTTTAACATGTTTAAACCAAAATTCAAATTATTTTCAACCGTCGCATATTCATCTTCATATAGGGGCAAATGGTTGATTTTGTGCATGTATTATTTTATGAGATTTAGTTGAAAATTTCTATGTTATTTTGTAGGAATTTGAATTCAAATACAAGTGGCTTCATAAAGATAAATGCATGCACAAGAGTGAAGAGAAACAAACGAAGATGGAAATAATTCATTTTCATATGTCATGGAGGATCCCTCCTACCCACCTATCCTGATGTATGAATTAGGAGCTAATGCACATGCTGATGGCTATTAGTGTGACGACCCGGATTTTTAACAGTCATTAATTGGTAATTAACTGGATTAATCATTAGAAATGCTGATTTATAAGTCGGACAAATAAAATTCCGATAATTAAAAATATCTGTATATAAATATAATTTGGTTTAAACACTATATACGAACTTAAGTTATAACATTTTGGGTATGATGAACATTGTAGGATATATATATATAAGTGTACACATATACAAATATATAAATGGATATATACATACACACACACACACACACAGATATATATGTGTGTGTGTGTGTCATGAGAAATAAAATATGCTAGCTATTTACTATGTATTCATATATACATTTGTAGATTGTGGAAAGAAACTATGATTTTGAAATTCAAAGTAAATCTCCCAAAAAAATCATTTAAATTTAAACTCTTCGTTTTAAACACTAGATATAAGTATATGTGTGGCTATTAATTAAAATATTAATAAGTTAAGCTTAAAACAAAAATAGAAATATAGAAAAATAAGAATATATGTGTTAAGATTGAAATATATATTAAGTAAAATATATTAGTTATCCATAATGAAATAAAATAAAAAGGAAATTATAAAATAATATATAGGACATTTGTAGGCTAAGGAGATATATTAATTCATCAAATTCGCAAGTGTCAAATTCTTCTTTTAAATAGATTTCTTCATTTTTAATATAAAAAAGTAAACAAACAACCATCATTTTACAACTGAAGAAAGAAATTTCAGATTCAACTCAATTATAAAGAGATGATCAGATCAAAGAATCAAGCTTGTAGTTTTTCAAATCTTTGTTCCTCTGTTCAAACTTCTAACAGTGAGTAAACTTTAACTTTTAAAAGCTAAATCTTCTTTATTAACTTGTGCATGTAATAATTGATGGTAGAAATATCTTGAATATGATTTGCATGGATGAAAGAGTATGTTGCTTGGGCGTATAAGTTTGAAATTGTTATGTGTATATGTGCACGTCTCTGTTCTATTCTAACAGGCTCAAAGATCATTCAAAATTTTATTTTCTCTTCACTCATAAACTTATAGGTCATAGTAATTAAAGAAGATATGTTTGTATTAAAGAAATCCTATTTGTAAAAGTAATTTCAAGTATAGTTAGTAAGTATTCCTTTGGAAAAAGAAGAAATTACAGTAGAGAATGAAACATCTCAGAAAATCTACCGATTTAATTTCATGTTTCTCTTATATAAATTGGTTTGTCTTTGAAAAATATGATTTTTGGTGGAAATTTCATGATTTTTAAGTGCATGAATGATGGGGTGTCGTGAGTTGATCGAATTTGGTCATGGGTCGATTTCCGACGATCGCATGGTTTTTTGGCGTCGGATTTGAGGCTGGAGGTAGGTCGTTGGTCAGGGGTCATGGGAAAAATTATAGCAGTATTTTTAGGTCGTCATAGTGGTGCAGCGATGGCGAAGTAGGGTTTTAGGCTTAGTTCAGGTCGAGGTCGATTTCATGGCGAATGCGGTGTCGTGGTGGTGTCGAGTTGGGCCGGAGTAGGGGAAAAGGAAGGTAGTCATGTGGTGAAGGTTCAGACGTGACAACGTGGCTTCTGGTGGTCGGAGGTAGCAGCGCGAGGTGATGCAGGCGATCAAGTTTCTTTTCCTGATGGAGTCTGGCTCGTTCGATTTCGATTTGCGGGGTCGTAAGGGGTTCTAGGATGCGAGGATGGTCGGGCGTGTCGACGGCAACTTGGTGGCGGGGGCGGCGGAGGTCGGAGCAGCTCTGGTCGTGTGTGCATGAGCACAGTGCACTGATGTCTGGGTTACCTGTTGTTTTTGCTAGATGATGTAAAGGATTAGAGAAGAGAGGAAAGCAAGAGAAGAGGGGGAGGATTTTCGTGGGTTTGTGTTTGGGCTTTGGGCCTGTGTTTAAAAGAAGAAAATATATAATACAAGTTCTCAAGTGAAGTTTGAAACCAAATTGAATGCTTTTAGAAAACTTAATTTCCTGATATGAATAAAGCAATTTTAGATTTTAAATTGACTTAAATTTTGGTTTAGCTAATAGAAGTTTAATGGTTTAAGCTTAAATTGATTAAGCTTAAGATAAGTACATATATATTTTAATTATTTAGAAGCTCATTAAATAAAATATAATTAAATGGTTGCAATTTGATGCATGACAATGATTAAACAGGATTTGTAGACAATTTATTTTATTTAAAATTAATTAGATGATTGTGTGACTAGTTAATTTAGTGTTTGAATGATTGAATTTGATTGAATATATGGATTTCTTTAATATCTATCATTGATTAAAGAGGTTATAATGAATTTTCATTTTGAATAAATTATCTCTTCAGTTTTAAATAAACTATAAATTAATTTCATAAAGTGGTATATGAAGGCATGTGAAGGTTAAGCAAGAAATTATAAAAGGGGTATGGAAAACCAATTCAATACGGATTTAGTGGGATGCTTTAATATCTCTAATATGTTAATTCGTGATATTCTGTGATATGAAATACCCTGGATTGAACTGTTGATAAATGCGAGTCGTCTATTTAAATAGATATCTATGATGGAACTTCTATGCGAATATGACATTCTGAAATTTAAATTGAATTGTTTTTACTTAAACAACTTGGCTTAATGGATGGCGTTGGATTCGAAGAGATCGGGGTCGAATATCCATAATATCCGGAACCACTTCGATTAGTAGCTACTATAATTCTTTGTAGATTTGATTATAGAATCAAATAGGGTGGAACAGAATAAATTAAGTAAACTTAGCCATTTAAACTAAGTGATGGTACTTAGATATTATTTTGTGAAATAAATGTTTGGCTATAGCAAGATAAAAATCGTAGTGATGAATGAGTTACCTGGGTTTTTAAAGAAGCTTTACAACTTAAGTATTTCATATTAGATGGGTCCACTCACGCTGGTTTCCTGCCCGACTCGGATGTTGCTTTATTGTAATGCTTGGGTCAGACCGAGTATTACAGATTTTTAGGTTTAGACGTTGGGAGGTTAGGAGACGAGCTGGATGGTAGAGACGTATTGATTAGTTTCCGCTGCATATTTATTAGGTTGTGTAGACAGTATCCGGGACAAGTTGTTATAACTGTCCAGTTTTTGTTGTGCTCTAATATTTGTATATTTATGGACAGTTGCAGCTTTTCTCTGTAAAATGCTGCTATATTGTGCATTATAATTATTTCCGGTGTAATTATGAGTTTTTGTGCTGTTGTTTTCGGTTTCTTTTTACCTCTTTTCTTCTTAACCCTAATAATCTGGGATTTTCGGCACTCGATTGCACGGCACTCTATACACTGAACGTATTAATGTTGATTTTCGAGGTCGAAAACTTTGGGCAGTTACATTTGATATCAGAGCTGAAGATTAAGCGGGAACCTTGGCTCTGGTGTGGGTTTCTCATTAGAGATAGGGTCAGTAGTTCCCTAGAATGAGCTGAGCGTATTATATGATAGCGTACTTGTTATTTTCTTATAAATGATTTTAAAAACATTTTTAAAAATTGATTTGCATATAAGCCTATATTTTGGAATATAAAGCAATAATTTTTCTAATTATTATAATATATTAAGATAATTGGTTGTTGATTATTGAAATTAAATATAATAATAATAATTAAATGGTATATATATGCAACCGAATAGAAATTTGGGTAAGGATTAACTGTAAAAATAAGTTGAGCTAAAAATGGGTTCAAAACTGAATTTAAACCCTAGAAAATTCAAAAGAATTTTCAAAGTATTGAAATAAGTTACCTTGATTTGATTTTCCAGCAAATGATTATGGAATATATGGTGTGTACGATTTCTAGACATGATAATTATCATAAATTGGGTATTGTATCTTAATAAAGGATGTTTATTTTTCTAAATAAACAATGATAAAGCAAAATGAAATGTTTTAAGGAAGCAACAATTTAGACAAATACGACTTATGAATTGAAAAGGATTTAATTCGTGAAGTTTTAAAATCTAAGTCCAGAAAATTTGAAATTGTTTCAAAGTGATAAAAGATATCATAAACAATATGATTCAGAATATTTTTGAATGTATGAATCTTATTTTAAAACAAGAGTTGTTTATTTTTTTTAAAGGAATTTGTTTTGAATTAAAAACCAAGAATGATTTAAAATTTAAAGTATGACTTGGTAAGCAAATAAAATAAACATGTATATATACGTGGGATATACATAATATCAATGTTGATTTGAAACAAATACTAAGTGTTGAATTCTAAATTCCCTAGAATGAGATGTATAACCCAAAGTAAAATAAGTTTTGATCTTATAAGTGGAAGTGATATTAATAAGAAAATTTAAATTTGAAATGAAAATTTAAATTGAGAAGTCTAAATGCATTAATGAATTGGAATTTAACTCCGGACAAGTTAAATAAGTTTAGAACGAACAACCTGAATTAGAAATTTCTAGGTGAAATTTGAAGATTTAACTTAGGGAGGTATGTATAGTCTCAAACGGGTTTCAAATTTTGGAAATGTGTGTTGGATGTTGTTGATTGGTGTCTAGATAATTTGAGGGTTTATTTGCTTGGACATATCCTGCTATCATCATGTTGTTATTAATAATCTATGAAACTATAAATTGAATTATTTTGAATAAATTAAGAAGTGGGTTGAAATGATATACATCCATTGCTGAAATTATATGGAAATAAAAATTTAATTTGAAATTATTTAAATAATTTTGATTTTAAGAGATAAAGATTGAACATATGAAAACATAATCACTTTGAACTTAAGATTTAGATGTTAAAATGGATTTATCAACTAGAATTGTTTAAGAGATTGGGTTTAATAATTTGAAGTATAATTGGGTATTCAATTGAATTTCGAAAATTGATTTGTTTAAAAAGATTTAACTCTCACTTGAACCTAGAAATAAGTTTATGTAGAAGTGAAGGTAATTTAAAATGAAATTTTGAAATTTGTACTCAGAATTAAATTGTTTAAAGACTTGGTTGTGAATAAAAGGTTAGGGGTTAATTTGATTTAAGAGATTAAATCAACATTTAAAAATTTAACTCGAATTTATATAATTTGAGATGGCTTAAAGTAGAGATTGGAATTGTAAATTAGTTCAAATTGAAATACGATTTAAATTAATTGGAATTGGAATCGAAGTTGAATAAGTTTAAATTCAGGTAGGAATTGACTTGAATTTAGGAAAGGAATTGAAGTTAATTCAAATTTAATTGAAATTGAATCAATTTAAATGGAAGTGGAAATTGGAAATTGACTGGAATGGGAGATTGAACATTTTGGCTCTGAACTATTTTCAATAAACTATTTTAATATAAACTGTCTAAAATCTATTTCTTAAAATATTTAGATTTATTTGATCTCTCCAAGCTATTTACAATACAAAACATTCATTTTTAAAAATTCAAAATATCTTATACTTACTATTCAACCATTTTACAACTATTTTGCAACTATCTAACTATTCTACAACTATTTATCTATTTTACAACTAATAACTATTTTATAACTACTTAACTATTTACAATTATTTTAAAACTAATTGCTATTTTACAACTACTTATCCATTTTAAACTTTTCAAGTTATTTTCTAAATTCAAAATGGTCAGAATAGAAACTGTTTGGATTTAAACACCAATTGAGATAAAAATTGAAGAAATAACCCAAATGGAAATTGAAGCAATTGTGAAGTGAAAGCAAAATTTTGGTATTGATGTAAAAATGATTTTGAAATGGAAAAGTATATTTTAAGAAACATATGATGAGTAAGAGTGGAATTTAGATATAACTATAACTGAAATTCACTTTTTGAAGAGTAAGTAAGGTGGTAATAATTTTATAAAGGAAATCAAACTTGAATATTTGATTTGGCATAAATGAAGTATGTATATATATACATATATCTGTGTATATATATTTGTTATATATGATAAACTCCCCTTGTTGACTCTATAACCAAAAGCAAAGTTCTTTGGAAAATATTTGAAGTACAATATAAGTATTAAGTGTGTATATATATATATATATATATATATGAATAATTTTTTTAGGATGGAACTGGGAAAAGGTTTTTGAAACCCACTAATTTTGAAAGGCTTTTGATTTTGGAAAAAAAGAAAATTTTGAGAATTTGGAAAGCCAAGTTTGGGAACTATCGATTTTGAGATATCCATTTTGTGAAAATGGGATTTATATGTGATACATATAGAGAGTATTTGAAAATGCTATATTCGTATAGTATAAAGTGTTTGAAGAATGCAATAGGGAAAAAGGCGCCTCCATTTAGAATTGAAACTTATAGTAGGAGATCCATGGGGTGGTTCTACCTTGAGCCCTAAGGGTGGTTCTAAATTTTAATCCCAGAGGATGTCCGGACTAAACTGTAGTTTCTGTGGATTGTTGTTAGGGTAGCGAAAGTCGAGGGCGTTGATGCCTATAGAGACATTGGGTTATGCTGTGACAGTAGTGTAACTCTGGTGTAACTGCGATCTACTGCGTTCCATAGCATAAGTCGAAGGGCAGTGATTGCCTAAAGTCTACGTTTGATTTCGCTGGAAGAGCGACGTAACATCGGTAGATTGCGATCTATGAGGACATAGCGGAAGTCATGTGGCAACGAGTGCCTATAGGCTACATTGGGACTCAACTGATGTAATCTGCGACCTATGTTGTGAAATTTCATTTGGCAGCGAAATTCGAGGGTGTTGATGCCTACAGTTACATGGTTTTTTCCGTGATGGCAACGTAACCCTGGATGTAGCTACGATCTGTTGCGGTTCCATGGTGAAATCAAGGGGGACGAATGCCTATAGTTTTCTATGGTTTCGCCGGGATGGCGATGTAATCATCGAGCTAACTGCAATCCATGGAGGGGTTGATTATTTCCAAAGCATTCTCACAAAAATGTTTTCTACATTCTCACAAAATGTTTTCTAAGTATTTTCATTGGATGTTAAAAACGGGTCTATTAAGTACTTATAGATATTCCATCCTACGCTTGATCAACGTATGACCAAATTTCTGTGAGGACAAGGATGGACTTATTGAGACATCGAGTTATAAAAAGTACTTTTATAAAGCTATTTTGGTAATATTATGCAGATTTTAAAGTGTTTTAAAACTTCAGAATAAAAAGAGTAAAGAGTTAAGAATGTCTAAAGAATAATTTAACTTCTAATTAACAGTATAATTTAAAATTATTTCTTTGTTCCTTTTCGAGGACGAAAAGATTTAATAGGGGAGGAAAGTGATGGCCCAGATTTTTAACGGTTGTTAATTGGTAATTAACTGGACTAAATCATTAGAAATGCTGATTTATAAGTCGAACAAATAAAATTCTTATAATTAAAAATATTTGGATATAAATATAAATTGATTTAAACACTATATACGAACTTAAGTTATAATATTTTTGGTAAGATGAACTTTATAGGAAATATATATATATAAGTGTATACATATACAAGTATATAAGTGTATATATACATATATATATATATATGTATATGTATGCCATGAGAAATAAAATATGCTAGCTATTTACTATTTATTCATATATACATATATAGACTGTGGAAAGAAACTATGATTTGGAAATTCAAAGTAAATATTCCAAAAAAATAATTTAAATTTAAACTCTTCATTTAAAACACTTGATATAAGTACATATGTGGCTATTAATTACAATATTAATAACTTAAGCTTAAAATAGAATAGAAATATAGAAAAATAAGAATATATGTGTTAGAGATTGAAATATGTATTAAGTAAAATATATTAGCTATCCATAGTGAAATAAAATAAAAAGGAAACTATAAAATAATAATAATATATAGGACATTTGTAGGCTAAGGAGACATATTAATTCATCAAACTCACAAGTATCAAATTCTTCTTTTAAATAGATTTCTTTATTTTTAATAAAAAAAAGGAAAACAAATAACCATCATTTTACAACCGAAGAAACAAATTTCAGATTCAACTCAATTCTAAAGAGAAATCAGATCAAAGAATCAAGCTTGCAGTTTTTCAAATCTTTGTTCCTCTGTTCAAACTTCTAACGGTGAGTAAATTTTAACTTTTAAAAGCTAAATCTTCTTTATTAACTAGTACATATAATAATTGATGGTAGAAATATCTAAAATATGACTTGCATGGACGAAAGAGTATGTTGCCAGGGTGTATAAGTTTGAAATTGCTGTGTGTGTATGTGCATGTCTCTGTTCTGTTCTAATAGGCTCAAAGGTCATTAAAAAATTTCTTTTCTCTTCACTCATAAACTTATAGGTCATAGTAATTAAAGAAGAATGTTTGTATTAATGAAATCCATTTTTTAAAAATAATTTCAAGTATAGTTAGTAAGTATTTCTCTGAAAAAAAGAAATTATAGTAGAGAATGAAACATCTCAGAAAATTCACCGATTTAATTTCATGTTTCTCTTACATAAATTGATTTGTCTTTGAAAATTATGATTTTTGGTGGAAATTTCGTGATCTTTAAGTGCATGATCGCGTGGTTTCTCGGCGTTGCGTTTGAGGCTGGAAGTAGGTCGTTGGTCAGGGGTCATGGGAAAAATGGTAGCAGGATATTTAGCTCGTTGTAGTGGCGCGGCCAAGGCGAAGTAGGGTTTTAGGCTTAGTTCAGGTCGAGGTTGATTTCATGGTGAATGCGGTGTTGTCGTGGTGTCGAGTTGGGCCGGAGTAGGAGGAAAGGAAGGTAGTCGTGTGGCGAAGGTTCAGACTTGACGCGTGGCTTCTGATGGTCGGAGGTAGCGGCGTGAGGTGATGCAGGCGATCGGGTTTCTTTTCCTAATGGAGATCGACTCGTTCGATTTTGATTTGCGGGGTCGTAAGGGTTTCTAGGTTGTAAGGATGGTCAGGCGTGTCGACGACGACTGGTGGCGGTGGCGGCGGAGGTCGGAGAAGCTCCGGTCGTGTGTGTCAATGCATGGTGCACTGATGTCTGAGTTTCCTGTGGTTTTTGCTAGATGATGTAAAGGAATAGAGAAGAGAGGAAAGGAAGAGAATAGGGGGAGGATTTTTGTGGGTTCGGGATTAGGATTTGGGCCTGCGTTTAAAAGAAGAAAATATATAATACAAGTTCTCTAAGTGAAGTTTCAAATCAAATTGAATGCATTTAGAAAACTTAAATTTCCTTATATGAATAAAGTAATTTTAGATTTTAAATTGACATAACTTTCGGTTTGGCTAATACAAGTTTAATGGTTTAAGCTTAAATTAATTAAGCTTGAACAACACATATATGTGTGTGTGTGTGTGTGTGTGTTAATTATTTAGAAGCTCATTAAAATAAAATATGATTAAATGGTTGTAATTAGATGACAATGATTAAACAGGATTTGTAGATAATTTATTTTGTTTAAAATTAATTGGATGATTGTGTGACTAGTTAATCAATTGTATATATGATTGAATTTGATTGAATATTTGGCTTGCTTTAATATCTATCATTGATTAAGGAGGTTATAACGAATTTACATTTTGAGTAAATTATCTCTTCGGTTTCAAATAAACAATAAATTAATTTCATAAAGTGGTATATGAAGGCCTATGAGGTTAAGCGAGAAATTATAAAAAGGGTATGGAAAACCAATTCAATACGGATTTAGTGGGATGCTTTAATATCTCTAGTATGTTAGTTCGTGATATTATGTGACATGAGATACCTTGGATTGAAATGATGATAAATGTGAGTCATTTATTTAAATAGATATTTGTGATGGAATTTCTGTGCGAATATGACATTCTAAAATTTAAATTGAATTGTTTTTACTTAAATAACTTGGCTTAAAGGATGGCGTTGGATTCGAAGAGATCGGGGTCGGATATCAGCAATATCCAGAGCCATTTCGATTGGTGACTACTATAAATCTTTATAGATTTGCTGGAATGGAATAAATTAAGTAAACTTTGCCATTTATACTAAGTAACGGTACTTAGATATTATTTTGTGAAATAAGTGTTTGGCTATAGCAAGATAAAACTCGTAGTGATGAATGAGTTACCTGGGCTTTTAAAGAAGCTTTACAGCTTAAGTATTTCATATTAGATACTCACGCTGGTTTCCAGCCTGACTCGGGCGTTACTTTATTGTAATGCTCGGGTCAGACTAAGTACTATAGATTTCAAGTTTAGACGCTGGGAACTCAGGAGACGAGCTGGATGGCAGAGATGTATTGATTAGGTTCCGCTGTGTATTTATTGGGTTGTGTAGACAGTATTCGGGACAAGTTGATATAACTTTCCGGTTTTTGTTGTACTTTGATATTTGTATATTTATTGATAGTTGCAGCTTTTCTCTGTAAAATACTGCTATATTGTACATTATAATTGTTTCCGCTGCGATTGCGAGATTTTGTGCTGTTGTTTTTTGTTTCTTTTTCTACCTCTTTTCTTCTTAACCCTAGCAGTATGGGATTTCCGGCACTCAATTGCTCGGCACTCTATTCAGTGAACGTATTAGTGTTGATTCGCGAGGTCAAAAATTTAAGGCCGCTACAATTAGAGTTTCATGCACATTTAATGGATAATTATCATGCTAATGATAACTCGGTGGTCATACTTCCTAAGGAGTACTTTGGGTAGGTCCAACTCCATTGCATTGCCAGAATCCATGTTGTATATTTGAAGCAGTTGACCCCTTGCTTCGCTCATGGTACAACCCTCTTCCCGCTGAGCCACCTTTCTCCTCGGTCCACAGAGACAAAATGTAGGACTAGTGCCAACAGTTCAAAAAATGGATTAGGGATTTAAAACATGTATAACTACCTCATATGTTCATGTAATCCTCCTCTCTTCTTTGCATCCTCTTTAGTTTAGTTTAGGATCAAAAATAAAAAGAAAGTTATCTTCACTTTTCTTTTCATGGCTACTTAGTCATTTTCTTTTTATGTAATTTCTTATCATGCAACTTTAATACATGTTCTTTTCATGTTATTACATTTCATGCTAATAGTGTAGTTTACTACTTAAGCAAGTAGAATAGCTTCCATTTTCTTTTAATTAGCTCTTTTTTTATTTTGCTTGCATTTTCCTCTTATTTCTGTTTTATGTTGAATGCAACAATTGTTGATATGATAACAAATATGAGAGGCTAAACCCCTTCAATTTAGGTGTTATGAAGCTCTCTAATTATGTACCTTCAATATTTTGATAATTATAGCTCTCTTTTTGTGTTAATGGCAATGCTTGAATGGGTTAATTTTTGTTGTTTTAGCTTTGATTTGATAGCCTATATTGTTGACACCAAATAGACTATGATTAAACAATCACTAAACACAAATTACCTCTTCATCTAAATATGATTATGATAATGAAGTGAATGTTGAAATCCAAATTTGATTGTCTGTATTTCTAATTAATAGTTAATAAACTATACTTAAAATAGATTTTACTTTCATATTCGTTGTCATTTTTCATGAGAATTAAAAGTGATTTAAATGTTGTCTTATAATTTGATGGCTTATGTTGGGCTAATTAATAGCAAAAATATTCCATACTTATGATAAACGCATCAATTAAACTCACTAATGACTAAAAAATAGAGATCATAATTCCATATTTTGTTGAACTATGCGAACTAGAGAGTGGATTTATCACTAAATTGTCTTCAGACTCTCGTATTTTTATCTATTATCTTTTGATAGTTTGTTAGTTTTCTCATTTTCTAGCTTAACGCCGCTTCAACTTTGGTTAATTTGATTGAACAGAATTTTAAAAATCTAACGATTTCCTACGGATCGACCCGTACTCGCCACGTACTAACATTTGTATGCCGTGTGCTTGCGGTAATTTTTATTATAAATTCGTTCGACGGTGTTCTAAACCGACAGATTTCCATCGACGAACCATTTTTCGGCGTCGTTGCCGGGGAATAGTTTTGATTTTATTTACTATTCTTTGGATTATTTTCATTTGATTTTCATCATGTGTTTATTTTTGTGTTAATTTTTTTCAAAAAAAAGTGTTGTATTGTGTGTTTGAGTGATTTTTGTTTCCATTTTATTTGTATGTTTGTGTTTTCTTTTGCATTTTTGCATTGAAAACTTTTTAAAAAAAATATTCCATTGCCATTGCCATTTACATTTTCATTTGCTTTTTCCTACTTTGCATCATAGCATTCCAATCTACAATCTGCATTTCACTTCACCTAACTCAATCACTCTGCCTTGACCAACAGCAATGCACCTGAAACAAACAAACCAATCCCAAACCATTGTCCAACATATCACTATCCCACATACTTGCCTTCCTCCCATTATCCCATCACTTACAATTGATACCACAACAATACAGCATCAAACTGCTGCACCCCGACAGCTACACTGCTCATAACCTGTCACAATCTTCATACAACGGATACTGTAATGACCAAGATTTTGACTACTTTAAAAATATATTATTAAAAGTGATTTTAAATACAAAATAGATAAGGTTATATGATTCAAATAATATTAAATATGATTTATAAAGAGAAGTATGCACAAAAATAGTAACATTTTCCTATATCGACAAAAATGACGAAATGCTAATTTCAGAGAAGTAAGTTTCAATGATTAAATAAATTATTTTAATTTATTTATAAGTGTTTATATTTTTAAATCACATTATACAAATTTATTCTTAAATTTGATTTACATAAATAAATAGCTTAACTAAAACGTCAAAATGTGACCGTAGAACATTTTGTCGAAAATTAATGTTTTTTATTAAAAGTTGTCGTAACGTCGTCGCACATTTATTTTTTATATTGGAACATATATTAAAACAGTATAAGTATTAATTAATTCTCTAATCAAGTTTATTTTTATAAAAATACTTAGAAAATTCTAGAATATAATTAAGAAAAAGTAAGCACAAAAGGACAAACATGTCATCAAAGCAAAAGGTAAACATCAAATCAAACTAAACAAATTATTATATTCTTTACTTAATACTTAAGTGAAATGATATAAAGTAATAATTTGAAATGTGATGTTAAGTGTTGAAAAAATAAGGTTTCTTAAAAAGTAAGTAAAGGGTATTTTGTTCATTTTACAAAATATTATTTTAATCCAAAACTTTTTCTATAAATAAGAATCCACTTTCTCACTTTTTTCCACTTGTTCTTATTCATTTTTAAAGCTTTTCTTCCACTCTTTAATGCCTTCTTCTTCTCTTCCATTTCTTTACTAACTTTTTCAAAATCATATCAAATCAACTCCAAACACCACCAAACTTTACCAAAGACCTTAGAATACAATTAAAACATGGTTTAGAATCTAAGAAGTGGAGGATTGATGAAGGGGAGGATCAAGAGGAGGCCGAGCTTATGGGTGTTGTTGGAAGGTTTGGACGAGAGAAAAGAAGAAGGAAAGACTTGTGGTCGAGAACAAGTGGAATAAAATGATGGTCGGGAACTAAAAAGTGAGGTGGAGTTATTTAGATGGTGGTTTGGTGAAGTTAAGATGATTTAGTGAAGTGTTGGATTAAAAGAATGTTGGTAAGTAGTTAAACGATTTGTTTAAAGTGAGTACTCATATTTTAAAGTTACTAATTCTTAAAAAAAATTCAAGTTAATTATATGAAAAGTTTGTTATACGTTGGATGATTTAATGGATGATAACTTGATTGATATTATGGTTATTATATGTTTTGGATGATAACTTGGTTTGATAAATGATAAGAGAAATGATTAGTAAGCATAGTTAATTAAATGAGAATTAGAAACCATACAAATGTATGTATGGAAATTATTTAGCCTTTTAATGATTTCAAAATATCTAAAAAGATTGAAAATGATATCATAATAATATGATATTATAATGAAATGAAAATTGAGTTTGAAATGATGAAACTATAGTTTTAAATAAGTTGAAATAGTTTAAATATGGTTTAAAACAAATTGAAATGTTTCGGACAAGTTCCAAAGCAACTCACAAAACTGGTCAAAATCGAGATCATCGCGTAGCGGCAGTTCGTAAATTTCGACGCATAACTTCAAATTAACGTAGAGAATGATTTATAAGTCGGATTTCTTCGAATAAAATTTCTTTGGTACACAATGATAATAATTTTCCAACGAAGAAAGATAATCAAGATTTCGTCAACTAGATTTTGAAATATGTCCAAAACAATTTTCTAAAAATATCGTGCTTTTTCAGTTCGGAATCTAAAAAGGGATTTCTTTGAAAATGATATTTTAAATGTTTTTAAAATATGAAATAAATTCTAAAAATCATTTAAACTATTTTAAAAGAAATTTATGTTGAGAACATAGATTTCTAAATGATATAAAAGTCGTTTTGAAGAACATAGCTTTTAAAACGCTATTTGCAACTCTTTTTGCAACGCTTTTCGTAGTAGTTTTAAATAACTTTTGAAATGCAGTTTTAAACTTAACAATTATTTCCTAAATCTTTTTTGATTGATTTTTAAGAATTGTTAAGTAATTTAAATATGATTTGGAAGTTTTAACAATAGTCTGAATAAATAGTTAAGAGGAATTATTTATACCACTTAAACAAAAAGTGAAGTATATTGAATATATTAACAAACTGAGTATGCAGAAACGGCTTGTACATTTGTTCCGCCTGTGAGATCTACGAAAATAAAACAAGGTATTTAACTAAGGTTATGAATGGAGCAAGCAGTGCCCTGAACTTACATGGCCTTCGCTTTATCTTTTGGACGAGGAGCGGAACAGATCGAAAGGAAAGCTTGGATGCTCTGAAGATCATATTTAAGTTTTTTGCAGCATAAAAAGAAAATAATTTGAATGTTAATTAACCACTAAACATCTTTTATTCAATGATTGACACGAAGGAACCGGGATCAGATTTGGGTGATTCCTATCCGAAGAACCAGGATCGAATTTGGGTGATTTCTATCCGAAAACCCCTTCAAACTAATTTTTGAAATAAAAAATATTAAAGAAAAAGATCTTCATGATGTAGGATTACTTTATATTAGTCCCTAGAGGTGAAATTTACCATATCTAAAGTGGCAGTAGTACTATATTATGAAAATCTTCGATTTGCAAGAATACGATTTGAAATTAAGAAGGAAATCTTTGGTTAAGATTTAATGAATGATTTGAAAATATTTTCCCTAAGTTAAAAGTCATAGCTTGAATATAAGAAATCATTGATTAAGATTAAAAGAATGATTTGGAGTTATTTCAAGATTTAAGAAAGGTTTAAATAAATCAAATGATTAGATAAATTAGGCTTAATGTTTCCATACACTATTGAAAAGAAAATGGAATAAATTGAAAAGAATATATCTAAGAAAGATATTTTATAAAAGATGAAATAATTGATTGATGATTGATATCCATATACGAAATTAACATCTTTTAAATTGAAAATTAGCTTCGAAGGAACCGGGGTCGAATTTGGGTGGTCCCTATCCGAAAACCACTTCGAACCAATGTATATGTTCGAATGTGAAGACGTGTTAAAGATGATGATTATTGAAGACCATGGATCTTCATAGCGTGAGGACTGCTTGTTGACATACTCTGGGTCGCTCCCATTGTAGAGTTTTTTATAGCAGTGGTCTCCTCGTTGTGGAGATTTTTCGGATTATAAGGACTACTCGCTACTAGTGGTAGTAGGAGAGTGCCTTCGGTTTCGTTTAGTCCCAGAACAAACTTGTATGGACGAATGTCTGACACTGCATTTATGAGACACAACGTTTGACTTTTACAAATGTACATCTGCTTGGTGGAGGAGAAGGCAAATTTCTTAGCTTAACACCCTTCTCTGTGACATACGAGCTCAGAGGTTGTATCCTTGTGGGAGTCAAATAGTGATCAAAGGAATGGTAGTGTGGTATTCAAAGTGGAACATGTTATGATCAAAGCATGGCTTTGAAGAAATTGAGCGTAGCCTCGCAAGCCTCACACCCCGCTTATGATGGGATTCTATGTGGTCAGATGTATGCTTACATTTTGGATAGTAGTGATTTGGATTGTCAGATGTTCTAAGCCCTAGGCACCAGATACGTCTAGGCCTCATGGCAGAGATGCGCAAAGTCCGAGTCCTTGGATGTTATTTCTAGATTGTATCCACTTTAGCCATTTGTGTTGTTGTATAATGGCGTCTAAGTCTTGGACGTATACCGTGGATACAAATTGATTTTTCCACTAGTTTCCCATCATGTTGGAAAATCCAATTCCAATACAAGCTTTGCGGTTTTGGTTGTATTCCCATAATAGCTGTAATGGCTTGCGAACATTTCAGCTACCCCTTTTGGTATCATATATTTCGTTCGGTATATTCGTTAACCCAGTCCGAATATATTACCTTAGACTTAGTCCGGGTATTGATACCTTATTTGAATAATTTTATTTGAAAAATGATTTTAAAAGAATGTCATTAAAAATAATATCAAGTGTATTTTGGTAATAAAATTGTTTTGGATATCATAAGGTAAAAACTCATTAGTATTTATGTGTAGACATGGTCTAATGAGATACCCTTCTTTTCAAAGGTTTTGATAGCATTTTCATGATCTATACATTTAAAATTTCGAGTATCTCACGCTGGTTTATCAAGCATGATCCAGTTATTTTTAATACTCGGGTCGAATTTGAGAAGTTTTTAGGTTGAGTTGAAGACGGTTGGAGTTTCCAAAGGAGAGATGGATATCTTCATCATTGTATGGACGTATTCTATTATCTGCTATATCTATTGCATTTGTTTTGTTATTTTCAACATTTGTAAGGACAGGGGTTTATAATTGTCCAAGCTGAATCTAGGTTAGACTCTGATATTGTATTTTAAAACTTTTCGCTGTAAAGATTATTATTGAAATAATATATGTTATTCCATTTGTGTGAGATTCTGTTCTTTCTTTATTTTCTTTCTACCCTTAATGATCCGTCTTTTCGTTCAATTTTAGTTAGACATGTGTGGTTTACTGTCGATTCAAAGAGTACGGAAAAACGAACAGTTACAGAAACAATCACCCTCCTGCAGTGAACCTACACGGTCAGGCCCGACCCATACCTAAGACAGGCGAGACAAATGTCTAAGGCATTAGATCGTGTAGGGGCAACGAACTTATTCCCTCCTCTATTGAAAATTTATCACGCACGCTTCCTTCCTCTCCATTGCTCTACATCCGCTCAATTGGCATCATCGAACAGCCAACCCTCCTGCCACGAGCTCGCCTCCACAACAGTCAACAGGCTCGGCTCCTCTTTTTCGGTTTTTGTTATCTAAATTAGCCACCTCCACTGCTTCACAACACCAGCCACCATTTCTAGTTTCCATTTTTGTTATCTAAATTTTAGTTTTTGTTTTTGTTATCCAAGTTATGTTAAATTACCATTTTTATGTTGTCAGTTTTCGTTAATTTCCATCGATGATCGCCTCCACAACAGGCATGCAATTTCAGTTTAAACTTGCTAATACCTACAGCGGCTAAAGCGCTGCTGCATTTTCAGAAAAAGGGCTACGGCGGCAATTTTATTTTGTGAATTGTGAAGGCAATTGGGTAAGAGTTTTAAAGTTTTGGTTAATTGGGTATTTGGGTTTACAGTACTGACTGCTGAAACGGAAGGGTTTCAACTGCAAATCTGCAATTGAAAATGTGAGTTTCTTATTGGTTTTGGTATTGGTTAATGGTTAGTTTGGTTTCATATCATTGATTAATTTGTTAAATGAATCAAATAATATGTTGAATGAATTATGATTTATGAATTAAATAATTGATATTGGTTTTATCTTCGTTGATTTGATATCGTTAGTTTGTTGAATGAATCAAATAATTATGTTGTCATATTTCTTATTATGAATGAATCAAAATTAAGTTCTTGCATTGATAAATTAATTGAATTAAACACATTTGTGTTAAATAAAATTGATAAATTAATCACAATTGATTTTTGCACATCGTTACAAATTGAGTCAATTAATTGTTTTAAGGTGTGTGAAATGCTAGTATTTTTGATTAATAATATTATGTTGTGTATTTGAGATAGAAATTGAAAAAGGATGCTGGATATCAAAATAGGAAGAGAAAACAATGTAAAGACGAAGATGAAAATTCATTAGTCGGCTCAATTTCAAATTTATTCCAAGTAAGAAATAAAAATTTGATGAAGATATTGTAGAGAATGATGATTATCAATCTCCCGAGGATAATTTTTGTGTTACTTATTTTCTGCATATAATTGATCAAGCTTTGACTTTGCTTGAAGATCGATTTGAGCAATTTAAACATTATGAACTTTTGGTTATTTTGTTAAATTCGAGATTTAAAACTATTGATGATGAGAAATTGAAGAAGCATTGTATGACATTAAAAGTTTTTTAGAATACGATAAAGAGCAAGATATTTGTGGTAAAGAAATATTCTTTGAGCTTCGACAACTAAAAGGAATTCTTCCATCGGAAGTAACTAAATAAATTGATATTCTAAATTTCTTAAGGTCGTATAGGGAAGTAAATGGATATCTAAATGTTTGAGTTGCTTATCGAATTTTATTGACTTTTCCGGTCACGGTTGCTACGGCGGAAAGAAGTTTCTCAAAAATTGAAATTAATAAAAACATATCTTCGAAGCACTATGTCGCAAGAAATATTAAGTGGATTATCTATTATTTCAATTGAAAATGAGTACTTGGATAAACTTAATTATGAAGAGATCGTAGAAGAGATTGCTTCAAAGAACGCAAGAAGAAGTTGTTTTCATTAGTTTGTATTTTAACATGATACCATGTTGACATTTAGATTTTTGGGCATGTAAACTAATGATTAAGTTTAACAATATTTTGTAATCGAAATCAAATTTTATAATTATATTTTTCATTTTATTTTGCGCATATAGAAGTATTGTTTTTTTTAAGTGGGGCAACAAAAAATGATAAAAAAAATTATTCGTACGGGGAATCAAATACTATCGGGCCGCCTTTGTGCACGGTGCATCCCCAAACTCACTATCTACATACATCTGTTCTTTACCATTTCAAGACGTGCTCATCTCACTACCACCAATACAACAGATCTACACTCAACTGCAATCACCTTCCTACTCTTCTACGGACAACCCGAGACCATCATCTCCTCCACCCAAAATTCGATCGAGCTACCTCTCCCTACACTACCACAGCACATCATCTTACATACATACGCCGTGCGCTGTCACTTCATAACCCGACCACCTCCATTTCTGTAACAGTCATCACATCCACACTTTCAACCAAACCACTGACGAGCAACATACTCTTCACTAAACCACTTCTCTGCCATCATTTTCTCAAATCATACTCCACTACAAACATATTACTGTTGTCATAATCACAAGCCATTGCCAAACATCTGCAACCGTACTGAAATCCACTTCCACTTCCTATCGAAATCCTCCAACAGTACACATTTCCCCCATATCTCTACAACATACAAAAAAAATCTCCACATACTTTCAGCCTGCTCCTCCACCATCAGACAAGCAGCACTCATATACATACTTCCAACCACAGCAGTTATACTACTACCATCCGACATAAACATCCAACTGCGTAAATAAATTACTTCCACATTTCCACTGCAGTAACTGTGTCCACATTTCCACTGCCACTTCAACTGATAAACAACTTCCACATTTCCAACTTATCAACTTCAACTGTGCCCACATTTCCGCATTACACCATAGTTGCCACCCACTTGCAGACATCCAAAAGGAAAAAATCAAGCCACTGACCACTATAGTTTCAACAGAAAACATCATACTGCTGCAAAATAAAAACAACAGAAAACCCACCTGAACCAGTTCGCATCTCCTCCTTGACTCCGCCACGACCCACAAACACCGCCAATCGAGTCGAACACCAAACTCACCCAAGTCGACAATCGAATTGAACTTGCAACCAGCCACTGAACTTCACTTCGAACTACCATCCATCTTCTTACACCTACTATCCGCTTCACAAACCGAATCCAATCATCACGACCACCTCCTCAGCATCAACCAACCGCCTCCCCAATTCACTGTAACTCGCCTGCAATCACCATTCCCACTCGCTTGCAATCTCCACGTGCAAATCAAATCGAACAGCCCCAATTGAACCAGTGGCGATATCAACTCTAGCAAATCGAACCGCCTCCATCGCCTGAAACCGCGGCATCGACAAAACAAACCACTTGCAATCGATCGCCACACCCTAATCGAACTCCACCCAAATCCTACCACCAGCAGCTAATCGAATTTCATTTTGAATCATTTTTTTTTTTTTTTTTTTTTTTTGAGAAGAGAGAATGAGTTGATTTTGTTTGCAATTTGGTTTTGAAATATACGAGAGAAGAGAACGAGGAGAGAAATTCGGCTTCAAAATAGACGAAAATTGTTTGGGCTTCTACTGGGGAATGAGCTTTGCAATTGGGTTGGGCTCTCTTGTTTATACGAAAACAAATATATATACGGCTTAGAAATCTCTTCTTTATTCATATAGTTATTTAGTTGTTGAAGTGATTTAGTTTAATTCTTCTATGATTAAAAAACAAAAAATAAACAAACAAAACAAACAAAAAAAGCAAGTTTCAATTGTCTTCATTTGTTCTGTTTTGTTTTGAAAATTTTAAATTTATTTTCATTTGTTTTGTTTTCATTTGTTTTGTTTTAGTTTCTTTTTTGATATAAAAAAAATCTCCGTATATACCTTTTTTTTATTTTTAAGTTGCAGAAGTAGAAATCCAAAGGAAAACCGCTTGCCAAAAATATATTGCTCGCTTGCTTATTAAAAAAGTTGCCCCCAAAAATAATTTACTAATAATTATGCACGGTCTGGTATCATGCTTTCTCCCCTTATTTTTATTTTTGTTGCACGGTTGGTTGATTGCATTAAAAAACATTTTCAAAAGCAAAAACAAATTTCATTCTTGTTGCATTGTTAATACACATTTAAATTTTGTTTTGCACTTCATCCTAGAATTTTGATTAATAATAACGATTAGACATCGATAACACTTAATTGTATATTGACAGTTGTCTTCTTTCGACAATTTAATTTCTTGATGTCTAGGCTATGGCAAAGCAATAATCTGTTGTAAATATTATGGTGATTCGTAAAAATTACACTGATTGTTTCTCCGAAGGTACTAAAACCTTCGTCTGCATTGCTACGGTGATTCGTGATGTCCCGATAAATCCTGTCTGTTACATGGCTAAGAACTATCTTGTTGATTTAGGACAAAGTGTGATTATACAATTTTGGGTTAGGAGCTACTTAGGCTAGAAAATTTGTAATTAAATCCTTGCATTTATTTAGTTGCATTAGTCATGCATATTTAAAAAGGTTCAAAATAAAAAATAAATAAAAATTGTAAATATTTCTTAACTTAGTTTTTATATCCTTTTCGTTTGAAACTTTTAGATCAAATTTAAAAATCCAAAAAAAAAGTTAGTTTTTTTTTCAAAAAACAATAATCCAGAAAAACCTTTTCAAAAACAAAGAAATTTGCAATCCAAAAAAAAAAAAATCAAATTTTCTATTTTGAAAAATAAATTCTTTGTTAATACTTTTCCTTTACAAACAAAAATCCAAAAAACAAGAAAAAGAACTTTCGAAAAATGTCTCAATTTCCTTACATAAATTTTACGACAGTTGTGAAAATCAATATAATGCATACAATTTCACACCAAATTCTTAAGGATATTTTAATGACAACAATTGTTTAAACGGTTTGAACTTTGAACAAAATTTTCAAAATAATGATCACCCCTCAAATCTTGAAAAAAGCATCGAAACGATTTCGTCGTTACTTGAACTCACTACACAAAATGATCAAAGAATATTTGAATTGTGTAATTCATATTTGTGCAATAACTCGAGTCAAGATTTAAAAATTTGAATTCAATTCAAAATGAAAACGATTTCGATTATAATCATGCCCATTCAATTTCGATATTCAAACTAAACTTCAAAATCAAAATGAAAATGGAAACAACTTTTCAAATAATTTTGGCAATGGGAATAATTTCGTCTACAATGCGAGCGAAATTTTTTATTCCCAACAAGTCAAAACCAAAGATTCTCAAGTTAATAATTATAAATTAGATTTTGTTGAGCAAATGGATGAGATTTACAATGATCACATGGATTGTTGTTTGAAACATATATGAAACAACGCGAAAAATAAAATAAAATCCCAACGTATGACAAGTCAAATAATAATCCACCTTTTACCCAAATTGATGATTTTCAAATAACAACTTTCGAAACTAAAAATGACGATCTTAATGAAGTTGTTGAAAATTTGGTAATTGAGTTTGATTTCAATTCTTTTGGTGAGAAACTCGATTTAAATTTCGATCTTCCTTTTTTCGATTTCAAAAATTTGAATACAACAAGTTTGGATTTGGAACATGATATATGCGATAAAGTTGTTGGTAATCCAACAAGGTAAGACGAATTTTAGAAACATGAATTTTATGGACTTTTTGTTGACAAGTTGTTAAATTCTAAAGTGGACGATCTCAATCACCATTTTGATTTAGAAATCGATAGTTTGGAAGAAGTTTTCAAAGATAAGCTTGAATTTCAAATTGGTGAAAATAAACTTGAACTTCAGTCGATTGTTTTATCAACCCGAAAATCATTAAATATAAAAAACTCATACGATTTTTGATAAAATGACATTCGGTTTTCCAAATCGACATTCAATTCGAAAATCTTATATAGTTTGGTTTTTCAAGCTTAAGTTGTGTCTCGCATGCTTAACGAGACAAATGAATCTGCCTTTGGAAGACCGTTTCATTTACTCTCTAACCGTATATTTTCTGATCTCTTGCAAATAATAATCTTTTCATGTAAATATAGGTCATTTTTATTTTCTTCATTCAATTGGATTGACTGTGAGGACACAATCAAAATCAAGTCTGGGGGAGTTTCATCTTCACTTTTTTTAGGGTTTATTTTTTACATTTTTTTCCAAAGCTCAAAAATAAATTTAGAAAAAAACAAAAAAAATTCTCAAAAAACATAATTTCTATTTAATTACTTTTGAAGAAACATTATAGGATAAATATATGGTTTTGATTAAATTAAATTGAAAATTTAATTGTCTCAACAAAAATAAATATAAAGTTTGATTACAAATAACCGTGGTTTAACTAGTATAGGAAGATTCATGGTGATAATTATGAAGTATATCCTAATTGAAAATCTTTGTTTAAAACTGGTGGATTCAAATAAAAAGACATAACATTTTTTTTGCCTTCTAAGTTAAATGGTGCTAAGATGATTTTCTAAAACTCTCTCTTCAAAAACACAAAAAACATAAAAAAAAACAACAACAAAAAATATATCTTGTATATTTATCAATATTTTATTAACACTTAGAGTCATATGTTCACACTTGTGTGTTAACTCATCATGCTCTATACCTTTCTCACGTAAGCCCGAAAGGCAATGCACGATCAGCATATCTGGCCTCAGTTTATCTGGGTTAGGTGTATGTATATAAAAAATTCTTTTATTAATAACGCCTACAGTCAATAGGTGTTCGCACTTGTGTGTTCACTCGCCACGCTCTGTATTCTCCTCACATAACGCCGCAAGGCAGTGCATGAGTAATATATCTGGCCTCGATTTTCTAAGAGGCATATGTAAATATCGTAAATTTCAATAAAAAAAATTAAAAATAGAGAGAGTAAGCAATTGAAATCAGAGCACTATTTTCACTTATTTGATTCGATTTGTTATTCAAAAGAAATAAAATTACCACTTTGATAAATTTTAATAACCAACTAAGGATCTATTCCATAATACACTGTGTTATCAATCAAAACAACAAGTTAAATTATAGTCTATTTGTTATGATAACTTCATTTTTATTGGAAATTTTGACAAGTAAAAGGATTAAAATTTCTTGATAATGACCGAAACCTATATTTAACTTATTTGTGTTGATTTAAAAGTAAATTATTCGCTTGCAAAAAAATTCAAAAACTTGCATTCATCTTCTTGTAAATAAATTTTGCATTATGTATATATTTTCATATTGCATTTGGATTTTTTGGGTAGTATTCGTTGAAAACCCTCACAAGATAACACTTGTCCTACTGGAGAAACCCAGAGGTTTAACGGCATGTTACATATGCTCAATGCAATCGTGTTTTCTTATGAAAATAGATTTATCTTAGTTTTTAGTTTATTCGAGGACGAATAGAAAGATAAGTGTGTGGGTATTTGATGTGCATGTGAACATGCATGTTTTTACTTCCATGTTTAATCGAATTAAATTAAATAAATTATCATATTGGGTGTTTTAACATGTTTAGGGCAAAATGGTCATTTTTCTGTATATTATTAATTCTAGAAAATTTAATTGAAATTTCTATGTTATTTTGTGGGAATTTTAATTCAAATAGAAGTGGCTTCATGAAGATATATGCATGCATAAGAGTGAAGAGAAACAAATGGCGATGGAATAATTCGTTTCATGTGTCATGGAGGACCCCACCTACCTTGATGCACAAATTAGGAGCCAATGCACATGCTAATGGCCATTAGAGTTCCATGCACACTTAATAGATGATTATCTCATGTTAATGGTAACTTAGTGGCCACACTTCTTAAGGGGTAGTTTGGGTAGTTCCTAAAGAAAGGGTTAGGGTTTTAAAACATGAATAAATACCACATATGTTCATGTAACCCTCCTCTCTTCCTTTTAGACTCTTTAGTTTAGTTTAGGATCAAAATTAAAAAGAAATCTCTCTTCTCTTTTCTCTTCATGGCTACTTAGGCATTTTCTTTTTATGTAATTTCTTTTTATGCATCTTTAATACATTTTCTTTTCATGTTATTTCCTTTCATGCTAATAGTGTAGTTTATTTTTTATGAAAGTAGAATAGCTTTAGTTTTCTTTTAATTAACTCTCTTTTTATTCAGCTTGCATTTTCCAATTCTTTTTGTTTTATGTTGAATGCTACAATTATTGATATATAACAAATATGAGAGGCTAAACCTGCTCAATTTAGGAGTAATGAAGCTCTTTAATTATGTAGCTTCAATATTTTTATAATTTTTTCTCACTTTTGTGCTTAATGACAATGTTCAAATGGGTTAATTTTTGATATTTTAGCTTTGAATTTGATAGCCTATATTGTTGACACCAAATATGCTATACTTAAACAATCACTAAACACAAATTTCCTCTTCATTTACATATGATTATGGTAATGTAGTGAATGTTGAAATCTAATTTTTTTGAGAAAAATGTGTGATGCTCTAAAATTGAGGAGAGCACACATGAATATATATATATATATATATATATATATATATATCACGAGACAAGGTGCTGCCAGCATGCCTGGCTGGTAGCTAATCTAAATACAAAAATCAATGAAAAAACTCAGGTACCCCTAAAATGAGCTCCAGTGAGACCACCTCCCATTACACCCCAGTGCCGAGGTCCGGCATGGCCACCGCCTGATATTAAGGTGTTAGAAGTATCTTGAAAACTATGAAATATCCAAAGAAACTAGAAGCCAGCTCAATCTAAGAAGGCTGCTAACTCTGAAGGCATGGAAAAGGTTATGATCTAAAACGGCACTGCGAAAGATCTGGACTGGAAACACCAATCTGAAGACTCGGTAAAACTGGAAGTAGTGCATTGGTGAATAGTAAATCCTCATAAAAATAGAACTCCGTAATAAAGATGAAGAAGTATTGAGAAGAACCTCTCCCTGCATACAACAATCCGCAAGCCACAATCCTGTGTACCTACATAAGACACTTACACCATATCTAGCCCAATACCTATATTTGAAATGAAACTAAAGAAAATAGTTAGAATGATACACATATATGGATAAAAGAAATAGAAACAATGATACATGGGTTAAGCTTAATTTGAAAGATTAAAATAAAGAACAGAAAAATGACTAAAAGGAATCCAGTATTGAATGAACTAACAGATCTAAAAACTAAAACAAACGAAACCTAAAACAATATCTAAAACAAATCAAAGATAACCTTATGGTCCTTTGATCAATAGGATGTTATCATTACACCAAAATAGTGATTTTGCAACATTTTCCATTTGTTAATTTCCAACACTTATAAATGTTACAGCCTACTGACAATAAAAAAATGTCAGAGTACCTAAAAAAGTGTTGGGAAATATAAATAATGTTTTTTTTATAAACTTTCCAACACATCAGTTATAATTTACAACACAAAAAAGTGTCAGAACAGTTGGTAAATTTGTAAATAACTCACTAAAGATTGGACCCTTGTGTAATCTTGTGTATGTACCATCTTTCTAACGCTTTCCCTTCTATCTCCAATATCGGTCGCCTAATTTTTAATTTAATTAGGGTTCCCGCATTCCATGCTTCCTCCATTTCTTCTCCAGGTGGCGATTTCCCATTCTACTAACGATTTCCCAACCGCTTCATCTCTACATCCTACTATCGATTTCTCATTCCATCCCGCGCGTCATCTCCAGGTACATCGATTTAGGTTCGATTTTGATTTTGAATTATCTTGTTGTTCTTTGAAGTATCTGCTCCTGTTCTAAGCCACAATATCATTTGTGTAATATTTATGTTTACTATCCTACTTTTAAATTTAAGGATATTTTCCTTCTGAATACGTTTCACAACTATGGCAATTGCTTGCTATTTAGTAAGTAGATGTTGTAAAATATATATAGGGGGTATACCATCAAAACATGTACTTGGAGAATCGTTAAATTTAGGCACATCATTAACTACAAAAATGATAGATTTCAAGATTCTTTAAATGGATAATGTTATGATATGTTTTTGCCATCAAAGTCAGATCCCATTTCGGGTTAAATTGTTTTAATGATGCATGTCGTTTTAATGATAGACCGAAGAATAGTAGGTTATGATTAGCAGTGAATAACTTATTTAACATTATAAGTAAAATTGAAACATATTCTGAGTTTTTCTTTCGGGTCTTTAACATTACAGTGAGTAAACAAAAGAAAATAACAAAAGTGAATTTAACAATATATAGTTTATCAACAGAATTTGATACAAATTTCTTTAATTTTGTGCCAACCTGACCAATGTAAATTTAGCGATGAAGGTTTGCTAATCACCTAACTTGATTTTTTTTGAAATCACAATAGCTATTTGTTGAGTACTTCAGTTCTTGTCTTTAAGTTACTTAACAAGATAATACTTGGTATATGTGTTAATCTTAAACATTTCACATTAAATAACTTTTGGCTTCTTAAGTTATCAGATTTACCTTGAAAGTATCAAAAAACGTTCCATCTAACCCTTCTATATGGAAATTTTGTTTCTTATTTTTTTTTTCCCTTTTATTGGATTGCAAATAGCTTGGCTTGATTTCACTAACCTATTAAGTTTTTATCGCATTGATGCTGGCTTCAGGATTTGTGTACCAATCATCATATTAGATATTGGGTAAATACTTACTTCTCATTTGATCTTAAGATTCATTATATTAATATATATTGTTGATCCACAGTTTTAAAACCTTATTGTTGCATTACATACCTTTACCTTCAAATTTCACAACAAGCTTTTCACACTCATATAATTGACTTGACCTGCACATAAAAGAAAACATTTTCCTCTCCTATTTTCAACAAGCTCACAAAACCAAAAAAATATTTCAAACATGTTGATAACATAAGCATATGGGAATAGACTATGAACATAGGAATGAGAACTTCAAGATTCACCTGAATTTCTTTATGTTGTTCAATTTTTAGGTAAACTGTTTGTTAGGCATGTATGACTTTCGTTCTCTATAATAGTAGTTAGTCGCTACTGTTAAAAATCCAATAATTTTGTTTTTTAGTGCCCTAATATTAGATGTCAGTGGATGCTTCTACATATAAAATTTGTTACTCAAAATCAAATTTTGCAATCTGTTCATCATTATGTTTTTTTCCGTGTAACCACTTTGTACGTTAACCGTTTAATTAGGTGCATGGAAGAAATAATATTTATGCAACCATATCGTCTGCATTTACCCATGTTTTCCATTTGCTTAGAAATCTAAAAGTACTTAAAGGATGAAAAATATTAGGAAGTGACGTCACTGGTGATAGATCGAATTCGCTCGATATCATTGAAAGTGGGAGTACACATATTTCTACAAGTAGCGGAGCTGATCAAGGTAGAAAAACATTGAAACGTATATAGTTAAACCATACTCATTGTCAGATAATTGATTTATGTTGTCTTAATGATATAAAATTCATATCATTACGTACTTTTACCACATTCTAATATGCTCTATCCATTCTCAGTTCTTTTCCTTAATGCTTTCTTTATTCAAGATGGAAAGTGAATGTTTTAAATCAGCTTATTCTCACCTTGAACAGTTCAGTAATTTGAAGTTTTCAATTAGTTTATCACCAATTTGAACTGTACAGTAATTTACTTAAACTCAATCCATTGAACTAGCACTCATTTATATTCTGATAGTTGGTAACAGCTTGAGTCCTTCGAGAATATCATTAAAAACTATATGATTTTTATCTAACACTCTTCAGGATTAAACTATTTGTTGTTACCTGTTTTTTAATTGTTTGATTGGTTTGTTTTTTTCCTTTTATTCTTCTCACTGTAGTATTTAACTGTTTTTAATCATATGATAGTTAAATTTAGCTAGTCTATTTGAGGGATCATGTACTAGCTAAAATCAACATTCAAATGTGTTCTTGCTATATGCACGTCCCAACAAGTAGATCGTGCTACCTAGGTCTAGGTTCATGTTGCCGCATGTTTTTAGAAAATGTGGTTGTTGCTGAAACTGTGAAGTAGAATTGGATTCGATACCATTGATGCCAGCAATTGTAAGGTTGAGAACAAAACTAGTGATGAAAAATCTACGTCAAGCAAATGAGAACTAAAATGCATGAGAGTTATTGACAAATGGAATTTGAAAATATGGAATTTAGGAGAATTTCATTTCAGATATTAGAGTTAAGTAGTGGTCTAGATGGAAAATAAAAACAATTATTTCTTCGGTTTTCCCAAAGAAAAGTGGATAATTCTCATTCTAATCAACGGTGAGCATGATGTTCTCCACTGTGCAAGTGTGTAGAATGAGCCACTGTTGAAGCTAGCTTTACTTCGAAATGGCATTTCAAAGGACATCAAAAATATTTGAGTCTACTAGTCAGGATCCGCTGTTAACAAATTAGTTTAGCTTCTTACTATGTTGTTAAGCCTACTGCTTAGTGTATATTTTTCCTGTGTACCATAAAATAAGGTGTTGATAGTATCAATTGGTGTAAATAATAGGTTTATGGGCTTTCTTGGAAGTACAATAAAGTAAAAGGAAACTAGCATGAGTGGTTATTACCAAATGGCCAGCTTCAACATTTGGGTTTAAGTTGTTCTCAATATTTGGGTTATTTCAATTTCTATAAATATTGCATATGTTCTTTCTGTCCTTCGAATTAGTACCTCTGGTATATAATTTTGCATGATTTGATTTATAATTGTCTTGGAAGAACATAAATTCGACATCATTTATTTTCTTATATTCCCACCCCTTCATTGTTTAACAAAATGAATGAATGAATTTCCATACCAATATCCCATTGTATATCTGATTGATTGCTTATTGACCGCAGTGATGATGCTTGAAAGAGGAAAACAAAATCAATTATTTTATATATGTTGATAAGGATGCTAGATTTTTTTCATTTTTCGGTAGACCATTAGTATCACTCCTTTGTTCACACCATGACAATTATATTCAATTTTTACTCAAGTGCATCATAACAGCATTTTTTTTAAATCTTTTTTGTATACCAAGAACATTTCTCCTTTTTCATCACCCTGGTTACTACTATGCAACATTGTGCATCAGTCTTGGAGTTAACTCTACTTTAATGCAAGAATGGGTTTTAATACTACTTTGTATAGTTATATGCGGGAGATTTTTTTTTTATTAGTGCAGATATCTTGAAATTGGGTAATTCATCATTTAGCAACATCGTGTTGAATCATTAATTAAGATAATCAATGTACTACTTTCAGCCAGCTCTCACTTTCGATAGAATAATCATGATGTGTAGTGTTAGTCGCATATAAGGTTATGAAATTTTGTTTCATAAGGAGGTTGCACATAACTTAGGAACCTCATTTGCAATTTAGCTACAAAAGATGTATAATGAAGTCAAGTATATAGCAAGCAATACCAAATGATCCTAAAGTTTTCTGTAAATATTGAGGATACATTGCATATGAACCGTGAATACCAGTACTTTTGACACCTTGAATTTGAATCAGATAAGTATGGGAGGCTGATATACCGATATAATGGTCCCTTAATTTATATTGTTCGCACCTGTTGGCTATAATCTAAATTAGTACCGGTTCTGTAGCATATCTGTAATTGTAGTATGATCTAAATTTATATAAACTAGGATACACACCATTATTGAATAGATTTAGATAAAAAAATTCACATGAACGTCCAAATATAAGTGATTTGCATGATGTGGCATTATTTATTTACGTGGTACTAGCTTAGTGCAACTAATATATTATTCTTGGTGAAAAAATTACTTAATACTAAACATTATTCTTAGTTTAGCAGTGAGATGATGAAATGGATTTTTGAGGCAGCAGACAAGTTGAGCAGGCAGAGTTATGTGGTTGGATGAGTTGTGTGGTGAGTGTATTGGAGTAGTTAGGGAGGTTTTTTGTGTTGGTGGATGATTTGGAGGAGATGACTGATGTTGGTATTAAGTTTGTTTGGTTGAGCTGTTGTCACAACAGTTGTGTGCAGTGATGGTGGTGTTGTGTTGGGTATAGATTGTGGCTGCACAGTGGTGATACTTTGATATGCGGTGCTGATGATACTTTTTCTATGCGGTTTTGATGTTGATAACAGATTTGCAGTTGATTACAGAGATAGGCAAGTTGTGAGATAGTCATAGATAGGCGGTGATTATATGTAAGTATGGCAGTGATGTATGTAGCAGTTTGCTTTGATGTTGTGAGATGGAGATGAGTGGTGGAGTTGGGAAATAAACTGACAGCGGACGAGGGATGAACGAGCTAAGACAAAGGTGAAGTTGCAGGTGGGAAGTTGCTGTGATGGAGCAGTGTGCTTCAAGAAAGCGATCTGATGTTTGCAAGGAAATGGTGAAGTGGGAGGAAAGTGTGGAGTTGCTGGCCAAGGATGGCACGGCAGTGTATGTTGAAGGCAGTTTATCTGAGAAGATGAAGGGGGTTGGTGATAGTTTTGAATAGGGGTGTGTAGATGTCGGGGATATATGAAGTGTAGAGGTAAGAAGTATGTGGTAGTTGGTGTGAAGTTCTGGCAGTGGTGTAACTGTGAAGTCAGTTATATGGTATATATGTAGCAGGGGTTAATGGAGCAGTAGCAGCAGTTGTAGGGGTATGGGTGATGACGTTGATGACGTGGTGGATGGCAATGCACTATTGTAGTGTGACAGCGGTATAGGTGATGATGGGTGTTAGTTTGGTGAATGTAGTTGGCTGGAATGCATGGCACTGTGTAAGGAGGAATGTATGGCACTGTGTTATTGGGTGATATAAATTGTAGAAATGTTGTATGAGTGGCACTGTGTTATGAGTGGTTTGAATGACAGATAGAAGCAGGGATGTAAGTGTTGAAATACGAGCAGCGGAGGGGGGGGTGGGGTTGTTCTGTTGTTTGTTGTTATATTAGGCAGTGATGGAAGGTGATGCTTGTAGAAGGTGTTGGCAAGTGATGTTTGTAATGTTATCAGGGGAAGGGAAGAATGCTGTAAATGGTGTAGTTTTGTATGTAGTTGGAAGGTAGTGGACCGTGTATTTGGCTAGGCAGATTGAATGTTGTGGTCAGGGGGTAGAATCTTATTAGTGACACTGGTGACAGTAATGTACGGCAAGTTGAATTGAGGTGGAGGTTGATGGTATGAGGAGGATGGTTGTTAAGCAGTAGTTTGATGGTGAGGAGTAGAAACATGGGGTATTTGCAGAGGGAAGAAGTGCGTAGAGGGTGTAGAAATGAAGGGGGTTGTGGGTTGTTGTGGTAGGAAGCAATGGGATTTTTCAAGTGACCATTTTGGGATGAAATGATGTACGTTTCGGGATGTTGTTGCAAGTGATCAGGCGGATGGATGATGTTGTTTCAGGTTGCAAGAATATTTGAATTATAATTTATTTTTTCACATTTTTGGCCAAGTTGATTGTTTTGAGGTCCACTAACGATTTTAATTTTTTTCTTTTCTAGAGTCGACCTATCAATTTGCTACTGGAACCTTTTGAGTAAGTGGAGGAAGGAAAGTTTATGTGAGCTGAATTGTTCAGGTATTGAATATAAATCTATTGTCTTGATGCGATGCGAACTAGGTAATAGTCATTATGTATTCTAGTAATATGCACTAGTGGAATTATTCATTAGCCTAGTTGCATTTGCAATTGGGCATAATGCTCAGTTGTTGCAACATGTTTAGCGTGAACACTACTATCAACTTTACATATTTTGAACAATAATTTATATAAAATCAAGACCCAAGTTTCCAAACACTAATCACTCTACATATTTTCTTATAATCTATTGAAGGTTTTCGAATCATCACTACTATCAACTTTGCAAGAGATATCATCTTTGATCTTGATATACTAGTATTACAACACACTCCACGTTAGCAAATCTTTACCATCATGTTTATTTTTAACGATTGAACGCTGCCAGCATGCAACAGAGTTTGCAAACCAAGCATGCAACCAATTTGTAAATCTAAGCATGCAAACTTAGTTTGCAAAACTAAGCACACAAACCGAGCGTGCAAAATGAACACACAAACTGAGCATGTAGCAAAATCGATGCAAAGTGTGTTTGCAAACTCAATTCGCAAATGCTAATTGAGTTTGATTAACATGTATTTTGCATACTAAGTTTGTGAATTCATAAATACAAAAAAAATAGAACCTAAGTTGTAATTCAGTCTTTAACCTTTTGCTTTTGAAGGTATACGTTTTTATCGAGTATTTATATTAAATGCAGGAACTTGAAGAAGGACGCTTTGGATTGTTGTATTGGACGTTGAAGAATATTCAAAACCATTAGAGTTTAGAGTGGATGAACAGGAATGGTTAGGTTAACCGTAAGTTAAACCTTAAGTGTATTTTGAAAAAAAAAATTGAAGCTTATGTTGTAATAATATCTGAATATATGACATTGTGGTATTTTAGATATGTAAATAATTGTTTATGGTATATTATACTACATTTGCAGAGCGTTTAAACTTTGCATTGAATATGTATGATAAATTATTTGTGATATGAAAACCATTATTTGCAGAGTGTTTATATTTAAACCTTGCGTTTAAGTTTTGGTGTATACATATGTGTTACTAAATAATCATTTTCCAACACTTATAAGCGTTACCGTATATTTCTGTACCAACACTTATAAGCGTTACCGTATATTTCGTTACCAACACTTATACGTGTTACCGTATATTTCGTTACCAACACTTATAGGTGTTACCGTATATTTAGGTATCAACACTTATAAGTGTTACCGTATATTTCGTTACCAACACTTATAAGTGTTACCGTATATTTAGGTACTCACTTATAAGTGTTAGTAATACGTATGTTTGTAACACTTATAAGTGTTACAAATTTGGCCGCTCCATTCGTCACAGTCCATTAGTAACACTTAAAAAGTGTTACTGAAATTATTTGTAACACTTACAAATGTTAGAATTTGCCTGTTTTGGTGTAGTGTATGATACACAGTGAAATCATCATTTAAGTTCGAAAAAATGTTAACACTACAATTATTAATGTCAAAAATATTATTTTTATACTTAAATAGATTAATATTATGATTAACCTTATTATAGATTATTATTAGCAAATTTATATTTAGGATTAGATATCCAATTAAGACAAAATGAAGAAATTATAAAAATCTATTTACTAAAATGACAATAACTACTTTTAAAAATTCTCCAGTTTCTTTTAAACCAAATATACCAAAAACTTATAATTATTAATGTGTCAATTAAAAATCAATTTTCCTTTTTGAACTTAAATCTAAAACTATTCCAATAATATTCACAATCATATATTTTAGTTGTTAGATTAAAGTTAAAGATTTTAAGGGTATTATTCAGAATGAAATAAGTATCCATGCAATCATAGTATACATGTTTATTATCTTCAAAATGTAGATTATAAAAATAATAATTATTTTCGATTTGCATTTTTTTTTCTTTTTAAAATTCTGTAGTATTTAGTTTTCCATACATAATTAACCACATGTGAATTTTAGATTTAGGAGGAGCGCTTGATTTTCAAATAAATTTAAAAGAGTCATTAGTTACACCCGAAAAATTAACAAATTTATAAAAATAATTAGAAGTATATTTCTTGCTCTTATCTCATTCCTAACTAAGAGGAGTAACAAAATCCAATGATCATGCCAAAAAGAAGTACTATTACCTAAATGAACTATAGTATTAGTGCCTAAGTTAAAAATCTCTTGACATTTTAAAACAGATTTCCAAAAACTTGACAATTTGCATATAACAATAGGAGTAATTTGATATAAATTATTACCACCATTATAGTAATATTTAGAAATGATTTCTTTCCAAATAGGATTTTCATTGATATCCTTAAACTTCCATGACCATTTACCTAACAACGACAAATTCATATTGCACAAATTAATGACTCCGAAACCACCATCTTTTTTGGACTCACAAACAGTTTTCAAATTAACCAAACATTTAATACTATTGTTAGGGCTATCCCCCACTCCATAAGAAGTCTCTTCTAATTTTGTCTATTTTATCGATCACCCAATCTGTAAAAAGATGTATAGACATCCAATAGATCAGGAGAGCTGATATCACCGAGTTTATTAGAACTAATCTACCCGCTTTCGATAAAAATCTCCCACTCCAATTAGATATCCTATTTTTGGTTTTATCTATGATTATAAACTAGTCATCATGTTTAAGTTTGATAGATCTAATCAAAAAACCAAGATAATCAGAAGGAAAATTCATAGATTTACAATTGAGCGTATTAGCAACTAAATTTTCAACTTTTTCAAAATCATTTAATACTAAAACTGAAATTTTAGCGAAATATATTTTCAAACCTGAAAGTAATTCAAAACTATATAAAATAAACTTAAGAGTAGTAATGTATGTAGGAAAATGGGAAGAAAAAAGCAAGGTATCATTCGCAAATTGAAGGACAAATATACTGTTACGCGATATATCGTTACGAACGTTTTCCATAGATCCGTTATCAACCGCTTTTTTAATTATATTAGCAAAACATCTATGACTAAGTTAAACAAAAGAGGCGATAAAGGACCTCCTTGCCTTAAACCTTGCTTTGATGGAATTTTATTACCTAAAATACCATTAACCATAATACTAGAGTTACCAGTAATAAGTAAATTCATGATCTAGCTAATCCATCTATGACTGAAACCTCTAGCATGAAATATATCTACTAGAAAATCTTAATCTACCGAATCAAAAGCTTTTGCGATTTTAAAATCGCACTGGTTATATTATTCTTACAATGGTGATTAATGTATCCTTGAACAATAGTCACACCATCAGTGAAATTTCTCCCCTTAATGAAAGCAGATTATGAACAATCAATTAGTTCTTTCATTCTAATACTAAGTCTATTAGTTAAAACTTTTGAAATAATTTTACTGAGCAGTTAATTAATTAAATAGGTCTAAAATATTTTAAGTTATTATCACCAACTTTTTTCTGTAATAAAATAACATTTGCAGGATTAAATCTTCCTAACTGCAAATTTCCATTATAGAATTCTTTAAATATGCAAATTAAATTGAATTTAAAACATCCCAAAAAAAATTATAAAAGAAAATCAAGAACCCATTCGGACCACAGAATTTATCACCTGGCATGTCATTAATAGCTTTCCAAAATTCCTCTTCAATAAAAGGGTTATCTAACTCAAAAAGATCAACATTAGAATCAGAAGGATAAAGACCATTCCATCTAACATTAATTCTATGTTTGTTTTTATTACCAAAAATTTCTCTATAATAGTCTGTAAAAGCCTTATTAAGATTTCTTTGATCAACTAATTCTTCGTTATTTACAAAAATAGAATTAATCGTATTACTACGTTTTCTACCATTTGTCATATTGTGAAAAAATTTGGTATAATTGTTACCTTCATTTGTCCTATATTTCTAATTTATAGTTAATAGGCCATACTTAATATAGATTTTATTTTCAACTTCATTGTCGTTTTTCATGAGAATTAAAAGTGATTTAAAGGTTGTGTTATAGTTTGATGGCTTATATTGGGCTAATTAATAGCACAAGTATGCTATACTTATGATAAACACATCAGCTAAACTCACTAGTAATCAAAAAAGAGATTGTAATTTCATATTTTATTGAATTATGTGATCTAGAGAGTGGATTTATCTCTAATTGGCTTCATACTCTCATATTTTTATCTATTTTATTTTGCTAGTTTGTTAGTTTTCTCATATTCTAGCTTAACAACACTTCAACTTTGGTTAATTTGATTGAAAAGAATTTTAAAAATCTAATAATTCTCTACGGATTGACCCATACTCGCCACGTACTAACATTTTATGCCATGCATTTGCGGTAATTTTTATTATAAATTCATTCAATGGTGTTCTAAACCGATAGAATTTCCATCGACGAACAGTTATTGTGGATAGGCTGACCAAAAGTGCCCATTTCGTTCCTATAAAGTCGACCAGGACGGCACCTGTTTTGGCTAAGTTGTTCATGAAGAACATAGTTAGACTATATGGAGCTCCCAGTAGTATAATCAGTGACATAAATACTTTACTCACTAGCGAATTTTGGAAGATTCTACAGGATGTGTTGGGAACTAAGCTCAAGATGAGTACTATGTATCACCCTCAAATGGATGGGTAAATAGAGAGTGTTAATAAGGTACTCAAGGATTTGTTGAGAGCTTGTGTGTAGGAATTTGGTGGATTTTGGGAGGATGACCTGCATTTGGTACAGTTTTTCTATAATAATATTCATTAGATTAATATAGAAATGGCGCCTTTTTGAAGCATTGTATGGAAGGCCATGAAATTCACTTATGTGTTGGTTGAAGACTGGAGATAGATTTGTCTTAGGTCCATATTTGGTTAAGGAGGAATCAGAGAAGATTGAGTTGATTCAAAAATAGATGAAGGAAGCTCATTCTAGACATAAAAGTTACACAGATGGAGGTGTAAGGACCTAGAGTTCTCGGTTAGAGATAGGGTTTTCGTTAAGGTGTCACTAGTGAAGGGTGTGGTACAGTTTGGAAAGCCTGGGAAATTGGCATCGAGATATGTTGGTCCATTCCAGATTATAGAAAGGATTGGAAAGCTCGCATATAGTGTACAGTTGCCGTGCAGTATGGCAGATGTCCATAATATATTTCATATGCCTCATCTTTACAAGCATGTGCATGATCAAGAGACCATCACCCTCAGACAATTAAGAAGATTTAGTAGTAGAGCTCGATTTTACTTTTGTTAGATAACTAGTTTGGGTTGTAGTAAGAGATGTGAAAAGATTAAGGACCAAGACAGTCAAGTTGGTGAAAGTTCATTGGAGCGACAATGTGAAGGACTGTACTTGGGAGACCGAGTACAAGATTCGAGAAGCTTATCCTGATCGTCTTTGAGGATATGTCTAGTTTAGATTTATATAGATAATTCCTAGTCAGGTAGACTAGTATGAATGTTAGGAGTCGTTACAGATGCTTGCTATGGTTAGTATTTGTCCTTACTGAATTTTGAGAACGAAATTCTTTAAGGAAGGAAGCCTGTAACATCCACTATTTTTATTAACATTATTTAGGAGATTTAATTAGAATAAATTAAATAGAATAATGTATAGTGATAAGAAGATTGAGATTAGAAAATAAATGTAGTGGACGTGCTTATTAAAACAAATGAACTTATGAATGGTTAAGTGTTAGCTAATTAATCATAAGGGCATTAGGGTCATTGCCGCCCATATTTGCTGCTGTTATACCATTACATCTAGGCCATACTTGTTCATTTTACCATAAGCGAATTTTTAAACGTAAGAAAGCAAATAACAAAGTCGACCATTAGTAAGAAAAGAAGAAGGGAAATCAAACCTCAATCTTAGGAGCAAGCTAGAAGAAATCAATCTCCAATTTCCTTATCCAATCTAAGGTGTATAATAATCACTACATCTCTATTTTTGTTTCTATAATCATATGTTTTTGGATTTAGGGGTAAATTCATTTTTATGATATATTGGATGATGATATGCTTGATTTATAATTTTTATGGTTTAAACACGATTGGTTAAAAGAGGATATGCATGGTTTTAGGGTAAAACCTAGATTTAATGATGTTTAAATGCCATGGGTAAAATTTTATGTTATGGAAAACATGATTTTGAAGTTGGGTTTCAATTTTTATAGTTTTCCAAGCCGAGGAGAATTAATTATGAATTTTCAAAGGAAAATATGGTTATTCAGGTTTATAAATTTATTTAGGAAAATATATTGAGAATTTGGGTCTGAAAATTTAATATGTTAGATAACATGATTAAAGTGGATTTGTAGGGATTTTTACTAAGTGGTTTAGTATGGAAATTAAAATATTTTGAAAAAAGGACTTAAATGATTTAGTTGTTTTGTTAATAGGAAGGGGTTATTTCTTAATTGTTATTTGGTTTTAGATATAAGCAAAATGCAAAAAATATTAGCAAAATAATTTGAAAGTTTATGTAACCAATCAACTGTTTACACGAGCAAGTTTGTTACAAAAAGTTTGCTTTATTTAGTAAAACATCCTTTTGCTCAGAAAAGTGGGTTCCGCTTCCTTTGGTACATCTTTCATGCTGATCTTCATCTGCTCGAAGGTACGCTTGAAAAAAATATTCACAGAACTATTGCTGTCAACCAATACTCGTCGGACCACAATGGGCCTGATCCTACTGTTACTACCATGGGATCGAGAGTTGGAGCTTCAATCCCTTTGGTGTCTCGATTTTTGAATACTATATCATCATTCAAAGCTTTATACTTCTTGGCTGGAACTCCATCTTTGATTGCGATGCATGATTCCTTCGAGGCATGCTTTAACGAACTCGCATACCGCTCCATTTCTCCCCAACTTCTCTACATGGGATGTGGTTCTCCATATATCCTTCCAATGATGAGTCTCTGGTCAATTCCCTTTGATCCCTCTTTGTTGGTTCCGGCCTAGTTTCTTCGATCCCTAAGAGCCTGGGGAGCCACAGGCTGATTAGGATTTTGTGATTTTGTCACGTATTGTTGAAGCTTGTTCTCTCGGATCAACTCTTTGATTATGTTCTTTAGATGATGGCACTCATTTGTGTTGTGACCATGTATCTCGTGCAAGCAACCGAACTTCCCTGAGTGCTTTTGTTGTTCAGTTGCTTCCTTTTTAGGAGGTTTTGTTGTTCAGTTGCTTCCTTTATCCCCTATGTTGCAAGATAGATGTTTTCTGAATTATCATTGAGCGAGGTGTAATCCTTGGGCCTAAAGCCTTTATGTCTTTTATTGTTATCGTTTCTTTTACTGGAATTTAGATTCTTTCTCTTTTTCTTTCCATCTTTCCCTGTACTTTCTTCACCGGTTCCGAAGGCATTTATGTTCTGGTACATCGCCATGTCACTATGTCCGACGTTCATCGTTTGCACGCTAGCGGACTTCCTTTCTAATTCCTGCACTTCTTCAATCTCAAGTAATGACTCTCCTTACGGTTGAAGTCCTTCCTAGTGGTAGGTTGTTTCATCTTGATCCATTTTCCAAACTCATTTTCGGGATGGATGGTGCGGACCAAAGCCATGAAACCATATCCTCATTTAGATTGCTCACCTCTGTCACTGGGGTAGTAAATCGATTCATGAAAGACTTCGGAGATTCATTTTGTCCCTAGAATAGGCCGGACAAGGACACACATCTTTAGGATGCGCCGTGTAAAGTCTAAATTGATCAAGGAATCTTGTCACTAGTTGGTCGAAAGTAGAGATATATCTTGGTAGAAGCCTAATGAACCACATGGAAGCAATTCCTTCTAGAAAAATGGGAAAACATCATTACCGAATAGAGTTCGAAGCATTTGCTCTGTCCATGTACCAACTGTACTTGTACAAGTGGGGTTTTGGGTCCTTTGTTCCGTCATAGATTGAAATGGTCGCCATAGTAAACTTTGTTGGATACCGCTCATTCAAGATCCCGATAGTGAAGGAAGTCCAACTTGGAGCAGATCCCCATCCGTCATCTCCTCTATTCTTGTTCTCGTTCATCAACCGCTTGATCATATCCGCGATAAATTCCTCTAATATCTGGTAATCCGAGGGTCAGTTGTCAGTCATTACAATGAGCATTTGGATTTGCAAACGGTCTCGGTGAGTGGGATGAAGCCTAGGCTCTCCTATCTTTAGAACACTCCCTCGTGGTCCCGTAGGCTTACAGTAGGCCTGACTAGGGTAGTTTGGACATTCCTAGTGTTATCAAATGCATTAGTGTATCCTTCCAACTTATCGTCGTTAAATTTCTCTCCATCTTCCAAGTCGGAGAGGTCCATGGCTATGTCCTCTTGTAGGGTCTTCAGTCATTAGTTTAAGTTCATAACCGGTTGCCTTGCGGTTAGTGGAGTACTTGTTTCCTTTCATATTGATTCCCATGATTCCAGCTATCACCCCTCTTTGCCGCTGCTTTCTATTTCTTATGTTTAGACCAGAAACAAAAGAATTTTCTTGTTCTACGACAGTCGCGGGTTCGGCCATGGTTCTTGGAGCAAGTTGTGCTTATAAGGTCAACAGGGCTTTAAACTTATCCATCAGAACTTTCTTACTATTATCCATTTTCCGATTGATTTCTTCAACCATTTTATTCAACTTATCTCTTGTAACGACTTCACATTGATTGGAGGATCCTGGCATCTGATCTCCTAAGTTAGCTCCATTTACTTTGGTTTGTTGATGATTCATCTCCTCTCTAGTACTAATGCCCCTATATATCTTCCAGAAGCAGTTCTTATTCTTCCCAGAGCCATTGATTTTTAGTAGCGGATCTTTTAAACAGAGATTAAGGAACTAATTTTGAACCTATCTGATCCAAAGTAGATAGCTAGATCTAAGCCTAAGTTGGATTTCTCAATAAACGCACCAAAATGTTAACCTAAAAAATTGATCAATACCCTGAATGGAGTGTGAAAGCATAAGCCCTATTTTTATAGACCAATAATATAGAGAATAAATGCAGAAAAAGAAAAAATAGTAAGAATACAAGAAGATTTTATAGTGGTTCGGTTGTTAATGGAGTCTACATTCATTTAAAAACCTTTGTTATTGACCGATTGTTGCTATAAGGTAATCCGGTTACAAAGTTGTTGAATATCCCGAATTGGATTAAGTCCCCAATGCTGAAGTATACTGGAGAATCACAGTAAACCCCCTAGATGACTATTTTGAAGGAGAAAGAGAGGAGTAAAGAATAATTTCAGCAGAGTTTCAACAGCTAGTCCCCATGATCCCCTTTATGTTGCAGATAGGAGAGTATTTATAGAGGATGGAGAGCTACTGGGCTAGGCCTTCTTGCTAGATGCTTGCAAAGGTCCGTAGGAATTCGCCTTGCAAACTTCAACATGAACCGAGCTAACCTGATGGATTGCTTGTGATCCATAGATTCTAGCTCGATGGCGACCTAACGACTTAGGATACTTCCCTTACCTTCTACCTCAAAATTCGTGGCAACCTGGCAAACTAGTATGGATCACTAGCGATTCGTAGTACATGGATCACTAGCCGATCCATGTATTTAGCTTATTGTTGGGTTTTGTCTTTCGGGGTACATTTGTTGTCCTATGTTGGTGTCCTCCAAGTAATTTCGTAGCATACTGCTTTTTTTTGATGATAGTATGCTTACTGGTTGCACTGGATTGGTGATCGGACTAGACGAATACTTGTCTCTTAATCTAACTAGCTCGGAATCCCATCAAACTAAGCCATTATCCGTAGAATACCCGTTGGACCATGACGCAAGTGAATTCATGAATCTACGAGCCAATATTATGGGTCGCTTAGCGATCAACAGATGATGGATAGCTAGCAGTCCATCACCTTTGCGTGCTTTCGCTTTCTATTTCTCCAACTTCTCTTGGTTTGTTGTTCTAGTCTTTTGGTTGGTTCTTGAGCTATTTTTACTTGATTAAACTGGTCGGACTTCCTTTGGGTTCTACTAGGTTTAAAACCTGGATAATAGATCTATTCAACTTCTTTTTTATATGAAATTGGAAAAAGGGAATTCCTATCAAAATTTTGAAAATAAGCGGTGCAAACTACGAATAAGAATTCATAACTTTCACCCTGTTTCCTAATCAAAACTCTTAATCAAATTCAAAGAAAAGAATAATAAATGGAACAGAAGGTAAAAATACTAAAATTGCAAATCTACATAATTTTCATTATTTAGTATATATAATTGACATTTTAACTTAGAATTGACATTTCGCTGTGGGGGAATTTCGGGGATTTTTAATATGATGTTTTCGTGAACCAAAACTCCCCAACGCATAGTTCAAATTCAAACTACACTAATCAATTACTAAGCTAGAAAGAAAAAGTTTTTCGCTCAATGTAGGTCCTTTACTTTGCCTGATTTTGGATTTGACATG
Source organism: Allium cepa (assembly GCA_030765085.1). NCBI lineage: Eukaryota > Viridiplantae > Streptophyta > Magnoliopsida > Asparagales > Amaryllidaceae > Allium > Allium cepa. Next base: position 373,169,586 of record CM060938.1, on the reverse strand, counting down.
CCTTCAATAATCTCATTCGGATCTCTTTTTTAATATATATAACAAGGGATTTGTAAATACATTAGATTCAAAAAATTAAAGCTTTGGAGGAGAATAGGTTTAGAAAATAAACAACAAACAAAAATAAACATATAGGATTTCTTACTTGAAATTGTAAAGAAGTTTTCTGAATCTTGGAATAGATGAACTGATAGAAGTTCACGAGGTTTTTAAAATAATTTGTGAATAAAAGTGAGGGGCTAGGCTCTTATTTGTAGTGGTTGAAATGCCGTAGAACCGTCAAATTTATATCAGTTTAAAATAATAAAAATCTGGATGTTCACCATTGTACAAAACCCTAGCCACCATAACCTTCATCGGTCAATCGCCGCTACCCACAAGTCAGTCGCTAATGGTCGACTGGTCCTTATATTTCGAGAAGAATTTTATTGGCTATTGTTTTTAGTTATTTAATTCCTTAATTACCACTTAATGTTAACTTTAAATTTAACGATTAATTAACCCCAAAGTCCAATTATTGTTGACTTTCAAATTTCAAATTTAAGAATTGTTTAATTATCTGAATTTGAATCTAATTTAAACTATTTAAATCTGAAAACTTCAAACATCCATAGCTTTTCCATTTGAGCTCCATTTTCAACATATTATATATGGAAATTGAACAAAATTTTGCCATGAACACAATGGCATAACATTCGTGGTCAAACTCTGATTTTTGCAAAATTTCCATTTTTAACCTTATATTATTTAATTATTTTATCTTATTTATTTATTATAAAGTTTTATTAGGTGTTACAACAACTCCATCACCATCGAGTTACCATTATTAAAGTCTCTAAGTCATCATGTTGTAGCACTACAATGCCCATTCATCTGTTACTCATCATCGTTCATCGCGCCGCCACACCACAACTGAATGCCAAACTAATGAATGAACACCTACAGTGTGATCTCCAAGACACCACTTGCATCTTCATGAAATTTGGTCGCAACTGGTCGATCGTCGATCATGTTAGTGACGACATGATTGACTTAGCTAAATAATTAAGTAAACTATCCCTAAAAATTCTTGTCCTTGGCCCAAAGTTTGTCGTCACATGCCTTGAAGTCCAACTTCTCCTACCTCGGTGCCTTCTTGAAGATAAAAAGCCGGTACCGAGATAAGCAACTCAGTACCAAGTTGACTTGCTTAGTAATTTTGCCGAGTCCAAACTTTGAAACCTCCTCTCTAGCCTTGCCCGAAGCTCTTCCATCCAAACCTCAAAGTTTTCCCTCCTTGGCCTGAAGCATACACCAAAAAACGCACCACCGAATTATTCTGAATAGTCACCACGAACATGATTTCAAGCCTAATACTGACTTGATTTTCTCCATCTAAAACACTTCCAAATTGCCTATGACATGGTTTTGTATGTTATCTAGGTCCTCAAGAATCGTATCTTCAAGTTGCATCACGTTTGGAGCATTTTATATACCATTTTGTCCAAATCAAAAACTACATTCCTGCTACACTAATATCAACTAACAAACATATAAAAACAATTCGTACAAGTTAAAACATCATTCATTAACATCCAAACAACATATTCAATTCATCCAAACATGATTAACATATATGATTTTTCCTAGATATTATCTCATATTTGGATGACAACATGATTCATAAAAGGGCATGAAACCACTTTAAATCCATTCTTATCCTTTTTAAATTTAACCATAAACATGTCACTTAAGTTAGGTTAAAGCTAGAAAATTGTTTTAACATCAAAATTATCTTAAAACATCATTTTTTAACGATCTAAAGATGCAGTATATGGTGAGAGATACGAAATTAATAACCTAGCACCAAAATTACCCAACTCTATACCCAAAACTGAAATAGATAGCAAGAATTTGATTTCGAAGATAGGCATAGGATGAATCTAATATATTCCTTTTGCTAATTACCCTTCGATGATGGTTCTAAGCTAGATTTAGTTTGAAAATGAGGAGCTTTTTGATAGGAATCCAGTTAGTGGAGGTTTATACTTGCTTTGGGAAATGGGAAATGTGATTAGATCTATCTCATTGTCCCCTATTAGCCATAAATCCCAAAATAGGTCAGTGGGCTTATGTATGGGCTTACCTAATTACATAGTAAATTAGCCAGTAGTAGTCCAAACTTAAACTAGCCTCATCTCTAAAAGATAAGTCCGGTTTTCTATTATGACCAGTTTATAAATAGAGAAACCACCATCTTGACCTAATAGATGTGGTTTCATACTCCAATTCAACTTCTATCAAAATTTATATGCTTTACAATATTTTTAGGGTCAAAACTGTTCGGTGAAAACTCTAAAGATGGAAAATATCCTGAGTTGTTATTTCTAAAAATTATAGAGTCATGGGACGTCATATAATTTAAATAATAATATTTTACGATCCTTCGATATGTAAAATACGATCACTATACTTATTATCAATATTATTCATTTAATATTTTAAGATTATGAATTTCCAACTGTAGTTGCTCTTTATTATTTACATGCAATCATGGAGTAGTAGGATATATATATGTATATGGTTGTTGAGCATATTTAAGTCATATTTTGTCTTTTGAAATGTTGTGAAGGTCTATAGTATGATAACAAAAACTACAAAATTTTGTTGAGCACACACATGGATTTTATACTTTTACCCACTTAACTACAAAATTATAGGTTATCAATGTCTTATTTACTTTATGATTTGTTGAGTTGGACGTGAAGATGTTAGGAGAAAATTATAAAAAATTTAGGAATCATATATATGATTTATAATCAATAATGTCGTTAATAGGGACTAGAACTTGTTGAACACACTCAAAGTTATGGAAACATAAAAAATGGGTCCCAACATCTTCTAGAGGAATTCTTAGAAAATTCTCCCATCTTCTTTACGGTTTTAGGAAGTATGTATATTCTACAGGGAGTCGTATTGGAAAAATATAATAAGTCGTTATATTAAGTATAAAAACAAACACGATATTAATCTAGTCTACCTTATAAATTTACAAGAAATTGTTCTTTGAAATTGATCCAAAATGAATGAATTATATAAATTGTTTCAAATATGTAAATAATAATATCTAGCTATGAAATTTTTTGGCATGTTTTCACTTTAAATCCCATGCAAGAGCCAAGTAAAGCAATGGTCAAAACTTTCAAGTATCGGTCACATAAATGCGTACTTGCTCAATGTTGTGTATAGCTTATTATGAGTATTATGCTCTAAAAACAATGCAAGACTATGGGTGCTTATTCAATATTCAATCAACTACTAAAGAAGTATAGTGAATAGTCTCATTTCTCAAGGTGTGGAATTTTGAATAAATTGTTTCATTCAATATAAGCAAAGAAAATCGCAATGAAAGACGTGTACTTAATACGATTGAGTGCATCGATAGGCTCATTGACATTTTAAACAAATCTAAGCGGTGAACTAAATATAGAACTTATTCTTGGATCACTGAAACCTAAGTTTAACATGCTTATATTGAACGTTGATATAAATTCACACAAGTAGTTGATCTCCTTGATTTTTTAAGGATGACAAATAATATTTTGTGTGAAGTAATCTAGTCCAATTTTAGTAGTAAATAATTTCTCTTCTACTAAAGGTATGACATTCAAGAGGGGAAAAAGGGAAAAATATAAGGATGCTAGTAGCATAGGCATGGTTGTTGGTAGAGTAGTGAAAGTTAGCATAGCTTTGTGAAAGGACACCAGAATTGGAATTGTTTAAATTACTTGAAGGCGCTTAACATTAAGAAGGAACAATATTCCTCTACACCATATATTATTGTTTATGGTTTCTTAGAAGTAGAAAACCCATGATAAGATGTTCAATGTAGCTTTGCATTTCAAAAGATGCTATTATAGAATCTGAAGCCATGAGTTTCAACCATAAAACACTTATAAATGAGCATATTTTTTTATTGTTGTTATGTACCAAAATTCATTTATGAAATAATATTTTCTTCCATGTTTGAATGAATATGGATATAGTTTTGTTTTTGTATGAATATTGAATATTTTTATGGAAATGAACTTGCTTCAAGTACTAATAATGGATTTTATAACAATATGTTGGTTATTGAAAAATTTTAGGCATCTTAAAAAAATAGCAATTACTTCCAAAAATATAGGCTTAGCCATATCAATGAGAAATGATTGCACAAGTTAGGAAATGAAGAATGTCCTTTTTCATTAGATTTAGAATCATATAAGAGTTTGTATCATGCCTTGTAGAAAATAACCAAGCAACCACCTAGTGGAAGTAATGGAATAATTATGAACTCTTAGAATTGATACATACAAATGTATAAAATCCAATGTTTACGACTTCCAATGGAAATCCACTTACTTTCTCACATTCGTTAATGTTTTATCTGGATATGGACATAAGTGTCCTGGTAAACATATGTTAGAGTTTTGTGATGAATTCATATAATATAAGACAAAAGTAGAAAATCAAAATGTTAAGTTACTTCGATTAGACCAAATAGGTGAGTATCTTGGACACGGGTTCCAAAAACACCTAAATGAGAATGAGATTTCTCTTAGATCATTCCTCATTATAGTCTGCAATCTAATGATGCATTGATAGGAGCAATCAAATTTGTTAAACATGATTCGATCACTAATGAGTGAAGATGAATTGCATCTTTCTTTATGGGATATGTACTTAAGAGTAAAGCACTTATTTTATATTCAATTTCTCAGAACGGTATGACAGCGAGCCTAATGTTAACCGGATTTTTAACCCAATAGAATTCAAAATAAGCTAGAACATCTATGACAATTCGAATCATATCAAGACTCAATTAAAAGGACTGGAAGAAGGAGCTTTGAAGGACCTGAAAGGAAAGATGCAAAAATAGGCCAAGAGGTTGGATCGCTAGCGATCCATTACCCATAGATTGCTAGTAATCAATAGTGATTGCTCAAGTACCCACCAAACCTCTTGCATCATGAACCAACGCCTTTTCGAAGGATGTTCAACCAAGTTTCATGATATTCCAACAAAATTAGTTCGAGAAGTAAGCACTCATCCGATTCTAATCATAGTTCAATGCAACCAATATACGAATCATGATCAAAATAAGGGAACTCGTTAAGAAATTACATAGAGAGCATCTACATAAGGCAAGGAGCGCAACCTAAGTGAAATGGTCCAAGAATATTCTAACTACATGGATAGCTAGCGATCCATGCCCTATGGATCACTAGCAATCCATCAATTCAAGTCAGATCATTGTGAAGTTTTTGGAAAACCTTTGTATCGTTAGGTTTAGGTTTTTGGAAAAATGGCCTATCCCAGTAGCTCTCCAATCCCTATAAATACTCATCTACCTACAACATAAAGAGGATCTTTTCGACTGTCTGTTGAAATTCTACAGAAAATATTCTTCACTCTTTTCCTCCCACACAACAGTCACATAGGGGTTCACTGTGATTCCCCAGTAACTCTTACATTTGTGACTTGATCTATCTTAGGAGATTCAAGCTTATTGTAATCTAATTCCACTTGTAATGGAAGTCAGTTAATAAAAAAATTATAAAGTGGACATAGGCTTCATTAACAGTCAAACACTATAAAAATCTTTTTATTCCTTTACTTTTTGTACGATCTGCAATTGCTTTTTCTATTTTATTTGCCTTGATAAACAGGGATGGTACTTTCACATTTAATCTAGGGTGTTTGTTAACCATAAAGTCAACATGAAGGCAGAAGTATGAAAGATGGATGATAAAATTGAAGTTTTGATGAAGAGACAGTTCAAATCATCATGAAAGACTCAAAAAGGATGTTTAGAAGGTCCAATTACTCATACGGTGCAAAAGCCTTCAATCCAGATGGAAACAAATAAAACCTCCCACCATGGTCAACCTTTCGACATAGATGATCGAGCATTCATGAATTTAAACTCCTTTCGAAAGCAATCAATGGTAATCTCTCGACTACACATCAAACCTTTCGAAATCAAAGAGAGTCGCCTTTTCGAAAGCATAACAAGCCTTTCGAACTGGTATAAACACATTTAGGATACCTTTAGATAGTGTCGAAAGGTTCTATGAAGAAAGTAACACTCAGAAGTCAACAAAGAATGAAAAGCAACCTCTCGACAACATTGAAGAGAGGACAAACCCTTCGACGAGGTCATAAGGTTCACAAAAGATGTAAGGGAAACATTTCGATAAAGTCGAAAGGTTAAAGGAAGCGTAAGAGTGGCAAACCTTTCGACAAATGCGAAAGGTTCATGATGGCATGTGAAGGAAAAACCTTTTGACAAGGACGAAAGGTTCGTAAAAAGGCAAATCTTTGGATGAGGACAGAGGGTTCATAACAACATAAGGGAAGCAGCCCATTCGACAAAGTTGGAAGATACAGTATGTAAAGAATAAACCTTTCAACAAGGTGGAAAAAAATGAAGCCAAAAAGATAGACGAAGATGAGCAAGAGACTCCTACCCTTTCGACACAGTCGAAGGTTCTTAACCTTTCGACGAAGTTGAAAGGTTTAAGACAACATATATAAGAGGGACCCTTCGACTCGGTTGAAAGCATGAAGTCAAAAGGTGGGCCACCTACTATAAATAAGACCTAACGGTCCAGTTTTGGAGGCTAAATTCCGAAAGCTGAATTCATCTTCTTTTCTCTAGTCTCATAGTGATAATTTTACTTAAAACCCCTAAATTGATTTGGGGAAAGAGCTAAATTTCCTGTAAATCATTTGCTTATGAATAAAATGGAGATGGCTCGTTCATGATGGATATTGGCAATGAGGAATAATTATTCAGATCATTAGCTAGACTAATGATCAATTGCATATGATTTCAACCTTTTTCTCATAATATCGTTTGATCTACGCTAAGTATAAGATCGACTTAGTCATTCCCATTGAAATACGACATTATTAAAATCCATATTTAATATGGGTAGTTAAAGTGACGATGAAGTATCGCATATCTTAAATGCACAGATATGGGCATAACTAAATTGATCTTATATAAGAAGTGTTAAGTGGTTAAAGATATAAACCAAGACTACTTCGAAAGGAGGAAGACCTTTTTGACTTAGTCAAAAAGTTTACTTCCTAAATGAGTCCTAGGATATATGTATGTATGTGTGTGTATATATATATATATATATATATATATATTCTTACAACCACTCTTCATGGACTTTATTACAAGGGAGTTTATTTGCTTAAGCATTAACAAACCATTCGAATCGATTCTATAGAGTGAAAATGGACATAAAAGTGCTGAAAGAAGTTAAGTTTAGCAAATGATTCGTGCATCTCCTTGCTACAATGTCGAAGGGTTTCACAAGATACCTTTCGACATGATCCAAGGGGAAGTGATAGTCATCTACCATAACTGCTTTCGACTCTAAGAGGAGAAGAAACCTGTAATACCCCTAATTTCAGTGATATAGTCAACGAATTTAATTTGAATAAATTAAATAGAATAATGTAGATGAGAAGATTAAGGTTTATTAACAAACTTTGTGGCCATGCTTATTTAAAAATTTAATGAACTTATATAAATGTTTAGGATAATAAACATAAGTGAATTATGGTAAATACCATACTTCCCACCCTTATACTATTCTCATTAGGTTATACGCGTTCATTTTACTTAAAACAAAAATTTATAACCATGAGAAGCAAGCAAGGCTGACCATTAGGAAGAAGAGAAGAGAAAATCATCTTAAAGCTTAGGATTCAAGTTAGAAGAAATCAATCTCAGTCAAACTTTAATTACCTTATCCAATATAAGGTGAATAATAATTTCCACATCTCTATTTTATTTTTATGATCATATGGTTTTGGATTTTAGTGTAAATCTGTTTTTACGATATGTTGAATGATGATATGCTTGATTTATGATTTATGTGGATTGATAAAGTTGTTTAAAAGTAGATATTAGGGTCAATCGAGATGAAATGATTTTCAAATGCCGTGGGAAAATTTTATGTTATCGAAACATGATTTAGGAGGTGGGCTTCAATTTCCATAATTTTCGGCATTAAGATGTTATATTAATTTTCTAGCGAAGAAAATGATTTATTGGGTCATAAATTATATACAGCTAAAGTAATGATTATTTAGGTTTGAAATTTTTATAAGTTGGAAAACATACTAAAATAGATTTTCTGTAATTTTTTTAGATTTTTCCTAAGTGTTTTCACAAATATATAAAATTATTTAAGGTATGAGACTTAAATGTTTTATATATTTTATTAAGGAGAATGGGCAATTTATAAAATAAAATTATTATTTAAGTTTGAAAATAGTGGCAGCGTTTTTCTAAAAAGTATTTGTTAACCAATGAGAATTTGACAACCAAAGGCGGGTTAGTGAAAAGTTTTCATTTTTTAGTTAAAAACAAAGAAATTATACTTTTAGCATGTTTCAGCCTTATACGACATTAAACTTTCCGACTCAGACCTTCCGACAAAGTCCAAAGGTTATAACTTTCGACAAGATCAAAGTTTAATGCATATGGTACCAATTTACTTGGTACATAATAAATTGAAAAGGTCGAAGGATACTTAGTCGAAAGGTTGGTTGCCAAAGAGGTTTGGTATGTTTGTTTTATAAACAAAAGCTTACACCTGCTTGCTTTCGAAAAGGAGCTTTCGACTTGGTTGCTTTTGACCAGGTCAATTATTTAAAATAAAGGTTTTAAACCTTTCGACAAAGTCGAAAGGTCACTGCCGCTTATTGTTTTTTCTTGAACCTTCCAACACAGTCGAAAGGTTATTGCAGCTTTTCACAACCTTTTGTAGTTGTTGCTTTCGACTAAGATGAAAGGTTTACTTGTTTTAAAACTAGCCGCTCCTCCATTGCTTTTGAAAGGTATCAAAGCTTTCGACTTAGATGATTTACCCTTGTTTTATAATTGAAGTATAACCCAAAGCTTTCGAAGAAGATGTTTTAAAGGTTAAAACTTATTGTCTTAAAGAGTTGTTTTAGAGCTTTCAAAGCAGACCTTTCAATAGGGTCGAAAGGTAGCTTCCAATGAAGTGGAAAGGTTTTAAAGAATATTTTCCACATGTTAACCCAGTGAGTTTCGAAAGGTTTGTTTTCCCATGCTTTCGATGGGTTTTTTTTTCAATGTTGTCGAAAGGTTTAAACTTCTAATGAAGTCGAAGGGTTTCTAAAGAAGTATTTTTAAGTATAAGAAGACCTAGAGCCTATTATTTTAGAAGATATTATTAAAACCCTCTGAAGGGGTTGAAAATATAAGCTCCCGACATTGACGAAATGTTTTAGGACCCATCCCCTAAATTTTGAAGGATAACCCATGGCTTTCGTAAAGGAGTTTTGTAATGACTTTAAGTTCATAACTTTGAAGAAGTATTTCCATGATAAAAATATAAGTTAAAGGTGTTAACTATGTTTTATGCTATGAATTTCAACGACCTTAAACCCATAGGAGTGGTATTGTTAAATTGTTGTTTTCTTCTTTAAATATGAATATATTCACATGATACCCATAATTGTATTTTGGGAAAAGGTGTAGAAGAACCAGCTAGGTTAACCCAATAGTGAATATAAATTGCTTAAACTCTGGAATGAGTAGAATTGCATCCATGGAGTCAGGGTGATCAAAAATATAGGATGCATAAACTTTGTAGTTATTGGAGGTGACAAAAGGTTTATAGTAAACTCATGAAAACTATGATAAAGTAGTTATTGGTGTATACCAAAAGGTTCATGGTAAACCCATGAAAAATATGACTAAGTAGTTATTGGAGGAAACCAACATGTTCATAGTTAACCCATGAAAACTATGTATTAAGGACAGTTGGCAGGGGCTATTGGTTTGTAGTGAACCCATGAAAACTATGTTCAGATTAAGAGTTGACATAAGTCAATAGGTTCCTAGTAAAACCATGAAAACTAGGATAAGAGAGTGGCTGATGGAAGTATCAGTGGGTTTCTAGTCAACCCATGAAAACTAAGGTGTGAAGTGAGCTACTGGATAAGTCCATAGGTTCCTAGTTAACCCATGAAAACTAGGATAAGGTGATTAGTTATTGGGATGACTAATAGGTTCAGGGGGAACCCATGAAAACTAGGATAAGAGAGTGGCTAATGGAAGTATCAGTGGGTTTCTTGTCAACCCATGAAAACTAAGGTGTGAAGTGAGCTACTGGATAAGTCCATAGGTTCCTAGTTAACCCATGAAAACTAGGATAAGGTGATTAGTTATTGGGATGACTAATAGGTTCAGGGGGACCCATGAATTAATTAAGTTAATTGGCAGGAGTCTATAGGTTCTTAGTGATCCCATGAAAACTATGAATAGCACACGGAATCTATTAGTTATAACAAGGTTATTAGTACATCTATGAAAATTAAAAAGATAATTATGACCCTATAAACTATAATTATGAAAGGGTGTCAAATTAAACTGGAAATGAGAAATCCTAATTATTTTCATGTCTGCATATCATTATAATATTTTAAAATGTATGTTTTAACCATTGTGGATGCAGGAGCACATAATATGATTTTGTAAAGGTTTTAGGATACTAGTGAAGGGAAAACCCGTTTCGCTAAGCAGTGTGGTCTTACTAGATATCTAAAAGGATTGAGATGTTAGATTATTATTCATACCAGGCTTTATGTCTGACTCAAAGTTTGTGTTTTCCGCTTAAGCTCTCGAGTACTCAATTGATTTTGAGTAGTTTGAGGTTGAGGGTTTTCAGGTTCTCTTCTTAGTCGAATAAAGCTTCCAGAGGCATGTAGGAGGCATATATTTATCTTTTTCCACTTTGTGTTTTGTTTATAAAGGCAGATTTATTAGCCTTCTACATACTCCGATCTACCATGGGGGCATCTTCATATGTCGCTCTTGATATATTTGTAATAAATATATTTTGTTGACTTGAATATGATTAACGTTATTTGGATTATATAATGAAAATCAATGTTTTGAGTTAAATGTGGAAACAAGTTTTTGAATTATTTAAACTTTTTCCATATTTCTGCGATCTGTGTATCATTGTATCTAGCACCGCCGTATTTGGTCACTGAAGATTAATAACTATGGATGACTGCAGCATCCGTGGCTAGTAGTTTTGGGCCTTTAAGTAAGGGGATGTTACAAGTTGGTGTCAGATCATAAGTTTATGGAACTTTAAAAGAAAAGTTAAACCTATAAGCTTATTGAAACATAATCCAATGAATTTAAAAATATGATCGGGGTTTGGGTTAACGCTATATTATCGTACTTTTATTTCATATATATATATATATAAGTACGTATTTCCCTCTCTCTTAGATCATTCTTTTGTATCTTACTAAAGCTCGTATGAAGATATACGAGAAAGAAGATATGGAGGCAAGAAACGGAAGAGGAAATCTAGGTGGAGGAAGCACCACTCCTAATGGAAAGTCTCAACCTAATACTCGAAGAAAACAAGGTCGATAGGCTAATGCTAATCAAACTGCCAAGGCTAATATAGGTAATGGAGATCCGTTAGTAGATGCAAGGATGGTATATCAGTTGTTGTTTAATCTTTTGCAAGCAGGAGCTGTTGGGAATGTTGGTGGAGCTAATCCTATAGTTCCGGTTGGATATAATTATGCTAAGCTGAGTAGAGACTATATCAGTCTGGGAAAAAAGCCGTTTATTGGAATATTAGAGTTGTTGAGGTAGAAAACTAGCAGTTGAATTGTAAAAAAAAATTTACGAATTTAGGCTAGAATGGTGGAAAGAAGAGAAGGCTAGCATCTAGACAGTTGCAAGGGTTAGTACTTCATTGGTGGAACAGCAAGATAGCCGGTGTACCGAAAGAGGAGCTAACATGGGTTAATTTTAGGAGGCGGTTCGAGCAGAGGTTCTTGTCTGAGGTTGCCAAGTCGGGTTGATGAGGGAGTTCATGGATCTTATCCAAGGACAAATATCTGTGAATGAGTATGCTGCTAAGTTTGATGAGCTATCTCGATATGGGTATACTTTGGTTGACACAGATGTCTGGAGGAATGAGCGATTCATTAGAGGATTGATGCCATAGCTAGGTAGGATGGCTATGATTCATATTCGAGAAAGTTATCATGTGATGGTGGAGATGACCGTCTGCCATGAGAAGATGCTTGTTGTTTCAGCTAGGGAGAAGCCAGTTGAGTCTTAGGGTTCTCAAGGAAGAAAAAGGAAATTCCTTAAGAAGAAAGGAGCCCGGAAAAGGGAGGCCGCTAAGAAGGCAAAGGCTAATTTAGTGCATTATAAGTGCGATAAGAAGGGCCATTATGCCATGAGTTCAAAAGTGGTAAAGGAAATAAGCTTGTGGAGAATAATAATGTGAAATGCTTTAACTATGACCAAGTTGGGAATTATAAGAACCAATGTTCAGATCCAGTCAGGGCGGATAGTGGGAACGTGTTTGCTATTGGACCACCATCTTCTTCAAGGCCTACTATAGCAAAGAAAGGAAATACTGTGATGGAAGGTATGATTTTGATATAGAGCATACCGGTTAGGGTACTTTTTGATAAAGGTGCATCGCATTCATTTATATCTCGGTATTTGGTTGATATGTTATGTATAGAACCCACATACCTTTTTACTTCCTTAAGGGTTGCAAATCCAATAGGAGGGTATGCGACACTTGGGATGAGATGTGACCAGTTAGAACTTGATTTGTTAGGACATAAGTTTGCATGTAGTTTATATGTCTTTGATTTCATAGATTTCGAGATCATTTAGGTATGGATTGGTTCGGTAAGTATGAGGCTAGGATATTTTGTCAGGATTAGGAAATATCATTGAGGCACCCAGATAGTAAAAATCGAATCATTTTCTCAGTGGAGAATTCCAGTAAGAGTGTTTGTACTTTGTTAAGTACCATGAAGGTTGGAAACGAGTTTAGTCAGGTTCGTGTAGCAAGAGAATTTACCGATGTCTTTGAGTCGGTTATTGCATTACCCCCGAAACGAGCTGTTGAGTTTTGGATAGACCTTGTACCAGGAGTGAACCTATTAGTAGACCCCCTAATTGTTGGATCATAGGTTTTGATTGCTGACAAAAATTCACGAATCTACGACTACGACATCGTCCTGACTCAACGACTCAAAGTATGGTTCATATAGTTATATATTTTAACAAGAGTCATCAAATATGTATATAGAGTCTAGTAAGTGTTTTGTTAAAATCTTTCCTCAAGAATTATCATCCACATTCAAATAAACTTGCATGCATATTTTAATCAAAATCAAGTTTTCAAAAAAATGCATGGAGCGGGGCTCGAACCCGGGTCACTAGTTTGGAAGGCATGTACTCTAACCAAATGAGCTACTGCTATTTTTGTTTAACAATAGAGTTCAGTCGACTGAACAGGAACAGTCAGTCGACTGAAACTGGAACAAATTTATACACATGCACAGTTTCAGTCGACTGAATTTCATGCACAGTCGACTGAAATTGTTCCTGAATTTTTTTTTTTGTATTTTCAGTCGACTGAATCTCCTGCTCAGTCGACTGAATTTAAACCTGCGAATTTTCTCTGAAAAGACACCTTCTTCTTCCCAAGAGTTGCAACCATTCATCAATGGAAATGGAAGCATCTCCTGTTTGCAACCTTTGACAACATATGCATCTCTTCTACAAGTATAAATTCATGATTCTAACATCATTTAATTCACCGAATTCTCTTGCTTTAATCTTACTATTCTCTTGTTCATATTCTCTAGATTTTCTCAAAGCAATCACCAATCTATTGCTTGAATCACTGTTTTTGTTTATAACATTCTTTTGATTCATAGCAATTCACATTTCCTAAATCTTCACAAACACATTGCATATTCTCGAGGATAAGATTATAGGAATATTGTACTACATTAGACTAATTAGTGTTGACAAGAACACAACAAGTCGAATATTGTATTTTAGTAATTGAGTTGAAGTCCTCTTCGGTAGTTGAGGCAAGAAATCCCGTTCGGTTGTTCGAGTAAGTTGTAAACCTATTCCTCCGGTTGAAGTGAGTGTGTTAGTTAGTGAAATTCCTAAGAGGAGCTTAGGGACTGGACGTAGGACGAGAGGTCCGAACCAGTATAAAAGTTTTGGTGTCTCCTTGCATTTACCTACTTTATCTACCTAGACTATTTCATTATTCCATATTACACGATCCTACCGCATAGCCTCTTTCATTTGGTATCAGAGCCTGGTATTCTAGAGATCGTAACAACATCCTAGAATAAATGGCTACAAAGAGATCTAGTCAAGGCAATAAGAAGAGGAAGAACAATAAAGAAAAATCAAAGGAGCAAACAAACAAATGCTTCATGGAAAAAGATAATGAGGTTAGTGATCTAACTTTTGATGATATGATAGAAATAAATTCAGAACTTCTAGACACTTTAAAAAGTCTCAAAAGAAAATATAAGGAAGCTCTAGAAAATCAAAAGAAAGCAGAATTCGAAAGAGATATGCTTAAAGACGAGAAGAAAATATTAGAAGAAGAACTTGAGAAAATTCAAGATTCACTCTTTGACAATTCTCAACTCGCTCTATTAAGTCAAGAAATAGAAGCTCAAAAAGAAAAGAATAATGCTCTAGCTTCTGAGAATCATGAGTTAAAAACAAAAATTAAAATTGTTGAGTTAGATAACACTAGTCTCAAAACTAAGCTTGATGACATTACTAAAAATATTTCCAATTTTAATAAAGGGAGAGAAAATTTATCCAAGATTATTGAAAATTCTCAACTTGTTTCAAATAAGAAGGGATTAGGTTATGTTAAGAATTCAAGAGCTCTTAATGATAAAAGTGGTTTAGGATATAATAAAACTGATCGTAGAAATAGCACTAGATATGCTTTCATGTAGAGTAAAAATGATAGTGCTAGTACTAAATTTCGAGTAAAGCCTAAATCCAATTTTTATAGAAATTCAAATACTACTATGACCTATAATGTTGATAATTTTTTTAGAAGTACAAAATCATTAACAGGAAATATGAATAAAAATTATCTAAGTATATGGGTTCCTGTTAATTGGAAAAATAGAGAAAAATACATTAATGATTATTTTGATATGGTAGTTAATAATGAAAATTATATTTATAAAGGTTCAACCACACCCAAATGGGTATGGTTTCCTAAAATTTAGGAAATTATGAGAACCTTGGGTATCGCATGCTTTAAATGTTAATTTTTTTTTCTTCTGATACCTTACATTATAAGTAGTAGTTATTTTGTTTTATATTGCTTTATGTTAACACTTATGTAAAATATATTTTATATCATCATATAAACTCTCCTTTTTGTCGATGACAAAGGGGGAGAAAGATATTGCTCTCTAACACAATTTGCAGGAATAAACCATGCAAGCACAGATTAAGGGTGAAAAAGATTAAATAGGAATATATAGCATAGATTCAGGGGGAGAAATCTATAGCACAATTAGAGGAAGATATTCAGTGAGAGAGATATGATCAACAAAGCTTGTCAAAGATTCGTTCATAGAAAATGGAGTTGTCATCATCAAAAAGGGGGAGAATGTTGGATCATAGGTTTTGATTGCTGACAAAAATTCACGAATCTACGACTACGACATCGTCCTGACTCAACGACTCAAAGTATGGTTCATATAGTTATATATTTTAACAAGAGTCATCAAATATGTATATAGAGTCTAGTAAGTGTTTTGTTAAATCTTTCCTCAAGAATTATCATTCACATTCAAATAAACTTGCATGCATATTTTAATCAAAATCAAGTTTTCAAAAAAGTGCATGGAGCAGGGCTCGAACCCGGGTCACTAGTTTGGAAGGCATGTACTCTAACCAAATAAGCTACTGCAATTTTTGTTTAACAATAGAGTTCAGTTGACTGAACAGGAACAGTCAGTCGACTGAAACTGGAACAAATTTATACACATGCACAGTTTCAGTCGACTGAATTTCATGCACAGTCGACTGAAATTGTTCCTGAAAATTTTTCTTTGTATTTTCAGTCGACTGAATCTCCTGCTCAGTCGACTAAATTTAAACCTGCGAATTTTCTCTGAAAAGACACCTTCTTCTTCCCAAGAGTTGCAACCATTCATCAATGGAAATGGAAGCATCTCTTGTTTGCAACCTTTGACAACATATGCATCTCTTCTACAAGTATAAATTCATGATTCTAACATCATTTAATTCACTGAATTCTCTTGCTTTAATCTTACTATTCTCTTGTTCATATTCTCTAGATTTTCTCAAAGCAATCACCAATCTATTGCTTGAATCACTGTTTTTGTTTATAACATTCTTTTGATTCATAGCAATTCACATTTCCTAAATCTTCACAAACACATTGCATATTCTCGAGGATAAGATTATAGGAATATTGTACTACATTAGACTAATTAGTGTTGACAAGAACACAACAAGTCGAATATTGTATTTTAGTAATTGAGTTGAAGTCCTCTTCGGTAGTTGAGGCAAGAAATCCCGTTCGGTTGTTCGAGTAAGTTGTAAACCTATTCCTCCGGTTGAAGTGAGTGTGTTAGTTAGTGAAATTCCTAAGAGGAGCTTAGGGACTGGACGTAGGACGAGAGGTCCGAACCAGTATAAAAGTTTTGGTGTCTCCTTGCATTTACCTACTTTATCTACCTAGACTATTTCATTATTCCATATTACACGATCCTACCGCATAGCCTCTTTCACTAATAGGATGACGCCAACAGAGATGAAGGAATTGAATGTGCAACTAGTGGATCTTGAGGGAAGGAATTTTATTAGACTAAGCAGTTCACCTTCGGTAGCAGTTGCAATGTTTGTAAAGAAACTGTATGGGTCATTAAGAATGTGCAACAACCAATTTGTAAAGAAACCAAATATGGTCGTTAAGGTGTTTGTAAAAATCCTTTCGCGGTCCAACAGCTGATCTCTACCTCAATGGCATCATCCGTTCCAACAAACAGTTTCCCCCCAAGCTTGGTGTAATCTGCACTTAACTTAGCATAATGATTAACTACCGGGGCTTTCAAAACTCCTACCCAAGTAGCATTTCCTCCTACCACTCCAGCTGCAACGTCAGCTTGCATCATATTTACAAAAAACTAATACATAGCCCCCATGTCCACTTGCGAGACTCTAGCTCCTTTATTCTATGCTTGTGCTTGACCTTGACCTCTTCTCACATTAGGCCTAGCATTCCCATCGGTGCCCTTCCCTCCTTGGTTAACTCTTCCTCTTCTTCCTTCCATATCTGTATTTAAACTTTATGAGATACAAAAAAATGACCTAAGGAAAGGAGACTAGAGATAAAGCATATACTTATATGTAACAAATATAAGCATGTTGTTATAGCGTTATCCCATACCCCAATCTTACTCCAATTCCTTAGGATTATGTTTTAAAAATCATTTTTAGTTTTAAGTTTTCATAAACCATGCTTTGATACCAAGCTGTAAAATCCCGTATATGGAGGCCAAAAGCTAAGCGCTACAGATGTTGTAGTCATCCATAGTATTAACTTCTGTAACTAAATACGGTAATGATAATGATATCCATAATATCAGAAGCACATGAATATGAACAAAATCATAGATTTCAAAAAACAACACTTTGCTCATTACATTTCAAAACAATAACTCATATCCTTGTTACATAACCCCTTAACGTTTCTCAGGCAATGATTAAATATATCATTACAAAATACACCAAGAGCGATATATGATGATGCCCTCTTGGTTGATCAAAATAATATAGTCATGTCTGATTTAATATACACAACGGAATCGAAAAAAAGGAAACTGCAAATCCTAATTAGTAATCCATCAGCCACCTGCTTATCTTTGGATGCTTTATTAGCCAAAAAACTAAAGCCTAAAAACCTTAACCCTCAGGCTACTCAAATCAATTTTGAGTACCCAAGAGTTTAAGGGGAAACAAAAACTTTGAGTCAGACATAAAGCCTGGTGTGAATATTTCTGTTACATCTTGGTTTACTAATATTAAGTGAGACCATGCCGCTTAATGGAACGGGTATTCCCTCACTAATATCCTCTTTTAAATACATATTTTGCAAAACTTTTACTACAACCAAACTGGTTAATCAAACCGATTATCTCAAAATAGAAATATCCTTTATGCTAATGAATGGACTGTCTATCCATAAAATAAGTGATATGTGAGCTATCTACCCATAACATAATAGCACGGTCTGTTATGCTACAAATGGATTATCTATCCATACAAATGGGTTGATTGGTTACTAACTGGACTAACTGTCCAAAATCTCTGCCGACTTCCTGCAAAATGGACTAACTGCCCGAATTATTTTCTTAAGGTTAACTACCCTTTGAATTATCCTTGAAAACCTTTTCAAAATGATATAGTCCTTCAAATCATATATATACAAGGAAAACATATCCTTAGCTTTACTCTAAGCCATTTTGTCATGTTATATACACTTTACCCAAAAATAATGTTGAGAGGTTCAATAAGGATTAACTATCCTTCCAAAACAAGTCAAAACCCTTTTTAACTTGAAAACACTTAGGCTATATTGCCAATTCAATGCATTCGAAACCTTTGTTTAAAACTTTTAAATAGCCATTTCGAAAACCTCAAAGGCAGCCCCTTTCTAAACCATTTAAAGACCCTTTTAGTCAAAATCGTTAAATATTTTCTTTTGAAAATATTGGAAAAGTCTTTTCTTTCTTTTCACTGAAAGCTTCAAAATATTAGACATCCCACTTTTTAAACCTTTTAAATAATGCCTTTTGAATACATAGGAAAAACCTTCTTTCAATCCTTTCGAAACACTGGGGAACCACCCCTTTCGAAACCATTCAATAAAATCTTTCGAAATAGTTAAAACTTAATCCTTTCAAAAGCACTTTGGTTTAATATAAAACACGCGGAAACCTTGCAAAACCATTCAAAATGTCTCGGCCAAAATCATTTAGATTCTGCCTTCAAATAGTGCAAAAGGATTAGAAACCTATTAAAGTCGAAAGCATCTGTTTCGAAACCATTTGTGTTTTACTTTACTTATAGAAAAAGGTCTTAAACATTTAAGTCAAAAGCAATTGCTTCAAAACCATTTGCTAAGTAATGACGTGATGGTGTTGAAACCATCCCTTCGAATGCAGTGGAGAGGTGGCCAGGTTTTAGAAAACAAAGCAACCCTTTTGAAACCATTTGCTTTGAAAGGTAGAAAAGCGACAGCAAAACGATTTTGACTTAGTTGAAAGCAATTACTTAAAATAGTGGCACAACCCAATCGAAACCATTTCCATTAAATAATTTGACATGGTCGAAAGCTACTTAGTCAAATGCCATTCAGTTGAAAGCAAGCAGATGTATTTCTTTCATTTAAGAATAAAGGACTACCTCAACCCCTTCAAAACCCACGGTTTCGACTCCCTAACTTCGCCATCATCCAGTTCATTACATACCAGTTGCTTGATACCATATGCATTGTTATTGACTGTGTCGGAGCCGATAGTATGGAGGCGGAACCTGGTGTCGAAAGAGACAAAACAGTGAAAAACTTGTAGAAAATAGTTTTTTCACCTAACCTACATTACATGTCTAATTGTGATTGGTTATCTCTTTCTTTACTAATAAAAAGTACTGTATTTTTTAAAAGTACTGCCAACTTTCCAGATTTTATAATTAAAATTATTTTACAAAAAGCTCATTCTCCTCTTTTAATTATATAAAAAATTTAAGTTTCAAACCATAAATAATTTTATATAAACCTTAAAACACTTAGGAATAATCTACAAAAATTCCATAAAATCTATTTTAATATGTTTTCTAACATATAAACATTTCAGACCCTAATCTTTTATTATTTAACCAAAAATAATTGTTAACCCAAATTAACATTTTCTTTACTGGAAATTTATATTAGTTCCACGAAAATTCAAAAAAAAATCTAAAAATTAAAAATCATCTCCCAAATAATATTTACGATCTTCATAAAATTTCGCAAGGAAGTTGGATGATATTTTATAGATTTTCGCCTTAAAACATATTATAAGTTAAATATGAATAACCATCATTCATCAACAATCATATATATTCATTCCATAATCCAAAAATATGGCAAATCATTGCAAAATAATCGGAATTCATATTAAAATCGAAAGCACAATCAAAATTGAGATGTAAACATTATTCAACTTAGCTTTAGAGATTATGGAGATTGAGATGTAAATAAGTTTGATTTGAATTAGCTTCTTCCTAGCGTTTCTTCTTCTCTTCCTTGTTAATAATGGTCGGCCCCTTTTAATATTTTGAAAATTAAAATGAACGTGTAAAATTTTATACAGCCAAGGTTTGGAGGATATAGGAATGTACTCTTTCTTATTTACCCCTCATCTATTTCAATTTAACTTTTATTTTAATTCATGGTTAAGTGGCACGGCTACCTCTTAATTAAAATCAAACTTCAATCCCCTAATCAACCCATTGTTTTATTTAATTTGACTAATTAAATATTCTAAATAATATTATCAAAAATCTGGGGTGTTACAAAGCATTGACTGAGGCAACTGTAGTGTGCTATCTATGTGGGATGGGTTCGGTGTCCTAAACACTACAAACGCTCTATCCTATTTAGATAGTTCGCTCGCAGTGAAAAAAGGAAAGAGCTTTTTGTATCATTCGTTAATGTTATTTATCTTATACTTACCCGTTATCGATCAATGATCGGTAATGGATCCGTTGTCCAAAGTGACACGGAGAGCTCTTCCTATTCTAGGTACACCGACTATGCAATGACAGGATCAATCCAATATGAACAACTATAAGCTAATAAGACCGATTTGAGTAGAGAGTTCCCAACATTAGTCGATTTCAGTTTTCTAGAAAGTACGAGATGCTACCCTAAGCTATTATCAGCTTCCAGAAAAACTGAAATCAATCCCCAAGACATCGTGCCAGATTAACGGTGTAACTTGGTGCAAGTTAATTCTAACTTTGTGGGCGTAGATAGAAAAACATGTCAATCACCGAGGAAAAATCCAGGCTTTGTTCCATGAAGAATTCAAGGCTCGATTTACTATCTTATTCCCCAAAATCGCAATCAACTCAAATTCTCCATTGCATCCGTCCCCAAAATAAAGTCAATCTCAAGTTGCTGGCGATCCAAGGTAGATAAGATTGGCGGTGATCTAGGTGAACGAGAACGACGACGATCCAGATAGGTGGTGTTTCAGGAACTAAAGGCTAGCTTAAGGTGACGGAGAAGTCAAGTAGGGCCGGTGGCAAGAAACTTCGGTGGTGGGGATCGATGACGGCGAGGGTAGGAGCGAATTTAGGGTTCGGATACATTGGATCAGGTTGAAAGACAAATATTCTGGTTCACAAACAAAGCCATGAATGACGGAAGGTCAGCTCGTACAAAATTAAATAGGGATTGAATGAAAATAAATTTTCTTGGTTCTTGGATCACTAACGATCCATGGACCATGGATCGCTAATGTTCTATAGAATTACAACCAATCTTCCCTAAACTCACCAAGCATGATCCACCTGTTATTTCCAAGCATCAGGAAAATTACAGGGTCGAAATTGGTTCATAGTTACGAACAACGAACATTCTCATTGGAACTCAACAAACGATTGAATAACCAAACCCAAATTCACATGATAGCCTTAACACGATCAATTAAACTTCATGAAATGGGAACTAAAAAGCAGTTACTTCTAGAGCACACCTTCTTTACAACAGAGGCGTCCTCTAGGGGGCAAATGTTAAATGGGTTTTTAACTCGATAGAATTCAAAGGATTAGAACATCTACAACAAGTCGAAACATCTCAAGAATCAACCAAAAGGACCAGAAAGGTAGCTAAGAAGAACCCAAAAGGTAAGAAGCAAAAATAGGATAAGGGAATGGATCGCTAGCGATCCATCACCCATAGATCGCTAGAGATCCATAGGGATTGCTCCTGGATCCTCCAAACCTCTTGCATCGTGAACCAACGATATTTCTAAGGATATCTTCCAAGTTTCATTATATTCCAAGCAAAGAAGTTCGAGAAGTAAGCATTCATCTAATTATAGTCATAGTTCAATGTAACCTATAACGAATCAACATAAAAAAGGTAGCTCATAATGAAATTACATAGAAAGCATCTATATAAGGCAAGGGTGTAACCCAAGTGAACCAATCCGAGAATATTCTAACTACATGGATCTCTAGTGATCCATGCCCTATAGATCGCAAGCGATCCATTGATTCAAGTCAGATCACTATGAAATTTTTGGAGCACCTTCGTATCATTAGGTTAGGTACCGGACAAAGCAGCCTAGCCAGTAGCTTTTCAATCCCTATAAACACTAATCTATCTACAAAACAAAGAGGATCTTATGGACTTTCTGATGAAACTCTGTAGAATCTATTCTTTACTCTTTTACTCCCACACAACAGTCACATAGGGGTTCATTGTGATTCCTCAGTAACTGTTGCATTCATGAATTAATCCAACTCAGTAGATTCAATCATATTGTAATCTTATTCCACTTGTAACGGTGGTCAGTTAATAGAAAATTATAAAGTGAATGTAGACTTCATTAACAACCGAACCACTACAAAAATCATCTTTCTCCTTTACGTTTTCTACGATTTATAATTGTTTTTCTTATTTTATTTGCCTTGATAAACAGGGCGGGTGCTTTTACACCAGTGTAGTTAATGCCGCACTATTACCCCACTATAACCGTGCTATATATCATAGTGGATTTCTACTGCTATGATTTTTTCATATATCCCAAATATTTCCTTTCTGCATTAAGCCCCGCTTTTTCCGCTATATCCCGTTATTCCCGCTATATTCTGCTATTTCGTTATATCTTCTTTAAAAGAAATGAATTGAAAAATGACATTTATACATTATAAAAAATAAGAAATTAATTTATCTAATTGAATATTTATTATATTTATGAAATGAAAATACTCTAATAATCTACTAAATTCAATTATGATATATAACAGTTTTACATTTATTTACAGTATATTCGCACATATTTTTATTTAAAATTATTTATGTATTAATTATAATTCAATTGAATGTTAATTTTTCATTTAATTACCATTTATATATTTGTAAAAATATTAAGTACGAGTTTTATATGCTATTTTAGCGAAATCTGCTATATCCCGCTATATCCTCACTATATCCCTGCTACGACTTTTTGCACCTCCACCGCATTGAATCTACTAAGCACTTTAACTGCACAGTTTCACACTCAATCCAGTGTGTTGATCTATTTTTTGGGTTAGAAGATGTAGGTTCCAAAAATACCTAAATGAGAACAAGATTTCTCTTGTACCATTCTTCATTATAGCTTGCAATCCAGTGATGCTTTGATAGGAGAAATCAAGTTTGTTAGACATGATTTGATCATTAGTGAGTGAAGACGAATTGCACCTTTCCTTATGGGATATGTGCTTAAGAGTAAAGCAGATATAATTGTATTCAATTTCATCTAAAACTATGCCTATAAATTCATATATGATATGGATAGGGAAGAAATCTCATATTAAACCTATCAACATGTATGGTTGCCTAGCCTACATTAAGAACGTAAGCCCTAACAAATTCCAATCTAGTCATTTCATGGAAGTTTATAGGGAAATCTAAAAATCACATGAATACCTATTATACTGTACCGAAGGATAAAAGTCATTATTTCAAGATATGATACCTTCCTTGAGAATGCATTTCTTTACAATGAAATTAGCAATAGTACAATAGTCTTGCATAAGATTTAAGATTCTAAAATGAAAATCAATCATGTAGATAATGTAATTTTAACTATGTCCCAAGAGACACAACCTTTTAAAAGTTATAACAGGGAGACTCACATATCAAATATATATTATAAGTTTCTCATCGATAGCCAGAAAGAGAATTGTATCATTCAAAATAATAATCCCCTCAGTGCTAAGATGCAAGGAGTAAAGCTAGATCTGATTTAAAGATTGAGACTATGCAAATTATAAAATAATATATTCGTGTGGAATGTCATGGAATAACATAAAAAGATTAAGATTGAGACTAAGATGGAGAGTGTGATGAGATCCCTTCATCATGTTCTAGTTCTTCACATTTTTTGAATTAAATTGTAAATATTGAATAGAAATTATAATTTTGCAATTAACATACATAATGAATGTAAGTGGAATGGTGAATGGAATAGTACGTTAAAGAGAAAAAGAAAGATAATTATTGCAAGTATGAATTAGTAATTTTATTTTGTTTTATAATGCGTGTCAAAAATTCATTTCCTGCACTAACAATTATATAGTAAATAATTAGGAAAAAGACCTACTTTTCTCTTTCCACTTATATTTATAATGTTTTCCCTTTTGACAGTTCACTTTCTATTGTTCAAGGTGTGATATACTACATAAACATAATACCAAGTTCAAAATAAGAGATACCGATACACACTTTTTTTAGTACATAATATCATAGCATCTCTAGTTATAATAGGAAATAAGTTATCATAGTTCCAAAATATAGCAAATACCAATCAATACATTTTAAACCATATCTTGTAAAGAACAATTCACATTCATATATATATATATATATATATATATATATATTTGCAACTTCCAAAACATAAAGTAGATGCAACTCAATCATTAAAGCAAAGTCACTCTGAATAAAATCCATATGCATGTCAAAGGTTCCATCCTAGCTAAGCTAATGTTATCTGTAGTAGCATTCTTTAATATATTTACTAAAAATGGAAGCAAAAAATGTCAAACTAACACCACGATTTGAATACAATAATAACGTATAGAAAATCAAGTATATAAATTGATTGGATCAGACCAGAGACATGTTTGTTCAAGTTCTTTTTTATCAGGCCAATCGTTATGGATGTTTGTTTACTATAGGCTTGAAAATCAATTGGTAATACCAAAATAACATGTCTTTTCTCTCTTCATACTACTAATATGCTTTCTCCCTATTTCCTCGAAAACAAATATGTCCCGTTTTCTTCTCTTTGTACTGCAAATGTTTTATCTCACATTTCCTCATATTTTATGGCTATATTTGTTTATTCATCCTCTTTTTGCTTATAGTTTATGATAGAGTCATACCATAGGGGTAACTACATAACTTGATTGTATAACTTAACTCATATAGCAAATCATTTTGAAATAAAGTAAGCTTTTGGTTTTATTTTCTATTGTATAAATTGTTTTACTGGGATACAATTACTGTTTTATGTTAATACCATAGGTATTGATTTTGATGACAACAACCACATAAATATTACTACTAACGTATCTATGAGTTATGCAGTCATATCAGATACATTATGGATACATTTACAAATTAAACAAGAATACAGTGGAAGTAAATGAATTATAGAAGAAGGTTAATCAGAGCAATTGAAGAACAAAACCCAATTAAGAGAAGAATGCTAAAGGATAAAGGTGTTTGAAGTGATGAGGAGTTAGTTGAACCTTAGAGTATCTTGTTAAAGATCTCATGGAAATTATACGTGAAGATCGTCAACCACTGACTTCAATCTAATCACAAAAATCCATAAATTTTTGAAATATTGAAAATTTGCAACACTTATTAGTGTTGCTGTTCATTTTGCAACACACCCTGTCGACATAGGGGATAGGGGATGTCGACATGCTAGCCGTTTTTCAGAATTTCAAATTTTAAATGAAGAGACATTTCCCTCCACCTCTTCACCAAAAGAAATGTCTCTTTAACCACTATATAAAGGCTTTTGAAAACGAATTTTAACATCAACAATTCTTACTTTCTCTTACTCCTTCTTCTCCAAACATTTGCAAAAGAAATCCATTGCATATTCTTTCAATCTCCTTCCAAATCGATACAATTTCACTCTAATTCTTTACTGATTTGCAAACCATACAATATCAGAGAGTTTTACTTTAATTCACATCATTATCTCTCTGATTTCATCCTATTCCCCAAAGAATTCAAAGATATATTGTCATTGGAGGTCTATATGATCATTGTACCGAACCTGCAAGAATCTGTATTGAAGATACGACTACTTGCCATAGTTTGTTGTTGGGGATAAGAAGAAGGTGTTCTGTAGACTATAAAATCAAGAGGGTGTGTCTTGTAGCTCGTGAAACCAAGATTGTAAAGGTGTTCTTGCCGCCCGTGGAAAGCAAGCGATTATAGTGGAATTCTGTACGATAGAGTGCAAGACTGGATGTAGGATTGTTTAATTCGAACCAGTATAAAAACCCGGGTGCAATTTACATTACTGCATTTTACTTTATTACTTGCTTATTCTCTAATTACTTCTTTCTATTTGCAGTTTGAGTAAATACAGTTTTATATTCATAAGTAAGTAATTGATACACATTTCACCACTTCTAGTGTCTGAATAGCAGTAAGATCCAACATTGTGTTGTAACCACTCCAATTTCCAACATTTTACATATATTGAATATATACAAGTAGAAAATCCTTATGTAACATCCCGTCTTTTTATACATTTTAAATCGACGATAAACCACATACGTCATACTCAAACCATACAGAAGGGCGGATTGTTGTAGGGTAAATAAGAAAAGCAGAGAAAGAAATAAAAACAAAACAGAATCTCTCAGCAGAACGATAAAATATAATAATCAAATAAACAGTTCATGAAGCTGTTTTCAAAAATAATCGATTATACTTATACAATACATATCAGAGTTACACACACCAGAGAATAATAAATAACAATGTAGTGGAATAATGTGATGCAGTGGAATATAATAAATAATAGTAATACAAATCTTCGTCTTCGCCCTCCAGAATAAAATCTTCAAATCCTGAAATGCTTGGATTGACCCGAGCGAATTGAAAAGACAAAACACTCAAGTCAAAACTAAAAGATCTTATGTAAGTTAAATCAACGGTAAAATATGAGTGGAGCAGCATCAGAGATGCTTATGGGATTTGACATTTCCTATCCAGTGTTTAACGTGAGTGCAGTAACTTAAGAGATGCTCGGGATTCACATCTCCTAAGGATCCGTTAAAATATTTACTATGTAGTAATATTTCGCTATTATAATAATGTCTATAGTAAAATAAACTTACTTTTAAATAGCGTTAAAAAGTGATCCAATATTCCCCTTGACACGTAATAGTCCCAGTAGTCCATCCAATATCATAGTCCGTCCTGATCGGGAAGCCACCAGAGGATACCACACGGGCTACGGGAGAAAACCAAACTCGTACAATGCTCGCTAGGGTAGGCGACACGGCACAACTAGGCAATGCCAGGGTAGATATACCAATTGCTATCCGGACTGGTGGTGACGCATAGCGCGCATCTACCGCCCACCTCGAGCCACACCTCCAAAAATCAAAAATCAAAAGTGGCCACCAAATAAATCTCAAAGTCAGAATATAATATCGAAGGAGTGTGTCCGAAAAGAGAGGCTACCTCACTGGCCCAGAATCGCTCCTGTTTTAGCCACCTTATGCCAACTCACGGGAGTCGGGTCCACGTATATACCTCAAAGGAACGCCGCCGCCAACCTACTTCATTCTGGAATCTCCACTGCGTACAAGGTTGTTAAAGTGGTTTTCGGAGTTGGCAAAGAGTATGATAATTTCCGATCCTGGTCTCTTTAACAACCAAACGTTATTATAACACCGTGGTCATTTCAAAATAATTTATACTTCAAAACCAGAATAAAATATCCATCTCAAACCATATAAATACGATACCATTTTCCCTTTTAAAACCAAATCAATATGATATCATTTTCAAATATATCCTTTTTTAAAACCATAACACTTTCAAAGTTATAATATTTCAAAACCAAACGCTTGAAATATAACCTTTCAAAACATAATACTTCGAATTTCATAGCTTCTAAACCATAACTTCCAAAACTTAAATGGTTTGGATATTCAAACAATATATAAAATAATATAGTTTGAATTTAAAATCACTTTATAAAATAAAATAATTTCCTCGACTTCACAATTTTATTCCCTTTAAATTAAATCTCAATTCATAACTTTCAACTCACTTTCAGTTTCAATAAACCATTTCAATTTCAATATATTTAAAACTTTGAGTATTAAATAATTTCAAAACTAAGGTTTATAATTACGATTCAACAATTCAATGTTCTATTATTTAGTTTTGAAATATTTGCATAATAAATCCATTATCCTTAGAAACTCAAATTACAAATAACTAAATATTACCTTCAATTTAGTTATACTTGAAATACTCATTTAATTCACCTTGACCCCAAAATCAAGTTATAATAATTATGCCTTTCAAAATTTCCAATTTAATAAATTTCACATCAACCCCTTAGAGTTTAATTCTTATATAAATTTAATTTCAAATAAATCTCCAATTTATCTCCCATCTTTAATTTATTTAAATCATTATACACTCTATATTAAAATAAAATTTAAATACTTACTAATATTTATTTAAAAAAAAATCAAACTCTATTATTAAACTTAAATTTTTATTTAACAAACTTATACATAGCTTAAATTCAAGCATTTAACTATATATAAAATAATATTTATATAATATCAAAAAAATCAATATTCATTAAACCATATATTTCTTTCCAAAACCATAGAAATCATTTTCAAAATATTTTATATATAGACCACGGTGTCTGTATATAATTTTCTACCATATGATCAAGTGATACATATATTCATCATTTCAATCCGAAATTTAAAATAAAAATACGGTTATATATCATTTCAAACCGCAATCCCGAATGAAATAAAAATGCATAACAACTTGCAGCTTATAACTATACAAAATACAACATCCATTCATCCAATATCAATCACCAACCATTTCTCACAATCATTATCCAATTCAAACAATACATCAATATATAACAGATAATAAGCAACAGGTATTTACTGGTAGTTTATATTCAATAATAAATTAAACAACTATTGAACTGGCAGTTTATATGCAAAAATAAATTAAGTAACAATTTAATTGGAAATTATTATGCAATAATAAATTAAATAACAATTTAATCCAATAAATTCAATTTAACTGGGATGATGATAAAAACATGCCATATAGTCACAAATAAATTCCTAATCACATCAGAAATTAATTTAACACACATAAGAAATTTTAGAAGTTGTGAGTGGATTAAAACACTCACCTTTTGAATTCAAATTGAATCTAAATCCAATTTAAACCCAAAATTTAAACAGTCTCAGTATCCGTCCAAACTAGAACCAAAATGTCCGGAATTCCAATACGAACCTAGCGGAGAAAACTGCATGTAAATTGGACCTCGTACGTGAAAGTTATACGCATTAGAAGATTTGAAACGAAAATTAAATAAAGATAAATCTACCTGCCATGTCATCCAAGCGTTGCCTACCACAACCCTAATTATCGCGTACAGCTATCGTTCGAAACTCCATAGTAGCCGCCGCCTCCATCAGGACTTCACCGCCGCCACGTTGATCAGACACAGGATCGACTACTTCCATCGAAAAGCCCATACCACGGCGCCCTATGCTTGGCCGCGCGCAAGGCCCAGATGGCCGAGAACAGGTGCGCCTCCGCCAACTTTAGCACGCCGTTCGAGGCGATTTCCAGTCACCTAAAGATGAAGTAAGGGTGCCAATGCGACCTTCTCTACGCCCTCTACGCCCTCCCTGCCCTCCGATCAACCTAAGGACGTAGATCCACCGTTGATCACTCGACCACAATTGTGACGCCCCACCTCTATACCCATGCTAGTCAAGAACATTGCGGTGAATGCGGTCAATTAGCACAGAGAATAAGGCTGTTGAGGAGCGACCATCCGTGTAATTGCTTTGCGCGAGCGTCAATATGTCAGATAATATAACATGCGTTTTTGAAATTCGACATGCCGACACAAACTCAAAGCTACTACACAGTGGCTATAATATCTTCAGAAACAAATATAGAAATAAACATAACGTAAATCAGTCACAGACAATTCATATCACAAAGGCGGAAATAGATATGAATATTACACTAGGAAGTGTACATCAGAGTAGTGGTCAAAAAGATCCACAATAATACAAAAGAATAGCAACACGTGCTATACAAAAGAATACAACTATGAGTCCATATCTCAAGTGTATACAACAAAATAAACTACTAATCTAAGTAGTTAGCCAAAAGTCAGAGAAATCACTCCCAAGTGAGAAGTCAAGCTCAAGCACCTGTAACATCTCGGTCTGACCCGAGTATTATTTATAAGAAAATAATAAACGGATCAGTCTAGCTATAAATATCAGATGAAATGATATAGAATAAGAGATATGACTAAACGTATAATAATCACAATGCCAAGCTGTGATAAATAAGTAATTGAAAATCAACAAGAGATTAATCAATATCACAAAAATCTTCTCAAAGATCAAAAGGAATGTCATACTCCTAATTTCATTCACCAAGCCACAAATATTGACAGCATATAAATGCCAATCATAAAATTGGTGAAACATAAATTCTAGAAATCATCAATTAGAAATCCAAAAATCACAAGAAAAGGATGGCCAATCCCAAACGGAACGCTATTCCATAAACCGGGCATCGACGCACCTAAATAGATACGCCCCATGCACAGTCAAACATCGTCGCACCTAGAAAGGTACGACCTATGCAAAGGCAAACGTCGACGCACCTAAATAGGTACGCCCCATGTAATGTCTAACATCGATGCACCTAGAAAGAGACACCCCATGCATAAATAAGCATCGACGTACCTAGAAAGATACGTCCCATGTAATGTCTAACATCGATGCACCTAGAAAGACACACCCCATGCATAAATAAGCATCGTCGTACCTAGAAAGATACGTCCCATGTAATGTCTAACATCGATGCACCTAGAAAGATACACCCAATGCATAAATAAGCATCGACGTACCTAGAAAGATACGCCCCATGCATCCACTTATTGAGTCGATTGCTCCAC
The DNA here is from genome assembly GCA_030765085.1 of Allium cepa. Lineage (NCBI taxonomy): Eukaryota > Viridiplantae > Streptophyta > Magnoliopsida > Asparagales > Amaryllidaceae > Allium > Allium cepa. Next base: position 373,138,626 of record CM060938.1, on the reverse strand, counting down.
GAAGTAAACAAACATTGACGCACCTAAATAGAATGACCCATGTGTAAATAAACATCGACGCACCTAAATAGGTACGTCCCATGCGATAAATGAGACGAAGCTCAATCAAATGAAGTACAGTCCTCCACATAAACAAAGAGACATCGCACATTGCTAGTCTAAATCATGAAATGATCATCATCGATCATCAAGAAGTGTCAATTACGGTAAGCTAGTAAATATATGGGCTTAGCTTCATGTCCCATAACCACTAGCTTAACTTAAATATTTACGATCAAATTGTAGATCTCCACTAGAAAATTGTCACAAGAGGTTCAATCGAACAAGTCCAAGAATTAACCGACGAAGTAAACGCAAGCGTTTCATACCACTTGTTTTACTAAGTCGTTTAATTAGATTTCTCTTACGAGTGAGGTAAAGGTTTGTATATACTAATAGATTGGAAATCGGTTTGAGAAACGAGCTTTGTAATAAAATAGTGATGAAATCGTTTTGATGAAAGAATTTTGATATTTACTACTAGTATTGAAACCTTTATATTTTTAAAGTGACAAATCACAAAGAAGATTGTAGGAACAATCAATCACTAAAATTCACATTCGAAGACGTGAATAAAATCCAAAGAAATCGATACTGAATCCATCAAAATGGACATTCCCAAAAATCACAAAGAAAATGTCATCAAAGTCGATGATAAGTGATAGTAACAAATGGGAATCAACACGAATCAATTAAAATTGGAAATTCAATCCAAAAAGGCAAAATGGACTCAAACAGCAGGTTCAGTCGACTGAACAGAGTTTTCAGTCGACTGACCCTGTACCTGGAAATTTTCCAGGTTCAGGAAACTTTCTGTTTCCAGGTTCAGTCGACTGAACAGAGGATTCGGTCGACTGAATCATGCCTGAAAACTTTCGGGTTACAGGTTCAGTCGACTGAACAGACTTTTCAGTCGACTGAATCTTGCCTAGGCTGTTTTTCAACCTATCCAAATGAAGAGCAAACTCTTCCAAACAGCAACCGGACGAACATTGGCTCTAAGGGTTTATGCCAATCAGCAACCCGGCCCTATATGCTCCTCGATGCATCACCAAAAGCATGATCAAACACCCATAAAAGGATTTTCACACAAATTTGACTTAAAAACCCAAAAATTGGAATATTCACAAAACCAATCCAAATCAAAAGCAAATGCACATGAATAAGTGTTAGGAATTCATACCCAACAACCAAAGAAATTATAGTCATAGATGTGAGATAAAAATCTCACCTTTGAACCCAAACGATTGAAGAAGAAGCTCGAAAGCAAAGGAAGATCAATTACCTTCAAATCCAACTCAAGAAGCTTGATTCTAAGCTTTAAAAGAAGAACATTCCCAAAGTTAGGTTTAGGAATTTCTGAAATTGATAAGAGAATGAGTTGGAGAAGAAGAAGAGAAGGCTTACCAATGGGTTCTCTTTGATTTTGGAGCAAGAATTTGCGCTAGCAAGAGGAACTAGGGCTTGGAGTTTCTAATTCCCTTTCCTTTCCACCATTTTCAGTTGGAGCTTGAGTTTGAGGAGTGGGAATGAGTGAATGGAGAGGAGAGGGCTGAGCTAGAGTATAAGTGGGGTTAATGGGCTGAAACCCAACCCAAATCCCTAAAGAAAAAGTAGCAAAATTCAACTTACTCCAAACATATCGAAGCTTATACTCAAAAAGGTTGCAAACGGCATTTTGAACTCAATGGAAGGGGTCTCGAGTTCCAATTCGACTGTTTGCAAAAAGTGGGTTTACGGACTAAAATCTGACGAACGATGAAATATTTAAATAAAATATTTAAATACACAATCGATAAATATGCGGGTTGTTACAGACTCCCCTCCTTAAAGAAATTGCATCCTCGCAATACTTAAGAAGAAAATAAAGAGTAACAACCATATAAGCATATCAACAGAAAAGAAAATTTGAAATAGGAAGTTCACTATAAAAAGCACGAAAGAGTTAGCTTGAGCGGGTTCGCACGGTGAATTCTCTGGATTTCCAAGAGCAATCCATAGGATTTGTGAACCATTGAACTCTCACAAAAAGAACATCTTTATTTCGAAGGCACTCAACCTCCGAAGCAATGATGCGAATAGAATGTTGCTCAAAAGTCAAATCTGGTGAAACTTCAATTTCCTCAATATCGCCGGGCTCAAGAATAAAATAGGAAACCTAAAAGCAGTTCCATAGTTAAAAGACGCAGAAAACGTCAAGAATAGCAGAAAATTGAGCCAGTGCAACCGCGTAGTACAGAAATGGTACGCCCGTGAAACTAGAAATTCGAATAATTTGGAACACCGACGTAGTACAAAAATGGTACGTCCAATGAACCAATAAACCGGAACAACGATGTGGTATAATAATGGTACATCCATTGATCCAGATAAGACGGAACATCGATGTAGTATAATAACAGTACATCCGATGAACCGAACACCATAAAAGAACACCGGACACTAGTCCATAAAAGGAATGAGATAAAGCTCAATAAAACGAAGTATATCAAAACGTCCGATGAAATTAATAAAAAGATAATTCCATTCAACATCGTCAAAGAATCAACCACTTGTTGCTTACGACCAAGTGCATAGGCAACACAATTCTCCTTTCGGGAATAAAAAGAATATCAAGATCATAATATGCAAGGAACTCGAGTCGACATGAAGATCCTTATGAGAAAATAAATATTCCAAAGATTTATGATCGAGGTGGAGAACAAATTTCTCCCCCAAAAATAATGATGCCAAACTCTAAAAGCGAAAACAATAGCCGCGAGCACTAGATCATGAGTGGCATATCTAGTCTCAATCGGCTTCTAACGATTTAGAAGCACAAGTGATAGAACATCATCTTTTGCAAGAGAACGGCATCCAAACCTATACGATTAGCATTGGTACAAAAGATAAAGTCTTGGTTCCCAACGGGAATCACAAGAATAAGAGTATCGAAAAGAAAGAATTTCTTTTAAATAATCTTCTTTCCTGAAAAGTTAAAACTTTCAAAATTACATTTATCTTTATGTAATAATCTTTCTAGAAAAAATTACATTTTCACAAGTCAATATATCGTGTCTGATTGTCACATCAAAGCGTTTAGGAAATTCCTATCGGTAATGTTGATCAAGCGCATCGACCAAAATTCTTAAAGCACTCAATGGGCAATACAATCACAAAATCATCTTCCATATAATAAACATGTTTCTTGAAAACCTTTAAGAATATTCTTTGCTTGTTTAAGAGCAAAGTCAAATTGTACTTATAAATAAATCTTATGAAAAAGATTTGCAAAATTTTTAAATTTCAATTTTCATCCAAAATCAATAAATACAAGAATGGTCTCATCGAAATATTCATAGAATATTCGATTTATAAAATGGATGAAATAAGCTAGACAAACTGAATGACAAAATAAGTCATTCATAAGAATCATAACGAGTGCGGAATGCGCGAAATGCTAACTCCCGCAACTCGTAGCCAAATGAAAATCGGTGGCAAGGTCGAACTAGAAAGACCTTAACACCACACAAAAGATCTCTTAGGTGATGATCCTAAGACAAACTCCAAAAATACCGAAAAATTCTCGAACTGCATGAATGAGAGAAATAACACTTTCCCCATCATGTGAGATTAAAGAATAAAATGATGCCATCAAGTTGGAATCAAAATCACAAAGGAAAAATAGAAATCTTCTTAACAGATTGAAAATGTCGAAGATGAATAGTCCACACTGAAAATAGGATATGGGCTTCTCAATGATTAAGCCAATCCTTACAAATATCAATTCCGAAGCCTAAGAAAAAAAATCGGCTCGGAAAGAAAAATCACATAAAATAATTCTGACATCAATAAAAAGCAAATTGAGTGTTGCGGATCCACCAACCGGATTCGCAATTCTCAAAGAAGTCATCAAGCCCAAAATGTTTAAAGAAAAGGAATCAACTAGTTCTTTTGATATAAAAATAATGAGATGAACCCATATCAACATGAACTCGAAGGGATGATCACAAAACAAATGTAATCAAGGATTAAATGAGAAATACCTTGACCACGAGAAGTGTTACCAGGAGCTTGCACTACATTGAGCTTTCCCTCCTTCCTACTTTGAAGTATGGGACATGCAGTTATATGGTGACCCGAATTTTTGCAATAGCGACAATAAAGAGGTTTCGGACACTCCCTTGCGCAGTGGTCCGTGGAACCACAATTGTAGCATTGCCCACGACTAGAGGTAGAAAATTTTGCTACCGCGGTTTCTTGCTTCCCTTTCTTATTAGAATTGGGGCCTTTCAATTTGATAGGCCTCTTCAAGTTATTGTCGAAGTTTTGTTGGGAACGCACAACTTCAACATCACCTTCATTATCGGCCTCTTCAAGACGAAGAGCGATATCAATAAGCTGATCAAATGAAACCTCAAGTTTCAAAAGCAATGGCTTCTTAAGATTCTTATTCAAGCCATAGACAAATCTCTGATTTTTCTTTAATGGGGTATTAATGTACTCAACCCCGTATTTGGAAAGAGATTCGAAAGATGCGACATAGTCTGTCACCGAAGATTCACCTTGAACAAGGTCAATAAAACGTCGGGCCAAAGTTACGTTTTCAGCCTCCGGCACAAATTTCAATTCGAATCTTTCCCGGAATTGCTCCCAAGTGAGATCCGCTTCAACGATTTCAGAAATCAAAAGCTCATACCAATCTAACGCTCTTTCTTGGAGCATGCTAGAAGCCACTTGGACTCGATGAAGGTCAATAAGGTTCATGCGAGAAAAGATGCGATCGCATGATTTGAGCCAAGCTTGAATTTCTATAACACTCTCGGATCCTTTGAATGGCCTTCCACCCAAATCGGTATAGTCTCTGCACAAGCGTGTAAAACCGGATCTAGGATGAGTAGGCCCTGGATTGGGACCGGCTGCTTGAGCGTTCTTTACTAGATCAAGAAGCTGCTGGGCAGACATAAATACTCCATCCTGAGGAGTAGCACTAGATTGACCGGCGCTGGGACGGCCTGGTCTAACCATTTCCCTTCCTTTAGAAAGAAAGAAAGAAGAAGAAAAAGGTTACTCATCAAATGAATATCAAGCAATCTTGATACATAAAACAAGGAATCATAAAAGAAAATAGGATAGAACGGTATGAAGACTCGAATAAAATCCTAAAGCACGACTCCTAAGAAAGACTTAGGACGATGATCCTTGTTACAATATTTCGTATTGTTCCGAAGTTTGGCTCTGATACCATGCTGTGACGCCCCACCTCTATACCCACGCTAACCAAGAACATTGCGGTGAATGCTGTCAACTAGCACGGAGAATAAGGCTGTTGAGGAGCGACCATCCGTGTAATTGCTTTGCGCGAGCGTCAATATGTCAGATAGTATAACATGCATTTCTGAAATCTGACATGCCGACACAAACTCAAAGCTACTACACAGTGGCTATAATATCTTCAGAAACAAATATAGAAATAAACATAACGTAAATCAATCACAGACAATTCATATCACAAAGGCGGAAATAGATATGAATATTACACTAGGAAGTGTACATCAGAGTAGTGGTCAAAAAGATCCACAATAATACAAAAGAATAGCAACACGTGCTATACAAAAGAATACAACTATGACTCCATATCTCAAGTGTATACAACAAAATAAACTACTAATCTAAGTAGTTAGTCAAAAGTCAGAGAAATCACTCCCAAGTGAGAAGTCAAGCTGAAGCACCTGTAACATCTCGGTCTGACCCGAGTATTATTTATAAGAAAATAATAAACGGATCAGTCTAGCTATAAATATCAGATGAAATGATATAGAATAAGAGATATGACTAAACGTATAATAATCACAATGACAAGCTGTGATAAATAAGTAATTGAAAATCAACAAGAGATTAATCAATATCACAAAAATCTTCTCAAAGATCAAAAGGAATGTCATACTCCTAATTTCATTCACCAAGCCACAAATATTGACAACATATAAATGCCAATCATAAAATTGGTGAAACACAAATTCTAGAAATCATCAATTAGAAATCCAAAAATAACAAGAAAAGGATGGCCAATCCCAAACGGAACGCTATTCCATAAACCGGGCATCGACGCACCTAAATAGATACTCCCCATGCACAGTCAAACATCGTCGCACCTAGAAAGGTACGACCCATGCAAAGGCAAACGTCGACGCACCTAAATAGGTACGCCCCATGTAATGTCTAACATCGATGCACCTAGAAAGATACACCCCATGCATAAATAAGCATCGATGTACCTAGAAAGATACGTCCCATGTAATGTCTAACATCGATGCACCTAGAAAGATACACCCCATGCATAAATAAGCATCAACGTACCTAGAAAGATACGTCCCATGTAATGTCTAACATCGATGCATCTAGAAAGATACACCCCATGCATAAATAAGCATCGATGTACCTAGAAAGATACGCCCCATGCATCCACTTATTGAGCCGATTGCTCCACGAAGTAAACAAACATTGACGCACCTAAATAGATACGACCCATGTGTAAATAAACATCGACGCACCTAAATAGGTACGTCCCATGCGAGAAATGAGACGAAGCTCAATCAAATGAAGTACAGTCCTCCACATAAACAAAGAGACATCGCACATTGCTAGTCTAAATCATGAAATGATCATCATCGATCATCAAGAAGTGTCAATTACAGTAAGCTAGTAAATATATGAGCTTAGCTTCATGTCCCATAACCACTAGCTTAACTTAAATATTTACGAACAAATTGTAGATCTCCACTAGAAAATTGTCACAAGAGGTTCAATCGAACAAGTCCAAGAATTAACCGACGAAGTAAACGCAAGCGTTTCATACCACTTGTTTTACTAAGTCGTTTAATTAGATTTCTCATACGAGTGAGGTAAAAGTTTGTATATACTAATAGATTGGAAATCGATTTGAGAAAACGAGCTTTGTAATAAAATAGTGATGAAATCGTTTTGATGAAAGAATTTTGATATTTACTACTAGTATTGAAATCTTTATATTTTTAAAGTGACAAATCACAAAGAGGATTGTAGGAACAATCAATCACTGAAATTCACATTCGAAGACGTGAATAATATCCAAAGAAATCGATACCGAATCCATCAAAATGGACATTTCCAAAAATCATGAAGAAAATGTCATCAAAGTCGATAATAAGTGACAGTAACAAATGGGAATCAACACGAATCGATTAACATTGGAAATTCAATCCGAAAAGGCAAAATGGACTCAAACAGCAGGTTCAGTCGAATGAACAGAGTTTTCAGTCGACTGACCCTGTACCTGGAAATTTTCAGGTTCAGGAAACTTTCTGTTTCCAGGTTCAGTCGACTGAACAGAGGATTCAGTCGACTGAATCATGCCTGGAAACTTTCGGGTTCCAGGTTCAGTCGACTGAACAGACTTTTCAGTCGACTGAATCTTGCCTGGGCTGTTTTTCAGCCTATCCAAATGAAGAGCAAACTCTTCCAAAAAGCAACCGGACGAACATTGGCACTAAGGGTTTATGCCAATCGGCAACCCGGCCCTATATGCTCCTCGATGCATCACCAAAAGCATGATCAAACACCCATAAAAGGATTTTCACACAAATTTGTCTTAAAAACCCAAAAAATGGAATATTCACAAAACCAATCCAAATCAAAAGCAAATGCACATGAAGAAGTGTTAGGAATTCATACCCAACAACCAAAGATAATTATAGTCATAGATGTGAGATAAAAATCTCACCTTTGAACCCAAACGATTGAAGAAGAAGCTCGAAAGCAAAGGAAGATCAACCACCTTCAAATCCAACTCAAGAAGCTTGATTCTAAGCTTTCAAAGAAGAACATTCCCAAAGTTAGGTTTAGGAATTTCTGAAATTGATAAGAGAATGAGTTGGAGAAGAAGAAGAGAAGGCTTACCAATGGGTTCTCTTTGATTTTGGAGCAAGAATTTGAGCTAGCAAGAGGAACTAGGGCTTGGAGTTTCTAATTTCCTTCCACCATTTCAGTTGGAGCTTGAGTTTGAGGAGTGGGAATGAGTGAATGGAGAGGAGAGGGCTGAGCTAGAGTATAAGTGGGGTTAATGGGCTGAAACCCAACCCAAAGCCCTAAAGAAAAAGTAGCAAAATTCAACTTACTCCAAACATATCGAAGCTTATACTCAAAAAGGTTGCAAACGGCATTTTGAACTCAATGGAAGGGGTCTCGAGTCCCAATTCGACTGTTTGCAAAAAGTGGGTTTTCGGACTAAAATCCGATGAACGATGAAATATTTAAATAAAATATTTAAATACACAATCGATAAATATGCGGGTTGTTACAACAATGAACGGCCGAAACAAATTCAAGGATTCCAGGACAAATGATGACTCTAATCGAAAAACGAATCACATGTCTGAGATGCGCTTGTCGAGAGCTTTTCGACGATATAAAATATGAAATAGTTTGTGGAGTTTGAAATTTTGATTTGATTTTGAATTTCAATTGGATCTAGAATTTGATTGTCTGCCACTAAGGAGGAGAGACAGCTGAATTGTACGTACAGAACAATGAACATAAGGAATAGGCTAGGGTTTATAATAAGGTATATATAGGCAAGCTGAAATTAGAATGGACCAGATCGATTGGATATACGCGTTGAACGATAAAATGACCCAAAAAACCCGTTCTGACTTCGGGACGAAATTGGGCCAACCCATATATCAAAATAGATGTTGTTACATATTTTAAACGCAATGGAACTGGTTTCAAGTCCAAATTCCATCGTATGAAAAAGTTATGCTAAAATCAAGTTATTTCAAATTGATTTTAATTGATTTCAATTAAATTGATTTAAAGGCGTTTCGAGTCCGTACGATCAAACGACAAGTCCGATCGTTACGAAACTTGAAATCCTATAATAATTCACTGTTACGGATTCGATGAAACTGGTTTCGTCGAAATCCGAGTCAATGGCCAAAATAGCTATTTTTTCATTAATTAATTAAATTAATAAATTAAATCAAATTTTCAATTTCAACTCTATAATTAACAAATTTTTTCATTTTTAAATTTCTAAATCATTTACACTAATTTACCCAAATTTAAATGTCAATTTAGAGTTGATCTATTTATCAATTTCAAACCACAATTTCATTAAATCGGAAATTTTAAATTTAATTTCCAAAAATTCTATTAATTTTATTTTTCATTCTACTATTCAATTCATTATTGTCAACGGATGAAATAAATATGGGATTCAAAATCTATTACATTAGTATTCTCACATTCCATCTTCATTTCAACTAGCGTAATAAATTAAATTCATTTATAATAAAATCATTTATTAAAATTTGAGTTCCAATTAATTATAATAAATTCCGAATAACTTTGATTTGATTAGTTTCAATCTTTATACTAAGTCCATTATTACTCTATACCTAGTTCCTAATGTTTACCCTTCATTTACTTAACATTTAAATGAACTTGATTTCCTATAAATTCATTGACCAATTAATTAGGTAATTTATAATAAATGTTGTCATAACCTTAAATTTATACTTAAGTTTATGTTATATCCAACTAATTATCATAACACTGAATAAAATTTACGTTATTCCCAATTATTACTCTAATTTACATTAACGTAACATTTAATTCAGATTTATTGCAATTGATTACCCATTTTAATTTAATAGACTAAATAAATTGTTAGCTTATAATAATTGTTACCATTAACGTTTAATTTCACTTACAAGCTATTATTAACAAACACATGTTTCCATTGATTTAGATCTAATTCAATAAATAAATTCAATGAATGGGTAAACAATTAATAATTATCATTATTGCCAAATTTACTCACATTCATACTTAAATATCAACTGACAATTATTATAATTACATGTCTAGCATTGATTTATCAAATTGCAATTTATTACGCATTATTTCATCAATTAATATAACTTTTGAATTTATTTCCCAATTCACTAATTTCAATCAATCATAACCATACAATTGTTTCAATTAATAGGTATTGCACTAAATTAGTTATTATTCAACTTGCATAAACCTTATTACATTAATTTACATTCAGTAACTATTAATCAATATATTATTCCATTGGTTGATTCAATACTATTACTCTTATTTACTTATTTTCTATTTTATAACCAAGTGCAACAATTTACATTATTTCATTGTTAGGCTTTCACTCCAATGGTCAATAATTAATCTTTAATTACCAGTGCTACATTTCATTCTTAACATTTACTTCAATATAAATTATAAATAATTTTTTTTCTTTCTAAATTTAATTACAAAAATCTTATTAATTTAACTGATTTAATTGTCGAAATTTTACGGGTCATTACACTCTCGCACACTCAAAACTTTTCGTCCCTGCAAAGGAAAAGAAGGGAAAAGAGGAACTTATAAATCAATATATATTATTCAAAACATTATATTCATAACAATAAATTTGCAGAATAAGATAATTTAAATAAAATATATAGATTTATAAACAATTAAATCTTTTTATATTCAAATTAATAAAGTTTGGAAAACATTTTTCAAAATATTTCTAAGTCCAAAATTTACGGAAAATTTTGGTAGAGTCTCCTATGCACGAGAGGCTCGGGAGAAAATATAATATCAAATATGACAATTTATAACATATAATTTCCAAAATAATATATATCCCAACACAGGAAAAACAATATAATAGCGCTATAAACCGTAATCCGAAAACATAACTATTTGTCGGGCAATTAACGCTTAATTATGAAACCAAAAGCACTAGCATTTCGCTTCCATAAGCTGAATTTCACTTATATAATCCAAAAAGGTTAACAATTATATAAAACGAAATACTTAAGGTTGTTCTCAACTTCTAATTGACAAGTCAATATGAAACAACGACAATTAATTGCAACCACCATACAATCATCATATAGAGTCAACACACATAAATTATCCATTCATATCAAACAAAACAAAACAAAACAAATAGTTGTTCGAGTTCAAAACTTTAAATTGTATAGAATGAAAAATAAACTACTAAGTGCATCATTTACTCAACAGTCTTTGATGAAGCTAAATAGATTATTTATTCATCCAAACAAATTAAAAGTATCTTTGCTCAAACGGCTATAAGTCAAACAAACAACAATTTCAAACAATAGATCAAGTTTATTCTTATTAATTTCATTCATATAATAATTTACCTTTTAATTTACATTTTATTTCTTACAGTTTCATTTACTTCTATTCATTTCTAACAAAATCCCATTTTCACTTTTTCTATCATGAAATTTTCCTTTCTATTATATTACATTCATTTATTCACTGCTTAATTTCATTTATTTACAGTATTCATCTTTCTGCTTATTTTCAAAGTAAATAACTTCAACATTTACTTAAGTCTATAAATACTTACTTACAACATTTACCTTCTATCCTATTTTATAGTAAGATTTCCATTATAACTTAAGTTTATAACAATTTCAACATCAAATTCTTATTTATTAAAGAATATCATAGCATACTTTCATTACTTCAAGTTTTACTTGTATAATATCTATTACATTTTCTTATAACATTTTAACTATTTATAGTTGGTAAGTCATATATATGTTAAAGAATGCAATTGAAAGTTATACAAGTCTCTCTTCTTTCCTTTAAGTCATTTAACGTTCAATAATCATATCTTTTGTTTCTAGGTTACATATTTCAACTTTCTTTTAAATTTTATCTGTAACTTAGCATTTAATCTCCTAATTTAATTAGAGGTTCCAATTATTAATTAGTTACAACCCATTTCCCTACAATAATTGAACTATTGATTATCAGAAAATTAAGAACTAAATATCGGGTTTAATTTCAAATCATTTTAAAATAATAGATAAATATATATACTTACAACTTATATATCCAATTATATTTAAAACAATTTAAAATTTATTTTTGTTTATCAAAATAAATCTGCAGTAAATCTACTACAGCGGCCTTCCCACTTTGAAACTCGAAAATGAATGTCGATGATGTGTGCACTCATCACCGAAATTATTTTCCAGCAACAGAGAGGGGAGTACGTGACTTATTTCTTTCTAAAATTTCTTTAAAAAATTCTTTCAAATTATATTAAATATTTATATCAGAAAATACTTCTAATAATAATATTACTATTATTATATTCCAAAATCATTCAAAAGAATATTTCAAAACTCCGGAATTTATGTTCTAAATTCCCAATTTCCGTTTATATTATTCTAAATCTCATTTCGACTATTGTTTATAAATTTCATTACCTAACAACCAATATATTACAACCAAATATAACCTTTTAAAAATTCTTATTACTTTATATATAGAAAATATAATAGGTAAAATTAATCCATTCACCTATATTCAAAACAAATATTGTGTCGGTCTGTCCTATTAAGTGTTTAGAAATCCCTATTGATGTCATAGCGTCCTATACACCAACCAGAGTTTGTAAATACAAAACGGAACAAATTAACACAATATCAAAAGATTTTTCTAACACTAACAAATACGCTCTCTCATATACATATATATACACACTCTCAGTGACTCATCATAGGGTATTACTACCCTATTAATAAAGAGTCAGACCCCCAAAAAGCTAAGGTTTATCGCTAAACCAAAGCTCTGATACCAGATGTAACATCCCGCATTTTTGTATGTTTTAAATCGATGATAAACCATACACGTCAGACTCAAACCATATAGAAGGGCGGACTGTTATAGGGTAAATAAGAAAAGCAGAGAAAGAAATAAAAACAAAACAGAATCTCATAGCAGAATGATAAAATATAATAATCAAACAAACAGTTCATGAAGCTATTTACAAAATATTCGATTATACTTATACAATACATATCAAAGTTACACATACCAGAGAATAATAAATAACAATGCAGCGGAACAATGTGATGTAGTGGAATATAATAAATAATAGTAATACAAATATTCGTCTTCATCCTCCAGAATAAAATCTTCAAATCCTGAAATGCTCGGACTGACCCGAGCGATTTGAAAAGAAAAAACGCTCGAGTCGAAACTAAAAGATCTTATGTAAGTTAAATCAACGGTAAAATATGAGTGGAACGACGTCAGAGATATTTACGGGATTTGACATCTCCTATCCAGTGTCTAACGTGAGTGTAGTAGCTTAAGAGATGCTTGGGATTCACATTTCCTAAGGATCCGTTAAACTATTTACTATGTAGTAATATTTCGCTATTATAATAATGTCCATAGTAAAATAAACTTACTTTTAAATAGCGTTAAGGAGTGACCTAGTATTCCCCTTAACACGTAATAGTCCCAGTAGTCCATCCAATATCATAGTCCCTCCTGATCGGGAAGCCACCAGAGGATACCACACGGGCTACGGGAGAAAACCAAACTCGTACAAGACTCGCTAGGGTAGGTAGGTGACACGGCACAACTAGGCAATGCCAGGGTAGATATACCAATTGCTATCCGGACTGGTGGTGACGCATAGCGCGTAGCTACCACCCACCTCGAGCCACACCCCCAAAAATCAAAGTGGCCACCAAATAAATCTCAAAGTCAGAATATAATATCAAAGGAGTGTGTCCGATAAGAGGGGCTACCTCACTGGCCCGGAATCGCTCCTGTTTTAGCCACCTTATGCCAACTAACGGGAGTCGGGTTCACGTATATACCTCAAAGGAACGCCGCAATCAACCTACTTCATACTGGAATCACCCCCGCATACACGGATGTTAAAGTTGTTTTCGGAGTTGGCAGAGAGTATGACAACTTCTGATCCCGGTCTCTTTAACAACCAAACGTTATTATAACACCGCGGTCATTTCAAAATAATTTATACTTCAAAACCAGAATAAAATATTCGTCTCAAACCATATATATACGATACCATTTCCCCTTTTAAAACCAAATCAATATGATATCATTTTCAAATATATCCTTTTCTAAAACAATAACACTTTCAATGTTATAATATTTCGAAACCAAACGCTTGAAATAAAACCTTTCAAAACATAATACTTCGAATTTCATAGCTTCTAAACCATAACTTCCAAAACTTAAATGGTTTGGACATTCAAACAATATATAAAATAAAATAGTTTGAATTTAAAATCACTTTATAAATAAAATAATTTCCTCGACTTCACAATTTGATTCCTTTTAAATTAAATCTCAATTCATAACTTTCAACTCACTTTCAGTTTCAATAAACCATTTCAATTTCGATATATTTCAAACTTTGAGTATTAAATAATTTCAAAACTAAGGTTGATAATTACGATTCAACAATTCAATGTTCTAATATTTAGTTTTGAAATATTTGCATAATAAATCCATTATCTTTAAAAACTCAAATTACAAAATAACTAAATATTTCCTTCAATTTAGTTATACTTGAAATACTCATTTAATTCACCTTGACCCCAAAATCAAATTATAATAATTATGCCTTTTAAAATTTCCAATTTAATAAATTTCACATCAACCCTTTAGAGTTTAATCCTTATATAAATTTAATTATAAATAAATCTCCAATTTATCTCCCATCTTTAATTTATTTAAATCATTATACACTCTATATTAAAATAAAATTTAAATACTTACTAACATTTATTTAAAAAAAATTCAAACTCTATTATTAAACTTAAATTTTTATTTAACAAATTTATACATAGCTTAAATTCAAGCATTTAACTATATATAAAATAATATTTATATAATATCGAAAAAATCAATATTCATTAAACCATATATTTCTTTCCAAAACCATAGAAATCATTTTCAAAATATTTTATATATAGACCACGATGTCTGTATATAATTTTCTACCCTATGGTCAAGTGATACGGATATTTATCATTTCAATCCAAAATTTAAAATAAAAATACGGTTATATATCATTTCAAACCGCAATCCCGAATGAAATAAAAATACATAACAACTTGCAGCTTATAACCATATAAAATACAACATCCATTCATTCAATATCAATCACCAACATTTCTCACAATCATCATCCAATTCAAACAATACATCAATATATAACAGATAATAAGCAACATGTATTTACTGGCAGTTTATATTCAATAATAAATTAAAAAACTATTTAACTGGTAGTTTATATGCAATAATACATTAAGTAACAATTTAACTGGCAGTTATTATGCAATAATAAATTAAATAACAATTTAATCCAATAAATTCAATTTAACTGGGATGATGATAAAAACATGTCATACAGTCATAAATAAATTTCTAATCACATTAGAAATTAACTTAACACACAAAATAAATTTTAGAAGTTGTGAGTGGGTTAAAACACTCACTTTTTGAATTTAAATTAAATTTAAATCCAATTTAAACCCAAAAATTGAACAGTTTCAGAATCCATCCAAACTAGAGCCAAAATATTCGAAATTCCAATACGAACCTAGCGGAGAAAACCGCGTGTAAATTGGACCTCGTACGTGAAAGTTATATGCATTAGAAGATTTGAAACGAAAATAAAATAAAGATAAATCTACTTGCCATGTCATCCCAACGTTGCCTACCACAACCCTAATTATCGCGTACAGCTATCGTTCAAAACTCCATAGTAGTCGTCGCCTCCATCAGGACTTCGCCGCCACCACGTTGATCAGACACATGATCGACGTCTTCCATCGAGAAGCCCTTACCACGCCGCCCTATGCTTGGCCGTGCGCAAGGCCCAGATGGCCAAGAAAAGGTGTGCCGCCGCCAACTTTAGCACGCCGTTTGAGGCGATTTCTGGTCACCTGAAGATGAAGTAAGAGTGCCGATGCGACCTGCTCTATGCCCTCTACACATCCCTGCCCTCCGATCAACCTAAGGACGTAAATCCACCGTTGAATCACCCGACCACAATGAACGGCCAAAAAAAATTTCAAGGATTCCAGGACAAATGATTCATCTAATCGAAAAACGAATCACATATCTGAGATGCTCTCGTCGAGAGCTTTTCGGCGATATAAAATATGATATAGTTTGTGGAGTTTGAAATTTTGATTTGATTTTGAATTGCAATTAGATCTAGAATTTGATTGTCTACCATTGAGGAGGAGAGACAACTGAACTGTACGTATAGAACAATGAACATAAGGAATAGGTTAAGTTTTATAACAAGGTATATATAGGTAAGCTGAAATTAGAATGAACCGGATCGATTGGATATATGCGTTGAACGATAAAATGGCCCGAAATAGCCCATTCTGACTTCGGAATGAAATTGGGCCAACCCATATATCAAAATAGATGTTTTTACATATTTTAAATGCAACTGAACAGGTTTCAAGTCCAAATTTCATCGTATGAAAAAGTTATGCTAAAATCAAGTTATTTCAAATTGATTTTAATTGATTTCAATTATATTGATTTCAAGGCGTTTCGAGCTCGTACGATCAAACGACAAGTCCGATTGTTACGAAACTTTAAATTCTACAATAATTCACTGTTACGGATCTGATGAAACTAGTTTCGTCGAAATCCGAGTCTATGGCCAAAATAGCTATTTTTTACATTAATTAATTAAATTAATAAATTAACAAATTAAATCAAATTTTCAATTTCAACTCTATAATTAACAAATTTCATCATTTTTAAATTTCTAAATCATTTACACTAATTTATCCAAATTTAAATATCAATTTAGAGTTGTTCAATTTATCAATTTCAGTATTAACCATAATTTCATTAAATTCAGAAATTATAAATTTAATTTTCAAAAATTCTATTAAATTTATTTTTCATTCAACTTTTCAATTCATTATTGTCAACGGATGAAATAAATATTGGATTCAAAATCTATTACATTAATATTCTCACATTCCATCTTCATTTCAATTAGCGTAATAAATTAAATTTCATTTATAATAAATTCATTTATTAAAATTTGAGTTCCAATTAACTATAATAAATTCTAAATAACTTTGATTTGATTAGTTTCAATCTTTATACTAAGTCCATTATTACTCTATACCTAGTTCCTATTGTTTACCCTTCATTTACTTAACAATTAAATGAACTTGATTTCCATTAAATTCATTGACTAATTAATTAGGTAATTTATAATAATTGTTATCATAACCTTAAATTTACACTTAAGTTTATGTTATATCGAACTAATTATCATAACACTGAATAAAATTTACGTTATTCCCAATTACTACCCTAATTTACATTAACGTAACATTTAATTCAGATTTATTGCAATTGATTACCCGTTTTAATTTAATAGACTAAATAAATGGTTAACTTATAATAATTGTTACCATTAACGTTTAATTTCACTTACAAGCTATTATTAACAAACATATGTTGCCATTGATTTAGATCTAATTCAATAAAATAAATTAAATGAATGGGTAAACAATTAATAATTACCACTATTGCCAAATTTACTCACATTCATACTTAAATATCAACTAACAATTATTAAAATTACAAGTCTAGCATTGATTTTATCATATTGCAATTTATTACGCATTATTTCATCAATTAATTAAACCTTTGAATTTATTTTCCAATTCACTAATTTCAATCAATCATAACCTTACAATTGTTTCAATTAATAGGTATTGCACTAAATAAGTTATTATTCAACTTGCATAAACCTTATTACGTTAATTTACACTCAGTTACTATTAATCAATGTATTATTCCATTGGTTGATTCAATACTATTACTCTTATTTACTTATTTTCTATTTTATAACCAAGTGCAACAATTTACATTATTTCATTGTTGGTATTTCACTCCAATTGTCAATAATTAATCTTTAATTACCAATGCTACATTTCATTCTTAACATTTACTTTAATATAAATTATAAATAATTTTTTTTCCTTTCTAAATTTAATTACAAAAATCTTATTAATTTAACCGGTTTAATTATCGAAATTTTACGGGTCGTTACACCTTAGAAAGATTATTTAATCGACTGCAGCTATGAATATGGTCATAATCGTGAGTATTGAATCATATAAAATAAATAGTGCTCCTTAAAGGTTCTTAGTCAACATGTATCGAGAATGGGATATCGTTATATCCATTGAGACTAATGTACATAACGGTCTCCATATGATGGGTGTGAAGTACTCATGATCATTGGGAGCATGATGGGGCTATGTACGTGTAGTTGTTTAGAAAAATTCTATAATGACTCATCGATAGTCTTCTATAGGTTAAAAGTCAAAAGAAGATCTCATGTAGCAATATGTAGTAGCCTTTTGACTTGAGAATACTATGAATCCTAAGCGTCTAAACTATACATTGATTATAGCAAATCATATGACAACAATGATCATGGAAATGCTATAGTTATAAGTTAAACCACTTAAAGTGAAATACTATTCGAGGGAAAATTCGTTTGCTTCGAATAGAAGATTAGTATTACAGTAATAGATAGTCAACGTAAAATCAAAGTTTATACCAAAGCAAATTGGTTAATTGATAATTAGTATAGGGCCGAAGCATAAGCATTATGTTAGACTTTGCAATTAAATATACGGATTATTAGAGTATTGACCATTGACCAAGCTCAATATATCTAAATGACGAAAAAGAGAAAATATGCACAATATATCATTGCTAAAGGGTGTCGCATTAAAGATAAAATGTAGGATTTCACCTAGATATTTGATATGCACGTAAATGTACTTATGTTTACATCCATATTTAATCCATTTTTTATTCAAATAAATATCATAATTGGGTATTTTTACATGTTTAAAACCAAATTTCAAAAATAATTTCAAGTCATCATTCGTACATCAATTTGAAGGTAAAATGATAATTTGTACATATATTAATTTTGAGAATATTCATTTTCACATTTTATTTTTATTTGTAGGAATTTGGATCAAAATATGAAGTTCTCGCGGAAATATGCATGCACAAGATGGATATAATTAAATTCATGCATCATGGAGGACCCTACATACCCACTTACCTTGATTTACAATTAGAAGTTAATGCACATGTTAGTGGAGCTTAAAGTTACATGCATACATAATGAAGGATTAATTAGAGACTAAGGATAACTTGGTGGACACACTTCCTAAAGAAATTTTGGATAGCCCTAAATTATGGATTAGGATTTTAGGCTTGTATAAATACCCCTATTTTGTACATCTAATGGAGTTTTAGTTTTTGTTTTACAATACATTAGCATGCAAGTTGTAGCCTCAAAATTATTTGAAATAAAAGTGGCTTCCTAAGCCTCTTTTTCTTTTACTTCTTCATTGTTCCTATTTTATTTTCTTGCTCATTTTTATCCACATGCTCTTTCATTTCAAGTTAGTAACTTAGTTTTATTTTTATGCAAGTAGTTTAGTTCTTTTTTATTCTAATTAACTTTCATTTTTCTTTCTTTTCTATGTTGAAATTTACATGTATTGATACGTTAACACAAATGAGTAGCTAAACCCCTTCAATTTAGTGGTGAATAATCTCTCTAAAATTATATAAATTCAACATATCTTGTCATTTATGATCTCCTTTTAATGCTTCATGAAAAGTGAATGTTGATGTGAGTTTATAAAAGGTAATTCGATAGCCTATATTGTAACCACAAATGGGATATGCTTAATCCACATACACAATTTACACCATCATTTACATAAAGGAATTTGATCATGGAATTAAAGGAGAAATAAAATTTTATGATCTATGTTACTAAAAAATAGAAAATAGATCATGCTTAAAATAGTTTTTGCTTTGACTTCATGTTCATTTTCATTACAATTTATAAGTGGTTTTATTTGTTGTATTATACTTTGATGGTTTAAGTTATGTTAATTAATAACATAAATAAACCATACTTATGATAAATACATCACTAATTCTACCTAAGATCAGAATGGAAATCATAGATTATTTTTGTGTTGTTATGTAAAAATATGGGTGGATTTGCTTCTAAATTATTTTGTAATCTCATATTTTCATTCACTTCTGTTCTAGCTTTTTTTTTTTACATTCTTAGCTTAAACAACTTCAAAAGTTTGGTCAAATTTGATTGAGTAAAATTTTTTAAATCAATACAATTCCTTACTGATCGATCCATACTCCCCCACTTACTAAAATTGTATGCCGTGCGCTTGCGATTATTTTTAGTTAAAATTTTATCAGTGAATTTCTAATCCGATAGAAAATTTGCCGTTCAACAAGTTTTTGACGCTGCTGCCGAGGAATTGACTTGATTTTTACTTTTATTCTTCAAATTATTTTTGTTTGATTTTATTATGTGTTTGTTTGTGTGTTAATTTGCATCTTAAAAAGATTAGTTTGTGTTGTGTGTACGTTTTGTTTTCATTTTGTTGTGTGTTTGTTTTTTAGTTTCATTTGCAATTGCATATTGAAAAATATATATAGGGTAAATAATTTTAAAGGACAAATTAAAGTAAATAATTGCTCACAAGGACACGCGTAATTTTTTTTTTACCGTAACGACAAAGGCAAAGCCCAGATACAAATTAAAACAAAATAAAGAATTCTGATCGTCTCCTCCTCCTCCTTGCTTTCACTAAGAATTTGAAGATACTTTGCTCGAAAAAAAATGGCATCGCAAACCAGAAACAAATCTACATCTCCAACACAGCCGCAACAATCGACAGCCCACGAACAACAAACACAACAATCGACATCCAGAGAAATCCTAGCTACATCCAAAGTGGAGCAAAAAAGTGAAAATCAAAATTTTGAATCACTTCCAACAGTAGATATTCAAAGAGAAAACACAATGATATAAGAGGGAAACCTACCTGTAGTGGAAATGATACCAAAAACAGTAAAGGCAACAAGCAGCAAGTTCAAACTTAAAAAACCTACATCAGTAGAAGAGGAAAAGAAACATAGATAAAAAAGAACAAAAAGAAGACAAGAAAATAATACAGCAATTGAAAGCAAACCAGAAACAACAGAAAGTATACAGAGAAGGTAACTGATACTATAAAATCAAGTATAACAAATTTAATATATTTTTGTTATAGTAATAGTGAATTTTTTTGCGCAGAACAAAGAAGAGAACATGCAACAACAAATAGTTGCAGAGATAACAGTTGAAGAAAATATGCAAAAAAGAGAACAAAGAATAAAAAGAAGAAATAAAAACCGATTTAAAAGAAAATACAAACAGAAACTGTGGTAACTGAAATTGAAAATTATGAAACTAATACTAACAATTTCATACTGTTAAATGTATTCTAATATTATCAAAAATGTTAAACATGAAATATCTCAGAAAGAAGAAGGCAAAAAAGTTGCAGATGAAGAGTCAAAAGAAAAACAACTCAATTCAGTAAAATTAGAAACATTATAACTTTGTAACATGATAGATATTGCAAAAATAAAAACTAATACCTACTTGAAAAAATTGATACCTACTTACAGAAAACTGATACCTACTTAGTACAAAGTGATACCTAGTTATTGCAAACTTGAAATCGTTACATATTTGACTGAAGATATTTCACTGCAGCTGATACCCAATACATTTCAACATAATTTGTTTCACAAATTACTTATTGTCTTTATTTTGAAATAATAGGATGATGATGATTTTGTTAATCCACATCCAGTTTAAAAGAAGCTATAAAATTGGTATGAGATTTCTCTTTCTTTTAAAAAAAAGTACTTATTACAGATAAAAAAGGTGAATATGACCTAACTTTTTAACACTTTGTCTTTATTAGAAACAAAAATAGAAGAAATCCTCAAAGAAATCTGGAAAAGCAATAACATACCAGATATGGAGGTGAAACCAGATGATATGCATCAAATAAAGTGTGCACAACAAGCAGAAGATACGTAAGTTTTTTTGGTTAAAATGATATCTACTGACAACAAAATGTACAATACAATTGAAACTACTAGTCATAATCAATTGAAAGTTGCTCATTATTCAAACTATCTGTGTTTTTGCATTATAACATTTCATACATGATTCTACACATCGTTGTATACCTTTTATATTTAATTGAATTTGATTCATAACAAAATATTGAAAAATATTATCTCTCAATTTCAAAAACATTTAGTTCAGAAATAAACAGTTACTAAAGGAAGAAAATTGATACATACATAAAAGAAACTGATACACATAGAAACAAAACTGATACCTACATAAAAGAAACTGATACCTACATAAACAAAACTAACACCTACAAAAACAAAAAAGATAACTACATAATAAATAATAAAACAAAATATTTAGCAAATATATCTTAAAGTAATAGCTACAAACGCAAAAATTCATACACAAATTGATACTAAGTGTGCTAGTAAAACAGTTAAATATTTTAATTCAAAGCATACTATATGCTTGTACCATTATCCCTGAAATTCAATGTTTTGAGTTAATTGTAAACCTGATAATACAACTTATGCAAACTGATACTAACATTACATTTTTGTTTCAACAGGCTTGACTGTGGAATATTTTTAATGATATTCATCGTTTCACTGAACAAAAGCAGAATACCAATAAAACTTGAACAGAAGAAAATATTATCCACAAGAGCAAAAATTATACATGCAATATTGACAGATGATGAACATTGCTGGAGTCTATCTAAATACATATCAAGCTTAGAAGAAGAAAGAAAAGGAAAGAACTGAATTCACATTGTGATGTTTCACAATTAAATTTGATACTTGTAAAGTAATGTAATTCTGTTGAAATTTGTACTTATGAAGTAATGATATTCTGTTGCAAGTTGATACTTATGAAGTAATGATGTTCTGTTCTTAAAACAAAGCTGCTCTTACTTGTAAAAACAAACACCAGAACTAATACTGTAAAAACATTTAACTGATACTATCACTTATACTAAATACTTGAAATTAAAATCAATTTGATAATATGCTATACTGAATACAAATTAATGAAAAAAAACGGTTCAATTACAATAAACCACCAAAACAAGTCACACATCCACTTATTAATCTGAACAAATTCAAAATGAAAAATCAAATCATATCCTCTTCGAAGCTTGACAATTCCGTTTATTATGATCAAGATGCTTTGCACTCGCCACATCTGTTTTGCTTGTTCTGAAAATATGAAAATCCTCCTTTAGGCTTAACTGATGGTCTATCTGCACTACATTATTACCACTGCCAAAAAAACATTAATAAAAGCATGTTCAATTTAGAACATTA
This sequence comes from Allium cepa, assembly GCA_030765085.1. Classification (NCBI taxonomy): domain Eukaryota; kingdom Viridiplantae; phylum Streptophyta; class Magnoliopsida; order Asparagales; family Amaryllidaceae; genus Allium; species Allium cepa. The sequence goes on along the minus strand of CM060938.1, from coordinate 373,115,394 downwards.
ATTTTCCCATTTCAGAAAACCGATACCTAAGGTATAAAAAACTGATACCTAGTTACTGATAATCAAAAAAATTGATACTAAGAAAAAATAAAAATAATACCAGAAAATTGAACCTAAGATATGATACTTTTCCACTCCATCACAAGCTTATATACAACCCAGTCAATGATACTTTTTCAATCATCACAAGCTTATATCTCATTCTTCAAATCATACAAAGAGCAATCAATAGATAATCGAGTGCTAAAAGTGTTATTACTCAACACAAACATACAAAGAAGATAGTCATCCCCACCGCCAGAAAAAATAAAAAATAAACATTAGTAAAAATATGTTCAATTTAGAACATTGATTATTTAATTTCACAAAACTGATACCTACCGTATACAAAACTGATACCTAGTTACCGATGATAATAAAAATGATACTAAGAAAAAATAAAAATGATACCAAAAAATTGAACCTAAAATATGATATTTTTCCACTCTATCACAACTTTATATACAACCCAAGCAATAATACTTTTCCAATCATCCCAACATTAATGCAAGAAAATGCAAGATAATATTAAATGAAAAGCAAATTAAAATACAACACTGCATAAAGAAACGAATAATAATAAAAAACATGCTGCTACTTCCACAATTTGCCATAGACGAACGAACAAACAATGAGAACAACAACACTGCATATCATTTGTAAAAATGAACACAATTAGATATCACGGTCAATTTTTTTAACTCGAATACAAAAACAACAAAAAATAGAATAATATAAGCATACCTAATTAATACAATTTGAAGAAAAACGAGATCACGGTATAAATATGAAAAGAACGAGATCAACAAAACGCACGTAAGAAAAAAATGATCGATGAACTATAATTTTCAGAAGGACAAAATTGAAATAACCGAACGAAGTAGATCGATATTTTTATTACGAGAGAGATATTTGATAGCGACTGAAAATTTTGATCGAAAGGAAGAAGAAGAAACGCGTGAAAGTGGGCTGGAAAGAGAAAACGATAATTTGTCCTTTAGAGAAAATTATTAGCGGGCCGTCCTACATCCAAAAAAAACCCTAAAAACCGTGCTTGAGGAAAATTTCCTGACACACACACACACAAAAAAAAAAATTTAAAACAAAAATATTTTATTATTTGCATTAAAACTACATTTTCTGCTTTTTTTTACAAATTTTACATTTACAAATTCTTTTTACAATTTTACATCTTTCCTCTGTACTGTCTTAAACAGATCATCCAAACTCCTCCTATCACTGCCAAACTTCACTCATCAACTTCCCCTACAATCCCTCCAGCCACTGTCACACCTCCAGTACCATCACAGTTCACGGTCAAGCCTACTCCTCGCTGTCAAAACAACATTTTTACTTGCACACATTACTGTCTGTCAAACTGTTCCATTTAACACTGCTTCACCTTCTTAACAAACCACCCTGTCACAACACTGCTAACAACCATTGCCATATACAACACTTCATCACAACCACCATAATAGCGTCATCTCAACCACCACTTCCACTACTTCAACTGAATACTGTCATATCATCATAACATTACACCATCTCCACCCTGCCGTTAGACATCATACATCAGACATCATCCAAAGCCAACGTTTCATTACTTCATTACTGTGCACCTCTACCTCTACATCTACCACTACAACTACCTTGACCAAAACTGTCACAAACACCTTGTCAACATGACCATCAACTGCTACTCTCATCAGTGACCAACACACCTCTATCTAATATCCACCAAACTGTGCACTGCTAAGCATCACAATTCATATTGCTTCATTTCATATTGCTTCAACTTCATTTACACTTCATATTGCTTCAACTTCACAACCATACTGCCTGTTGCCACTGCTGTCACAAGCCTGCCACCACCAACACCATTACTGATCCACCCCATTCTCTAGTGCACTTCCAACTCAAACAAACACTGACTAATTGATGCTTTCTTTGCATCTCAAAAAATAACCCCATATCACAGCACTCAACCCATGACCACAAACACATTACCCCTGCCTTTCACATACCATTCACAAACAACCTCTGACCTTTCCACCATCTCTGGCCACTGCCTAGCAAGTCATCCATCTACACTAAGCAACCACCTTCTCCTTCATCATTAAGCAACCACCCTCCTATCATAACGCTGCAAACTCAACATTGCACCACCATATACATTCAACTTCACAACCATACTGCCTGCATAATATCAGATTTAATTTCAACACCAACTCAACATAACTCATATCATTACCATAACACTTCAGCCACCACATTCTCATTATCAAACAACCAACAGTGCAAAATTGTGCACTATTTCAAACCACTTTAATACATCCACATCATAATAACATCTCAACACCCTCTGTTTTACAACAACTTTAACTGCATCCTCTCCCTACTACAACAGCCATATCAACCACTGAACCTCAACTTCTCTGTCACTTCACGATCCATAACCTTACTTTCATGATCACTTACCACATTTCCGCCTCACACCAACTACCAGCCAAACCACCTTCTCTGCTCCTAGCTACATTCATATGCCCCTCTTTCACAACTGTGCCTTCAGATATTCCACATCACAGTAGCAAAACACCTCACTTCTCTCAACAAGAACCCACAGCAACATATATAAAAACCCACAACAACATCTACAATCACCCCACCTTGATCACTGCTGCCCCTCATTTCATCACCACTACACCATCAAATCACTGTGATAACCCACTGCACAGCTTGCTTCAGCGCGTCTACAGTGCATTACATCCCCATAAATTCTACACTAGTGACATCCTCATACAAACTACCACCATCACTGCTCAACTTCCTTCCTCTAATCCATTAACTCACTGCCATACTTACAGCCATACATTGCCAAATGTTGCTGCCTTTCCCCATTACTGTGCCTTTCCACTGCCACTGTCGCAAGCATCCCCTATACGCAACAAAAACAAAGCACAACCACCTGACAACGGCTCCAAATCAAAGTGGAACACCACAATCACCCCGCGAACCACCTCCTCCAGTCGCGAACTTACTCTAAAAAAAGAGAGAAAGGAAAAGAAAAGAATTTCGATTTGGGAAATTGAATTTGATTGCAAAATTTTTCCTTTTAGCTATGAAATTGAAGTTGCGAAACCGACCTTTAGCTGCGAAGTGGGACTTGAATTGTGAAGAACGAATTTTGGAATTTGAACAAGTTGTATAGTTCGAATTTGAAGAAGATCAAAGTGTTTTCTTCTTTCTTGTGTCAGAAAAAATTCAAGGGTTTGAGCCTTTTTTAAATTTGCGGGTCTGGGCGTCTTGTTAGGCCAGACATTTTTTTTTTGTTTAAGTTAATTTGTTTAAGTATTTTTTTCAATTTCTTTTTAAGTTAGTTTGTTTAAGTTTTTTTTGTTTAAGTATTTCTTCTTCTATTGCAATTTTTTTTTTTTTTTTGCTTTTTTTAATTTGGTCAAGTTATATTGTTTTTAAGTTTTCTTTTTTGCTTTCTAAAAATAATTTCACTTGCTTTTAAACAACACACACATATATTCTCGTTGTCTACTCTTTTTTAGGTTCCAAAGCAGATAAGAAAAAACAGCTGCCACTCTGCTTGCCAAATAAATTGCTTATAAAAAAATCGCCGCTAAAAATATAATAAATTGCTAACAATTTGCATGCTCAGATATCGTGTTCTAATTTCTATTTTTATTTTAATTGCATTGTTGATCGCTTGAATTTGCATTTATATATATGTATAAAAAATTCAAAAATAAAAACAAATTTCATTTTAGTTGCATTGTTAATTCACGTTTAATTTCAGTTTTGCATTCATCTCGTCTTATTTTTATTTACTGAGAACAATACCTCAATCCACATATGGATGAGGATTTCAGCACCCCTTCCTTGACCCACAAATCACATTTCATTCTAAAATTTTGACTAATAATAATGGTTAGACACTAAGGGTGTCACGAGTTCGTCTAGGGCTTATTTTTATCTTGACAATTGTCTTCTTTGAACAATTTTATTTCTTGATGTCTGGGCTATGGCAGAGTAATAATTAGTTATAAATATTATGCAGATTATTCCTCTGAAGGTACTTAAACCTTCGGCTGCATTGCTACGGTGATTCATGGTGCACCGATAACTCATGTCAGTTACCTAGCTAAGGATTGTTGGATTAAGACAAAGCATGATTATATAATTTTGGGTTAGGAACTATTAAGGACAGAAAATTATAATTAAGTCATTTGCATTCATGTAGTTGCATTAGTTCATGCATATTAAAAAAAGAAAAAAAAATCTCAAAATCCAAAACAAAAAAATTATAAATTTTACTTATCTATGTTTTTTTAGTAAAAAATCCAAAACAAAAAAAATTCGATTTAAATCTTTTTATATGAAAATTTTCAATCTAAATCAAAAAATTCAAAAAAATATAATCTTTTCAAAAACAGAAAAAAATCTAAAAACAAGGCAAGTATTTTACTTCTGAAAATCCAAAAAAAAATTGATTTAATTATTTTAGAAAAACAAAAAAATAAAGAGAAATATTGTTTTCAAAAACAAAAAAAGTGTAAAAGCATTTAAAAAAATTAGAAAATCCAAAAAAAGGACAAAAATCAAATCTTCGAAAAATAAATCTCTTTTGGTAAATATTTTCCCTTTAAAACAAAATAGTATGCAACGCCCAGCCTTTTCGCACGCTTTAAATCGACACACGTGCCAATTCAAACCATACGGAAGGGCGGATTGTTATGGGGTAAATAAGAAAAACAAGAAAGAAATAAAAAAAAACAGAATCTCACAGCGGAAGGATAAAATATAATAATCAAATATACAATTCATGAAGCTGTTTTACGAAAACATTTGATTTTACTTATACAATATAAATCAGAGTTACACATACCAAAGAATAATACAATGCAGCGGAACATTTTGAATGTAGTGGAGTACTATAATAAATAATAGTAATGCAGATCTTCGTCTTCGTCCTCCAGAATAAAATCTTCAAATCCTGAAACGCTCGTACTGACCCGAGCGAATTGAAAAGACAAAACACTTGAGTCAGAACTAAAAGATCTTATGTAAGTTAAATCAACAGAAATAAATATGAGTGCAGTAATTCAAGAGATGCTCGGGATTTACATCTCTTAAGGATCCGTTAAACTATTTACTATGTAGTATATTTCTATATTATAATAGTGTCTAATTGTAAAATAAACTTACTTTTAAATAGCGTTAAGAGGTTACCCATATAGCCCTTAACACAAATAATGCCAATAGTCTATACAGTGCCTGCATATCTCCTGATCGGGAGACTACGAAAAGACACTCCATAGGTACGACACAAATAAAAACTCATAGTAAAGGCTCGGTATGGTAGGTGACACGGCACAACTAGGCAATGTCAGGGTAGATATACCAATTACGCTTCCAGGTCGGTGGTACGAGCAGCTACCGCCCACCTCGAACAACACCCCCAAATCAAAGAAATCAAAAGTGGTCACCGGATCAATCCAAAAATCAAAGTATAATATCGAAGGGATGTGTCCGATCAAAAGTGCTACCTCATTAACCCGTCGATCGCTCCTGTTTTAGCCACCTTATGCCAACTCACGGGAGTTGGGTCCACGTATTTACCTCAAAGGAAACTCCGCCGCCATCCTATTTCGTTCTGGAATCTCCACCGCGTACACGGTTGTTAAAGTGGTTTTCGGAGTTGGCAGGCAGTATGACAACTACCGATCCCGGTCTCTTCAACAGGTAATCGTTATTATAGCACCGCGGTCTCTTTAAAATAGTTTATACTTTAAAACCAGAATAAAATATCCATTTCAAAACCATATAATTACGATATCATTTCTATTTTAAAACCCAAATCAATATGATATCATTTTATTTCACATATATCCTTTTCAAGAAATCTATAAACCTTGAAATCTATAACTTTGAACATAACTGAATATACTTCAATGGTTTAAATATTAATTTCTTTATAAAGTAAAATAGCTTCTTAATTTTCACAAATAATTCCAAATACCAATTTGAACCTCTCAATAAACCATTTCAATTCATATATTTCAAAGCTTTAAATATTCCACCATTCAACTAATTCTTGATAATTCTATATATCAATTTCAATTACAGTTATTTAAATTTGAAATGTTTACTTAATAAATCTAATATCATTTAAGCAAAGCCTTTAAACTTCAAATAACAAGATATACTTTCTATTTAATTTAACTTGATAATATTCATTTAAAGCGATTGATATTCATTTAAGTACTCTAAACCAAAATCAAGTTATAAAAATCATAATTTTTGAAATCTCAAATTTATTTACATTTCAAATCAAATTTTCCAAGGATAATTCTTAAATCTTTAATTCAAATCAAATTCCCTTTTATCTTCCAACCTTATTCCGATTTAACTCCAGAAATAAAATTTAAATAACCACTTAACCATATTATATTCTAATAAAATCAAACTTAATTATTTAACTTCTTTATCTTTAAACCAATTTTTATACATAGCTTAAAACTAAAAATTTAACTATATATAAAACATTATAAAATATACAATCAATATCTCATTAAACTGTATATTTCTTTACAAAATCATAGAAATCATTTTTGAAATATTTATATATATATAGACCACGGTGTCTGTATATAATTTTCTACCCTATGGTCAAGTGATACGGATATTTATCATTTCAATCTGCAATTTAAAAATAAAAACTACGGTTATATATCATTTCAAACCGCAATCCCGAATGAGATGAAAATGCATAATAACTTGCAGTTTATAACAATATAAAATACAACATCCATTCATCCATTATCAACCATCAACCATTTATCGCAATCATCATCAAATTCAACGATAGCATCAATATAGAACGGATAATAAACAACAGGTATTAAATAGCAGTTTATATTCAATAATAAATAAATTTAACTGGCAGTGATATTCAATAATAAATTAAATGAAAATTTAACTGACAGTTTATATGCAATAAATAAATTGGATACCAAAATTAATTCAAATAAATGCAATTTAACCGAGATGATGATTAAATATATGCCAAACGGCTATAATTAAATTTCAAATCACATCACAAATAAATTCAACAAACATAAGAAATTTTAGAAGTTGTGAGTGGGTTAAAACACTCACCTTTTGAATTTAAATTGAACTAAAATCCAATTTAAATTCAAAAATTGACCAGTCTCCAAATTCGTCCAAACTAGCGCTAAAATGTCCGGAATTCCAATACGAACCTAGCGGAGAAAACCGTGCGTAAATTGGATCACGTACGTAAAAGATATTAAAATTAGAACGTTAGAAACAAAAATAAAATAAAATAAAAAACTAAATAAAATCATAAATTAACATGTCACCTTATCTTCACTCTTTGCAGTCGTACCCAGGCCAACAACGAACAACTCTGACTCCTTGAAGACATCCAGAAAAGTTCTGAAACACAAAAGAACACTCAAACTATCGCAAGTCACTTTTGCGATCAACCCAGTCTAATTCCAAAGAAGAAACTGCTCTCTCTTTACCAATCAGAACAGCTTACACTTAACTAGCCAATCCATCGAAGAAATGGAATCACTCTAATGCTTCTGAAATTACCCCAAGAAAAACTGCCAAGCCAGAAGACTTCCTTGACAACACATAGAACACTCTGAGCTGCCACTGCTACTGCTGAACGCAGCCACAACACCAAGCAGTCACACTTCCTAACTTGTTCCAAAGAAATATCTTCGGAAACATCCATAGTCACTGTGTCTCATCACACAGCTACTACATCCTAAGGTATTAAGATATCATTACTTGCTTCTGTCCAACCGACAGATCCAAATTCTAGCTCATTTACACTTCAAAAAATGAACTCCGAATCTTAATAGGTTTTCTTCAGAGATCGATGAAATCCTTACCACATCTAAGCTCACTCGAGACGGTATTAGGTTTACAGTCTCAACAAATACACTTCCAATCTAACCATTCAAACTCCAACCATCAGTAGTCGTGTTTCACGCACCATACCTTATCTACCTTTATAACTTATTGGAAAACCCGAACAGGTAACCCAACAATAGGTAAAAATAAATAAATAAATATATATATATATATTATATCGAAATTACAAATACGCTCTCTCAAGAAAAAATCACTCAAGAGCCTAGGTATTCACTCAACTTAGCGCTCTGATACCAACTGTGACGACCCGCCTTCCTACGTCCAGGAAGACGTTTCGTCTTGAAGAAAGAAAGAGATGAGAAAATAGAAAAGATAGAAAAGAAAGAACAACAACATCAGAATCTCACAGCGGAACGAATAAAATATAATAATCACATAAATATTTACATAATATACAACATCGATCAGAGTTATACAGACAATACATCACATACTAGACAGTTATAAACACCTGTCTAGTTAACACACCTCAATACATTATAGCTCAAACAATAAGACTCAGAGATACCAACACAGCGGAACTATATATATATATATACACACACACACACACACACACACACACACACACACACACACATATCTACCACGCTGAAGCCACCTGCTCCATTGCTCCTCCAGAATTCGTCAAAGCTAACCTGAATCCCTTGGCTACCCGTAAAAATTTGGGTACCCGAGAGTTTATGAAAAACAAAAATAAACTTCGGGTCAGACATGGGTCTGGTATGAGTAACAGGTTTAAGTTGCTTAACTTTGAAAATCTTTTGAAAACAAAAGGTATCACGTAAGACTCCCCACAAATAAACATGGGAAAGTTTTTACCTTACGCTAACCAAAACATTTGATAGGAAATTCTATGATATTATAATAGGTCTAGGGTTTTCAAGTAAATAGAAAGTAGCCGAAATTGTTACATCTATTAAATTCCAGCTACTAGCCACAAAAGTGGGTAATACAATCAAAACCGTGGGCACTTATTGGATTGTGGATTCCATACAATGGAAGGGCTACTAGGGTACCGTCCGTCACAGTACGTGGCCTAGATCAACGTACCGAGGATTACTCCCTTCATCCCCTGCAACACAAGGCCGGAACCATTCCTTACTGAACAGTCCCGAACAAGATACACCCCGCAGTTGTTTGCAACCAACTGCCCACACAGCCGAATAAAAAGGGACATCTAGACAGGGGAATATCCTTGTCCTGCTTGGGCATGACCCACCTAGCCTTGCTGCACCTCCCCTGTTTTAGCCATTCCCGGTTGATGAGGCTTGAGGTTACGATTACCTTTAGAGAACATATTTCTTAGAATTCTCATCGCCCGCCTGACGATGTGTTGAAAGCATTCAATCCATACAAGTTCGTTCCGGGTTCGAACAAAACCGTAGGCATTATCTCATTACACTCATTTTGGAATCACCCTCAGAGTTAACGACGATAACCCTTGCATTCTGAATCTTCATCTTCACTTCAGATTCACGAGATTCACGACCTATCGTTAATTTGGAATCGATGTGGTTTTCGGATATTCCTAATGCGAAAAACCGATCCCGGTCTCATCGAAATCCAAAGCATGTCTTTTAAGGCCAAGTTGTCTATTTAGTTTTAACTGTTTAATTCAATATAATCAACATACACACAGATGGATAATTCATAATATCACAGTAGATAATCACAGATAATCTCATAAACAGATAATCAATATTATCATCCAAACAGATAATCAAATGTTATCATATTTAAACCAAGCATCCATAACACATAGATATTATTCATGCCAGGTCACAATCATCAAATGAAATATCAATATCATTCATCCATAAGCAATGATTTATAATCACACCATTTGTAATTAATTTAAAATGAATTAAATTAACTACTTCAATCTCTAATTAATTTAAAATAAATTAAATTAATTACTTCATTTATAAATCCTGCCTATACAACCATTAATTAATTATAAATCAAATTAATTAATTTCTAGATATTCATCTTGACTAATCACCCTTGGTTAATCATTTATTAATTACAATAGGAAATTAGTATTTAATTAGTTTTACAAATTAATTATCCTAAATCATTTACAGTAAATAACATTTATTACCTTATTTATAAGTTTAATTAATTACATTTATTGTTGATTAATTACATAAATTAATCACCACATTATTAAATTTTCTTAATTTATCAATTCTTAATTTCATCATTAATTAAATTAATTTATGACCTTTAATTTAGATTTAAATTAATTTACGTTGATTAAATTAATTACCTTAAGTAATCGATCTTTAATTAAACATAATTATTAATCACCCTTGATTAATATCATTCCAGTAATTTACTACACTTAATTACTCATATAATTAAATTAAATATCCCATAATTAATTATCTCCACTAATTAATTCCAAGATTAATTATGAAAGTAATTATCCAAATTACTATATTATCACATCATTTTTCATTAATTACATTCAGTAATTAACATTAATTACTTCCCTAAGTAATTCTGCTCCATTAATTACACCAAGTAATTACACTTATCAAACCATTAAATGATTTCCTTAAATTAATTAAAATGAATTAATTAACTTAAATTAATCATGTCATCAAAATTAATTACAATAAGTAATTAATCTCTTAATTACTTTTATCAAGTAATTACTCTTAACAATCTATAATAGATTTATCTAATTTAATTAATCTAATTAATTATCAAATTTAATCACATTAAATAATTATCCAAATAATTCTTAGTTAATTATCTTTATTAACTAAAACATTTCTTAATTTACTTCTTAATTTATCCCTAATTCTAAATTATTAATTAAATAAAGAAGTCATTCTAAAATTTAACCTATTCATTAAGTCATTTTAATATCTTAATTATTTCTAAGATAATCCATTTCTTTATAGTGATTTCATTAGCATTAAAGTGTAAAACATAACACTCTTGAATTTAAATTTAAATTACATTTTGAATTTTAAATTCAAAATGATCATTCTTTTAAGCATTAACCCAATTTAAATTCAATTTAAAGTCTTTTAAATTGATGTAGATAACATTTATTACTTACAAATTCAAGTTAAAATAATTTATTTAACTTCTATTCAAAAATCCCTTTTTAAAAGAACTATGTCGAAATCAATTCAAATGTTTATTGTGAAACAAATTACCTAAAAACTATTTGATTTAAACCGGTTTTAAGCTTAAAAAAACTGATTTAAATTTTCAGATTTGAATTCAAGAAAAGCTTGAATTCATTAGTTTAACTTTGAGTTTAAAACTTTGGTTTAGCTTGCTTTTTTTTTAAAGCTTGATTTTAATTCTTGATTTAAAATCCAAATTCATTTTTAAAAACCTTAGATACAAGAGTTCATTTGAATCTATACTTTGTCTTTGAATTCTAAACCACTATTAAAATCCTATTTTCAAATCTTACTTTAAATTTAAAACCTTGAAACAGTCAGGCTTTTAAACCTGGAATCCTCCTTAAATTTTCTTCCAACTTTTACTTTATTTCAATTTTGAATTAAAAATAAACCTGAATTCAAACTTCTACCTGAATTTAAGCTTTGTTAATTCTAGTTTACAAATTAAAGTTTCATTTGCATTTGCTATCAGGTTGTAGAAACTTGAACAAGGTAATTTTATTTGCAATTGATATCAGGTTATAGAAACTGGAACAAGACAGTTCCATCTTCATATGCTACCAGGTGATACCCCTGCACTCAAAAATACACAGCACTGCAATGGACACGGTGCACGTGCACCGAGGCTCGGGCCATCTCCGGCCATCCACACGAACTCCAACACGTCGCCGACTACCCTCAGATAACAACACGACCACTCAAATTCGTCACGACAACCTGAATCGAAAATGGGTTCGAAACCCAAACCTGAAACACAGGCGCAAGACCATTACCCAAACCTGTCAACGCTTCACCGCTCCTCCTCCGACCACCAGAGAACCACCACCACTGGCCACGTCTTCTCCTTCCACCCCTCAACCAATTCCAAAATCCCCGTTGAACTCGATGCTTCATGGAGTTCGAACTGGCGCAAAAACTCCACCCAGACCAAACTAGGTTTACAGGAGATAACTCACCACCGCTGCCTCCTCGACGAAGTTCAACACCACTCACCATTTTTCCCGGCCTCTCCAGTCACTTCTTCACCTCCATGATGAACCACAGCCACTCAAATCAACTGTGTTGCCAGAGGCAACCCAAAATTCTCGAATTGATCAACCCAGTAAAGCAAACTCCACCCATTACTAAAAAATGTGATTTAAGTCTTAAAAATCCTAATTTTGATTTAGTAATCAGTTTATAAACTTGAATCGATAATTCAAGATATTCGAAAATATCACCTGTATTAAATTTAACTGTTCTTTAGGTTTTTTTTTCAGAGCAGTTCAATTTTGTTTAGCATGAATTCAGTTTTAAAATTTACTTTATACCCAACCAAACATATTTTGTTTAGATGCTTTGTCCTAACAATCAATAGGTTGAACAATAATGATTTTTGAATTAACCCAGACCCTTGAAATTATAAACAGAGGCAACATCCAGATAACAGTATGCAGGCTTCATTTCACCAAAATTCAATACAATGCATATATTTCACACAAACAAATTCTCTGATATCCATCATGCATCTAGATTAAAATTTAGAATATTTTAAAATATTGAGTTACTCACCTGAAATTAAACAGTGAACAGAGCATTTTATTTTGAAAAGCTTTGAACTTTAAAAACTGAGAAGTAGTTTGCTTGATTTTCCTTTGATCAATCTTGCCTTTGTTGTTGTAAAGCTTTAGTTTATAAAAGTAGAAATTCTACTTGTATTTTTCAGGTTTGCTATGACTTGAACGAACTAAAAAAAAATAAGAAGGCATGTATAGATATAGAAGAGTTGTACAGGGGGTAGGTGATATCTGGGTTTAGGCTATTGCAGGTACAAAGATTACATATTTTATCAAATCAGAGATTTTTTATAAATGGAGGCTGGAATCTCTTCACGAATTGACCAAATGTTGTGCTGAGATGATCAAACATTTAATGCAAATGTACTTCATGTCTCAACTTGCTTATTTTTTATGCTAAGATGTTTTACTTTGTTTGTTCTTTAGCCTGCACATTTGTATTTTCATACTTATCCTACATGCTATCTTCATTCTTACCTGGCAACATACATATCTATTATAACTATACTTGCCTGCCTATGTTTTGTTGCCTGCAATACTTTACTTTTTACTTATTACTTGCCTGTAACATACATTTAGACTTGTCCTATTCATGTATGTGTGTTCATAGACATTTCTTTTCTTTCCAGCATATCTAAACTTCCTATATAAGGTTCTCTAGAATTTACATAAGTTTTTACTTGAAAGTTGTTATGGTTATTATAGTTATAATGTTAACTTGTATATTTATATCTTATGTTCACATATATACTTTTGTCTTATAAATATAAAGTTGCTATAGTCATTTGTTATAAAATTTAACTTAAGTATTTAATTCTATTTTTAACATGTTTGCTTATATTATCTCACTTTTAAGTTCAAAGCCTGTATTTTTGTTTACAGATTATTATTATTTTATTATAAACAATTTTTGCAAGATTTTATTTTAAACTTCAAACCATAGTTCCTTCCAAATATATGTATATATATATATATATATAACAACCTCTATTTATTTTAAAATCTGCTTTTAAAGATATTATAGTATAAATAAATCTCATTATCAAATTAAAATAAATTTATAAAGAAATCATCTCTATATAAATTAATTCTTATTTTATCAACTAGATTTAAAACAAGAACAAAACAACCTTTGTTAAATTTAAATTTAAGTTAAAATCATTTAAACAAATTTTAACTTAATCTTTAAAGCCAAATTGTTACTCATTTAATATTAAATTTAAATCAAATTTCCAAATTATCAAAAATATTAGAATTTGAAAACATATCTTTATTTGTTATATTTAAAACAAAGATTAAATATTTACAATATATACACACACATATATATATGCATTATAAATAGAGAACAAATTAAATTAGCTTTTAAAAGATAAACTATCAGTTAAATATTTATTTTAAAGAAGAATATTAAATCAATTCAACATTATTAACAAATATTATCAAATCAATTTAATTTTTAATGCTGATTATTAAATTGATATTGCTCCAAATTTCCGGGATGTCACATTCCTCCCCCCTTAAAAGAATTTCGTCCCCGAAATTTAAAACAAAGGTAATTTAATAATCTAATAAATTTAATTTTTAAAACACAAGCATATATCAATTATATGCTAACAACCATAGCAACCAATTCATCCAAACAACCAAATCTAACTATCCAGACAAAATTCTGGATAGAATTTTCTCGAGTTTCCCAGGTGTAAATACTGGGATACTCGCCCTATAGAATCCAATCGATCAATACTACTAAGCTACAGAGCTTCCACCTATCTAGATCTACAAAACAAGACAGGATATCAGACTATAAACAAGTCTGACTCAACAATCAAAACTCTCTGAACTGCTGGTTCTACAACCAGAGATAGATCTTACACGTACTCCCTCAGAGATACGTGAAACAAAACGAATCTCAGTTATCCAAACTGACAATTCACTCCTATAGAGCATACACTTATCCAAAATCAAATCTTCGACTTTGGAATCCAAATCCCTCCGTCTCTTATCCGCAAAACTCCTCGGACGATCCTGGGCTTCCTTCATCTTTCCCGATCAGCTCAACTCTTGCTGATGCTCCTAGAAATAAACTGGACCAATCACAATCCAACAAAATGATCTCCTCAAGATCAACCAACCTCAGAACACAAGCTCTACCCCAAATTAGAAAACAGAACTCACTTCTCTCATCTGGAAGAGATAAAACAGGTGCACTCCAATCTGGCCTCAGATTCTGAAAAATTTCCTGTAGAAAACTCTTCCAATCCAAACACTGCAACATCCAATTGCTTCCACTTTAAAATAGCTGCCACCATGCTTCCACTGCGCAACTCTGACTGAGCAGATGAAAATGCTGATGACGATCACAAACACAGACTGGACAACACATTCCAAAAATATGGTTCAACATATCCAAAATATAACTCAAAAGTTTCTCCAAAACCCGAGCTGCTTCCCCAACTCAAAAATCATCCTATTACTAAGCTGAACTATCGGTATCACTTCTAGAATCCAGTCGATACCAAACTCAATCTCCAGATGCTGACACAACTCTGACTCCTTGAAGACATCCAGAAAAGTTCTGAAACACAAAAGAACGCTCAAACTATCGCAAGTCACTTTTGCGATCAACCCAGTCTAATTCCAAAGAAGAAACTGCTCTCTCTTTACCAATCAGAACAGCTTACACTTAACTAGCCAATCCATCGAAGAAATGGAATCACTCTGCTGCTTCTGAAATTACCCCAAGAAAAACTGCCAAGCCAGAAGACTTCCTTGACAACACATAGAACACTCTGAGCTGCCACTGCTACTGCTGAACGCAGCCACAACACCAAGCAGTCACACTTCCTAACTTGTTCCAAAGAAATATCTTCGGAAACATCCATAGTCACTGTGTCTCATCACACAGCTACTACATCCTAAGGTATTAAGATATCATTACTTGCTTCTGTCCAACCGACAGATCCAAATTCTAGCTCATTTACACTTCAAAAAATGAACTCCGAATCTTAATAGGTTTTCTTCAGAGATCGATGAAATCCTTACCACATCTAAGCTCACTCGAGACGGTATTAGGTTTACAGTCTCAACAAATACACTTCCAATCTAACCATTCAAACTCCAACCATCAGTAGTCGTGTTTCACGCACCATACCTTATCTACCTTTATAACTTATTGGAAAACCCGAACAGGTAACCCAACAATAGGTAAAAATAAATATATATATATATATATATATATATTATATATCGAAATTACAAATACGCTCTCTCAAGAAAAAATCACTCAAGAGCCTAGGTATTCACTCAACTTAGCGCTCTGATACCAACTGTGACGACCCGCCTTCCTACGTCCAGGAAGACGTTTCGTCTTGAAGAAAGAAAGAGATGAGAAAATAGAAAAGATAGAAAAGAAAGAACAACAACATCAGAATCTCACAGCGGAACGAATAAAATATAATAATCACATAAATATTTACATAATATACAACATCGATCAGAGTTATACAGACAATACATCACATACTAGACAGTTATAAACACCTGTCTAGTTAACACACCTCAATACATTATAGCTCAAACAATAAGACTCAGAGATACCAACACAGCGGAACTATATATATATATATATATATATATATATATATATATATACATACACACACACACACACATATCTACCACGCTGAAGCCACCTGCTCCATTGCTCCTCCAGAATTCGTCAAAGCTAACCTGAATCCCTTGGCTACCCGTAAAAATTTGGGTACCCGAGAGTTTATGAAAAACAAAAATAAACTTCGGGTCAGACATGGGTCTGGTATGAGTAACAGGTTTAAGTTGCTTAACTTTGAAAATCTTTTGAAAACAAAAGGTATCACGTAAGACTCCCCACAAATAAACATGGGAAAGTTTTTACCTTACGCTAACCAAAACATTTGATAGGAAATTCTATGATATTATAATAGGTCTAGGGTTTTCAAGTAAATAGAAAGTAGCCGAAATTGTTACATCTATTAAATTCCAGCTACTAGCCACAAAAGTGGGTAATACAATCAAAACCGTGGGCACTTATTGGATTGTGGATTCCATACAATGGAAGGGCTACTAGGGTACCGTCCGTCACAGTACGTGGCCTAGATCAACGTACCGAGGATTACTCCCTTCATCCCCTGCAACACAAGGCCGGAACCATTCCTTACTGAACAGTCCCGAACAAGATACACCCCGCATTTGTTTGCAACCAACTGCCCACACAGCCGAATAAAAAGGGACATCTAGACAGGGGAATATCCTTGTCCTGCTTGGGCATGACCCACCTAGCCTTGCTGCACCTCCCCTGTTTTAGCCATTCCCGGTTGATGAGGCTTGAGGTTACGATTACCTTTAGAGAACATATTTCTTAGAATTCTCATCGCCCGCCTGACGATGTGTTGAAAGCATTCAATCCATACAAGTTCGTTCCGGGTTCGAACAAAACCGTAGGCATTATCTCGTTACACTCATTTTGGAATCACCCTCAGAGTTAACGACGATAACCCTTGCATTCTGAATCTTCATCTTCACTTCAGATTCACGAGATTCACGACCTATCGTTAATTTGGAATCGATGTGGTTTTCGGATATTCCTAATGCGAAAAACCGATCCCGGTCTCATCGAAATCCAAAGCATGTCTTTTAAGGCCAAGTTGTCTATTTAGTTTTAACTGTTTAATTCAATATAATCAACATACACACAGATGGATAATTCATAATATCATAGTAGATAATCACAGATAATCTCATAAACAGATAATCAATATTATCATCCAAACAGATAAACAAATGTTATCATATTTAAACCAAGCATCCATAACACATAGATATTATTCATGCCAGATCACAATCATCAAATGAAATATCAATATCATTCATCCATAAGCAATGATTTATAATCACACCATTTGTAATTAATTTAAAATGAATTAAATTAACTACTTCAATCTCTAATTAATTTAAAATAAATTAAATTAATTACTTCATCTATAAATCCTGCCTATACAACCATTAATTAATTATAAATCAAATTAATTAATTTCTAGATATTCATCTTCACTAATCACCCTTGGTTAATCATTTATTAATTACAATAGGAAATTAGTATTTAATTAGTTTTACAAATTAATTATCCTAAATCATTTACAGTAAATAACATTTATTACCTTATTTATAAGTTTAATTAATTACATTTATTGTTGATTAATTACATAAATTAATCACCACATTATTAAATTTTCTTAATTTATCAATTCTTAATTTCATCATTAATTAAATTAATTTATGACCTTTAATTTAGATTTAAATTAATTTACGTTGATTAAATTAATTACCTTAAGTAATCGATCTTTAATTAAACATAATTATTAATCACCCTTGATTAATATCATTCCAGTAATTTACTACACTTAATTACTCATATAATTAAATTAAATATCCCATAATTAATTATCTCCACTAATTAATTCCAAGATTAATTATGAAAGTAATTATCCAAATTACTATATTATCACATCATTTTTCATTAATTACATTCAGTAATTAACATTAATTACTTCCCTAAGTAATTCTGCTCCATTAATTACACCAAGTAATTACACTTATCAAACCATTAAATGATTTCCTTAAATTAATTAAAATATGTCATCAAAATTAATTACAATAAGTAATTAATCTCTTAATTACTTTTATCAAGTAATTACTCTTAACAATCTATAATAGATTTATCTAATTTAATTAATCTAATTAATTATCAAATTTAATCACATTAAATAATTATCCAAATAATTCTTAGTTAATTATCTTTATTAACTAAAACATTTCTTAATTTACTTCTTAATTTATCCCTAATTCTAAATTATTAATTAAATAAAGAAGTCATTCTAAAATTTAACCTATTCATTAAGTCATTTTAATATCTTAATTATTTCTAAGATAATCCATTTCTTTATAGTGATTTCATTAGCATTAAAGTGTAAAACATAACACTCTTGAATTTAAATTTAAATTACATTTTGAATTTTAAATTCAAAATGATCATTCTTTTAAGCATTAACCCAATTTAAATTCAATTTAAAGTCTTTTAAATTGATGTAGATAACATTTATTACTTACAAATTCAAGTTAAAATAATTTATTTAACTTCTATTCAAAAATCCCTTTTTAAAAGAACTATGTCGAAATCAATTCAAATGTTTATTGTGAAACAAATTACCTAAAAACTATTTGATTTAAACCGGTTTTAAGCTTAAAAAAACTGATTTAAATTTTCAGATTTGAATTCAAGAAAAGCTTGAATTCATTAGTTTAACTTTGAGTTTAAAACTTTGGTTTAGCTTGCTTTTTTTTTAAAGCTTGATTTTAATTCTTGATTTAAAATCCAAATTCATTTTTAAAAACCTTAGATACAAGAGTTCATTTGAATCTATACTTTGTCTTTGAATTCTAAACCACTATTAAAATCCTATTTTCAAATCTTACTTTAAATTTAAAACCTTGAAACAGTCAGGCTTTTAAACCTGGAATCCTCCTTAAATTTTCTTCCAACTTTTACTTTATTTCAATTTTGAATTAAAAATAAACCTGAATTCAAACTTCTACCTGAATTTAAGCTTTGTTAATTCTAGTTTACAAATTAAAGTTTCATTTGCATTTGCTATCAGGTTGTAGAAACTTGAACAAGGTAATTTTATTTGCAATTGATATCAGGTTATAGAAACTGGAACAAGACAGTTCCATCTTCATATGCTACCAGGTGATACCCCTGCACTCAAAAATACACAGCACTGCAATGGACACGGTGCACGTGCACCGAGGCTCGGGCCATCTCCGGCCATCCACACGAACTCCAACACGTCGCCGACTACCCTCAGATAACAACACGACCACTCAAATTCGTCACGACAACCTGAATCGAAAATGGGTTCGAAACCCAAACCTGAAACACAGGCGCAAGACCATTACCCAAACCTGTCAACGCTTCACCGCTCCTCCTCCGACCACCAGAGAACCACCACCACTGGCCACGTCTTCTCCTTCCACCCCTCAACCAATTCCAAAATCCCCGTTGAACTCGATGCTTCATGGAGTTCGAACTGGCGCAAAAACTCCACCCAGACCAAACTAGGTTTACAGGAGATAACTCACCACCGCTGCCTCCTCGACGAAGTTCAACACCACTCACCATTTTTCCCGGCCTCTCCAGTCACTTCTTCACCTCCATGATGAACCACAGCCACTCAAATCAACTGTGTTGCCAGAGGCAACCCAAAATTCTCGAATTGATCAACCCAGTAAAGCAAACTCCACCCATTACTAAAAAATGTGATTTAAGTCTTAAAAATCCTAATTTTGATTTAGTAATCAGTTTATAAACTTGAATCGATAATTCAAGATATTCGAAAATATCACCTGTATTAAATTTAACTGTTCTTTAGGTTTTTTTTTTCAGAGCAGTTCAATTTTGTTTAGCATGAATTCAGTTTTAAAATTTACTTTATACCCAACCAAACATATTTTGTTTAGATGCTTTGTCCTAACAATCAATAGGTTGAACAATAATGATTTTTGAATTAACCCAGACCCTTGAAATTATAAACAGAGGCAACATCCAGATAACAGTATGCAGGCTTCATTTCACCAAAATTCAATACAATGCATATATTTCACACAAACAAATTCTCTGATATCCATCATGCATCTAGATTAAAATTTAGAATATTTTAAAATATTGAGTTACTCACCTGAAATTAAACAGTGAACAGAGCATTTTATTTTGAAAAGCTTTGAACTTTAAAAACTGAGAAGTAGTTTGCTTGATTTTCCTTTGATCAATCTTGCCTTTGTTGTTGTAAAGCTTTAGTTTATAAAAGTAGAAATTCTACTTGTATTTTTCAGGTTTGCTATGACTTGAACGAACTAAAAAAAAAATAAGAAGGCATGTATAGATATAGAAGAGTTGTACAGGGGGTAGGTGATATCTGGGTTTAGGCTATTGCAGGTACAAAGATTACATATTTTATCAAATCAGAGATTTTTTATAAATGGAGGCTGGAATCTCTTCACGAATTGACCAAATGTTGTGCTGAGATGATCAAACATTTAATGCAAATGTACTTCATGTCTCAACTTGCTTATTTTTTATGCTAAGATGTTTTACTTTGTTTGTTCTTTAGCCTGCACATTTGTATTTTCATACTTATCCTACATGCTATCTTCATTCTTACCTGGCAACATACATATCTATTATAACTATACTTGCCTGCCTATGTTTTGTTGCCTGCAATACTTTACTTTTTACTTATTACTTGCCTGTAACATACATTTAGACTTGTCCTATTCATGTATGTGTGTTCATAGACATTTCTTTTCTTTCCAGCATATCTAAACTTCCTATATAAGGTTCTCTAGAATTTACATAAGTTTTTACTTGAAAGTTGTTATGGTTATTATAGTTATAATGTTAACTTGTATATTTATATCTTATGTTCACATATATACTTTTGTCTTATAAATATAAAGTTGCTATAGTCATTTGTTATAAAATTTAACTTAAGTATTTAATTCTATTTTTAACATGTTTGCTTATATTATCTCACTTTTAAGTTCAAAGCCTGTATTTTTGTTTACAGATTATTATTATTTTATTATAAACAATTTTTGCAAGATTTTATTTTAAACTTCAAACCATAGTTCCTTCCAAATATATGTATATATATATATATAACAACCTCTATTTATTTTAAAATCTGCTTTTAAAGATATTATAGTATAAATAAATCTCATTATCAAATTAAAATAAATTTATAAAGAAATCATCTCTATATAAATTAATTCTTATTTTATCAACTAGATTTAAAACAAGAACAAAACAACCTTTGTTAAATTTAAATTTAAGTTAAAATCATTTAAACAAATTTTAACTTAATCTTTAAAGCCAAATTGTTACTCATTTAATATTAAATTTAAATCAAATTTCCAAATTATCAAAAATATTAGAATTTGAAAACATATCTTTATTTGTTATATTTAAAACAAAGATTAAATATTTACAATATATACACACACATATATATATGCATTATAAATAGAGAACAAATTAAATTAGCTTTTAAAAGATAAACTATCAGTTAAATATTTATTTTAAAGAAGAATATTAAATCAATTCAACATTATTAACAAATATTATCAAATCAATTTAATTTTTAATGCTGATTATTAAATTGATATTGCTCCAAATTTCCGGGATGTCACATTCCTCCCCCCTTAAAAGAATTTCGTCCCCGAAATTTAAAACAAAGGTAATTTAATAATCTAATAAATTTAATTTTTAAAACACAAGCATATATCAATTATATGCTAACAACCATAGCAACCAATTCATCCAAACAACCAAATCTAACTATCCAGACAAAATTCTGGATAGAATTTTCTCGAGTTTCCCAGGTGTAAATACCGGGATACTCGCCCTATAGAATCCAATCGATCAATACTACTAAGCTACAGAGCTTCCACCTATCTAGATCTACAAAACAAGACAGGATATCAGACTATAAACAAGTCTGACTCAACAATCAAAACTCTCTGAACTGCTGGTTCTACAACCAGAGATAGATCTTACACGTACTCCCTCAGAGATACGTGAAACACAACGAATCTCAGTTATCCAAACTGACAATTCACTCCTATAGAGCATACACTTATCCAAAATCAAATCTTCGACTTTGGAATCCAAATCCCTCCGTCTCTTATCCGCAAAACTCCTCGGACGATCCTGGGCTTCCTTCATCTTTCCCGATCAGCTCAACTCTTGCTGATGCTCCTAGAAATAAACTGGACCAATCACAATCCAACAAAATGATCTCCTCAAGATCAACCAACCTTAGAACACAAGCTCTACCCCAAATTAGAAAACAGAACTCACTTCTCTCATCTGGAAGAGATAAAACAGGTGCACTCCAATCTGGCCTCAGATTCTGAAAAATTTCCTGTAGAAAACTCTTCCAATCCAAACACTGCAACATCCAATTGCTTCCACTTTAAAATAGCTGCCACCATGCTTCCACTGCGCAACTCTGACTGAGCAGATGAAAATGCTGATGACG
The DNA here is from genome assembly GCA_030765085.1 of Allium cepa. Classification (NCBI taxonomy): domain Eukaryota; kingdom Viridiplantae; phylum Streptophyta; class Magnoliopsida; order Asparagales; family Amaryllidaceae; genus Allium; species Allium cepa. The sequence continues at coordinate 373,092,531 of CM060938.1, read as the reverse complement.
ATCACAAACACAGACTGGACAACACATTCCAAAAATATGGTTCAACATATCCAAAATATAACTCAAAAGTTTCTCCAAAACCCGAGCTGCTTCCCCAACTCAAAAATCATCCTATTACTAAGCTGAACTATCGGTATCACTTCTAGAATCCAGTCGATACCAAACTCAATCTCCAGATGCTGACACAACTCTGACTCCTTGAAGACATCCAGAAAAGTTCTGAAACACAAAAGAACACTCAAACTATCGCAAGTCACTTTTGCGATCAACCCAGTCTAATTCCAAAGAAGAAACTGCTCTCTCTACACCAATCAGAACAGCTTACACTTAACTAGCCAATCCATCGAAGAAATGGAATCACTCTGCTGCTTCTGAAATTACCCCAAGAAAAACTGCCAAGCCAGAAGACTTCCTTGACAACACATAGAACACTCTGAGCTGCCACTGCTACTGCTGAACGCAGCCACAACACCAAGCAGTCACACTTCCTAACTTGTTCCAAAGAAATATCTTCGGAAACATCCATAGTCACTGTGTCTCATCACACAGCTACTACATCCTAAGGTATTAAGATATCATTACTTGCTTCTGTCCAACCGACAGATCCAAATTCTAGCTCATTTACACTTCAAAAAATGAACTCCGAATCTTAATAGGTTTTCTTCAGAGATCGATGAAATCCTTACCACATCTAAGCTCACTCGAGACGGTATTAGGTTTACAGTCTCAACAAATACACTTCCAATCTAACCATTCAAACTCCAACCATCAGTAGTCGTGTTTCACGCACCATACCTTATCTACCTTTATAACTTATTGGAAAACCCGAACAGGTAACCCAACAATAGGTAAAAATAAATAAATATATATATATATATATATTATATATCGAAATTACAAATACGCTCTCTCAAGAAAAAATCACTCAAGAGCCTAGGTATTCACTCAACTTAGCGCTCTGATACCAACTGTGACGACCCGCCTTCCTACGTCCAGGAAGACGTTTCGTCTTGAAGAAAGAAAGAGATGAGAAAATAGAAAAGATAGAAAAGAAAGAACAACAACATCAGAATCTCACAGCGGAACGAATAAAATATAATAATCACATAAATATTTACATAATATACAACATCGATCAGAGTTATACAGACAATACATCACATACTAGACAGTTATAAACACCTGTCTAGTTAACACACCTCAATACATTATAGCTCAAACAATAAGACTCAGAGATACCAACACAGCGGAACTATATATATACACACACACACACACACACACACACACACACACATATCTACCACGCTGAAGCCACCTGCTCCATTGCTCCTCCAGAATTCGTCAAAGCTAACCTGAATCCCTTGGCTACCCGTAAAAATTTGGGTACCCGAGAGTTTATGAAAAACAAAAATAAACTTCGGGTCAGACATGGGTCTGGTATGAGTAACAGGTTTAAGTTGCTTAACTTTGAAAATCTTTTGAAAACAAAAGGTATCACGTAAGACTCCCCACAAATAAACATGGGAAAGTTTTTACCTTACGCTAACCAAAACATTTGATAGGAAATTCTATGATATTATAATAGGTCTAGGGTTTTCAAGTAAATAGAAAGTAGCCGAAATTGTTACATCTATTAAATTCCAGCTACTAGCCACAAAAGTGGGTAATACAATCAAAACCGTGGGCACTTATTGGATTGTGGATTCCATACAATGGAAGGGCTACTAGGGTACCGTCCGTCACAGTACGTGGCCTAGATCAACGTACCGAGGATTACTCCCTTCATCCCCTGCAACATAAGGCCGGAACCATTCCTTACTGAACAGTCCCGAACAAGATACACCCCGCAGTTGTTTGCAACCAACTGCCCACACAGCCGAATAAAAAGGGACATCTAGACAGGGGAATATCCTTGTCCTGCTTGGGCATGACCCACCTAGCCTTGCTGCACCTCCCCTGTTTTAGCCATTCCCGGTTGATGAGGCTTGAGGTTACGATTACCTTTGGAGAACATATTTCTTAGAATTCTCATCGCCCGCCTGACGATGTGTTGAAAGCATTCAATCCATACAAGTTCGTTCCGGGTTCGAACAAAACCGTAGGCATTATCTCGTTACACTCATTTTGGAATCACCCTCAGAGTTAACGACGATAACCCTTGCATTCTGAATCTTCATCTTCACTTCAGATTCACGAGATTCACGACCTATCGTTAATTTGGAATCGATGTGGTTTTCGGATATTCCTAATGCGAAAAACCGATCCCGGTCTCATCGAAATCCAAAGCATGTCTTTTAAGGCCAAGTTGTCTATTTAGTTTTAACTGTTTAATTCAATATAATCAACATACACACAGATGGATAATTCATAATATCACAGTAGATAATCACAGATAATCTCATAAACAGATAATCAATATTATCATCCAAACAGATAATCAAATGTTATCATATTTAAACCAAGCATCCATAACACATAGATATTATTCATGCCAGATCACAATCATCAAATGAAATATCAATATCATTCATCCATAAGCAATGATTTATAATCACACCATTTGTAATTAATTTAAAATGAATTAAATTAACTACTTCAATCTCTAATTAATTTAAAATAAATTAAATTAATTACTTCATCTATAAATCCTGCCTATACAACCATTAATTAATTATAAATCAAATTAATTAATTTCTAGATATTCATCTTGACTAATCACCCTTGGTTAATCATTTATTAATTACAATAGGAAATTAGTATTTAATTAGTTTTACAAATTAATTATCCTAAATCATTTACAGTAAATAACATTTATTACCTTATTTATAAGTTTAATTAATTACATTTATTGTTGATTAATTACATAAATTAATCACCACATTATTAAATTTTATTAATTTATCAATTCTTAATTTCATCATTAATTAAATTAATTAATGACCTTTAATTTAGATTTAAATTAATTTACGTTGATTAAATTAATTACCTTAAGTAATCGATCTTTAATTAAACATAATTATTAATCACCCTTGATTAATATCATTCCAGTAATTTACTACACTTAATTACTCATATAATTAAATTAAATATCCCATAATTAATTATCTCCACTAATTAATTCCAAGATTAATTATGAAAGTAATTATCCAAATTACTTTATTATCACATCATTTTTCATTAATTACATTCAGTAGTTAACATTAATTACTTCCCTAAGTAATTCTGCTCCATTAATTACATCAAGTAATTACACTTATCAAACCATTAAATGATTTCCTTAAATTAATTAAAATGAATTAATTAACTTAAATTAATCATATCATCAAAATTAATTACAATAAGTAATTAATCTCTTAATTACTTTTATCAAGTAATTACTCTTAACAATCTATAATAGATTTATCTAATTTAATTAATATAATTAATTATCAAATTTAATCACATTAAATAATTATCCAAATAATTCTTAGTTAATTATCTTTATTAACTAAAACATTTCTTAATTTACTTCTTAATTTATCCCTAATTCTAAATTATTAATTAAATAAAGAAGTCATTCTAAAATTTAACCTATTCATTAAGTCATTTTAATATCTTAATTATTTCTAAGATAATCCATTTCTTTATAGTGATTTCATTAGCATTAAAATGTAAAACATTACACTCTTGAATTTAAATTTAAATTACATTTTGAATTTAAAATTCAAAATGATCATTCTTTTAAGCATTAACCCAATTTAAATTCAATTTAAAGTCTTTTAAATTGATGTAGATAACATTTATTACTTACAAATTCAAGTTAAAATAATTTATTTAACTTCTATTCAAAAATCCCTTTTTAAAAGAACTATGTCGAAATCAATTCAAATATTTATTGTGAAACAAATTACCTAAAAACTATTTGATTTAAACCGGTTTTAAGCTTAAAAAAACTGATTTAAATTTTCAGATTTGAATTCAAGAAAAGCTTGAATTCATTAGTTTAACTTTGAGTTTAAAACTTTGGTTTAGCTTGCTTTTTTTTAAAAAGCTTGATTTTAATTCTTGATTTAAAATCCAAATTCATTTTTAAAAACCTTAGATATAAGAGTTCATTTGAATCTATACTTTGTCTTTGAATTCTAAACTACTATTAAAATCCTGTTTTCAAATCTTACTTTAAATTTAAAACCTGGAAACAGTCAGGCTTTTAAACCTGGAATCCTCCTTAAATTTTCTTCCAACTTTTACTTTGTTTCAATTTTGAATTAAAATAAACCTGAATTCAAACTTCTACCTGGATTTAAGCTTTGTTAACTCTAGTTTACAAATTAAAGTTTCATTTGCATTTGCTATCAGGTTGTAGAAACTTGAACAAGGTAATTTTATTTGCAATTGATATCAGGTTATAGAAACTGGAACAAGACAGTTCCATCTTCATATGCTACCAGGTGATACCCCTGCACTCAAAAATACACAGCACTACAATGGACACGGTGCACGTGCACCGAGGCTCGGGCCATCTCCGGCCATCCACACGAACCCCAACACGTCGCCGACTACCCTCAGATAACAACACGACCACTCAAATTCGTCACGACAACCTGAATCGAAAATGGGTTCGAAACCCAAACCTGAAACACAGGCGCAAGACCATTACCCAAACCTGTCAACGCTTCACCGCTCCTCCTCCGACCACCAGAGAACCACCACCACTGGCCACGTCTTCTCCTTCCACCCCTCAACCAATTCCAAAACCCCCGTTGAACTCGACGCTTCATGGAGTTCGAACTGACGCAAAAACTCCACCCAGACCAAACTAGGTTTACAGGAGATAACTCACCACCGCTGCCTCCTCGACGAAGTTCAACACCACTCACCATTTTTCCTAGCCTCTCCAGTCACTTCTCCACCTCTATGATGAACCACAACCACTCAAATCAACTGTGTTGCCAGAGGCAACCCAAAATTCTCGAATTGATCAACCCAGTAAAGCAAACTCCACCCATTACTAAAAAATGTGATTTAAGTCTTAAAAATCCTAATTTTGATTTAGTAATCAGTTTATAAACTTGAATCGATAATTCAAGATATTCGAAAATATCACCTGTATTAAATTTAACTGTTCTTTAGGTTTTTTTTCCAGAGCAGTTCAATTTTATTTAGCATGAATTCAGTTTTAAATTTTACTTTATACCCAACCAAACATATTTTGTTTAGATGCTTTGTCCTAACAATCAATAGGTTGAGCAATAATGATTTTTGAATTAACCCAGACCCTTGAAATTATAAACAGAGGCAACATCCAGATAACAGTATGCAGGCTTCATTTCACCAAAATTCAATACAATGCATATATTTCACACAAACAAATTCTCTGATATCCATCATGCATCTAGATTAAAATTTAGAATATTTTAAAATATTGAGTTACTCACCTGAAATTAAACAGTGAACAGAGCATTTTATTTTGAAAAGCTTTGAACTTTAAAAACTGAGAAGAAGTTTGCTTGATTTTCCTTTGATCAATCTTGCCTTTGTTGTTGTAAAGCTTCAGTTTATAAAAGTAGAAATTCTACTTGTATTTTTCAGGTTTGCTATGACTTGAACGAACTAAAAAATAAAATAAGAAGGCATGTATAGATATAGAAGAGTTGTACAGGGGGTAGGTGATATCTAGGTTTAGGCTATTGCAGGTACAAAGATTACATATTTTATCAAATCAGAGATTTTTTATAAATGGAGGCTGGAGTCTCTTCACGAATTGACCAAATGTTGTGCTGAGATGATCAAACATTTAATGCAAATGTACATCATGTCTCAACTTGCCTATTTGTTATGCTAAGATGTTTTACTTTGTTTGTTCTTTAGCCTGCACATTTGTATTTTCATACTTATCCTACAGGCTATCTTCATTCTTACCTGGCAACATACATATCTATCATAACTATACTTGCCTGCCTATGTTTTGTTGCCTTTAATACTTTACTTTTTACTTATTACTTGCCTGTAACATACATTTAGACTTGTCATATTCATGTATGTGTGTTCATAGACATTTCTTTTCTTTCCAGCATATCTAAACTTCCTATATAAGGTTCTCTAGAATTTACATAAGTTTTTACTTGAAAGTTGTTATGGTTATTGTAGTTATAATGTTAACTTGTATATTTATATCTTATGTTCACATATATACTTTTGTCTTATAAATATAAAGTTGCTATAGTCATTTGTTATAAAATTTAACTTAAGTATTTAATTCTATTTTTAACATGATTGCTTATATTATCTCACTTTTAAGTTCAAAGCCTGTATTTTTGTTTACAGATTATTATTATTTTATTATAAACAATTTTTGCAAGATTTTATTTTAAACTTCAAACCATAGTTCCTTCCAAATATATGTATATATATATATAACAATCTCTATTTATTTTAAAATCTACTTTTGAAGATATTATAGTATAAATAAATCTCATTACCAAATTAAAATAAATTTATAAAGAAATCATCTCTATATAAATTAATTCTTATTTTATCCACTAGATTTAAAACAAGAACAAAACAACCTTTGTTAAATTTAAATTTAAGTTAAAATCATTTAAACAAATTTTAACTTAATCTTTAAAGCCAAATTGTTACTCATTTAATATTAAATTTAAATCAAATTTCCAAATTATCAAAAATATTAGAATTTGAAAACATATCTTTATTTGTTATATTTAAAACAAAGATTAACTATTTACAATATATATACACATATATAAATACATTATAAATAGAGAACAAATTAAATTAGCTTTTAAAAGATAAACTATCAGTTAAATATTTATTTTAAAGAAGAGTATTAAATCAATTCAATATTATTAACAAATATTATCAAATCAATTTAATTTTTAATGCTGATTATTAAATTGATATTGCCCCAAATTTCCGGGATGTCGCACTTGTGTTCATACTTTCCATTATATAGATTACTACATTGTGAATAAATTCACACTTCCATTTATTTCATTATTACATTAACACCTTCCGTTACAATTCTTAAATACTTCTGCTTTTATTTAATTACCGTTGCTATATTATCATTATTATTATTTCATTAGCAATTAGTATTTACATTTGTTTCTTACAATTCAAATCTCATAACCAATTATAATGAATTTCAATATCTCACCTGACCTTTCATTTCAATTTGTCCTTTTATTAAGTTTTACATTAACGAATCTTTATTTCCAAATATACTCTATTTTAACAACTTTTAACATTGTATCACTCCTCACATTAATGTAACTTTTATTTATTTTATTTAACATTTATTTCAAATTCTAATTCCATCAACTAATCAAACAGGTAACTTAAAATATATGCTTAAAAGCCAAATGTTGCACCAACTATCATATTCTGAATGGAGTTAGCATTAATTTCAAAATTTATCTAAATTTTACATTAAGTTTATTCAAATTTTTGACTCCTTTGTTATTAACTATCCTATTTTCATTTATTATATCGTTGTCAAATATATACATTAATTACGGTTAAATATTCTCAATAAATTTATTTACTTGATTTTATACTTTTTATTACACAAATTACTACCTTATAATAAGTTTATGTTTCTAATTTAATTTACATTCAATTATAACCTAAACATTCGTTTCAATCAATTTGAATTGCATTAAATTGGTTATTCATCAACTGCCATTAACAATACTACCTTAATTTATATACAGTTACTATTAATCAACGTAATATTCCATCGGTAAATTAAATGCCTACTTTTATTTACTTATATTTTAATTTTATACCCAAATGAAACAAATTTACACTTTCCATTATTATATAAATTTGAATTCCATTCTAGTTAATATTTTTATTGGTAATTCACTAACTCAACCTTCCCATTTATTTCTTATATTAAACTTATAACCAATTATGACAATTTTCATAATTTCAATTAATTGCAATTACATTTTGAATTGTAAATCTTAATTTCAATTGCTACATTTAAATTTCTAACATTCGCTTCATTATAACTTCTAAAAAATTTATTTCTTCCTAAATTAAATTGCAAAAATTAAATTAAACTAACCAATTTATTAATCAAAATTTACGGGTCGTTACATAGTAATAAAAAACCACAAACAATTTCTCACTTCATTTTCTAAACTGTGCTTCTCTCACTTGAATTCGGTTCTAACTTCTTTCTCTTCTCAACTTTTAATTGTGCATGAGTACTTGGATTCGTGATACAACAACGAACACTTGGACTCATAACTCAACAATTAATCGTTTAACTCGAACAAACGATCCTCCTTAAAAGGAGAACGAGAATGCCTCTCGAACTCTTATTGATAGAATCTTTCCCGATAGAGTTTCTATTCCATCTTGCATCATTCTATCCACCCCTACTGGTAACCATTTCGAAATTCACTCCAATCATAATGCCACGTTTTCAAAATTTGGCAATTTTAAGCATGATGACCCATACATTTTCTTGATTAAATTCGAACAAGTCTGTGCAACCATGAAACTCCAACAACTTTTTGATGACGAAATCAAACTTCAATTAATTATATTTGCACTTACATATTACGCTAAAAAATTGTTGTACAACTTACCATATAACTCGATTAAAACTTAGGACGAATTTATGAAAGTTTTCTTAAAAAAGATCTACCCTTTGGAAAAGACGTCTAAAATCCGAAACGGAATCGTAAATTTTCACCAATTCAGGGAAGAACCATTCAGAATATATTTTCAAAGATTTAAATAACTCTTGATAAAATGTCCATACCATAACTTCGAAAAATAGACTTTTGCCAAATCTTATACATTAGACTCGAAAACAGCTCATGAACCATTCTCGAATCAATGTGCCAAGGAAACTTTCTCGCCCAACATCATGATGATGCTTGGTTATTTTTTAAAAACTTAGCTGAAAAATCATCCCAATGGGAACGCTCTAACGAAGAATCAATTTACTCACGATCGAGCGCACATTCGATATGATCTTTTTTGGCCTTGGAAGCTAAAATCGACACAATGATTAATAAATTCGATAATGTTTTCTCATCGAACCAAACGAACCAAGCTTCCTAACCCATGTGTTATAAATGCAACAATCCTAATCATATAGCCAATCAATGCTCTAATAGTTTCGAACAACTCAATGCTTTCAATAAAGGTAAAAATGACCCATTTTCTCCAACATACAATATTGGTTGGAGAAATCATCCTAACTTTGCTTAGAACCAAAACAGTCCCAACCCGAATTTGGTCCGAATTTTCAAGCATTTTTGAATAATGGTTCGAATCCTCCCTTTTAGCCCAATCATTTTCAACCAAATTTTGTGGGTCCGTCTCAAAATCAATCGCAATATCAAACAATAATTTTACTCCCTTACCCGAGACGATAAACATTTAAGTTCACTTGAGAAAAATCTTGAAACACTGACTAAAGCAACCACTCAAAGCCTCCAATCAAACAGAAATTTGCAAAATTTATTGACCTCATATATGCAAAACATGAGTAAGTCGATTACAAAACTTGAAATGCAAATGAGTCAACTAGCCATTTCTATAAGTGAACGTAAGCAAGGCACATTCCCAAGTCATCCTATTCCGAATCCTAGAAATTAGAACAATAATTCGAATCAAGCCCATATTGTACAAGATAGCAACATAAACCAATTGAATGCTATCACAACTTAGCGTTCCGTTAAGCAAATCTGTAATCAAGTCGTTAATCTAAACGATTTACCGAAAACTCCTCTGACACTTTTAAAACAACAAATGAATCTGAACAAAACGTGGAGCCAAACGCTGAATCAAATGCCAATCAAAGTTCTTCTTTTACTCAAGTAAGCCCACTTATTAAGTATCGTATTCCATTTCCACATCGTCTTCGACCCAAAAAACAATCGGACCAAATGGAAAAGATGCTGGAAATTTTTAAACAAGTGAAAGTTACATCCCGCTTCTTGACATTGGTCAACAAGCCCCGACTTATGCTAAATTTCTTAAGGACTTGTGTACCCAAAAGTGACACACTCAAATGCCCAAAAAGTCTTCTTAGCGGCCAATATGAGTGAAGTCTTGTCCCAATTCATCCAGTGAAATACGATGATCCTGGCTGCCCCACAATCTCATATACAATTGGAGACAAGACGATTGACAAATGCTTCATAAACTTAAACGCTAGTGTCTATTTGATTCCATACTCTGCGTATGAACCGGCTTAGGTGAGCTCGAACCAACAAAGGTCACACTTCAATTCGTTGATCGTTCCATTAAGAAGCCTATGAGAGAGATTGAGGACATGCACATTTGAGTAGGGCAATTCATACTCCTCGTTGACTTTATCGCTCTTGAAACACAACCCGTGACCAACCCAACTAGTCAAATGCCTTTGATATTGAGCCGACCATTCTTGGCCACCTCAAATGCCTTAATCAATTGTCGTAACGGTTTGATGAAAATTTCTTTTATAAACATGACTTTGGACCTTAATATTTTCAATCTTGAAAATTGATCGAATTAACCATGCGACCAAATGTTGGAAGTTAGTGCCATTTATGGAAACTTTGAAAACGAAATAATTGACATTAACGACGAACGCGATGCCGAGTATGAAAGATTGTTTCATGAAATCCCCAATGAGATTGAATAACGCTCCCTTTTGAATCACTTCCATTTGAGTCTGAATCTCAACCTAATTCTTTGATGGATCAACCCCAGAGGTTAGACCTTAAACCCCCTTCCGATCACCTTAAGTAAGCATATTTAGGTGAAAATGAAACATTTCCCGTCATATTTTCTACAACTCTCTCTTTTGATCAAGAAACTTCCTTACTTTCAATCCTTTTCAAAAACAAGGAAGCAATTGGATGGTCGATAACCAATATAATGGAAATCAGTCCTGCTCTTATTCAACATTGCATTTATTTAATTGATAATGCCAAGCTTTTTCATGACGCACAACGAAGGTTAACCCGAAAATGAAGGATGCGGTTCGTGATGAAATTCTCAAACTGCGGAATCATATATCTAATCTTTGATAGTTCATGGGTTAGCCCAATTCATGTTATACCGAAAAAGTCTAGGCTTACCGTTATCAAGAACGACTCAAATGAACTTATTCCGATTCGTACTCAAACGGTTTGGCATGTTTGCATTGGCTATAGAAAATTAAATGCCGCAATGCATAACGATCACCTCCTTCTTCCTTTTATCGACCAAATACTCGAATTTTTAGCCCGACCATGATTTCTATTTCTTTCTTGATGGATATTCCGGCTATAACCAAACTTCAATCACTCTCGAAGATCGAGTGAAGACAACTTTCACATGTCCATTTGGCACTTTTGCCTATCGATATATGCCTTTTAACCTTTGCAATGCTCCTTCTACATTTCAAAGATGCATGGTCAACATATTTTATGATAAACTGAACATTTTCTTGAAATGTTTAAGGATGACTTTTTGATCTTTGGAAATTCTTTTTCTGGGTGTTTACACTATCTTGAATTAGTTCTTAAATGATGCAAGGATAAATACTTAATGCTAAATAGGGAAAAGTGCCACTATATGGTCACTCAAGGCATAGTCCTTGGACATGTCATTTCAAATAAAGGCGTCGAGGTAGATAAAGCGAAAATAAATGTCATTCCAAATATACTCATTCCCAAATCTGTGAAAGTCATTCGCTCTTTTCTTGGACACGCCGGTTTTTATCGACGCTTTGTGAAAGACTTCGGTAAGATTGCTCGACCTCTTACGACTCTTATTGGAAAAGACATTCCATTTGACATTAATTTTGATTTTGTTTCTTCTTTTAAACGTCTCAAAAACGAACTTGTTTTTCTCCTGTAATTTTCTCACCAAATTGGGATCTTCCATTTTAGATAATGTGTGACGTTTTGAACTTTGCAATTGGTGTTGTCTTAAGACAATGCGTCAACAAGATCCTTCATGTTATCTATTGCGTTAGTATGACTCTGGACAATGCTCAACTCAATTACATAACTTCAGAAAAAGAACTTCTAATGGTAGTTTTTGCTCTCGAAAAATTTCGATAATACTTGATGGGGTCACACATTGGTATTCAAACTGACCATTTCGCTCCTCGATATCTTTCCGCTAAAAAAGACGCTAAGTTTGCTTAATTCGTTGGATCCTTTTACTACAAGAATTTGATCTTACAATCAAGTACAAAAAAGGACCCGGTAATGTCATGGCCAATCATTTGTCTCGTCTTCCCAACGTACCATCACCTTTACTAATCAATGAAAACTTCATTGATGAACAACTCCTTTCTATTTCTATTGATCAATAGTATGTTGACATAGTGAACTATCTAGTCACTAAGGAAGTCAATTCATTTTGGTCGAAATAAGATAAATGTAAATTTCTATCGCAAGTCAAGTACTTCTATTGGGATGGTCCATACTTCTTTAAATACTATTCCGACCAAATCATTCGACGTTGCATCCCGGATTGCAAAATCAAAAGCGTTCTTTCGTTTTGTCATGACCAAGCATGCGGTGGACACTTCGGTCCGAAGAAAACTACTGAAAAAGTACTTCGATGTTGTTTCTATTGGCCTACTCTTTTCCAAGACTCGTTCGAATTTGGCAAAACTTACGATAGTTAGTAAATGCTAGGAAGAATTTCTCTACGAAATATGATGCCTCTAAACCTCATTCTTACGATTGAAATCTTTGATGTTTGGGGTATTGACTATAGGGGCCTTTTCTCAATTCTTTCGGAAATTTGTACATACTTCTTGCTATCGATAATGCCTCCAAATGGTTCAAAGCCATTCCGTGTAAAACCAATTACCATAGAATTGTTGTGAAGTTCCTTAAAGAAGACATCCTTTTGAGGTTTGACACACCTCTCACAATAATAAGTGATAACAGAACCTATTTCTGCAATCATTCTTTTGAAACTTTAATGAAGAAATACTCGATAACCCACAAGTTATCCACTTCGTATCATCCTCAAGCTTGTGGCCAAGTTGAAGTTTCAAATCGTCAAATAAAACAAATCTTGGAGATAATAGTTAATAAAAATCGAAAAGATTGGTCTCAGAAATTGACCGACGCGCTTTAGGCATACCAGACTGCTTTTAAAACTAACCTTGGGATGTCCCAGTTTCATTTAATTTATGAAAAACTAGCCATTTACCAGTTGAAATCGAATAGAAAGTTTTGTGTGCAATAAAGAACTTTAACTTTAATCTTGAAAAAGTTGGAAAAAACAGAAAATTGCAAATCAACGAACTAGTGAGTTTAGGAATGACGCGTTGAAAATGAGAAAATTTACAAAGATAGAACAGAAGTTTTTCATGACAAGTCAATCCTAAGAAATATATTTTCACCAAATCAGAAAGTTCTTTTATATGACTCTAGATATCATTTATTCGTTGGGAAACCAAAATCGAGATAGACCAGACCATTTGTGGTATGAACTTTTTTCCACACGGTGCCATAGAAATACAAAATCCCAAGGATGAATCAATTTTCAAAATCAATGGTCATCATTTGAAACTTTTCTTGAAATTACCAAGCAATAAAAAGAAGGAGCTCATGATTCTTCATGAGCCATGCTACGTCTAGTAAGAAATGTTAACCCTCTTTTGTAAATATGTACGTATTTCCCCATTACTCTCATTATATCATGCATTGATAGTGGGGACACAGTCAAAATCAAGTATGGAGGAGTCTCATCTTAATTTTGATTTTTAATGGTTTATTTTTTGCATTTTTTTTCCAAAACTCAAAAAAAAACAAAAAAAACTCTAAAAAAATTATTTCCTTTTTAGCATTTTGATTAATTTTTAAAGAAACGCTATAGGATAAGTATATTTTTTCGGTTATTAAATTGAAAATTGAAAATTTTATTTTTCTCAACAAAAATAAAAATAAAATTTGATTACAAGTAACGATGCTTTAACTAGTATAGAGGAAGGTTCATGGGTGATAATTATGAAGTATATCCTAATTGAAATCTTTTGTTTAATAAGTGGTTGAATTAAAATAAAGATGATAACATTTTAAATCTTCTAAGTTAAAAAAATCTGGAATAATAAACAAAGAGAAACGTTATCAGTTGATAAATATGAAAGCAAATTTAGGTTATTAAAACTTAAACCTGAATCTAAGTGATGCCAAGATGATATTGTAAAACTCTCTTCATAAAAAAATAAAAAGAAAAAAATAATACATATTTTTGTATATATGTATATATTTTATTAGAGTCATGTGTTCACACGCAAGTGTATTCACTCGCCATGCTCTATATCCTTCTCACATAAGCCCAAAAGGCATTGCATGATTAGTATTTCTGGCCTCCGTTTATCTTAATTAGGTATATGTATATAAAAGTTCTTTCATTAATAATGCCTACAGTTGATATGTGTACACACTTTTGTGTGCACTTGCCATGCTCTGTATTCCCCTCACGTAAGCCCAAAAGGCAGTGCATGGGTCATATATCTGGCCTCAGTTTTCTGAGTTAGGCATATGTAATTATTGTTAATATCAATAAAATGTTCAAATAAAGAAAGAGTAAGCAATTGAAATACAAGCACCATTTTCACTTATTTGATTTGACTTGTTATTCAAAAGAACTGAAAATACCACTTTGAAAAACTTTGATAATCAACTAAGGATCCATTTCAAAGTTGCATTATGTTATCAACCGTAACAACTAGACAAACTAGAGTCTAATTGTGATGATTACTTAAGTAAATTCTTCATTTATAAATATTTTCATGAACTTGCATCCATCTCTTTGTAAATAAATCTTATATTTAGGAATTTCTCATGTTGCATTTGGATTTTGTGGGTAGCATCCACTGAAAACCCTCACGAAAAAACACTTGTCCTATTAAGGACACCTAGAGGTTTAATGGCTTGTTGCATACGCTCAACGCAATCGTGTTTCCTACAAAAATGGATTTATCTTAGTTTCCTTTATTTGAGGATGAATAAAAAGATAAGTGTGGGGGTATTTGATGTGCACGTAAGTGTGCATTTATTTACATCCATATTTAATCCATTTTTATTTAAATAAATTTCATAATTGGGTATTTTTACATGTTTAAAACCAAATTTCAAAAATGCTTTCAAGTTATCATTCATACATTAATTTGGGGGTAAAATGATAATTTTATGCATATATTACTTTTGAGAATATTCACTTGCACATTTATTTTTATTTATAGGAATTTGGATGGAAATATAAAGAAGTTCTCATGGAAATATGCATGCAAAAGGATGGAAACAAAGGAATGAAGATGGAAATAATTCAACTCATGCATCATGTAGGACCCCACCTACCCACCTACCTTGATCTATAATAAGGAGCTAATGCACATGTTAGTGGAACTTAAAGTTAAATGCATACTTAATGGAGAATTAATTAAAGGCTAATTATAACCTAGCGGCCACACTTCTAAAGGGTATTTTGGGTACTCCCCTAGGTTACAGATTAAAATTTTAGGCTTGCATAAATACCCCTCTTATGTACATGTAATGGAGTTTTAGTTTTAGTTTTACAATATATTAGCATGCAAGTTGCAGGCTCAAATTATATGAAATAAAATGGCTTCCTAAGCCTCCTTTTCTTTTTTCTAATTTTATTTTCTTGCCCATTTATATTTACATGTTCTTTCATTTTACGTTAGTATCTTAGTTTTATTTTTATGCAACTAGTTTAGTTCTTTTTTATTCTAATTAGTTTTCATTTTGCTTTCTTTTATATGTTCAAATTTACTTGTGTTGTATGATAACATAAATAAGTAGATAAATCTTTTCAATTTAGGGGTAATGATGCTCTCTAGAATTATGTAAATTCAACATATATTGTCATTTATGATCTCTTTTTAATTCTTCATGAAACGTGAATGTTGGTGTAAGTTTATAAAAGGGAATTTGATAGCCCATGTTGTAATCCCAAATGTGCTATGCTTAATCCACATAAACACAATTTACATCATCATTTACTTAAGTAATTTTTGTCATGAAATTGAAGGAGAAATAAAATTTGATGATCTATGTTACTAAAAATAGTAAATAGATCATTCTTAAAATAGTTTTTCTTTTGATTTCATGTTCATTTTCATTACAATTGATAAGTGGTTTTATGTGTTGTATTCTAGTTTGATGGTTTAAGTTATATTAATTAATAACATAAATAAACCATAATTATGATAAATACACCACTAATTCCACTTAATATCAAAATAGAGATCATAGATTATTTTTATGTTGATTTATGTAAAAATATGAGAGTGGATTTGCCTCTAAATTATTTTTTAATCTCATATTTTCATTCACTTTTGTTCTAGCTTTTTTACATACATTTTTGATTAAACAACTTCAAAAGTTTGATTTAATTTGGTTGAGTAGAACTTTATATCAATACAGTTCCCTGTGGATCAACTCATACTTGCCATGTACTAAAATTATACGTTGTGCGCTTACGGTTATTTTTACTTAAAATTTTATCGATGATTTTCTAATCGGATATAAAATTTGCCGTTCAGCAATTTTCTATAAGCAACAGACCTATGTTCACTATTATGCTTTAGTAGAGTCCGTACATGCTTTAGCATGTAATTGTTAAATATTACTTAGACTCGAGTTCACACCTATGAATCACACTACCACAACTCTCAATTTTCAATCAAAACTAATTTATCGAAATTAGTTATTAAAGTTATAAATTATCATTATTGTGGAGAAATTAATAAAATAGCTAAACTAATTAATTTATTATTATTATTTTTATAACAAGGCTAAAAATAATAATTAATATTGGATATAATTATTATGTATCCATTTAATTATTCATATAAGTTGAAAATAATTATTATACCTAGATAATCTTCAAGCAACAGACCTCGTGTCCAATATTATGCTTCAGCAGAGTCTGCACAAGCTTTCACATTTAATTATTTAAATATTACTTAGGGTCGAGTTTATACATATGAATCATACAACCACAACTCTCAGTTTTCGACCAAAAATAATTTACTGAAATAATTTATTACAGTTATAAATTATAAATATTACGGAAATTAACTAAATGTTTAAACTTACTAATTTATTATTATTAGTATTTTTATAAGAAGGAAAAAAATTAATTAATAGTAGAACTAATTATTATATATCTATTTAATTATTCGTATAAGTTGGAAATTAGCCAGTCGTATTGATAATGAATAAGTTCTTTATTATTTAATTGAGTTACTGCACCTGGTGGATCATGTGCATTATGCAGCGGTTAAATTGGTCCAAATTTCAAAAACATTGTGGAATTAATTTAGAGCATTATATCTTATAGTGTGTTAATGTAAATAAATCTCTGAATTTGATCACATTTAATTCATTGAAAGTTATTTTAAAAGTTACATAAGGTGTGTTAATGTGAATAATTTGGTGCATTGAATCGTATTTAACGTATTGAAAGGTTACTATTACGGCTATTTTATTTTAATTTTCCTATAAATTCTTAAACATATTCAAGTTTTTTTGATGTGTGTGCGTGTGTGTGTAGATATATACATATACCAAACATCCATATACACACCTCTAAATCTAAGTGTAGATGCGTATGTATATTTGTGACCATTTCATGTGAAGGTATATGTACATGTATTTAACTTATGCAACATGACATTATATATGTCAACCTTCACAAATATATACAAATTTAGTTATTAGGATTATAATAATAAATTACACATATATATAATATATACTGCTAAAACTTGCACTATATAAACACACACACACACACACACACACACACACACATATATATATTATTGCATATACATGCTTATATTTACACATTAATTGTATAACAACACACATAGATATGTAGATAAATAAATTTATATGTATATATATATATAATATACTGTTATAACTTGCACTATATGCGATAGAGTTATGGGTAAGCCCTAGTGGCAATTATGTAATTTGTTACATATATCTAACTCTGACAAACAATCTTCTTCGAAATAAAAGGTGTTTTATTTCTATTATACACTTGATATAAAACGTTATATTAATTAGAAGTCTATTCAATAGAAACTTCATATATGGTATGTTATGTGGTAGTAGTTACAAAGAGTTATAACCGTGAGTTAGTTATCACAATGAAAATAAATATACCATTTCGAATATTTCTAGTCAAGATGTATCAAGATAAGATGAAAGAGAAATGGTAAGAGATGATGAGGATACTAATCCTAAAATATCTCCAGCTTCCCCTCTTTATAAGCATCTCTACCAAATTTGTTTTTCAGACTCGATAGCCCATGGTCAGCAATTCAAAGACTAGCACTCTTTTGGATTGGAAATCATTCCAAAGAGTTTATATCATCGTTTCAAGGTGTACTTAAAAGCTTTGACTGTAAGGTATGATCCTAATATTCTTATGAATATTAATCAATATTTATAGTTTATTTATTATAAATTATATTGTTCGTTAGGCGATGAATTTGATATATGAATATATCATCACAATTTTAATTAATTATGTGTATATATGTCAAAAAAATTATATGTATATGTTTCTATATGCAGCATGGCTCATTGTTTAAAAAAACAATTGTTTTCTATTTTAAATAACTTAATATATAATATGTATATATTTTATATTTTAAGTACTAACCGTATTTATGTAAAATATGTAATAAAATTTTATAAATAAATTGTAATATGTACAATAACTTTTGCAAAATTAATTTTTTATTTATATATTATTTTTAATAATATTTAAATCAATTGATCTTATAAATAATTATATAAAATATATGTGTGCGTTATAAATTAAAATTTTATTTTATAAATTAGATGATCACTTATTATACATTTGGCAAAAAATAAAAATAAAACATTTTTCTAATTTTATAATATTTAAATATTAATCGAGATTTGAAAAATTAGATTAATAATTGGTTTTAAATAATAAAATTTATAATAAATTTTCAAAATTCAAAATTATCATTTAGAATTTATAGGAAATCCAATATTTAATTTTTAGTTTCAAAATCATTCTTTTACTTTTAAAATATTTCATATGGTTTTCAATATAAATAAATAAATATTTTTGAACTATAATAAGGAGAACTCGACAAACCAGTAAACTCCTGAGAGGGAATTAAGTTATGTCGGTTCGCTTCAACTCATGATACCTATAACTTCGAGTACTATTTTTACTAGAAATGTGTGCTAGCTAGGGCTTGAATATAAATATAACTATTTATTTAAATTAAAATAATTATTTCTAAGCATGCTGTGGACCTAGTATATACGTACCTATTAAATATATATTTTATGTATTTTTAAGTATTAATCTATATTTATTACTACTACTACTACTACTACTACTACTACTATTGTTATGTATATATAGGCAATTAAGTACTTAATATAATATATATATATATATATTAAAGTTAAAAAATTATACATATATATGTACTTATTTTGTTTTTACAAAAGAAATTATTTAATATATTCTATAAATAATTAAAATATTTTCATATAGATATAAATGTATATTATACTGATAATTTATAATTATAAATAAATATGAATATATTTATAAAACTACTTAAACAAAATTTAGTTCACACACACACATACACATATATCATATTTGTAACATCTTATATTTATATAAAAATATATATGTAGACATACATTTGGACAATAAATTCATATACCGGATGAGCTAAAGCGTCTGTTGCGGTGCAAATCTCAGCACCTATATAAATATTATACCTTGCATGGATTTATATGTTACACATTTACACACACATATACATGTGTGTATGATACACATATATACTTTATATAACAAAAATTTAATAATACAACATCATACTATAAATTTAAATAAAATAAAAGATTTTATAGAAAAAAATTAAAAATATTCTAAATAAATTAGACTTCATAAGCACAATAAAGATCCAATAAGGAAAAAAAAATTTTAAAATTCACCATAACTTCTGCTGCGAGCTGGTTCAGTTCCAACAATGATATCAGAGTTCAATAACGTATGCGGTTTAATTAACCATGTTGAGGATAACCAATTAAGCTCACAGCCCAATTAGCAGTGTGTTTAAGAAAGGTAGTTTCTAAATGTTGAAAATAGTCCGCAGTAGTGGCACAGTGGTAAAGACACTTGCAACCTGTTAATGAGGTCACGAGTTCGATACTCATCTACCCTACTCCCTCAAGGTGAGAAGTTGTGTTTCCCGTTAATCCAAGAAACACGGTTGGGAAACGATTGCTTCTTGCTGGGCAGGCTAACCTCCCATTCCTATCTCTGCTCGGACTAGGTGGGGTGGGCTCTACTCTTCGGAGTGGAGTTTTTTAAAAAAAAAATGTTTAAAATAACATAGTTCTACATATACGTAGATAAATGGATATCAAAACTAAAATAATTTAATTAAAATTATTTAATTAAATAAATTAATAGATTAACTAATTATATAATAAACATATGTGTGTGTGTTTGTGTGTGATATGCTATAAAACTTATAGTATATAACAAATATTAAAAATAATGTTATATTAATATAAAATTAATTAAAATGTTAATTAAATAATATTTATTTAATATTATATTGTACATAACATTATTATATGAGTAATATGAAATATGAAGTTATATAATAATAAAATTTATATAATACCAATGTACAAATTAAAAGTTTTAAACATTAAAGAAACCCTAATGTAACGACCCGTAATTTCATCACTTTGATTTGAAATATTTAGTTAATTTTAAATATTCGAATACAAGTTTATTAGACATAAATAATCATGTTTTATATGATAAATAATAACAGTAAACTTGTTTTGGGAAAAATGTTTACAAAAATATATTCTTTGGAAATGTATTAATAAAATGACCGAAAGTCACTTTATCGATAAACAGCTTTTTATCCATCAGAAGCGGCGCATGAATTTTTTTACATACACTTATTTCTCCTTTAAGCAAGAATATGTAATAAAATTAATTATTTTATTTTTGAAAATAAAACGACTTTATGACATCATCGGGAATATAATCAGTTTTATATATTTTTTGGAATTTTAAGTTAAGTTTAAATAGTCAAATAATTGTTTTAAAATGATAAAGATATATTTTAATAAGTTATATAGTGATGATAAATAATTTAAAATAGTTTAACAAAGATATATATTTATTTTAAAAATATAAGAAAAACCATAACGTTTTGTCGATATGATAGCATTTATAATAAACACTTGTTTAATATTGATTTAAGTAGTTCTATAATTCAAATATGATCATTTTAATTAATTACTAATGATAAGAAATAATTTTTCAATTTTTTTACATTTATATGCTATCTAATTAATAAGTGAAAATGTGACTAGGAATTGGCTTCCAAATTTTCAATGGTTTAACGAACGTAAGTTGTTCAAAGTAATCACAACGTTATTTATATGTCTTGTGCACATATATAACATGAAAATATATGAACTAACATATATACGTACATATATAATTAAATAAAATACATATACACATTTATATATACATATATCATAAAATATCATGATATTTTACACTTTTCTTTCTACTTAAGCATCCTAAAAGCAAATTAACCATCAATCATTACCTCCTTACACACCATCATTATTCAAGCACATAAAGAGGAGGATAAGCGGGAGTGGTCGTGCATGTGCGAGAGGTATTGGTTAGGGATAGTTTGGTAATTTTATATTTAGAAATTTGTTCGTTTATTTTCCCTATTAATACCACCCTCCATTGTCTCATTTCTTCATGCCATATTCTTCTTCAAAGCTACTCTAATGGCTTCTTTTCCTTAGAAAAACAATGAAGGAAAAATTTAGAAAAGAGAAAGAAAAATATACATATATAATACCACATCATTTCAAGATCAAAACAAGTCCAATTTCCTCCACTTCCCTTCTAAAACCCACGGCCCACCCTAGTTCAACCATCAAGGCCGAGCATAACCCTCATCCAAGTCTTGGACAAACTTCCAAGGAGGTAAGGGGGAGATTCAGAGACTCCGAGGCAAAAAAAGGGAAGGAAGTGCTGCCATGGTACCGCCGGATTTATTTCAAGAAGCTTCGTAAAAAGATTGGCGGAATGGAATCCGATAGTGAGTACTCAACATTATAATTATTAATAACATCTATACTTATTTCTAGTACGTTAAAATGACCATTAATTATCTTGGATGATTTATATGGGTGTTTGAAAATTGGTTGATTATATGGTTGATAACTTGGTTGTGATAAATATAACGGATAATGGTAAAATCATAATTATTTAAAATAGAAATGGTTAATTTATTAACCATAGTTAATTCATGAAAAATAAATCCAAATTAATATGTGTATGGAGTTTATTAAGCCTCTTTATGGTATTGAATAGAAAAGGTTAAAAATGAATATTATAATAATATAATATTATCTATGGAATAAAGTGGAGAATGAGTTTAAATGTAGTAAAAATAGTTGAAATGATTCAATATGGCTTATTATTATATTTTAAACATTTTAACAAGTTTTCGCAAAGTTTAATGAAATTTGAAAAATAGAGTCAAATCGAGCTCATAGTGTAGCGGCAGTTTGTCATTTTCCGACCTGAAAAGTTAAATCAATATATAGGATTCAATATAAGTCAGAATTCTTTAAAATATGAATTTTCCAGACCCATATAGGTATATTTTTCGAAAAAAAGAAGGAAATCAAGATTTCATTTAGTAGAGCTTGAAATATGTCCACATCATGTTTTCAATACATTGCATTTTGGCAGTTCGGGAACCAAAGTGGAAATTTTTTTAAAATAGTTTTTTTAATCATTAAAAATATGAAATAAATTCTGTAATTATGTTAAGATGTTTTAAAGGGGATTTGGGTTGTTAATTTTATAAAATGTAATTATTGTTTTAATCAAAGGAACTTTAGAACACTATTTATAGCAGTTTTTGCAATGGCTTTCGGTAACTTTTTCAAATCATGTTTTAACTTAATTATTCTTTCCCAATATTTTTAGTAATTTTTTTGAATGAATAATTATGTATTTTGAAGATGACTTGGAAGTTTTATGAGTATTTTAGAGGAGATTAAAATAAATGGTTAAAGAAAATTGCATTAAACAATATTTGGAATAGTGTTATGTAAATGAAAATCATCCCTGAAAAAAGAAGATCACATAAATGATATAGAGTTGATCAATAACTAGATCGCCTTACGAGTGACAGAGAGATAGTATCTAGGCCCGAGCTTGGACAACCAGTGTCTGGGTTCTGCTCTATATATCCAGACTGACCCGAAGCAGGGGATAGTTAATTTGATCTACTCGGACTGCATTTTCTAAAATTAAAAGAAAAGATATTTGGAGTTATTCAAAAGTTAAACAACATTTTAAAATATGATTTTGGTGCTAAAAATATGCCCTAGTTAAACTCTGTAACAAATTTTAAGGATGGAATTTGTACTATCCGTGTGAATTTAAAAGATGATTTCCCTAATATTTGACGAATAGTACAGGTTGAATACGAAAATTGGTATTGAGTATAACTAGTCTTATCTCTATGGATACTTTTCTACTTAATACTAATTGATTTGGATTTATAGTAAATTAGGTCGCAAACAACATCATTTTTGACCCATTTAAAAGTTATGATTTGAAAATAAGAAATCTCTGTTAAGATTTAAATAAATGATTTGGAAATATTTCCTAAGTAAAAGGTGAAATGATTTGAAATTACTTTTGATTAAATAAGTTTAATTAACTAGTGAGTTTGATAAATGAGGCTTAATGATTCCATATACTCTTAAAAGATAAAGGAATAGTTTAAAAGAATATATCTCCAAAATATATTTGATTGGTAAAAAGATAAATTGATTGGATGTTATTTGATAATCACCTATATACTTGACATATTTTTATCGGTGATTGGTTCGATGAAACAAGGGTCAAATTTCGGTAATTCCTATCCAAAACCACTTCGAACCAATATATGTGTTCAAAAGTGAGGACATGTTGAAGACAATGATTTGAAGACGGAGATCTTCGTGATGTAGCACTACTTGCCACTAATCTCTGGGTTAATCTCCATATCATATATACGCACACACACACACACAAATATATATATATATATATATATATATATATATATATGATGCAGTAGAGCCTTCGTTATGAAAATATTCGATTTGCAAGGACTATTCGCTACTAATCCTAGGTGTTGATTCCAAAACAAAAGGTAGTAGTAGTGCCTTCAGTTTGTCCTTCACCTACACAATTTTTATGGATGAGTGTCAGACATTGCATTTCTATAACCATATACATTGATCTCTATAAACGTATATCTGTTTTGTGGTGTAGGATGTAACCTCTCCAATACTTAACACTCTTTTTTGAGACGTTTTTGTGCAAAGGTTGTACTTTTCTGGAAATCAATAACGTGTTGTTAGAAATGGAAATATGGCATTCTAAGTGGAATTTGCTTTATAAAAAGAAAAACTTGACTTTGTGAAGAGCACAACGTGGCTTTAAGGAAAGTAGAGCATAGCCTCACGAGCCTAACATCCCAGGAATGATATGTGATACTATATGGTCTATAGGATATATATTTCAGCTATCTTTTTATTGATGATGGAGGAGTCTAGTAGTGTCTGGACCCTTAATAGTTTAAATGGGCAGGAATTGTACGCTCCACTGAGAAAGAGCAAAGCCACCAAAATACGTTGTTCCATAGTAGTGTAATAATGTAGTACGGACGCTTGCCTCAGAAAAGTGTATAGTCATTGGGGACTAGGATTGTTATGCATGGATTTCGCATTAGGGGAAACTGCCACTAGTTCCCTATCATGTTTGAAATCTAATTCCAATACATGCTTTACGATTTTGGTTGCATTCCCAAAATAGCTATAATGCTTTGTAAACATTTCAACTACCATTTTTGTATCATATACGCGTTTGACATTGTTCGAGTATTGGTACCTTCTTTATATATTTATTTGAAAAGCATTTTCAAATGAATGTCATTAATGATAATATCAGATTTTTTTTGGTATAAAATATTTTGGTTATCGTAGGGTAAAAACCATTTCATGTTTATGTACAACATGATGTTACGAGATACCCTTCTTTTCAAAGATTTTGATTAGCATAAATATAATCTATGACATTGTCATATACATTTATAATTCGAGTTTTCTCACACTTGTTTATCAAGCTTTCGGTAATTTTTAATTCTTGGGTCAGATCCAAGTAATTTCAGGTTTAGCAAAAGACGCTTAGAGTTTCCAAAGGAGGGCTTGAGAACAAAACGTGTGGATTTTTCCGCTAATTTTTGTTTTTTTTGTTTTTTAGTATTTGTAAGGACAAGGATTAATAACAGTCCAGGCTGAATCTAGATTAGACTCCGATATATGTATTTCAAATTTTCTGCTGTAAACATTATTTATATTATAAATTCTTCAAGTCATGTGAGACTTTGTATCTTTATTCTCTTTGTACCCTTGATCAATATGCCTTTCTGAACTTGAATTTTCATTTATCACAATTGGTATCAGAGCTTAGGTTGAGTGTAAACTTAGGCTTTGGTGGGGTAAAAATCATTATAGATAGGGTTAGTATACCCTAGAATGAGTGATTCATTAGAGATAGGATTGGTAACACTCTAAAATGATTTTTGAGAGTATTATATATATGAGCACGTATTTGTTAGTGGATAAAAGAATACTTTGTATTGATTAATCTGTTGAGTGGTATTAAAAATTCTGGTCAATGCTTAAAGAACCCCATGTAATCGATAAGGATTCCTAAAAACTTAAATAAGGCGAACTGATGCACTGCATTCAAAAGGATTATATTTTATATACAAAAAGAATATAGATATTTGTCTGATTTGGGAAATTTATAAGATGTATTCCCTTTAGAAGGTTTAATGATTAAGGGCTTGAACTGTTTGTGATGATTGGAATAATCTTCTATGTATCGATCGGATGTTGGCTTGTGTGGACGGTATCCTACGCTTAGTAAATTATTCTCCTTATCATTGAAGGATCAAGGCAAGTTCAAATCCGAGCAAGTCTAAATCTAGTTATTTGGATAAAAAGGTTTTTAAGTCGATAATAAATAGTAAACTTCTGATGATATTTTGCTATATCACTTAGGAGTAGAATGGCTTTTTATATGTCAGGTGATGAGTCACGGCTGAATCAAGAACAAGCATAAAGAGTACGTGTAGAAAAAGGAGCAGAAGAAAAATTAAGACAAGAATCTTATGTTGGCATCTACTGTTATAAATGTTGCAAAGAAGGGCATTATGTAGTTCAGTGTAAGGATAGGAAAATAAAGGAAAATAAGAACAGGAAAATAAAGGAACAGAAGAAAGAAGAATCTTTTAGGGATGAGGTATTATGTTTCAAGTGTAAAAGGCAAGGATATTTTCTATGTGAGCGCCCTAAAACAAAGAAGAAACCCAAAATTAGGTCAGAAAGGGCAAAGATTTGCTACCATTACAAAGGATTAGGACATAGAGCTAAAGAGTGTCCCAAATGGACTTGCATTTGGTGCTATGAGGAAGACACTTGATGAAGGACTGTCCAAAGAAAAGGTGGGTTGACTTAGGTACCAAGGATGAATCACCATTTACCTTAAATAGGGTCCAAGAATAGTGTGTATAGTAGATCAAGTATCTATATATATGATGGTGGTGTATGATGGACTGTATTCCCTAACAGTTGTCCCTAAAATCTTGTAATACAGGCCAGGGTTAAGAGTGGGTGTACAAATATTATGTTAATTAATAAACCTCGTTTTGGATTATTCTTTCTATACATTTCTTCTATCTTATATCAGATTAATTTAATAATATATTTAGAAATAAAAAGTATAAAGGGATGTTATAAAGAAATGGCTTTAACAAAAGTGTTTAAATCATGAAAATTATTTAAGAATATATTTTATCAATGTATATTTTATAAAATAAAGCGTAATATACAAAAATAAAACGGTTTTGTAAAAGAATGGTCTGAATTATATGTTTAAAAAAGAAAGGGATTTTGGGAACTCATAACCTAGTGTTTTGAAAAAGTTTAAAAGTGATAAAGGGAAATTTATGTAATACAAAATAATTTTAGAATTAAATCTATAAGTGAATTTATTAACAAAAAAATTTCAAAAGGATTTTGGAATAAAATTTATTAACATCAATAGTATTATCCAAGTAAAGAATAATTGATTTCTTTTGAAAAGGAAATAGAAATATTTTGGGTGAATATTTTGAGATGATTTTCAAAGATTCAGAATAAAAGTTAAAATTTCATGAAATGTTATCGTAAATTTTTTTGGAAACGTCAATAAGTATGTATGTTACACATAGATCATTTAATCACGATTCTGATCTAAGATTCAATTACGAAACTTAAAGGTGTTTACGCCAGTCTGAAAAAGGATTTATCAATCTATTCTTGACGATGCACGTTGATAAGAGTTTTAGCTTGGGTACTTGTGATTTCTATCATAGCCGAGTGTTATGCAAGTAAAACTGAAGTTTGATCGAAAGTCTAGATCAGAGTCCACACTAGTAAATCATGGGATCGATACTAGTTTTGGAAGTAAAGTTGTGGATTCGAAGAGGAGATCGAATCAAATAATCTGTAAGGATGATCTATGTATATCATACCGAATTGAGTTTAAAGTACATGTTTTGGGTTTTGGGTTTAGGGATTTAATTTCGATGATGAAATTCTTCTAAGGGGGAAGACTGTAATGACCCGTAATTTTATCACTTTGATTTGAAATGTTTAATTAATTTTAATTATTCGAATATAGGTTTATAAAACATAAATATTCATTTTTTCTATGATAAATAATAATGGTGATCATGTGTAACATCCTCCTATTTGGAGGCCCAAAACTAACGGCTACGGATGCTGTAGTCATCCATAGCTATTAATCATCGGTGATCAAATACGGTGGTGCTAGATTCATTGGTACACAGATCATAAGAATACAGGAAAAAAATTAACAATTCAAAAACATATTTCCACATTCCATTCAAAATATTTCATGTTCATCACATAATCCCAAAGCGTTAACCACGTTTAGCAAAATATAATTATTGCACATATACCAAGAGCGACATATGAAGAGACCCTCTTGGTTGATCAGAGTATATAATAAGGCTAATAAATCTGCCTTTACATACAAAACACACAGCGGACAAAGATATCTCTAAATAACTATATGCCTCTTGCATGCCTTTGAAAGCTTTATTCATCTAAGAAGAGAACCTGAAATCCCTAAACCTCAAACTACTCAAAATCAACTGAGTACACGAGAGTGTAAGGAGAAAAAAAAATTGAGTTAGATATAAAGCTTGGTGTGAATAATAATCTATCATCTCAAACCAAATAGATATATAGTGAGACTATACCGCTTAGCGGAACCGATTTTCCCTCACTAGTATCTCAAAACCTTTATAAAACCATATACTATGCTCCTATATCCACAATGTTTAAAACAATTAAAAATGGTATAATATGATGATATACAAAACAATTGAACTAATTCTAGATTACCCATCCCCATTCAATTTAGACTAATGGTTTCAGTTATAATTTTTTGGATTATTATTAACCTATTAGTTTTCATGGGCTGACTAATAACCAGTTAATCATTTATGGAATCCTTGTTGAATTACGTAGTTTTTATGGGATTACTATGAACATGTCTATCTGACATCTTCATTTACGCAAAGTTTTCATGGGCTAATTATGAACCTATCTATATGACATCCTCTTTTATACATAGGTTTCATGGGCAAACTATGAACCTATTGGCCCCTGCCAATATCATATAGTTTTCATGGGCTTATTGTAAACCTATTAGCTCCTGCCAATATCTTTCCTTTATATTTTAGCATCCTATAATCTGGTCTTCCTGACCTCCAGGACGCAATTCTACTTATTCAAGAGTTTATTCAATTTATATTCACTACTGAGTTAACCTAACTGGTTTTTCTATAATTTTTCGCCAAAATACAGTTATGGGTCCATTATAAAGGGAATATATTTATTTTAGAAAAAGCAATATAACAACATAGTAATACCACTCCTATGGGTTTAATTTATCGAAGATGGATTCTTCTTAAACCATTATAAAAACTCTTTTAATATAGCCATGGATTTTTTCCTATAAAAATGGAGGTAGGGTCGTAAAACCTTTCGATACTTTCAAAATCTAGCTTTCAACTTCATAGGATAAATTCCTTCGAAAGCTCTTAAAATATTAGGCTCCTGCCTTATAATACTTTAAATTCTACCTTTCGAAACCTTTCGAATATATTAAAGTATTATCATTTAAATTTAGAAGCTTAGCTTCGAAACCAGTTGAAGGTACCACTTTTGAAAGTAAAAAACTTGATTAAAAGAAAACAATTTTACAACCCCTTCAAAAGTACCCCTTCGAAGGAAAAGAAAACAAAGCAAACATATTCGAAAACAAAGAAATCAACTCCTTCGAAAATATAAAACTTTGTTTTAGCCTTAACTTTTTATAAGTGTAGAATTAAGGTCGTTAACCTATTCCATTGTGTTCAATTGGTGGTTTCCCTTTTCGTAGAGTGGTCACTATAGAAAAATGGTCTTACGTTAGAGAGTTATGCCTATTTGAAGTTTACAAACAAAGCTGGAGAAAGCCTCTACAAAAGGGCTTCCTCTACATTTACAACAACTATCGGAAGGGTGCTTTCAACAAGGTCAAAATGTGCTATAGAAGGGTCCAGAACTGCTATAGAATGATGCTGTCAAAAGATGCTTTTGACCTTGCCGAAAGCTGTTACAGAAGGGTCAGAACTGCTGTAGGATGATGTAGTTAAAAGGTGCTTTTGACAATGTCGAAAGGTATTTCTGAAAATGCAAGAACGGTCCAGAAAACCTCAGAATGATGCAGTAGAAAGGTATTTTCGACATTTCGAATGGCAGAGTCATAAATAACTTGAAAACTGTTATTTTGCTAATTAAAGTATATTCTTTTCACCAACTCCTATTCTTTGTCAAATTTCTATTGTTTAATGATAAACTTTAACACTTTCTTTGTAGAAAAACTGCTATAAATCAGATTTTATTATTTCCAAAATTATTTTCAAAATAATTAATTATATTAATATTTTAATATAATTATGAAGCCTTTTTAGATTAGAAAATTTGTAATAAATTGAAATCACTAAGGGAAAATCCCAAAAATTCATCAAAACTCTGAAATAACATCTTTTACATCATATAAAAATTTTGGTATAGAATTCATTATTTTATTATTTGTAATAATTAAAACCCTAAATAAATGCCTTTTTCAAAACTCATCTCCTAGGAAATTCATAAAATATTTATATTAACTCCGAAATTATGAAATTAAAAAATCATCTCCAAAATTATGTTTTACACAAAATATCCAAAAATCAAGTCGTTTGGAGGTCGTTTTCTAAGGTTTTTACTTTAAAACCCTTCATTTAAATTACATAAAAATTCCAATAAATCACCATAAATCATTATTCTATCCAAACAATAGTTATTAGATCCACACATGATCAATACAACAAGATACATTCACTTACTATCCATAACTGAACCAAAACAAGGAAAAATGAAATGATTAACGCTATTATTTACCTTGTTTAAGTTGTTGGAGTTTAAGATTTGCCTTAGCTTTAATCTTCTAGTTTTCTCTATTTGATCTTCCAAGTTTTATAACCTCCTAAGGTGTTTTAATGGCAAGCTATAACTTCTATTTTATGTGTATTTTGATTTATGAAATGGTAGGTGAGAATAAGGGGTCGTTTAAGGTATATGGTTGTGGCTATTCTCATATTGCCCTCCTCTTATTTTCCTAGCTTATAAATTATAAACCAAACTTGTACATTCATTAGTTTAGCCGCGGCCAAGTTGATTGGCAGTTAAATATCAATTCCTTAATCAACCACATTATTCTATTGAAATTATCCAATTAAATGTCCTGAATAATGTTAAACAAAAATTAAGAGTGTTACAAGCTCCTCCCCTTAATGGATTTCATCCTCGAAATTCAATAATGACTACAAACAAGCATAATAACCATGCAAACAAAAGCTAGTACGTTCTATCAGCCAATAAGTCTATACAAAACAAATATAGAACATACCCTCAAAGCAAATCAGGATAAGAATCTCGAATCTTGTCCTTTGTCTCCCAAGTACAGTCCTTCTCGTTGTCGCTCCAGTGAATTTTCACCAACTTGACTGTCTTGGTCCTTAATCTTTTCTCGTCTCTCGCTACAACCCAAACTAGTTGTCTAACAAAAGTCAAATCAAGCTCTACTACCAAGTCCTCCAACTTTGTTTGAAGAATAGTAGTCTCTAGATCATGCACATACTTGCGAAGATAAGACACATGGAATACATTATGCACACCTGCCATACTGCTCGGTAACTCTTCTTTGTAAGCGTGCTTTCCAATCCTTTCTAAAATCTGGAATGGTCCAACATATCTCACGGCCAACTTTCTCGACTTTCCAAACTGCACCACACCTTTCATTGTTGATACTTTAATGAAAACCCCGTCTCCCACTAAGAACTCTAGGTCTTATCTCAGTAATTCTTCTGCCTGGATTGAGCTTCCTTCATCCTTCCTCGGATTAACTCAATCTTTTCTGATGCCGCTCTAACCAAATCCGGACCTAAGACCAATTTGTCTCCAGTCTCTAACCAACATGCTGGTGATTTGCATGGACTTCCAGAAAAAGCTTCAAAAGGTGACATTCCTTTACTAGTCTGATAACTAGAAAACTCAATCAAATGTAGGTGGTCCTCCCAAGATCCAACAAAGTCCAATATACGACTCTCAACATGTCCTAAAGTACCTAGTTGACTCTCTCTATCAGCCCATCAATTTGGGGGTGATAATGTGTACGCATCTTGAGCTTTGTACCTAATACCTCTTGTAGACTCCTTCAAAAATTGCTAGTGAATAATGCATCCATGTCGCTGTCTATGCTACTAGGAATCCCATGAAGTCCAACTATGTTCTTCATGAACAACTTTGCTAAAACAGGTGCCGTTTAGGTCAAATTTACTGGAATGAAATGAGCTCTCTCGGTCAACCTTTCTACAATAACCCATATAATCTCATTTCCTCTCCTTGACCTTGGCAACCCATTTATAAAATCTATGGATATCGAATCCCATTTCCAAACTGGAATACCCAAAGGCCGAAGTAACCCACTCGGCTTTTGATGTTCGGTCTTCATTTGTTGACAGTTTACACACCGTCTAACACATAAGCCGACATCTCTCTTCATGCCTTCCCAATAGTAGCTCCTCTTCATATCTTGATATACCTTGGTCCCTCCAGGATGAATCATAAAATTGGATCGATGACATTCCTCAAGAACTTCACTTCTCAGGTCTCCACATCTGGAACACATAATTATCCCTTTTTTCTCAACCATCCTCTCTAGTCAAGATAAAAATCTTTCAAACCATTAACCTCAGTTCCAACTTCAAGCCTTCTGATCCTCTCAACCAATAATGGATCATCCTTCTGTATAGAAGCAATTCTCTCGATCAACACAGGTCGAACTTCCAAACAGGACAACATGGCAGTATTTGGTAGTTGATCTTAACTTCACATCACAACTGGCCAAAGCTTCCAGATCTTTCCACTCCGCCAATATAGCCAACACCACATTCAAATGTCTTCTGCTGAGAGAATCCGCTACTTTATTAACTTTCCCACATATATACTCTATGCCAAAATCATAAGTAGCCAAAAACTCCAGCCACCTCTGTGGTTGCATATTCAACTTATTTTGAGACTATAGGTATCTCAAAGACTTAAAATCGTTATACATCAAATCTCTACCCTAAGAGATAATGCCTCCAAATCTTCAAGGAAAAAATTACCGCTGCCAACTCCAACTCATGAGTAGGATATCTTACTTCGTGCGGTCTAAGCTACCTAAATGCATAAGCAATAACTTTGCCCTTCTACATCAGTACCGCTCCCAATCCATCCCATACACATCTGTATATACTACCAACCCTTGGCTACCATCTGGAGCTACTAATATTGTAGCATTGGTCAACAGACGCTTTAACTTAAGCAAGGCTTCCTCACATTTGTCGAAAACAAATTTCACTTCCTTTCTAGTAAGCTTAGTCAAAGGCACTGCTATCTATGAGAAATTCTTGATGAATCTCCTGTAATAGCCAGCAAGTCCAAGAAAACTTCTAATATCGGTTACCGTTTCTGGTCTCTACCAATTGTTCATAGCTTTGATCTTATTTGGACCGACTAATAATCCCTTCTTTGAAACCACATGACGAAGAAACTTAACATCTTTCTTCTAAAATGACACTTAGAAAATTTATCCTTTAGCTGATTCTACCTCAGCATCTATAACACAACTCTAAGATGATTCTCATGCTTTCTCTCATCCTTAGAGTATACCAAAATGTCATCTATGAATACCAATATGATCCTATCCAAGTGCTCTTGGAAAACTCGGTTCATTAATTCAATGAAGAAAGCAGGTGCATTTGTCAATCCAAATGGCATCATCAACCACTCATATGAACCGTACCTAGTCCAAAATGTCGTCAAAGGAATACTATCCTCCGTCACTCTCAACTGATGAAACCCCGTCGCCAAATCCAATTGGAAAAATACTCTGGCTCCACTTAATCATCTATCCTCGGCAGAGGGTACCTATTCTTCATCATCCTTTCATTTAACTTATGATAGTCAATACACATCCTTAACGAACCATCTAGTTTCTTTACAAATACCTTGGCCACTCCCCGAGGCGAACTGCTCGATCTAATAAAATTCCTTCTCTCAAGATCCACTAGCTGCACTTTCAACTCCTTCATCTCTATCACTGTTATTCTGCTAGGTGGTCTACTGATAGGTTCATCTCCCAGTACAAGGCCTATTCCAAACTCTACAGCTCGTTTCAATGGTAATCCAATTATCGGCTCAAATACATCTGCAAATTCTCTTGCCACACGAACCTAACTAAGCTCATTTCTTACCTCAATAGCACTTAACAAAGTACAAACACTCTTACTGGAATTCTCCACTGAGAAAATGATTCAGTTATGAATATCTGGATGCCTCAACAATAATTCCCTATCTTGGAAAAATATCCTAGCCTCATAGTTACCCAACCAATCCATATCCAAAATGATCTTGAAATCTACGGAATCAAAAACATACAAACTATATGCAAAATTATGACCTAACAAATCAAGTTCTAACTTACTACATCTCATCCCAAGATTTGCATGCCCTCCTATTGGATTTGCAACCCTTTAGGAAATAACAAGGTATGTGGGTTCTATACATAATCTATCAACTAAATGCTATGATATAAATGAGTGTGATGCATTGGTATCAAAAAGTACTCTAACTAGTATACTTTGAATCAAAAGCGCACCCTCCATCATAGTTTTCCCTTTCTCTACGGCAGTAGGTCTAGAAGAAGACGGTGGTCCAATAGCGAACACCTCCTCTCTATCCGTCCGACTGACCCTGGACACTGCTGTTATAATACCCAACTTGGTCACAGTTGAAGCATTTCACATTCTTCTTCACTATAGGCTTCTTTCCTTTATCATTTCTACACTCGTTGGCATATTGACCCTTCTTATTACACTTATAACACACTAAATCAGCCTTCGCCTTCGTGGAAGCATCCCCTTTCCGGGCTTCTTTCTTCTTGAAGAATCTCCTTTTCATTCCCTGAGGACCCTAGGACTCAACTGGTTTCTCCCTAATAGACCAGCAAGCATCTCCACATGGCGAATGGCCATATTCTCTACTACATGACAAGGCTCTCTAATATGAGTCATGGTCATTTTACCTAGCTCTAGCCTCAAACCTCGAATGAATCTTTCATTCCTTCTGACATATTGTAAACTAATGCATAATCATATCGAGATAGCTCATCAAACTTAGCAGCGTACTGGATCACTACATCTCTCCTTATAGAAGATCTAAGAACATCCTCATCAATGTCGACTTGGCAACCTTGAACAAGAACCTTTGCTCGAAGCTTCTTCTTAATCAGCCCATGTCAACTCTTCCTCAAACTTCGACTTCCACCAATGAAGCGCTAACGCTTGTAACACTCCAGTGGCTAGCCTTCTCTTCTCTCCTTTATCCAAGCCTAAATCTATAAATATCCTTTCACGGTTCAAAAGCCAGTTCTTAACTTCAACAACATCCTCTGTTCCAAGAAAAGGCTTCCCTACCAGACTGGTATAATCCCTGCTCAGCTTGGCATAGTTATTGCCAATTGGGACCACAGGATCGGCTCCTCCAGCGTTCACAATATTATCTCCAGCTACCCCGACGATTGCTCCAACTTAAATCAAGGTGACGAAGAACCAATACATCATCCCCATATCTACTGGTGGGGTTCCAACAATCACATTGGCAGTTGCATCTTGGTTAGCATTTTCCAATCGACCTGCATGCCTTCTTGTTGTGGGTCGAGCGTTTCCATTAGTTGTGGTGCTTCCTCCACCTAGATTCACTCTTTTGTTTCCTGCTTCCATACTTTTCTTTCTCGTAATCTGCATACGAGCTATAGTAAGATTCTAAGAGAGAGGAGAATACGTACTTATATATATATATATATAGGAAATACAAGTACATTACTATAACATTAATCAATACCAGTCTTATCCTTTAATTCATCAAGATTAAGTTTGAAAAAGTTTGGTTTATTTTATGTTTTATCATAAACCTATGCTCTAATACCAACTTGTAACATCCCCCTATTTGAAGGTCCAAAACTAACAACAATAGATGCTGTAGTTATCTATAACTATTAATTTTCGACATCAAATACTACGGTGCAAGAATCATTGATACACAGATCACAAGAATATGGAAAAAATATATTCAAAAACATATCTCCACATTCCATTCAAAACATTACATGTTCATTACATAATCCCAAAGCATTAACCACTTTCAGCAAAATATAATTATTACACATACACCAAGAGCGACATATGAAGATGCCCCCTTGGTTGATAAGAGTATATAATAAGGCTAATAATCTTCCTTTACAAACAAAACACACAACGGACAAAGATATCTCTAAATAACTATATGCCTCCTGCACGACTCCAGAAGCTTTATTCGTCTAAAAAGAGAACCTGAAATCCCGAAACCTCAAACTACTCAAAATCAATTGAGCACTCGAGATTTTAAGGGAAACAAATTCGAGTCAGACGTAAAGCCTGGTATGAATAATAATACATCATCTCAAACCAAATAGATATCTAGTGAGACCATACTATATAGTGGAACGGGTTTCCCCTCACTAGTATCTCAAAACCTTTATAAAACAATGTGCTGCTGCATCGACAATGGTTAAAACAATTCAAAACGGTATAATATGATGATTTACAAAACAATTGAATTAATTCTGGATTAACCATACCCATTCAATATAGACTATCTTTTTCAGTTATAGTTTTTGGGATTACTATTAACCTATTAGTTTTCATGGGCTGAATAATAACCGGTTAGATATTTAAGGATTCCCTATCCAATTACATACTTTTCATGGGCTTACTATGAACCTGCTTATCCGACATCTTCATTCACAAATAGTTTTCATGGGCTAAACCTGTCTATCTGGCATCCTCTTTTATACATAGTTTTCATGGGCTAACTATAAACCTATTAGCCCCTGCCAATATCATACAGTTCTCATGGGCTTACTGTAAACCTATTGACCCAAGTGAATATCTTTCCTTCATATTTTAGCATTCTATATTCTGGTCTACCTGACCTCTTGGATGCAATTCTACTCATTCAAGAGTTTATTCAATTTATAGTCACTACCCGGGTTAACCTAGTTGGTTCTCCTACCATTTTCCCCAAAAAGCAGTTATGGGTCTATTATAAAGTGAATATATTCACTTCAGAAGAAGCGATATAACACATAGCAATACCACTCCCATGGGTTTAATTTATCAAAAATAGATTCTTCTTAAACCATTGTAAAAAATCCTTTAATATAGCCGTGGGTTTTTCTTTAAAAATAGATTTTGGGTAATAAAACCTTTTGATGCCTTCAAAACATAGCTTTCGACTTCATAGGATAACCTCCTTCGAAATCTCTTGAAGACATTAGGCTCATGGCTTATAATACTTTAAATTCCACCCTTTGAAACCTTTCAAATTTACTAAAATATTAGCATTTAACTTCAGAAGCTTAGCTTCGGAACTAGTTGAAAATAATCCTTTCAAGAATATAAAATTTGGTTAAAAGAAAACAATTTTACAACCCCTTTGAATATATCCCCTTCGAAGGCAAAGAAATACACTCCAACGAAAATATAAAACTTTGTTTTAGCTATGACTTTTTAGAGGTGTATAATTAAGGAATCTAACCTATTCCATTGTGTTCAAATGATGGTTTCCCTTTCTGTAGAGTGGTCATAATTGAAAATCGAGGTTACGATTAGAGAGTTATGCCTATTTGAAGTTCGCAAACAAAGCTGAAGAAAACTCCTATGAAAGGGCTTCTGCGAAATTTACAATGGCTGCCGAAAGGGTGCTTTCGACAATGCCGAAAGGTGCTACAGAAGGGTCCAGAACTGCTGCAGAATGATATTGTCAAAAAGTGCTGCAGAAGGGTCCAGAACTACTAGAGAATAATGCCGACAAAAGGTGCTTTCGACAAGGTAGAAGGATGCTATAGTAGGGTTGGAACTGCTGTAGGATGATGTTGTCGAAAGGTGCTTACGACAAGGTCGAAAGGTGCTTCCGAAAATGCTATAAAAGGGTCCAGAACTGCTACAGAAGATGCAGTGGATAGGTGCTTTTGACAAGGTCGAAAAGTGCTTTCAAAAATGCTATAGATGAGTCCAGATCTGCTGTAGAAGGATGCAGTTGAAAGGTGCTTTCGACAAGGTCGAATGACAAAGTCATAAATAATTTAAAAACTATTATTTTGCTAATTAAAATATATTCTTTTCACCAACTCCTATTCTTTGTCAAATTTCTATTGGTTAATGACACACTTTAACACTTTCTTTATAGAAAAACACCTATAGATCATATTTTATTATTTCCAAAATTATTTTCAAAATAATTAATTAATTAATATTTTAATATAATTATTAAGCCTTTTTAGCTTAGGAATTCATAATAAATCGAAATCACTTGGAAAAAATCTCAAAATTTCACCAAAAATATGAGATAACATCTTCTACCTCTTATAAAAATTTTGGGATAGAATTCGCTATTTTATTATTTGTAATAATTAAAACCCGAAATAAATGCTTTTTTCACCTTAGGAAATTCATAAAATATTTGTATTAACTCCAAAAATTATGAAATTAAAAAATCATCACTAAAATTATGTTTTACACAACATATCCAAAAATCACGTTGTTTGGAGGTCGTTTACTAAGGTTTCACTTTAAAACCCATTATTTTAGTTCCATAAAAATTCCAATAAATCACCATAAATCATTGCTCTATCTAAACAATGATTATTAGGTCCAAACATGATCAACACAACAAAATACATTTAGTAATTATCTATGACTGAACGAAAAAAGGAAAAATGAGATGATTTACGTTATTATTCACCTTGATGAAGTTGTTGGAGTTTGAGATTTGCCTTAGTTTTAATCTTCTAGCTTTCTCACTTGAATCTTCCAAGTTTGTTGATCTCATAATGTGTTTTAATGGCTGTCTATAACGTCTACTTTATGTGTATTTTGATTTATGAAATGGTATGTGAGAATAAGGGAGGGTTTATGGGTATATGGATGTGGCTATTCTCATATTGCCCTCCTCTTTTTTTCCTAACTTATAAATTATAAACCATACTTATACATTCATTAACTTATCCATGGCTAAGTTAATTGGCAATTAAATCTCAACTCCTTAATCAGCGACATTATTCTGTTTAATTTATCTAATTAAATTCCTGAATAATGTTAAAAAAATTAAGGGTATAACATATTGTTTTGAGAAAAATGTTTACAAAAATATATTTTTCGGAAAAGTAAAATGACCGAAGATCGTTTTGTCGATAAACAACTTTTTAACCATCAAAAGTCATGCATGATTTTTTTTACATGCACTTAGTTCTCCATTTAAGCAAGAATATGTAATAAAATTATTTATCTTATTTTTGGAAATAAAATGCCTTTATGACATCATCACGGATATCATTACTTTTGTATATTTTCTGGAATTTTAAATAAGTTTAAGTAATCAAATTATTGTTTTAAAGTGATAATAACTCATTTTAATAAGTTATATAGTGATGATAAATCATTTATAATAGTTTTATAAAGACGTATGTTTGTTTTAAAAATATAAGAAAATTCATGGTGTTTTGTTGAAACGACACCACTTTTTTTGTAAACACTAGTTTAATATTGACTTATATGATTTTATAATTCAAATGTGATCATTTTTATTAAATACTAATGATAAGAAATTAGTTTTCAAATTTTGTTTACATTTATATGTAATCCAATAAATAAGTGTAAATGTGACCGGGAATCGGCTTTTAGATTGTAAATGGTTTAATGAATGGCAATTATTCAAAGTGATCACAACATTGTTTATATGTCTTGTGCATATATATAACATGAACATATATGCACTAACAGACACACAAACAAAAACATATAAAATACATATACACTCTTATATATGCATAACCACAAATATCATGATATTTTACACCTTTCTTTCTACTTAAGCATCCTAAAAGAAAACTAACCATCAATCATTGCCTCCTTACACACCATCATCACTCATGCACATAGACAGGAGGATAAGAGGGGAATAACCATGCATGTGGGAGGGGTGTGGGTTAGGGATAGCTTGGTATTTCACAATTAGATATTTGTTCGCTTATTTATCCTATAAATAACACGCTTCATTCTCTCATTTCTTCACACTATCTTCTTTTTCTTCTCCTTCCAAGCTACTCTAATGGCTTCTCTTCCTTACAAAAATAATGATTAAAAATATAGCGAAGAGAAATAAAAATATACATATATAGTACCACATCATTTCAAGATCAAAATAAGTTTAAGTTCCTCCACTTTCCTTCAAAAACCCATATCCCATCCTAGTTCAACCATCAAGGCCGAGCACCACCCTCATCCAAGTCAAGGCCCAGCTTCCAAGGAGGCAAGGAGGAGATCTGGAGACTTCAAACAAGAAAAGCGAAAGGTGCTGCCGGAGTACTGCTAGATTTATTTCAAGAAGATACGAAAAAGACAGGTGGAGTAGAAACCAATAATGAGTACTCGATATTCGTAATTACTAAATAACATCTATAATTATTTCTAGTATGTAAACATGACCATTAAAAATCTTGGATGATTTATATGGATGTTTGAAAATTGGTTGGTTATATGGTTGATAACTTAGTTGTGATAAATATAACCAATAATGGGTAAATCTTAATTATCAAAAATAGAAGCGGTTAATTAACTAACCATGTTTATTTCATAATAAATAAATCCATGTTAATGTTATGGAGTTTATCAAGCCTCTTTATGGTTTTGAATATAAAAAGGTTGAAAATGAATATTATAATAAAATAATATGGAATAAAGTAGAAAATAATTTTTTTTAATGTAGTAAACATAGTTTGAAATGATTTAAAATGATTTGCTATGGTATTTTAAACATTTTAATAAGTTTCGGCAAAGTTTAATGAGGTTTGAAAAATAAAGCCAAATCGAGCTATCGTGTAGCGGTAGTTCGTCATGTTCCGACCTGAAAAGTCAAATCAATGTATATGATAAAATATAAGTCAGAATTTTTGAAATAAGAATTTTACGAACCCACGTGTGTATGGGTTTCTATGATGTCTCACCCTGAGACCCACATTAACAAAGAGAATTATAGCGTAATTCCGTCTGCTATCGTGGAGAATATGGCTAGTTAGAAGCAACCATTTGTAGCTTTATCTTAAACATCTACGGAATATGTCGATTAGTGCTCTATATTTTTCTTTTTCTAACTCATGTGGATCGACATATCCAATAAATACTTAATATAAAACCATGGGTGGCTAATGAATCTATCAGAATAAAATACAACAACAAAATGTACATCATATCACAGAATAGCAAATAGATATATATATATATATGTATGTATGTATGTATGTATGTATGTAAATACATATACGCTGATACATCCCAATACAATAAAAATTGTCAATTTTGGTATGACGACTACATTATGTACATGAGTCTAATAAATACACATCTCAAAATACAACTCCAAAAAGACTATAATCAAAAGATGATAGGAATATATCCATGTGGAAGCTTCAAGGCAAGGCTTAATCCAAAAGTAAATGTCTAACCTGAAACAAACTTGCTCTGACCCGAGTATAAATACTCGGGTCAGTCTAGCCAAAACATCAGTTTAATAAATATAGACGATAATATAAAGCATAAGTAAAAGGGTAGAATATCCTCTCGAACAAGAGGATACCATACCAAAAGCATGATACTAATTATCAAAAAGGTAGGATGATTGCTCTTCTCGAATGAGAAGAAATAATAAAGACATACTCATAACTCAAGTGACATAATATCACTTAAGTATCTAACCTCAAAAGAAGAAAACTAGATGATAATACACTAGTAAGAATCAAACATGCCTCATATCATCAGCAAAATCTCAATGATAACTATAATGGTTTGATGAACCATATCTCCTAAACAGGAGAATCAATATTACAAACTCTCGTCAAAATGGCAAACATAAAACATTCTCAAATAGGATAATCCTAAATCTCAAATATGCTTCATCTCATCGGCATAAATAAAATCTTAGAATGCCATGGAATGACAATATAAATCTCAAAAATAGACAAATCTCCTAACTCGATTATAACTCTTATCATCGGTATAAATGTATGTAAAACTAAAACTCAACTCGCCAAAATTGGAAAAATCCAGAATTTCCAATAAAATCACGAAATCATCAAAACTTTTAACTCAAGGAACTCAATAAGAGTTCAAAACGTCATAAATGAAATCACCATATATATATATATATAACATCTCATATAGCACTAGGCTATCGATGTAATAAAACATCTTAAAATGGTGAAATCATAATAAAAATGAAAAATCAGAAAAATCAAAAAACCCAGATTAGCTAGATCCCTGATTGCATGCTGAAGCAATGCTGCATGTGCTAAACTCTTATCCAGTGTTATTTATAATTTAGGTACCTCACTTGTGGACCCGAAGGTCACACTCATGGTGACCAAAGTCACATAACTCATGGTGATCGAAGTCACATACTCAGATGAACCGAAGGTCTATAGTACTGGTATACCCGTGGATGTGTCACAAACTCTCGGAAAGGAACTCGATAAGTGTTAACGTGCGTCCCATACCACACGCTCGCACTAAATGATTTACTAATAGATAGCTAACCCACATTATGAGAATAAAATCTGAAATCTTAGAAATCTCAGTATACTCATATATCTTGCCTTGTATCATCGGCAAGTGCAATAAAATCTCATAATGGTTTCTCATAAACCATAATTCCCGAAATAGGGAAATCTCAACTCAAGACTCGCCTCGTCTCATCGGCGATTATAAAAGTACATCATAATGGTTCTCATCGGCCATATTCCTAAAACAGGAGATCTAAAACCATAAAACTCATCAAATATTGGCCATGTCATAAAATTCCTATAAATAGGAATTATAAAACTAAAAATACTCCATAATATGGCAAAACAACTCAGACTCGATAATCTCTAGTAACTTCGATCGTACAAGTCCGAAATTAACCGAAATAGTAAACATATGTGTCCCATACCATGTATTTTACTAAGTTTTTTAATTCCCTTTCTCATATACTCGAATAGTACAAAAATATATGTTTTATATTTAAAATAATTTATCAAAGAAAACTAGCTTTGAAAACTATTTCCCGAAACGACCATTAAAACCAATATTTGAAATTCCTTTGTTATAGAGAATAAATAGATTTTATATTTGAAAAATAATTTTAAAGTATTATATAATAATAATAATTTGAAATGACTATTTATTTCAAAAATTATTTCTAAAAGGTTTGGAGAAAACTATGCTCGAAAACAATAAATAACAAAGAAGATACCTCAAAATCGATAACTCGAATTCAATTCGAATTCAATTCAAATTCAACTCAAAATCAATTCAAATTTGAATTTCAAATTCTCCAAATCTAGCTAGCCTATTTATAGGCATCATAGCTCTCAATACAACACAAAAACAACATCATAATCAAGTGAAGAGGAGGGCAAAATAATAAAATCAAGCATCAGGATTACACAGCACAGGAGAAAGGAGCTACAGGAAAAAGTGCCCCAGAGGTCCACATGAAGATCGACCTCAAGTCCGACCTCTCTCCCCTCTAGATCAACCGTACAGTTGACCTAGAGAGCTTCAGGTCAACCCCTAGGTCGACATGCACGAACTTTGCCCAGTAAATTATCTAGCGCGACCTAATTTTCAAGCACCAATTTGACATATCAAATGAAGATAAAATGCTATGAAATTTGACATGCATGTAATACAACATCTAAGATACCAAATGAAAGAAATCTGATAGCATTTTGTTATTGGAATCTCAAGTTACAGTTATTCGAAGATACAATATAAAACTACTTTTCACAGAGAAGTAAAGTGCAAACAAAAAATGATTATAGTAATTCATTTTTCACAGAATCGAGCAATTTTCCACTTTGAATTGCTAGAGATTGTGAGTTAACAAACTCATCTTGCTGTACTTGAGTAAAAACCTAAATTATTAGCTGCAAAGATCAAGCTTTGCAGAGAAGAAAGCTTCCAATACCCTGTAGAACTCAATAAACGGACATGCAAAGGAGAAAAACTAATTAACAAACAATCACTTCTCAAATTTCATATTTAATGAAATTACAATGTTTTGGAATGAGATTACCTCTTATTTTCACTTTGGATTGACAGAAACTATAGCTTGTTGAAGAAATTTTGAGATTTAGAAGCTTGAATTTGAGAAAATGGAAAACTTTCTTTTTACTGGTTTAAGGAGGAAGATGAAATAAAATTCTGTACGTACTAGAAATGAGATAATGTTTCTCACTTCATTTCTTCAGTCTATTACTAGGCTAATGGGCTTTTGGAACCAAAAATCAAAAGAAAAATAAGTAAGCCTAGGTTATTAATTCAACACTTAAAACCAATATACATATATACTCTAAGTTATAAAACAATGTCATTTTCTTTCAAATTTTCACACAAAAAAAATATGTGAACTTCCACACATATGAAATAAATCATTTTCCACCATATAAAAAGATAAATTATTTTTTTAAATATTGTTATTATTAAAACCTTTATTCATGAAATACCCAATTTTCACCAAATAAACGTGAAAGTCAACATTTATAACTTCTAAAATTCCACTAAAATTATTTTCTTACTCAGAAAAATATTACAAATCATTTTATACTCAAATTTATAATTACACTCATTTTTAAACCAATTCCCATATTTTTATTTAAATAAACAACCTTTTAAAAAAAATCTCATACTTCTTTCAAAAATTATTAAAAGAAGTAATTAGCAATAACTAATACAATTATTGCATTTTCTCCAATCATTATTAACCCAAATAAATAAGATAAAGTTC
Source organism: Allium cepa (assembly GCA_030765085.1). Taxonomy (NCBI): domain Eukaryota; kingdom Viridiplantae; phylum Streptophyta; class Magnoliopsida; order Asparagales; family Amaryllidaceae; genus Allium; species Allium cepa. The sequence goes on along the minus strand of CM060938.1, from coordinate 373,047,760 downwards.
CAAACTTTACTTTTCTCATTTTATTTTTAAAATTCATTATTTATTTCAAATACACAATTTAAAATTTCAGATTTATTTTAATTCTCGATATTAAATTATAGCTACATATTAACAAGTAATCTCCAAAACCAGAGTTGTTACAGACCTCCCCCTTAACAAAATTGTGTCCTCGCAATTTCTAGAGAAGAATTTGTATTCAACACAATTATTACATCATTCAAAGGAAAGATAGACAAGTACGAGATCAAAACTCCTCACTCTCCACTCAAGACAAAAGAAGGCCAAGATAAAATTGCTCGACAAATTTTATGGTTTCCCAAACATATATGTCTGGATTAGCGGGCTATAGAATTTTCTCGGGCAACACCTCATGATTTCGAAGGCTTCTTACCTTTGAATAAGAAAACAAAAGCAGATAAGCAACCCAAAAATCAATTGAAAGAGATTGATTTCACAAAAGTTTCTCGAATAAAGTTAGGATTTAGCATTGCTTTATCCGAACTCCAAACAACAAGGCAATAACTTTCCATGTGTCATTATGGAAGGAGCCATACAGACACTAAGATAACAACAAATGAGTTAAGAAACCCCGATAAGATATGACTTCTTCAGAGGTCACTAAACTAAAAATGACCCAAAAATGCAAGTTATTAGATTATTGCACAAAGGCAAAGTAAACACAAGGAACCAAAATAGATTAAAAAAAATTATTTACCATCAAAATTTATTAGAGTTTCAAAACTCATTACCTTCAAAATCATAATCTAAATTTCCAGTATTTGAATGTTTGCAAAACTTTTTAATATAGCATCCTTTAGTAATAAATAAATTTAAACTCGTATTATTTTTTGAAACAAGGTAAAATTTTCGAAAGATTTTTATAAATTCATATCAGTAAATTGTCAAGATAAAGCTTAAAATTTTAACATTCTTTATGTTTCAAACATCCAAATTTTCAAAATAAGCTCCATCTTTAACATGTATAACTCACATTAAAATGTTAAATAAACATTTACTTTCCACTAAAGTATTATCTCCTTTAAAATACACCATTTCAATAATAAAATAACTATATTAAAATCCATAATTATTTAATAATCCTAATGGCATTGCCTCGCCATTGGTTTAAAATGAGTATCCCTATCGATTGGCGGTAGAGTTGATCAAGTGGTCAAAACTGCCTCGCCATTCATCTAGCCCACTATGGTTCAATGGTTACACATGTCTTCTAAAATAAAATTTAATCCTTAAATCATTTTTATTTGTTTCCAATTTAAATCTCATTAGAAGTCAATTTATCATGTCTGATTGCCTCACCACAGCGTTTAGGAATTTCCTATCAATAACGTTGGCCAAATGCATTGATCATAATTCTTAAAGCACTCGATGGAAAACCCAACATAAAACTACTTCTACAAGAAATACCTCATATAATATTCAAAATTTTGTTTATTTATTCTCAAAATAAAAATCCAATTTCTCTTGGAAACAAATTTACAATTTTCTAAAAAATTTGAAAATTGAATTTTATTGCTTATTCTTAAAACCAATGAACACAATTTGAGATCATCAAGATATTTCCAGAATACTCAATACTCGAGATTGACGAAACTAACTAGAATGCTCGTCAAACCCAACAGTGTAACGAACTTCAAACAAAATTATATGAGTGCGGAATGCGGTAAGAGGAATGCTATCCTCTGCGGCTCGTATCTCATGAAAATCGATGCAAGGTCAAGCTAAGGAATGACCCTAACACCATCTCAATTAAGTACAAAGATATTTATAAGTTATAAGAGTAAGGACAAGATATCTTCTCAAATGGGAAGAAGAACACAAACGACACATCATTACTTCGGATGAAGTAATATCACAGAGTATACCATCAATTGAGTATCCTAAGAGGATATCTCAAAGATAACACAATGACAATATCAGTTATATTCAGTGAATAACCTCATTCCTTTGTTGGACATCCTCGTGGAAGGATGACCGAAAGGATAAGATTGAAAAAGAGGTCAATACAATACTCGATTGCTTGATTGGGTGTCATACCCGAACTGGCTCACAGAAATTAATAGAGTCATAAAGACTGACATTCAAGATATATCATCAACATTTCGATACTTAAGAGTGAATACGGAGACTTCAAAAGCATCGCTAACATTTCGAAGAATAAGAACAACAAATCTACTAAATTAAGATATTAAAATATAGTATCCTATGAATCATAGAATATGGCTTGATAATATGCAAGCCAATCCATCTCAAATCATTCCAATCTTTAGATAGAAAATAACGTGCCAATATGCACGAAAAGATAGGTTACAAGGAACAATCACAAAATTCTCAAACATATCTCCTAAATATTATGGATCCCATCAATAGGATACACAATCCTCAAAGGAAGACAAGACAAAAATCGACGATAAGCATCAACAAATTCCACCGATACGGATGAGTATGAATCATCCGTATCGAAAATGACTCGAATAGAATAATCACATTTCGAATTACTCCTAAAATAAGATATCATCAATTCTGTTTTGGAAAACTACGGAATAAAATATTCCTAGACATATCCCAACTTCTGTCTCAAAGGACACGATAAGATAAAGTATACAATGATTAAAGGATTCGTACACTCGTACAATAATCGGATTTACCATAATATATGCATCTGTTTTGTTTTTATCCTATTTTTTTTAAGTCAGCTCTAATACCAAGTTGTGACTTCCCACCCCAAGACCGACAATAACTAAGAGAATTATAGGGTAATTCCATCTGCTAATGCGAAGAATAGGGCTGGTTAGGAGCAACCATCTATAGCTTTGTCTTAAACATCTACCGAATACGTAGATTATTGCTCTAAAATTTTCTTTTTCTAACTCTTTGGATCGACATATCCAATATATGCTTAATACAAAACCATAGGTGATTAATGAGTCTACCGAAACAAAATACAACAATAAAATGTACATCACATCACAGAATAGCAAACAGATAAATATGTAAATATATATACGCTGATACATCCCAATAAAATATAAATTATACATCAATTGTGGTATGACGACCACGTTGTATACACGAGTCCAATAAATATACATCTCAAAATACAGCTCCAAAAAGACTACAATTAAAAGATGATTGGAAGATATCCATGTAGAAGCTTTAAGGCAAGGCTAAGTCCAAAAGTAAATGTCTAACCTGAAACAAACTCGCTCTGAGCCGAGTATAAAATACACGGGTCAGTCTAACCAGAACATCGGTTTAACAAAGATAGATGATAATATGAAGCATAAGTAAAAGGGTAGAGTATCCTCTCGAACAAGAAGATATCGTACCAAGAGCATGATACTAATTATCAAAAGGGAAGGATGATTGCTCTTCTCGAATGAGAAAAAATAATAAAGACATACATATAACTCAAGTGATATAATATCACTTAAGTATCTAACCTAAAAAGAAGAAAACTCGATGATAATACACTAATAGGAATCAAACATGCCTCATATCATCAGTGGAATCTCAATGATAACTATAATGGTTTTGATGAACCATATCTCCTAAACAAGAGAATCATTAATACAAATCCTCGCCAAAATAGCAAACACAAAACATTCTCAAATTGGATAATCCCAAAAACTCAAATATGCCTCATCTCATCGGCATAAATAAAATCTTAGAAAGCAATGGAATGACAATATAAATCTCAGATATATAAAAATCCCCAAACTCAACTATACCTCATCTCATCGGTATAAATGAATATAAAACTCAAAATCAACTAGCCAAAATGGTAAAATCCAGAATATCCAATAAAATCATGAAATCATCAAAACCCTTAACTCAAGGAACTCAATAAGAGTTCAAAACATCATAAATGAAATCACCATATATGTAACATTTCATATAGCACTAGGTTATCGATGTAATAAAACTTCTTAAAATGGTGAAATCATAATAAAACAGAAAACTCAGAAAACTTAGAAAACCTAGATTGGCCAGGTCCCCAATTGCATGCCGAAGAAATGTAGCACATGCTAAACTCTTGTCCAGTGCTATTTATAATTTGGGTACCTAACTAGAGGACTCGAAGGTCATATTTGTGGTGACCGAAGTCACAAAACTCGTGGTGACCGAAGTCACATACTCAGATGACCCAAAGGTCTATAGCACTGGCATACTCATGGATTTGTCATAAACTCACGGAAAGGAACTCGGTAAGTGTTAACATACGTTCCATACTACACGCTCGCACTAAACGGTTTACTAACCGATAGCTAACTCAACATCATAAAAATAAAAGCTCAAATCTCATAAATCTCAAAATACTCATATATATCGCCTTGTACCATCGGCAAGTGCAATAAAATCACATAGTCATTTCTCATAAACCATAATTCCTGAAATAGGGAAATCTCAACTCAAGGCTTGCCTCGTCTCATCGGCGAGTATAAAATACATCGTAATGGTTCTCGTCGACCATACTCCTAAAATAAGAGATCCCAAACCATAAAACTCGCCAAATACTGGCCATCTTTGTTCCTATAAATAGGAATTATAAAACTAAAAATACACCATAATATGGAAAAACAACTCAGACTCGATAACCTCTAATAACTTCGATCATACAAGTTTTGAATTAACCGAAACAGTAAATGCACGTGTCTCATAGCACGTGTTTTATTAATTCTCTTTCTCATACGCTCGAATAATGCGAAAATATATGTATTATATTTAACATAATTTATTACAGAAAACTTGTTGGATTTCTCCGAGTGAATCTTGATGTGTTCTCTTGGACTCACTCTAACATGTGTGGGATCTCGCCTGTCATTCCGAGCAATGCATTGAATATTGACCCAAGGCATGTCATAGTGAAACAAAAAAGTTGCAGCATGGATTAGGAGAGATCTTCTGTTCTCAAAGAGGAGGTGAATAGACTCAAAGATAATGGGTTTATTCACGATGCCCTCTTCCCTAAGTGGGTATCTAATCTTGTAATCGTGAAAAAGGCGAATGAGAAATGGAGAACATGCATTGATTACTTAGAATTGAACAACGCATTTCGAAAAGATAGTTTTTCCCTTCCAAGGATCGACCAGCTGGTGGAATCAACTATAGGACATGAATTGCTATCTTTCATGCATGCGTGCTCGAGATATAACCAAATCCCAATGCATATTTCTGATCAGAAGCACACCAGTTTCGTTACTAATGTTGGATTGTATTGTTATGTGGTGATGCCGTTTGGACTAAAGAATGCAGGAGCGACTTACCGGCGCTTGTTCAAAAGGATGTTTAAAGACTAGATTGGAAAAACGATGGAAGTATATATGGATGATATGCTCGTGAAGTCACGATGATCAAGTGACCACATTAGAGACTTGGTAGAAATGTTCAGCATCCTCCGACATTATAGGATGAAAATTAATCCTTTGAAGTGTTCTTTTGGCATAGCATTAGGGAAGTTCTTGAGTTTTATTATTTACGCCAGTGGAATTGAAGCTGATCCTACGAAGATTTAAGCTATCCACGATATCCAAGCACCAAAGACTGTCAAACAAGTACAGAGTCTGAATGGGAAGGTTGCTGCCTTAAGTCGATTCATTTCCAGAGCAACGGATAAATGCATTCATTTCTTTGACTTGATTAGGAAAGGAAAAGGATACTTTGAAAGGATGCGGGATTGTAAAGACGGGTTTCAAGCCTTGGTGAATCACTTGGAAAGGCCTCCCGTCTTTTTAAAGCCAATGGATTATGAAGATTTATACATCTATTTGGCTGTATCGATGCATGTTATAAGTGTCAAATTACTTTGTAAGGAGAATCGAATCCAAGGACCGGTTTAATACGTCGGCAAGCGATTTTCGGGAGCTGAAAGGAAATATCCTAAAATAGAGAAGTTGGCTACTGCATGTTGATTGCATCATGAAAGCTCCTCCTATACTTCCAGGCGTTGTTGATCAATGTTTACACCGATCATCCGTTATGACAGGTCCTGCTGAGCTCGAAGTTCCTTCTCATCGAGTGACTTACTATGATCCCAAAACAAATAAAGATCTACTCTTGGAATCTCTAGACTTCATAGCTGAAAAGCATAAAGAAGTTGATTTGAGGGCATCTGTGCATCAACACTGAGTCGCCTGATACACAACATTAAAGTCTGACCTAGAATCTTTGAAATCGACGATCGTGTCTTGAAACAGGTTTTTCCTACCTCGTTTCACATGAATCCAATCTGGAAAGGACCATATGTCATTGAACAGAGTCTTAGAGAGGGAACTTTCATACTAGCGATTGTTGATGGCATCACACTCCTAAGGGCATGGAATAGCGAGCATTTACGATGCTATTTCACTTCGTATATTTCTTTTTCATTCAGTTGTATTTACTTTCATAATTTGCTTTAGCATTTGAATTTCCAGATAAGTAACAAGATAGATTATGTCATTCCATTCCGTTTAGCAGATAAAGTTTTGGACTTCCTTTAGATTTATATTTCATGTAGCATTATGTACTAATTACATGAAAAAACTTATTAATGTCGATATGTCTGAATAGGTTTTCAGAGTTAGAATTAACTATTACACTAGTTCCTAATGGGACTAAACGGGATGAGCATGGTCCAATTATTCATTTGATAACTCTCGTTCATAATCCAATGGACAGGATACACAATGAGGAATGGGTGTAACTTGGCCATTTGATGAACGAATAAATCTCGCTAAACGATGGGACTAAAATAAAATAAGAGCGATCATGACACAACCGATCGCTCGCTAAATTAAACCTCGAGCCTTGAGGTAAACCAATAAATTAAGGATAGTATGATCCGACTGCTTTTTTTAATAACTTTATCTCCCTAAAGTGTGGACTAGAGTATTAACATAAATCGGGTATGAATAGACCACCTGCAAAATAACTCTAAGCCCCCAGAGTGTGGATTAGAGTATAAACATTAATCAGCTATGAATCAACCACTCAAGAAATAATTCTAAGTCCTCAAAGTGCGGACTAGAGTATAACATAAATTGAACGTGAATCGACCACTCATGAAATAACTTTGAGTCCTAGAGTGCGGACTAGAGTATAAACATAAATCGGGTGTGAATCGACCACATGCAAAATAACTCTAAGTTTCCAGAGTGCGGTCCAGAGTATAAACATAAATTGGATGCGACACGACCATCCACCAACTGACCCTTATTCCTAGAGTACAGATATGAGTATAAACAGATATATGAGTGTGGTTAGACCATTCACTATTCCATGAACTCCGACCTGAAACCGATGGAAGGAGTATAAACTCGTTAAGGATGGAGTTTGACCACCCAACATCTAATCCCGCTAACCCAAGACTAGAGGCGGGAGTATAATTACTCAAACTGCTGAATTAGACAGCGTAACACTAAGGCTCGAGCCTAGTATTTGATGCGACTCAAGGCCACGATCACATGGGGACCTTGGAATAGAGCTAGTGGATTGTTATTAGAATTAACGAACAACGAATTGCAAGTACATTAAATGGAAAGTAATAGTTCAACTACTTAAATAATAATTTACATGAGGCAGCTCAACAGAAGACAAAACTTTTATTCACATGATAAGTTTCAAAATTACGGTACAAGATTATTAAGAAAACCGAGGGTTGTACCTATACAAACATGACAAACAAAAAACAACTACAAAAAACAAACATTTGTGCAAACTACGTGCACACCAAGCCGAATCGATGGCTATTTCTTTTGCCTTCTCTCCTTTTTGGATTTCTCGGGAGTGGTGCCAGCTGAACTTCTGCTTGTTCTCTTCTTTGATCCTTTACCACCCTTGGTAGGAGAGAGTTTGAAGCCTAGAGGGAGCTTTATGGGAATCAACACACCAGGCATAATGACGTGTAGTGGGACAAGATTCGAATCATCGATGTCCGCCTCGGCGGGATCAGCTTTGGCATTTCTCTTTAGCAACTCCTCCTTTTCGATGCATTCCTTCAAGCTTATCTCATTAATGTGTTCGAAGGTGCTGGTAATCACAACATTATCATATTCATCCAGGACCAGTGGATCTTCAGCCTTGTCATCATCGAGTGCTCCGATAACTTAAGCATTGGGCCCTGGAACATCAGTGGTCGTCGATATCTCTATTGATATCGCTTATTTCTCCATGGCGGTGTCACTTTTAAGAGTTTGGCTGGGATTCGGAATACCTGCGGATTTGTCAGAGCAAAATGATAAGCCTAAAGCAATTGGCAAGAAGAACAAAACCTCTTAGAGAGTGGGGAGTAAAGTGGAATACATGCATCCGACTGTCTCTCGGTTGTCGTAGGAGTGCACCTTCCAAAATAGGGGTCAAAACTTTAGATTGGTAACCGGATTTATCAGGATCGTAGCTCAGGTCTTGCCCTGGACCAAAAGAAACCGATGCTCCAGCCGCTTGGAAAAAAGAGGGGCTTTTAGGATCAGACTCTGAGGATTTAGCAATATTTTTCCCTCTACCGAAAAGCGCTAAAATTTCGAAATATCGAAGTCTCATGGTGGCAAGGTCTAGGTGTTCATTTCCGCCAAGGATCTCTCGTACTAATTTCTCTTTATCTTACTTGGCATCATCCAGCTCCTTATTTTTCATCTTGAAAATATACTCCCAGGCTTCAGCAAGTGACTCAGGGTAACTTTTGCCAAGAAAACTTAAGTCACGGTGGATAAGGATTTTAGCGTTATATTCTGTAACGGCCCAATTTTTTTTACAAGTATTTTTCACTTGTATTTTTTTAAAAAAAACTTTGGGGTTTATTTAAAGTGATTAAAAATATAAAAAAAAAACAATTGACCAAATTTTTAATTAAATAATAAGATCTCAGAAATTTTGACATGGTTAAGGATTAACTTTAATTTGGAAATTTGGGGTTTTGTCGAAGATGGTAAATAACTTAATTTCTAGCAAAATCAAGTTTTAATTAAGAAAACATTAATAGCTTAGGTGGTCAAGACATTTGGGCTATTCACGACAGGTCACGAGTTCGAGTCTCGGCATGGTCAGAATTTCTAATTTTTTTAGTATATAAATGAACTGGGTAATTACGCCTTAAAAAGGGCGCCTAAATTTAGGGAATAAATACCGTATATATATATATATATAAGATTATATATAAGAAAACGTATAGAACTTTAATCCGTTATTTTTCTCTTTCCTGTAAAATTTAATTCCCAATTTATATACATATATAATTTGATTTAAATCATTTCTTTAAAATACTAAATATGGAAATTTAAAGTGTGAAACAGTTAAATTTGTTAAAAGACAACTCCATTTGAATTTTAATAAAAGGAATTTTGTATATATATATAATATGTGAAAACCAATTAAGTTTGTTAAGTAATAATTTTGAAGAATTTAGTGTATTAATGAACTGTTGGATTTCGCGTTTATAGGACGCGTAAAATTTATGGTACAAGTAACGTAATAAACGTATAAAATTTAAAACGTTATTTTTATATAAATCTTGGGTGTTTTATATTACGTCAGTTTGGCGTATTTTAAAAATCATATTTCAACATCCATATGTATTTAAAATATCGTATCAATGGTCTGTATACAAAATCAACGCTTACTTTAATCACGCATATAAAGTATAGAATCCAAAGCTTTGTATAAATGGCAATTAATATTTTCGCAAGCCTTATCTCAAATCTAGAGGAATAACGTGCATATCCAGGCATCAAAAAAGCACGCAAATCTGAATTTAAAAGAGAAACGTTCAAATCTGTTTGTAACTGTTCTTTAAAATATAATGATAATAATCAACTCTTCCATTTTGATTTAAACATACCATATATTTCTTCTTAAATCACGCATATATCATTTGAGAGAAAATCAATTTTGCATTCCTTTGCGCGTGACACAAAATTTTATTCTTTTAACATTTTTGGCATTTGCCTCTTACCTTTTTGTTTCTTGAGCATGTCACTGTATTCATTTATTCACGCAACCTAAATGGACCAATATATTTGATTGCCTAAAATCAACTCATGCATTCAAATTTAACCTTGCCTATCTTTTCAAATTCTCACATTCCTATTTATATCTCTCTGTTTCCACTGCCTTTATTTTGCAAGATAAAATTTTTCGTTCCTATAATCACGCATATAAAGTAAAAATCATATTTAAATATACTTATCGATTAAAATATCAGTTAGTGATTTTTATAACAAATGTTACTTTTGTTTTAACTATCAAAATTTGTTTTAAACATTTATAACAAACTTTTGTATCCAAATATCTTTTGCCTAAAATCAATCTCTTGCCTAATATCAGTTCTTCCAAATGCCGTTTCTTCAATCTACAATCACGCAACTATCAAATAAAAAAAAATGTTGAAATCAAAACTCATAAACTGGCAATGAATATCACGCATATAAAAATCAAATCTAATTGCTAACCGTGGTCCCTAAAATCACACGAGCCTTATCCATTCAAACAAGATAAAAACTGGAAATAAATCACTGAGCTCTGCTTGCGTTTTCTTTTTCCATTGATTTCGCCTCAAATCAATTCTTTATCTGCAAAACGTTCAATCTTCTATCAATGCTGCCGTTTTTTTTTTCAATCTCTTGCCAAGGTATTCACATTCAAACTTTTTGAACGTACGAAATTTTGCTTTATCAATCAATTGTTTAGGCATGCCAAGATATGTTGCCATTTTTGTACCGAGCCCTTTTGATTTTCTTCACGTGTATATGTTTTCTTGCATCTAAAGCATACTCTCCCCTCTATAAATATATTAGCCTGGTTCGTATTTTATCTCCTCATCTTGCATAACATCATCCACAAGGAGAAAAGCTTCTATCAGGTAATATTACTATTCCTCTTCTTCTTTTGCATCCTCTCTGTTTTCCTTCTTCAGTTTTTTTCCTTTGCTTTCCCATCTTTTGGCTCGGCCACTCCAACCCTGACTACCACTCTAGTGCTCAGCCAAGTTTCCTACGAGACATATATTTTGAAAAAAAACCTTGTTTCTAGTAGCAGTGGATATGTGTGTTGATGATGAGGTCTTAAGAGAAATGCATTACCTTGCAAATTCATTCAAGTCAGGTCAATAACCTGTAGGAAGCTAGGTTATGGAATTAGTGTAGTTATGATGTAGTAAGTGTTATTCTGGATGTACTTATCACTAATGATTTGTGCATGTTTTACCATCTTGTAACAGTAGATAGCAGAGAGACGCAAGTTGTAGGCAGAGAGTTGCGTGAGTTTTGTTTTGCATAGGATGTTAGACATGTTTAAAAAAAAATAAAAAATAAATAAATAAATAAATATAAAACGAGAGTAAAGAAGAATATAACAGAGGGAGAGAAAGAGAGTTTTCAGGGTTCATCAAAATATAACATGTTGGCATAGTGAGTGAGCCTTCAGTTGCATATAGGCATATCATATAGGCAGGCTTTTAGTGAAATCTTGACCGTGTTTTAGGTAACTGACTTGGGTAGTTATTCGTTGATGATAGTAAAAATTTTAAAGAAAAAATGATGTATCCGTGCATGTTTTATAAAATATATATATAAGATTCGGTTGAAAAAAAAAGGGAGAAAGCCTGTAATACTTCAGATAACAGAGAAGATGTTAGGTGGAAATGTTTAGTTGCATATAAAAGCATATAACTGCAATATGCTTTATAGTTGTGTGGGACAGTGCATAAGACTGTAGGTAGTAGAGTATTGGATGCACTTGTACATGCATATATCACGGCCTATAGGAGAAAAACTTCACCATTTTATTTTAGATGGCCTTTAGGTAAATTTTACCTTGATTTTTGAAATGGCATGGTTCAGTAATGGGTAGGAAAAGTTTCGTTATGTTTTGATAGTATACCCAGTGGAGTGGTCGAGCAAGTCGAACTAATTCTCGTCCTATTTTTAATTTTTGCTTTGACCGTAAATTTCTAAAGTCACGTATCCGGTATTTGGATCTTGTTATAGATTTGAATCTAGGCGTGACATCCGGGATATTTGATCGTTACTCTCTGTTCGTTTCTTTTCCGGTGGATTTTCGTTTTGAATCAAAAAATTTCTGCAGCCTTCAGGTGAGTTTTTCTCACCAGACAAACATGCCTATATTTCTGTGAATTATCGCAAGTGTATGTGTAAATTATTATTTAACTGTTATCTGTCTGTAATATAACGTAGGATGTTAAACTCCATTTAAATTGACACCTCATCAGTTATTTATCTGTTGTAATATTTCTGCAGTTATATTGTTAAATGTTTATTTACTGATTTAAATCATCACTGCAAGTTCCCTATAAATTTAAATCGTTAAGGCTGAAATGATAGGCCTAAAACGATGATTATTATGCATTTATTCAGTTAACTGTTAAATTTTAACTTGGGATTGCGGGTTTGAAATGATAGAACCCGGGGTTTGTAAAATTGCGGATTGAAATGATATAAATCCGTATCACTTGACCTAGGCTAGAAAATTTTATACAGACCCGTGGTTCCTATAATATTTTTCTGAAATATTTTAAAATTATTTTTAAATGGAAGTTTATAATATTGTGGTTTAATGTATTTAAAGGATTTTTATAAAGATTTAAAAATGATTTTTGAATGAGTTAAGATTTTAAATAAATAAATATAACTTATTTGGAAAAATTCTGGATTTTTGTTAAGATGAGATTTCAGTTAAGAAATAATTGATAATAAGTTGTATTTGGAATTTAAACTAAATTGATAAGTTAATAACCTATTACAGCATTTAAATGCTGTCTTTTAAAATTGGACTGTTTAACCCATAAACTTTAGGTAGCATTTCATAGGTGCTGCAGAAATTGAAATTTGGTTTATTTAAATTTATAGAAATTTATTTTGGGAATAAGTTAAATTTTTGGAATTTAAATATGTAATTAATAAAAATTAAGAAATGGACTTTGGATTGTTTTAAAGGAAGAAATTGATTTTAAAGTTTGTTAAAAGCAATAAATTCCAAATTAAATTGAATAAGTTGAAATGGTATATTATCAAATGAAATGTTTTAATCAAGAATTTGATATTGAAGGTATTTGAAATATATTTGATTTGTAAAAATACCATTTTTAAACTATAACCACGGGGTATAATAACGTTTGGTTGGCAAAGAGACCGGGATCGGATATGGACATACTCTCTGTCGATACCGAAAACCACTTTGACTAACCGTGTACGCGGTGGAGATTCCAGAATGAAGTAGGATGGTGGTGACGGTTTCTTTAAGGTAAATACGTGGACCCGACTCCCGTGAGTTGGCATAAGGTGGCTAAAACAGGAGCGATTCTTGGATTAATGAGGTAGCACCTCTGATCGAACGCACTTCTTCGTATGCCATTCTATTACTCTTGTGATTGTTTTGGTGCGCACCTTTGATTTGGGAGTGTTGTTCGAGGTGGGCGGTAACTGCGGCTACGCGTTTCCACCGGTCCGGATAGCAATTGGTATATCTACCCTGGCATTGCCTAGTTGTGCCGTGTCACCTACCATAGCGAGCCTCCTACGAGTTTCTATTTGTGTCGTACCTATGGAGTACCCTCTGGTAGCTTCCCGATCAGGAGGTATTACGGTACTGTATAGACTATTGGCATTATTTGTGTTAAGGTGGAAAATGTAAAGCCTTAACGCTATGTAAAAGTAAGTTTATTTTATAAATAGACACTATTATAATAGCGCAATATACTACATAGTAAATAGTTTAACGGATCCTTAGAGGATGGGCGATCCCAAGCATCCTTTAAGTTACTTGCTCTATATTACAGTACACTTGAATTAGCTTACACTATATAAGTATGTATGTCCTGACTCGAGTGTTTATGTTTTATGTTACGCTCGGGTCAGCCTGAGTTGCAGTTCAGTTTTCATCCCGGAGCTAGGATTTCTGTAGATCACTTTCAAGCTGCTGGCAAACTTCCTTTCCAGTTCTTTATCTAAAATTTTGAAATCAAGACTAGTGGACATTTGGACTGTTTACTGATAAGTTAAAACTATATTTGGATTTAAGACTATGTAAATTTTACTTGAGTAAGAATATTTAACTATGTAAATTTTACTTGAGTAAGAATATTTATAGTGGCTTCATGAACCACTAAGTATTTTTAATTCCGCTGCGAGTATTCTGATTCTATGTCTGTGATTCTGTGATTAATTATTTACTGCATATTCTGAGTTCTGCCAAATTTATTTTTACAACGCGGTATTTTGAACAATTCAAGTCCGACATGTGCGGATGCGAATGGTTGAAAACACCGGGTCGTTACATATTCGATGATCAATGGATCTAACATGTTCTTTATTTCATTCCGACCGGACTCTTTAGCATCCTCCACTTGGGCTTCAATTTGTTTCGTCATCTCCTTACGGTCTTCCTCTCTTGCCTTTCCTTTGTGAGCTTCTATTTTAGCAAGTTTCTTGTCATTTCATTCTCAAACTCCTGGCTTCAACGGCCTCTTTACAATATCTCTGTATTTATTCTTAAGCCTCGACCTTTTCCTCTCTTTCTTCTCCTAGAAGATCTTCAAACTCCTCAACGCAATGGGGAAAGATATTTTTCTCCTTTTGCAAGGTATCCTTTTCCAGAGCGAGTGCACCGCTGCAATTGTGGGTAGAATCAAGTTCCTTCTTATGGGCAACTTCAAAATGACTCACAGCCTCGGACGTTTCCTTGGCACTCTTTTCTGCCTTAGCAAGTTTCATTTTCAACTCCAGTATCTCATTATCTTCGTAATTGATTATGTCTTTATCGTAGATCGCCTCTTGCTTGATATGATTTATTTCATATTGTCGTTTGATTAACAACTCGAAGATTTTTTTCCGCTAAGTGCTAGAACGACTCATGCTACATGAAAACATCGTTAACACATGCGAGAGTGCTTGCTTTAGCGTACCCCGGGATCATATGAATTGTGGGAAGGAAATTAATCCCATCAAAACAGATTTTTAGGAAAGTGGCCTTAATTTCGACCAATTTCTCTGTCGTTGAATTATCAGGAGTAGTAGTCGGCAAGGATGGATCTTAAGTGGTAATTGGATGCATGCTTAATCTGTGGTCATGAGATTTCCTAGAGCCGGAAGAACCAATGTACTGGTTTTGTGATACGAAAATTTGAGGTCCACGGAAGGAAGTCTGGTCTCCACTATAAACAAGAAGATCTTCCTAGTGGTATTACTGAGGTTGGGACTTATGCTTAGAAGTGGAAGATTCTCTTGAACGATAACTTTTTCCTGTCCATTGTCTCTTTCCTTATGCTCGCCCAATTCTATGTCGTGGCTAGATCCATAATGCGTCGAAGAGCCTCTTAGGAGATCAAAAGCTCGAGACTGAGTCATTGCACCTACAAAGACAAAACAAAAATATATAAATAACCATTATACAAAAGATAGATAAAGATCATGTAGTGGAGTGCACGTGAATATGAGTGTCCTAGTCTCCTCCACTGATAGACTAGTAACCATGGCCTTGCTAATAGGCATTTTCTCTACTCCGTCGGTAGGAAGAATGCCTTCACCACTTCTAGTGGAAGAATTGAGCCCCTCGATATTAATGTTTGGGAAGTCATGGGTCATAATGTCATTGGGGATCTGCAAATTTGAAAATCCTGTCATTGAACTTTCCAAGTCTTGGGGAAGATGACTCTTCGTCAACAAAAGTGAAAACAAATTCAAGATCTTTAGCAGTTTTCTTCTACGAAGTTTATTTGCCAGTTTCTTCCTTCTCTTGTTGGAGATTGGGGTTGCGCACCTCGTGACAGTTCGACCATGGGCGCCTTGCTTGGGCTTACATCAGCGTCGCCAGGCTCCCTATCTGGGCACTCTTGATTTCACCCTCTTCAGCGTCATCCTGAACCCCCTCAATTGGGGGTAAAATAGGGTTGCTGACATCCCCTTCTTGCTCTAACACGTTTCTCAGTAATGCAGCACTTCTAGGGAGCCCAATACTATGACCCTCTTCCAGTAGCCTAAATAGAGATAATAACTCGTTAGTTATGAGAAGTCTAATGTCCTTTTGTTTGATAGGGATGACACAAATGGCGAAGACCGCTCTTGAAAAAATATTACCCTCAGGACGTGGGCGAACACCCATAGATATTCTGGATGTTAGTTGATTTAAAAATATGACTTGAATTAATGGAATTAAAAGTAAAGTGAAGATAACACTCAACCATCATCTTGGGAAGCCAATTGGGCACCGAATGTAGAACCACTCGTGTTTGAAAAGTGAAATTTTATTCCAACCACCCGTTAAGACTTGGCAGTTGGGTGAGCTTAAGTAAAACGTAGGAAAGACTTCCTGACCGTCGTTTAAAGTTAAATGAACCTTATGTCTTCAAGAGTTGGCGGACAAAAAAGAATACTCATGAACAGTAGAAAGCTCCATGGAGGAAGGCGTAGCTATTCAGGTGAAGTTGAGTGGGAGCTATTCCAAGATACCTTAACATTTCTCGAATAAAATATTCGAAAGGCGGCACACATTCAGCCCAGCATATGAATTTGTTGCACACTATGTACCCTTCCGGGGGCAAATGAGGCATGTCATTTATCGAAGAAACCAGGATGTCTTCGAATAGAATTATGTGTTTGGAACATAGCCTGTAAAGGGAGCACCACCAATTCGAGAGGCTTGAGAATCTATCGGGTTATCTAAGAAATGGCGCCTTCTACAGCGTCAGGCATAGAACTTAATCCACCGCCGAGAGGATGGGAACATCTGAAAAAAGGTTGACTGACGGATCAGAAACTTCCATTCGTTTGACCTGACGACTAGGAGAAATCCTACCATACATAGTCGAAGAGCTCAATTTTTCTTTAGGATTGCTATGCCGTGAGGCAAGTCCAAAAGACATTGTAGATAAACGCTCATCTATAATCCAAATTAACTATACTCAGTAGACGATTGAGATTAGAAAAATTACCTATTCCCCCATGCAAAGTGTGAGCTAATGTAGTGTAGTTAAGTGTATAAAAGAAATAAATAGCTTAAAATTAGAAAACAAATTTATATGACAAGATTTTGGATTCCGACTAGAGTGACCGTGATCGCTGACCATCTCAACTGGCAAGGAGATTGATCGGTTGTGAAAGCTTCAGGATCGACTGTTAGAATATCAAGGTGTGAATCTATCATTCAAGTCCGTATGTTATGCTTTAACTCATGTTGAAAGTTCTAGGGATTTGATTGTTCAGTCTCAAGTTCAAATAGTGAATATGCAAGTTATATTGTTCATCGTCATCATATGTACAAATTCGTTGAGACGGATTGGTAGTAGTTGCTCAAACAAGTAAGTTTGGATTAGGTTTCAAGTTCAACTCAAAAAACATGTATGTTGAGTTGTGATGCCCTATCCCGAGACCCGCATTAACAAAGAGTATTACAGGGTAATATTATCTGCTAGTGCGAAGAATAGGGATGGTTAGGAGCGACCATCAATAGCTTTGTCTTAAACATCTATTAAATACGTCGATTTGGTGCTCCATTTTTTTCCAATCTCAAGTGGATCGATTATTCATTAAATGATTTATACAAAACTATAGGTGGCTAACAGATCTATCAGAACAAAATACAAAAACTAAATGTACAACATATCATAGAACAACAAATAGATACACACTCACACACATATACACTGGTACATCACAGTACAATACAAAATGATGCATCATAAATAGTTCGAAGACCACACTATATATAACAAGTCAAAAATATACATATTAGAGTCAAACAAAAGGCTACAACAAAAAAAGATGATAAATAGATATCCAAGCGAGAGCACCAAAGCGGAGCTAAGTCCAAAAGCTATGTAACCTGAAGCAACTCGGTCCGACCCGGTTACCCTGGTATAAAATACGTGGGTCGGTCTAGCTACAACATTAGTTTAGTAAGATAAATGATAATACGAAGCATAAGGTAAAGTGTAGGGAATCCTTTCGAATGAGAAAAAACCATGATAAGAGCATGTCACTACATCAATGAGGTAATTCACTAAGTGTATGTCCTTGAAAGAGGTAAACTTATCAATAAAACACTACTAGGTATAACAAACTTTATCCACTATCTATATAATAACTAAATTAAGCCACAACAATATCAACTATCCATAAATATACGCCTCATCTCATCGGCGTATACAAATCTCAAAAAGGCCAAAGAATGGCAGTATGAATCATAATATAAATAGAACTCAGCTAAGAGTTCAAAACTCTGAATGTAATCACCATATAGTCAATACTGTAGCAGTCATACTAAATAGATAACTCAATAAAGGCAATTATGGTGAAAACATATATAAATCATCAAAATTTTAGAAATCGTCACAAGGAAATCTAGAAAACATCAATATAAGAAATATGACCCAATAGTCCAATAAAAGCCTAATTGCTAAATGACTATAGGATCCAACAGTCCAGTAAAAGCCCAATAGCTAAATGAAAATAGGACTCAACAGCCCAATAAAAGCCCAAAAGAAAATTGGAAATAGGACCCAGTAGTTCAATAAAAGCTTACAGCTATAAATAATTAGGACGGCCAATATATGGCCCAACAGCCTACCAACTACTTATGCATAAGAGACCCAATAGTCTCCATAATACCCAATGGTCCATGGATAGCCCAACAGCTGTATATATACACATAGGACCCAACGGTCCATAAGCGACCCAAGAGTCTAAGTGCAGGCAATCACTTGTGAATTTGTCACAAACTCCTAGAGAGGAACCCAGAAAGTGGAAAGTACGTCCTATACCGCACGTTCCAACTTAGCAGTTTCCTAACCACTAGTCTATGCTTACTAGAAAGCAGTAAAAATATTTGCCTCATCTCATTGGAAAATACGACCCGAAAGTCAAAACATTCAAACGGACAAGTCAGAAATTAACCGATAAAGTAAACGCATGTGTCCCATACCACTTGTCTTACTACAGAGTTTGATTATCCTTCTGATACACTTGAATAGTGCAAAAACGTGTATTTTATATAGAAAATAATTTTTTTGAAAAAACAAGCATTTAAAAATAATTTTCAAAATAATTTTGAAAAACAAATCTTTGAAATTCTCTAATTATACAGAATATATTATTTTAATAGCTTTAAAATAATTATTAATATCGTAAAATATCTATTTCGAAAGATATCTTAAATTTTTTTCGAAAATGGTTTAGAAAGCACGTGCAAAGAAAAAACAAAAAAATCAACAAAAATTCAATGAAATTATTCACAAAATCGCCATACGAAAATCTTCTAAAAACTCACCAATCCAAAATATGGATAAGTGGTAACATTGGCTCTTCCATCTTAGGGTCAAGCGGATTAAAAACAACATCGAAAGAAATCCATGTAAAACAATTCAGAAATTTTCAGCTGGAGCAAAACATGCTTTGATTCAAAGTTCTAAGCAAATTTACAACTAGTTACAAAGGTCTATAAGCTTTGAAATTTTACAGGCATAGGGTTCAACAACTTTAGTTTAAAGAAAAATAATAATTAATACAAACGGATAAGAAACGGGAGGGATATAATGTCACAAAGTTGGACTCATAGCTAGATTTTACCGTAAACGGCTGGAGCAAAACTTGCTCTGATTCAAAGTTCCAAGCAAGTTTTCAACTAGTCACAAAGATCTAAAAGCCTTGAAATTTTACAGATATAGAGTTTAACAACCCTACTTTAAAAAAAGAATGGATACAATCGGACAAGAAACAGAAGAGATATGATGTCACAAAGTTGAACTTCCAGCAAGATTTTACCGTAAACAGCTGGAGCAAAACATGCTCTGATTCAAAGTTTGACAGCATATTTCTATAAGCTATAGAGGTCGGAATGACTTTAAATTTGAGATACATGAAGCTAAATAACTCTACCTTAAACTGGAAGAAGAATCACGCAATTTGGACAAGGTATGAGAAAGTTATGATGTCTCAAAGTTGTACCCAGGCAATGATTTCGCTACGAAAATCTGGAGCAAAAACATGCTCCGAATCAAAGTTTGGCAGCATATTTCTATAAGCTGCATAGGTCAAAATGATCGAAAATTTGGCATGCATAAAGTTTAACACTCATATTTTAAACTGGAAAAATAATCACACAATTTGGAGAAGGAATGAGAAAGTTATGATGTCTCAAAGTTGAACCCGAAACAGATTTATACTAAATTCAAATCACCATTTACAGAAACGATTTTTTTTTAGCATTTCAACAAGCCATTTTCGCTTGTTTGTGCTAGTATTCGTGATATTAAAACTCACCATGCAAAACACTTGGGCTACAAGATCGATTTGGCAAAAAGGAGCAAGCTTTAACCTTGAAAGATGCTTCAACAACCTAGAAATGGAGTTTACAAAGACATGCAAGAAGATCATCTCAATCACAAATAAACATATTCAAATTTGGAATTTGATCAAGTATTTAGGTTTAGAGGTAGATTACCTAAAATAAACTAACTTTAATTTGATAATTTCAGCCAAAAATTGGGTAAAATTGGAGATTTTAGCCTTGTTTCGGAAAGAGGAAGATGTGTTTTTAGTTTTCGTTCTTTTTCTTAGTTCAGAAAGAAGATGACTTTTGTGTATCCACATAAAATGGGTAAGGGAAGTTTCTCAAATTTTCTGGTTACGAAATAACAGGGCTAAGACCCAAAACCTTAATTAATTAGCCCAAAAGAAATTAACACCGTAAATGCTATTATACACTAACAACCTCAAGTTATAACATATATATGCAATTGTTTTACATGAAAATAAAAGGATCATTTAGCTTTAAAAATTTATTTTCATTAATAAAAACTCTTATTTTCATTTAAAAGTACAAATTACACAATAATTACGTAAAACTTCATTTTAACTTCAAAAATTATATAAAATTTATTTCCTTGTGTAATAAAATATAACAAACCATTTTCCATCATTTTTTGTGACCAAAACTTATTTTTAACCAAATTTCTTCTTTTATTTAAAATAAACATATTTAAAAATCAAATGCTTCCTTTAAAAACTATTAAAAGAAGCATTTGGCAATAATTACAAGAATTATTGCATTATCACTAAATAAAAATCATATTTCACTCATATTCTCACAAATAAACAAAATAAAGTTTCCAAAACTTTATTTTCACATTTTGTATCCAAAATCCATTGTTTGTTCCAAATAAACAATTTAAATCACCAATTTATTTTTAATTCATAATATTAAATTATAACTACCTTTATAATTTAATATTTACAGGTAATCACCAAAACCTGGTTTGTTATAAACTCCCCTCTTATGAAAATTGCATCCTCGCAATTTCTAGAGAAGAGCTATATTCAACACAAATTATTTGATCAAGCAAAAGAGGATAGATAAGCTCAAGTTCAAAATTTCTCACCTCAAAACAAGATGATAGAAAGTCAAGATAAGATTGCTCGATTAATTCCCAAGTGCTAATATTGGGATTGGCGGACCATCGAATATCTACGAGAAATACGTCATAATTTTGAAGTTGTCTTACTTTCGAAACATGATCACAGAAAGGTTGCCATACAAAAAGGTCAATCGAGTGAGATTGATTCCTCAAGTGCTTCTCGACACGGGATTTAAATTTTTTTTATCCCTTTCAATCAACAAGATAATTATCGACATGACTTTCTGTATGTCGCTACGGAAAGATCCACACCGACAATAGATTGACACAATGGAGGTAAAAAAAACTAAATAAGAGGTAGGCAGTTTCCTCAATACCACCAACCCAAATCACCATGTAAATGCAAATCGCTAGATAATGCACAAAGCAAGACAAACTCAAAGTATGGATTTTTGTACTTTTATTTAACTAAACAAATATTTCAAGGGTTTCTAAATCCATTTTCTTCATAATCAAATTCTAAAATCTCAACATTTTGAAAACTTCAAAATCCCTTAAGAATCTAATTTAATTTCCAAACTCTTCATTTAAAGTGAATAAAAAGTTTCAATCTTATATTCTACCAAAATATACTTTAGTTTGAAATATATATTTATACTAAATATCAATTCAATTACATTTAGAAAAATAGGTAGAATACGCACGACCACAAAGAAAATAAGAAATTTTCAATTTCAAACCTGCTGTAAGGAAAACAAATTTTGACATAGCAAACAACAAAATTAGATAACTCTTATAAAATAGAAGTTGTTCTTCTACGTCTAAGCTTACTAGCGACATAAAGATCATCAAAATCGGATTCACGGTTTGAAAGTTACGCAAAATTTACTTTCAGCTCAAATTTTAGAAACTTATATGAAAGAAATGTTTATTCACTTTCAAACCTATTTTAGACAGAATAAAAATCCAGATCTTCCAATGCGGAAGAAAATTTATAGCTTTCCAAAAGCTCTTTCATTTATAAAAAGTTTGGACTCATCCGGAGTTATAAATCTCAAGTTATTGTTATTTTAGCACAGCACTTTTCCAAATCAAATTTCAGCTTTTAAATCGATTTAAAATTTGAAATTTTTTCAAACCATTTTAATTTCAAACTACCTTTTCAAACAAGCTTTTTATAATCATTTATCAAATTATCTTCTTTTTCCCCAGAAAGCTAAGACATACCAAAATTATGATCAACTCTATATAATTAACATAAAAGAAACAATTCATTAATTGGAAAAAATTTCATTACTTTTCAAAATCTAACATCAAAGCAATTAACAAAGAAAACCCATTTTGAAAGAGATAGCTAATCTCTTTCATTATCAAGAAATGATTGTTGATTATTCGTAAAATAAATTTTAGGATATATATATATATATGGATATATAAAGTTTAAAAATTATTCCCACCATTAAAATAATTATACTACATAAATGGTTCATTTATCAAGACAAATCAAACTCACATTTCCACTTTGTCACAAAAATTAAATTTCTAACTAATTATTAACATAAAACAAATTAAAGTTGATATTTAATTTAAACTTGTTTCCAAAAGAATTTCACAAATTTACAACAACAAATTTTAAATATAACCAAAATTCAAAATAAAAATAGCTCACAAACTCATGCTAATAGTTTAAAATTAGCATGTAAAATTTCAAAATTTTCAAATAATACAAGGGTATTTCCTAGCCATTGATTTATAGAAAATGACTCCATCGATTGGCTGCGGAGTTGAACTAATGATCAAAACTACCTCGCCACTCATCCAACACTCACCAGGGTTTAATGGATGCATTACTCATTCAAAATAAAATTTAACTACATTAATTAATTCCAAGATTTACTTATAAAAACTCAATTTACCGTGTCTAACTATCTCATCGTAGCGTTTAGGAAATTCCTATCGATAACGTTGATCGGGCGCACCACTAGAATTCTTAAAGTACTCGATGGACAACCCCACACAAAAATTATTTGTTATAAATAGAAATGCTTCATATATAATTTACAAAATATTCTTTGCTTGTCTCAATAAACAAAAATCCAATTACACTTAAAAACATATCTTTTATTTGAAAATTTTGAAAGTTCAAGTTGTTGCTTACACTCAAAATCAAAGAAAACAAGAAGAACTCATCGAGATATTCCCAGAATACTCGATTCATAAGATTAATGAATAAGCTGGAGCGTTCAACAAACCGAACGGTATAATGAGCCACTCCCATGAACCATACGAGTGTGGAATGCAGTAAGAGGGACGCTATCCTCCGCAACTCGTAGCTGATAAAAATCGGTGAAAGGTCAAGCCGAGGAAAGACCCTAACACCACTTAATAGATCAATAAGAGATCAATGAGATATAAGGGTAAGGGTGAGATATCTTCTCGGATGAGAAGAACTAACACTAACAACATATCATTACTTCGAGTGAAGTAATATCACAAGTTATATCAAAAAATGAGTATCCTAAGTGGATATCTCGAAAGAACAAGAACGACAACATCAATTAAATTTACTCACCTCATTTTCTTAGTGGACATCCTCGTGGGAGGATAATCGAAAGGCTAAAAACCAAGAATGATGCCAACACAAGCTCGATTGTCTGATTGGGTAGCAAGCCTGAAACAGACTCACATATAACTACAAAATTACAAACAATAGGAATTCAAAATACGTCATCATCACCTCGAAACTCAAGAACTAATAAAGATACTTTGGAATTATCATCAATATTCTGATGAACAAGAGGCAAGAAATCAGCTGAATTAGGATGCTTAAAATATAGGATCTTTACAGAGCATAAAATCGGCTTCCTAAAATCATTCCAAACTCAAGATAGTAAATACCGTGCGAATTCACAAGGAAAGAAAAACTACTAGGAACAACCTCAAAATTCTCATACATCATGCCAAGAATTATGGATCCTCTCAATAGGATTTTCAATCCTCAAATAAATAAGAAGATAAGAAACATCCAATGGTATCAACAAGCTCCTTCGATACGAATGTGCGTCAAGCACCCGTATTGAAGAGAACTAGAATAGATAATGAGGATAAAAATTATTTTAAGGATGAGATATCAATAATTCAATTATGGAATACTACGGAATAAAATATATGCCATACATATTTCCAACTTATATCTACCAAGAATGACATGAATAGGTTAAGGACACAATGATTGGGGAATTTGTAACACTTATAGTACACTTCGATGTACCGTAATATATGTTATATTCTGTGTTTATCATATATTTTTTCTAAACTCAGCTCTGATGCCAAGTTGTGACACCCTACCTCGAGACACACATTAACAAAGAGTACTACTGGGTAACTACTAAAGCGGAGAATAAGGTTGGTTAGGAGAAACCATTCATAGCTTTGTCTTAAACATCTATTAAATATGTTGATTTGGTGCTCCGTTTTTTTGCCAATCTTAAGTAGGTCGACATATTCAGTACATGCTTAATACAAAACTACATATGGCTAATGGATCTATCAGAACAAAATACAACAACGAAATGTACAACACATCACAGAACAGAAAATAGATATACACACACACACACACACACACATTACACGGGTACATCTCAGTACGTTACAAAATGATACATCATAAGTGGTTCGAAGACCACACTATATGCAGCGAGTCAAAAATATAAATGTCAAAGTCAAAAAAAAGGCTACAACAACAAAAGATGGTAAATAGATATCCAAGCAGGAGTGCCAAAGCGAAGCTAAGTCTGAAAGCTATGAAACCTGAAATAACTCGGTCTGACCAAGTATAAAATACACGGGTCAGTCTAGCTAAAACATTAGTAAGATAAATGATAACATGAAGCATAAGGTAAAGGATAGGAAATCCTTTCAATTGAGAAGAAACAATGATAAGAGCATGTCACTACTTCAATGAGGTAATCACTAAGTGTATGTCCTCGAATGAAGTAAACTCATCAATAAAACACTACTAAGTACAATAAATGCCTCTATCATCGGCTTTATCCATTAGGTATATAATAGCTAAGTTAAGCAACAACAACATCAATCATCTACAAATATACGCCTCATCTCATCGGCCTATGCAAATCACGAAAAGGCCAAAGAATGGCAATATGAATCATAATATAAATAGAACTCAACTAAGGGTTCAAAACTCCGAATGTAATCATCATATAACCAATACTATAGCATTCAGGCTAAATAGATAACTCAACAAAGGAGACTATGGTGAAAGCATATATAAATCATCAAAATTTTAGAAATCGTCGCAAGGAAATCTAGAAAACATCGATATAAAAAATATGACCCAACAGTCCAATAGAAGCCCAACAGCCAAATGAGTATAGGACCCAACAGTCCAATAAAAGCCCAATAGCTCAATGAAAATAGAATCCAACAGTCCAATAAAAGCCCAATAGAAAAATGGAAATAGGACATAACAGTCCAATAAAAGCCCAATAGCTATAAATAATAAGTACGGCCAATATATGGCCCAACAGCCTGCCAAGTACTTGTGCATAAGGGACCCAACAGTCTCTATAGGATCCAATGGTACATGGATATCCCAACAGCTGTATATATGCACACAGGACCCAGCGGTCCATAAGCGACCCAACAGTCTAAAACTGGCAATCACTCATGAATGTGTCACAAACTCCCAGAGAGGAACATGGAAAGTGGAACAGTAAGTCCTATACCGCACGTTCTCACTTAACGGTTTCCCAACCGCTAGTCAATGCCGCACTGGAAAGCAGTAAAAATATTTGTCTTATCTCATCAGCAAATACGACCCGAAGGTCAAAACATTCAAACGGACAAGTCAGAAATTAACCGATAAAGTAACGCACGTGTCCCATACCACATGTTTGACTAAACTGTTTAATACTCCGTCTCATATGCTCGAATAGTGCGTAAATGTGTATTTTTATATAGAAAATTAATTTGTTTAAGAAAACTAGCTTTTGAAAACAATTTTCGAAATTGTTTTGGAAAACAAATCTTTGAAATTCTCTTATTATGGAGAATATATAATTTTAATAGCTTTAAAATTATTATTAATATTATAAAATATTTATTTCTAAAGCTATCTTAAAAAAAATTTGGAAAACGGTTTGGAAAGCACGTGTAAAGAAATAACAAAAAAAATCAATGAAATTATTCATAAAATCGTCATACGAAAATCTGCTGAAAAATCACCAATCCAAAATACGAATAAGTGGTAATGTTGACTCTTCCATCTTAGAATTAATCCGATTATAAACAAAATCGAAAGAAATCCATGTAAAACAATTTAGACATTTTCAGCTGGAGCAAAACATGCTCCGATCCAAAGTTCCAGACAAATTTTCAACTAGTTACAAAGGTTTAAAAGCCTTGAAATTTTACAAGCATAGAGTTCAACAACTCTACGTTAAATAAAAAAGAACAGATACAATCGAAAAAAAAAGGGAGAGATATAATGTCATAAAGTTGGACTCACAGTGAGATTTTACCGCAAACGGCTGGAGCAAAACGTGCTCTGATTCAAAGTTCCAAGCAAGTTTTCAACTAGTTACAAAGGTCTAAAAGCCTTGAAATTTTACAGGGTTAGAGTTCAATAAATCTACTTTAAATAAAAAAATGGATACAATCGGATAAGAAACGGAAGAGATATAATGTCCCAAAGTTGAACTCACAGCTAGATTTTATCGTAAACGGCTGGAGCAAAACATGCACTGATTCAAAGTTTGACAGCATGTTTCTAAAGGCTGCAGAGGTCGGAATGACTTGGAATTTGACAACAAAGTTAAATAACTATACTTTAAATTGTAAAAAGAATCATGCAATTTTGACAAGGTATTAGAAAGTTATGATGTCTCAAAGTTGTACCCAGACAATGATTTCACAGCGAAAATCTAGAGCAAAAACATGCTCCGAATCCAAGTTCGGCATCATATTTCTATAAGCTGCCTAGGTCTAAATAACCTAAAATTTGGCATGCATGGACTTTAACACCCATAATTTAAACTGGAAAAAGAAGCACAACAATTTGGACAAGGGCTGAGAAAGTTATGATGTCTCAAAATTGAACGCAGAACGGACTTATACAATTCAGAACACCATTTACAGATGATTTTTTTTTTTTGCATTTCAATAGGCGATATTTGCTTGTTTGAGCTAGATTTGTGAGATTAATCTCACCTTGCGAAACTCTTGAGCTACAAGATCGAATTGGCGAAAATGATCAAGCTTTGGCCTTGAATGATGCTTCAACAATATAGAAAAGGAGTTTACAAAGACATGAAAGAAGACATCTCAATTACAAACAAACAAACATCTTCAAAATTGAAATTTGATGAAGTATTTAGTTTAGAGATAGATTACTTGAAATAAACTAACTTTAATTTGACAAGTTCAGCAAGAAATTGGGTAAAATTGGAGATTTTGGCCTTGCTTTTGAAAGAGGAAGAAGAGTTTTTAGTTTTCTTTCTTTTTCTAAGTTTAGGAAGAAGATGACTTTTGTGTACATACAGGAAATGAGTAAGGGAAGTTTCTCAAATTTTTCGGTTATGAAACTAATTGGGCTAAGGCCCAAAACCTTAATTAATTAGCCCAAAGAAATTAACAACCTAAATTCTATTATACACTAATAATCTCAAGTTATAACATACACATGCAATTGTTTTCAACCCTACAAAAATTACACAACACATTTTCATGTAACAAAAATTATTTTACATCAAATTAAAAAGATTATTTAGATTTAAAAATTTCTTTTCATTAATAAAAGCTCTTATTTTCATTTAAAAGCACAAATTACACAATAATTCCATAAAGCTTCATTTTAACTTCAAAAATACATAAAATTTATTTTCTTGTGTAATAAAATATAAAAAACATTTTCCATCATTTTTTTATGACCAAAATTTATTTTTAAACCAATTTTTTATTTTTATTTAAAATAAACACATTTAAAAATCAAATACTTTCTTTAAAAATTATTAAAAGAAGCATTTCGCAATAATTACAAGAATTATTGCATTATCACTAAATAAAAATCATATTTCGCTCATATTCTCACAAATAAATAAAATAAAGTTTCCATAACTTTATTTTCACATTTTATTTTCAAAATCCATTATTTATTCCAAATAAATAATTTAAATCTCCAATTTATTTTTAATTCACAATATTAAATTATTACTACCGTTATAATATAATAATTATAGGGAATCATCAAAACCAGGGTTGTTACATGAACCCTCTATACCGGTCCCTATCCCAAAGCAGTGCAACCGATCTCCCTCCTCAAACAAAAGCTATCGTTCCCTTTATTTGAGCAAAAGCTTGTTGATCTCTAATCCTACTGATCCCTCTCCTTAGACAACATGGCCAATCCCCTTTCCTTCTACAATCCTACAAATCCCTTATACTGCACCATCCTCTATCAAATCTCTAACATTAGTCCTCCCATGTAAATCCACTCTACCGATCCCTCTAACCTCAATGTTTTAACCATCCTCCTAAGAAGTTTCCATACTGATCCCTCTCCTACATCATCAAACAAGGGATCGGCATATCCATGCACACCACGTCCTAACCGATCCCTCTTCTACTCTCCCTTCTTCTTCCTCCATATTATCCTACCAAACCATGTCACACCCCATGATTCACCACTTCCAGACTACTTCGACCACCATTCCATCATTTCATCAAGCGCTCTTGTGATTTTCGATGGCGTGCAATCCTCTATCCCATCACTAAATCGAAAAGCATAACTTAAAAAACTCACCTATGAGAGTGTGTGAGTTAGAGATGTGGGTGAGAATTTGGACATGTTCAAAGTGGAAAAAGAAAGGAAGCGAGTTCGTGGGACGGAGTAAATTACTATGGGATTTCAAGCAGAAAGAAAGATCCTCTTTATATAGATTCCTCGTCACATAGAATAGAACCCACCAAAAAATCACTTAAAAAGTTGTCATCACCGTATCATACAAAGTCACTGAATAAGTCATCATCGACGGTGAGTCACTCTATCATCAAAATCAATATAAAAAAGAAAAGAAATTAAAAATTGGAAAATAATATGAAAGTAGAATATTCAAACAATACAAATAAATCAACACTTAATAGTAAATCATTTACTGCATATAGTTTCATATAATCAAATAAATGCTAAAAATAGATAATTCATACGTATTCTAAAATCAATAAAATACTTATCTAAACTTAAACATAGTTTAATAATTATAATAACGAACTAATTTCTTATTGTTATATATAAGTAATCAATTACTAAATATTCATTAGTAATGTTAGAAAATTTATTTTAAATTTACGAAACGGTTTACAAAGTTCAATATTACATACAGGCATTGTTTCATAATTACATAAGACTCTATTTTAAATAAATCTAAATCATTTGCATTAGTTAAATTTACTTCTAATTAGTTAAACGCATTATTTAAAACTTAATTATATTTATAGATTAAAATGTCACACATTATGACATGATTATTGGTACCATTTGAATATTGCAATTAAATTCACATTACTACAACAAAGCTACCATTTTACAATGCCTGTTTTACAACGGGCCATAAAAAACCGTTGTAATAGAAACCTTTTACAACGATTTTCTTAAGCCCATTTTAATATGTGCAACTTTTCATCATCTAATACATCTATTACAACGTTGTCAGCTTGTCTGTTGTAATATGGTCCTACTACAACAGTTTTAGGCCCGTTGTAATAGATACTAGTTTTTAGCTCTATTACAACGGTTTTGGCCAGTCGTAATATAGTTCTATTACAATGGTTTTCGGCTCGTTATAGTATAGTTCTATTACAACGATTTTCGACCCGTCATACTAGATACCAGTTTTCATCTCTATCTGCCCGTTGTAGTAAATTCCTATTACAACCATTTCATTTTTCCCACTGTAATAGATGCCAATTTTCACAACTCTTTTTTTGATAGTTGTAGCTGCCATTGGTGTTTTCTTCAAGGCTTATATTATTTCTGAGCACTCAAGTATATGGCTTACATCTTACACACACATACTTATAGCTATATAGCCGGTTGAACCGGTCATCTATTACACACACTAGGCAGTTATAATAATCTGCCTTTACATAAAGTCATACGCATTAATAAAAGTAATAATATAATATATGACAGCGCATAATCTGGAGAGTTCTCTTGTCCTTTGAGATAAGATTCCTTATTAGTGGAGTCTTAGTTGGATTACAGCTGTATGATTGTCTTCTAGTCCGTATCTGCCATCTCATCCATTGGATTAAACTCTTCTAATATCATCATGTCGTTTGTACTAAGGTCTGGACTGGATTCTAATTCTGGTTCAGACGTTTCCTGATCGTAAATTACAACATCATTGTTTGGATCAAACATATGTTCTGCTGCTGGTAAGGGTAGCAGAACTTTTAATTCCATCTCGCCCCATATTTGATAGCGTGATGTTTCTGCTTGTAGAACTAATTCTTTCCAGTTTGGGGGAGGACTTAGCGTTACTGATGACTGATGATATTGCCAAGGTTTATCTGCTCCGAACCAAATAGGCGTCCCTTCATACATCTGGAAATAACATCTTAAACATTTTGACACATTATGTCGTGTATAATTTACGTGTTTGAAAATGACCATTCGATGCGTTGTTGGCTTAATTGTGTGCTTTTTATCAAACTAAAAGACTGGAGTAGTTGAACTAATACATACTATTATGGCTGGAAAAACACGTAAATATTGTTGAGCTACCAATGCAAAACGTTTACCAAAGCGTTCTAAGACTGATTCTTCAACTGGATTGCTAAAATTTATCCTAGATAGCATTCCATGATCAAATAAGCTTACTATTTTGTCCAAGTCGCATGGTAATTGCGAACTATCTACTCTGGTGCGTAGCATGTTGGATCTCCTATCTTGGACTACCTTGAACTGAACCGTTTCTATTATTCGTTTAAAGTAGGTTGCAAGTAGCTTTTGCAACTCTTCCTGGTAACTATTCCATCGGTCATAAGTTAGCTTTTCTATTTTGAGGACTAATTTTTGTCCTCCTTGTTTGCATAACTCATCAAGGATTGGCTCTGGTCGTAGTTTGAGATGATTTGAAAGTTGTTCATAGGTTAGGGTTTTTGGTCTTTTGGGAATTTGGTTGAGGAGTTCCTCCTTTTCCCGGACTAGCTGTGAAATACGATGCTCTAGTAATTGGTTGGTTTTGTGGACGTATTCATGCTTCTGATTTTCTTGCTCTAAGAACTGATTTCTATGGATATAGTGTTGTAATTGGGCTTGACTTCGTTGGTATAGGCTCTGTAAGTCGTTTGTTGTGAGGCCTGGGAATTTATTAGGTCTGTTGGGGATTGAGGAGTTGATGAGGCCGTATGAGAATATGATTGTTGACAGTCTGGATCAATATAATAATTAGGACCAAAGCAATTTCTTGCTTCGTCCAAAGCTTGTTGCAGATTGTAAAAACCTTTAAAAACTGGATTTTGAAAATTTTGTATAGCCATCTGCACTTGGCTATAATGTTTAAATACGCCTGTAAAATTGCCTCTAAAAACTATGTAACAAAAGAAATTTTTTGAAAGAGGCTTTTGTTGTATTTTTGAGAAATAGTATGCAAAACAATTTCCAAGCCGTTGTTTATTTCTTCGTTCATTTTAAATAGTCTTTAAATTCCACAGATGATCAAGTAAACATTGCTGGGATAAATCGTTTATTTTAACAAGAGGTTTGAATTTTCTAGGATCGTTGCTTTTAAACTGGATCAGAGAAGTTTGACCAAAGGTCATGCATGGGGTGTTAACCTCCATCGTTTGAGTATTACTGGTTCTAACTGGAGATTGAGCCTGTGAACTTGATTCTGTTGGTGGCGTTGTAGGCGATTTCACCTCTGTTTTAATTGTTGGGGCTTTTGCCTCCACATTCGTTTTATTACTGCTGTTATCTATGGACTTTCCTGTTTCTTTGTTCATATTGTATCTCTCCTGCATACAACAGACTTGGTTTAAAACCTGGAATAATCTTCGTGATAAAATATCAGCTAACTGATTGTTTTTGCCTTTAATGTGTTCGAAATTTATCTTGTATCCATTACCCTGTATAAGGTTCTGCAAATTTAACCATCTGGTTCTATTTACTTTCTTAGAGTTTTCGTTTGAAATAAATTTGACGATTGCTTCACAATCTGTTCGGACTGTGAATTCTTTATTTAGATATATTCTATATTTATCTAAGGCATTGATTAACGCTTGTATTTCAAAATCTAAGGATGTCCATTTAGTTTCTTTATTAAAATTACCGCTTGCATAAGCTGCAATTTCTGTTGATTTGTCACTGTATTTTGATGGTTTGCATTTTAGGATTGCTCCCCATCCTTCTTTGCATCCGTCGCATTCAATGATAATGTAACCTGATTCTAGTGGTAGTTCTAGCGGACTAATTTTTTTAACTGCCTCTTTAATTTTTTGGACTAATTTTATATCTTCTGAATTAAATCGTGTTTCTCTGTTTTTTGAAATTTTACCATATAGAGGACCTACTAATTTTGCTAAATTAGGAATAAATTTTCTAGCATAATTTATTAATCCTAAAAAAGCTTGAATCTTCTTTTTATTATCTAGTTTATCTGGAAATTCTATAATTTTCTGGGAAATGTGTGGCTGAAGTTCAATTTTTCCATTACCAATTTCTAGACCTAAAAAAGAAATTTTTTGTTTAAAAAGCTCCATCTTTTTCCTTGATATTACGAAACCATTATCTTCGATTTCTTTAAATACTATTTTTAAATGCTGTTCGTGTTCTTTAATGTTTTTACTTGCAATTAAAATATCGTCAATATATACTAAACATAAATCATATTTTTTAAATATTGTATCCATAAATCGTTGAAAAATTGCAGGTGCCGTTTTTAGTCCAAAACTTAATATGTTCCATTCAAAATGTCCTTCAGAACACATAAATGTTGTCCAACGTTTAAAGCTTTCTTCTAACTTTATTTGGTTATATCCTGATTTTAAATCAAACTTGCTAAATATTCGTTTATTTTGTATTAAATTTATTAATGTATCTTTGTTTGGTATATTATAACCATCATCTTCTGTATTGTCATTTAATCTTTTATAATTGTAAACTATTCTTGGCTTACCTCTTTTTTGTTCAGAATGATTTCTAACTAAAAAGGCTGTTAATCTATGTTTACTGTCAGATCTTCTAATTAAGTTTTGTCTTATCATTTCTTCAATCTGTGTTTTAAATTCTTTTATATCGGCTGGGGAATAATCAATATTTATCGTTTTAATGGTTATCTCTGGATTTATGATTTTTATTTTGCAAGTGTATTTAACTTTGTTTTTTGTAATATCTTCACTAATTAATCCTAATTTTTCTAGGTGTGAAATAATCTGATATGGGATGACCTTCGTTTCTTTTCCTTTTTCTAGTTCTCTAATCGTTTCAAATGCTAACATAGCTAATACTTGTTTATGTTCTTTGGTGGGTGAAGTTTTTTCGATCCTTGGTTTGAAAAAATCTAATTCTGCCTGTCCACCACGCTTTCGAGCCAACTCTGATTGATAGGTATGATAGTTTGTAGGCAACGTGTAATTATATTTACTAAAAGTAATACTATTTCTGGAAATTGAAATACTGCCTCGATAATTAAGGATAAAATTTAAACCTAAAAGAAATTCTTGACTTTTAATATCTTTTGGAGTAATAGTACATTGTCCTAATTCGTATTTAGAACTATAATTACCAGCAAAATCTTTGAATTGAATCATTGATTCATCTGGCAATTTATGTGTTAATGTCATTAGACTTTGATTGGCTGTTTTTGATGTAATAATGTAATTTAAAGGCTTGTGATATTGTAATGGTAATAAGGAATGTGCTATTAAGCTTTTAGTGCTTCCTGTATCTATTATTGCTATTGTTTCTATGAACTTATTATTATCTAACCAAATTCGACAGTTGACTGTAAGCAGAGATGTATTATATTTATTAATATTAACTGAAAACTCTGTATTTTCCTGTATACTATTATTCAAATTATCTATTGTTTCCGTTGATTTAGATGAATTTTCATTTGGATTATAGTTTTTGTGTTTTTCTTTTAAGAAACAAACATCATTTTGTAAGGTGCTAACTTGTAACTGTAATAGTTTTATCTGCGCATCGTGTTTATCTATTTCTTCTTGCAATACCGTTTTTCGTTTATTCTATTTTGTTTTAATGAAAGCTCTAGATTAAATTGCTTTTTGGCACATAGAAAACATATTTCTATAAAGCATTTATCACATTGAAAGCGTTTAATGATTTCAGGATATCTATAACATACAAAGCAGGGTATATGATCGTTACCTCTGTTCTGTACCCACTGGTGCTCACATTCATCATCGTTATTCATTAGTGTGTAACTAATACTATTCTGTGAAGATCCTTCATCGTTATCTGAGACAATACTATATATTGATTCAGTTTCATCGAAATCGTTTTCACTAAGACTTTCTATCTCGTATTCTCCTATTTCGTCAACTAAGTTAGACCGTTGTTGATTGTTTTGTCTATTAGGACATCTCTTTGCTAGGTGATTTGGGTCGCCGCAAATAAAGCAGTTGCATTTTCTATTTGGTTTGCTTCTTTTAACATATTTTTCTTTTTTATGCTTATCAAAATGTTTAGATTTTCGAAGATATTTTCTAGGTTTGTAATATCCATAAGCTTGTGGGGTGTAAATAGCTGTTCGGCAAAATGCCCAAGCCTGTCTTTTAATTTGTTCTTGTAAAGTTGCTTCTTTACAGCGTTTCTCTAATTCTTGAAATACAAACATTATTCTTGGTCCAATTCCTAATTTAGGTAATCCTCCATATTGTGTATTCCAGTCTTCTTGTAATTTTCGTCCTAAGTCTCCTGGTAATTTTGAAAAATACTTATTACATAGATCTTCATCCATTGCTTTACCTTTTTGCGCTAGGGTAACTGCAAAATCTTGACTAAATTCTTTTATATACTTAAAATCTCTTATGCTTAATTGTTCTAAGTTTCTTATTGCTGTGCTTTGCATTAGCGTACCGCCTTTACCTGGATCATTTCCTATTAGTTGTAGTCTAATAAAACTTGTAAAATTGTAAGGGTTATTTCCTAAAGCTTTCTGTTCAGTTATTACGGCTGGATTATCTGTTTTTCTACTTTGATATATTCCTAAGGCCAATGGACCTAGGGTAGTTTCTAATACTGCCCACATATCCATTTCCGGTTTTTTATTTACTTCCCAATATCGAACTACGTTTTGTTCCCATATTAGAATTTCTTCTGGCCATAATTGTGGTGATTGATTTTCTAGTAATAGCATATTATGGCTATAAATTCTTTCATATGGTTTTCTTATTCCTTTTCCTATATAAGGGCTTTCTTGTAAATAATCTATTTCAGGTTTAGCTCATTTCTCTCTTTCTAATGGTCCTTCTTTATATTGGCCACTTGGTTCGTTGTCAAATCTACTACGGTTATTAGTTGGTATCATAGCCTGGTCCATAAAATTTGTTTCAATAAAAAAGTCACTAAGAGGGATCTGTTTGTTTAGAATATCTTCAATTAATGGCATGTTGAAATATTTTGATAATGTTGTAAAAGCATCTTCATATGTCATATCCAATTCTGTTATACATGCAATTAGCATATTATCTGTTTCTTCTCTTATATTTTCTACTGTTATTTTTTTATTAATTATTTCATGTAATGTTCTTTTGCTTTCTGTTTTAAACGTTTGTTCTACTTCCAGATCTATATCATTTTCTTCATATTGTCTGTCATATTGTTCTTCATCTACTAGATAACCTAGTATATCAAGTTCTTCAATACTTTCATTATCTGTTTCGTAATGATCATAAATTGGTTCATCATCCCAATTTATAGTATTAAAGTGATCTAGATGTTCATTTAGATTCTGTCTTACTTCTATTTCTGATTCTGTATCCGTTTCTTCTTCATTTTGTTTGAACTTATAGTTCCCAAATCTTAAACTTGGTTCTCCAAATTGGTTATTGTATATTACGTGTGATTCTGGGACAAAAAGGCTTTTATCGTTTTCTACAAAATCTTTTAATTGCCATTCAAGGCCTGCTAAGTCTTCTGGACTAATTCTTCGAGGTTCAATCATTTTTATTCCTTTGCTGGCTATATTTTGTTGCGTCGTCTATTGCTTTTTGTAAATATTTATTCATAAAATTAACCACTAACGATCTTTTTAACTTCCAAAAGGAGCGTTTCAATATGTTTGGTTTTCAAATCAAAATCAAGCGTTCTGGTTTTAAGTTCTTCTAGAATTCGTTTAGATTCTAATTCAATAGCCTTTGGCTTATTATTCTCTAGTAAGAACTTTAGTTCGTTAATAATTGTTTTTTCTGGGAGAATACTTTTTAGGCTTATTAAAGTTCGTAGGATACTTTCGTTTTGATTTTTAATAAAATCAAAATTATCTACTAACTGTTTTAAAGTTTTGTTCTTATCTGAGATGGATTTAGCAATTACTTCTAACGTTTTAGCTGTTGAATTATCGTACTGTTGTAAGGCTATTCCTAGATTTATAATTAAATCTGTAACTGAATTAAGCTATTTGTTTTCTTCGTGTAGAAGATGTTGAAAACCCTTTTCAAAATGACAGACAAATTTATAGTTGTCAATACTAACAATACTTCGTTCTTTGAAAGTATATTCAAGATTTAAATAGCTTAGGCATTTGAAGTTTGAAGAATCGATTTTGTTTTAAGGTTGTTTTTCTCAGTTTGAATGGTTCACTTCCCTATGCAGCTTATGTTTTCCAGATAAAAAATTTTCTTTGAGAGAGAATTATTTATTTATTATAGAAAATAACTATTACTCTAAAGAGCGAAACTGATACCCGTGGTTACTATAAGATTTCATTTTATTCATACTTAGCTTTCATATTACATTGAAGTTTACCATGTTCAATTAAAGACAGGAATTACGCACCCTTGCTACCCTATAAACTGACTCAAAGGGTTCTGCATCAAAATAATATTTCAACTTTATATGAATAACATTAATTCTTGTAGTAACTCTAGGATCAACTTGCTCTGATACCAAAACGAAGGGGATATAGGGCTAGATCAGCCTTTTTTTTTATAGCAATGATTTGATAAAATTTGCTAGCAAAGATATAAAATCTTGTAGGTAAATTCCCACAAGATATCCAACTAAGAATTTAAACACAAACAGACATATGTTACATAAAATAAAGAAGATACCTGATTCAGAATCAGAAATAGAAGTAAGACAGAATCGCTGAGAAATAATATAAGCCTTGAAGAAAACACCAATGGCAGCTTAAATTTCTTCCTCATTTCCCTGTGCCTGCTTATTTTCCTACTGAACTTCATATTCTGAGATATATATATATATATATATATATATATATATATATATATATATATATATATATATATATATATATATAAAGGCTTAGTGTTTGTGAAAATCCTGTGAAAGTTCATACCGCTTATCGTCATGAATCAGGTATCTTCTTTATTTTATGTAACATATGTCTATTTGTGTTTAAATTCTTAGTTGGATATCTTGTGGGAATTTACCTACAAGATTTTATATCTTTGCTAGCAAATTTTATCAAATCATTGCTATAAATAAAAAAATAAAAAGGCTGATCTAGCCCTATATCCCCTTCGTTTTGGTATCAGAGCGATTTGATCCTAGAGTTACTACAAGAATTAATGTTATTCATATAAAGTTGAAATATTATTTTGATGCAGAACCCTCTGAGTCAGTTTATAGGGTAGCAAGGGTGCGTAATTCCCGTCTTTAATTGAACATGGTAAACTTCAATGTAATATGAAAGCTAAGTATGAATAAAATGAAATCTTATAGTAACCTCGGGTATCAGTTTCGCTCTTTAGAGTAATAGTTATTTTCTATAATAGATAAATAATTCTCTCTCAAAGAAAAAATTTTATCTGGAAAACATAAGCTGCATAGGGAAGTGAACCATTCAAACTGAGAAAAACAACTAAAACAAAATTGATTCTTCAAACTTCAAACGCCTAAGCTATTTAAATCTTGAATATACTTTCAAAGAACGAAGTATTGTTAGTATTGACAACTATAAATTTGTCTGTCATTTTGAAAAGGGTTTTCAACATCTTTTACACGAAGAAAACAAACAGCTTAATTCAGTTACAGATTTAATTATAAATCTAGGAATAGCCTTACAACAGTACGATAATTCAACAGCTATTAAATCTAAGTCTAGGAAATTCAGTTGTTAAGAAAAATAAAACAACAGAATTATACAAATTTTGGATCCTAAAATGAACCCAAGAAACTCATTCTCTGGACCCAGTAGGACACTAACAGAATTTACATCCAACGGTAAACCTAAAGATGAAATTTCTAGTATTCTATCAAAAGTAAAATCTAAAAAAGAAAAACAGATAATACAACTAGATGAGGAGGTAGATTTGGACAAAAACTTAGATTTATATAACAACAATCAACTAGATCTGTTAAACCCACGAATCTTATACCAAACAGGAATTACTAACATTAACACAACTCTAATTAGAAGTGTTAGAGAAGAAGAAGTAAGAGTAATATATAATAGCGTAACCTTAGACATTTTATCACCAGAAACCATACAAAAATTAAAAAACACGGGAAAAAGATTTTTCCATTTAGGGCTAATAGTAATAGGAATAAAAACATTAACTAGAAAAGGTTTAGGAACGAAACTCCTTACATTGGTTCTAGACAAATCATGGACATCAGACATAGAAAAAGCTTTACTCTCTGGAATGGAAATAGATTTAAACGATAAATCAGCTTTAGTATATTGTGTTCCAGACATTCTTAAAAGTATTAAAGATCTAAGGCATTTAAAACTAGGATTTAAAGCAAGTGGATTTGAAAACTATATTGACAATAATTTAATTATCAGTATAGGAATAATTGGTAAAGCAAGTAATAGGTCAGGAATGAAGTTCAAAATTAATCTTGACGGAATAGTACAAAATATAGCCAGCAAAGGAATAAAAATGATTGAACCTCGAAGAATTAGTCCAGAAGACTTAGCAGGCCTTGAATGACAATTAAAAGATTTTGTAGAAAACGATAAAAGCCTTTTTGTCCCAGAATCACACGTAATATACAATAACCAATTTGGAGAACCAAGTTTAAGATTTCGGAACTATAAGTTCAAACAAAATGAAGAAGAAACGGATACAGAATCAGAAACAGAAGTAAGACAGAATCTAAATGAACATCTAGATCACTTTAATACTATAAATTGGGATGATGAACCAATTTATGATCATTACGAAACAGATAATCAATGTATTGAAGAACTTGATATACTAGGTTATCTAGTAGATGAAGAACAATATGCAAGACAATATGAAGAAAATGATATAGATCTGGAAGTAGAAGAAACGTTTAAAACAGAAAGCAAAAGAACATTACATGAAATAATTAATAAAAAAATAACAGTACAAAATATAAGAGAAGAAACAGATAATATGCTAATTGCATGTATAACAGAATTGGATATGACATATGAAGATGCTTTTACAACATTATCAAAATATTTCAACATGCCATTAATTGAAGATATTCTAAACAAACAGATCCCTCTTAGTGACTTTTTTATTGAAACAAATTTTATGGACCAGGCTATGATACCAACTAATAAACGTAGTAGATTTGACAACGAACCAAGTGGCCAATATAAAGAAGGACCATTAGAAAGAGAGAAATAGGCTAAACCTGAAATAGATTATTTACAAGAAAGCCCTTATATAGGAAAAGGAATAAGAAAACCATATGGAAGAATTTATAGCCATAATATGCTATTACTAGAAAATCAATCACCACAATTATGGCCAGAAGAAATTCTAATATGGGAACAAAACGTAGTTCGATATTGGAAAGTAAATAAAAAACCGGAAATGGATATGTGGGCAGTATTAGAAACTACCCTAGGTCCATTGGCCTTAGGAATATATCAAAGTAGAAAAACAGATAATCCAGCCGTAATAACTGAACAGAAAGCTTTAGGAAATAACCCTTACAATTTTACAAGTTTTATTAGACTACTACTAATAGGAAATGATCCAGGTAAAGGCGGTACGCTAATGCAAAACACAGCAATAAGAAACTTAGAACAATTAAGCATAAGAGATTTTAAGTATATAAAAGAATTTAGTCAAGATTTTGCAGTTACCCTAGCGCAAACAGGTAAAGCAATGGATGAAGATCTATGTAATAAGTATTTTTCAAAATTACCAGGAGACTTAGGATGAAAATTACAAGAAGACTGGAATACACAATATGGAGGATTACCTAAATTAGGAATTGGACCAAGAATAATGTTTGTATTTCAAGAATTAGAGAAACGCTATAAAGAAGCAACTTTACAAGAACAAATTAAAAGACAGGCTTTTGCATTTTGCCGAACAGCTATTTACACCCCACAAGCTTATGGATATTATAAACCTAGAAAATATCTTCGAAAATCTAAACATTTTGATAAGCATAAAAAAGAAAAATATGTTAAAAGAAGCAAACCAAATAGAAAATGCAACTACTTTATTCGCGGCGACCCAAATCACCTAGCAAATAGATGTCCTAATAGACAAAACAATCAACAACGGTCTAACTTAGTTGACGAAATAGAAGAATACGAGATAGAAAGTCTTAGTGAAAACGATTTCGATGACACTGAACCAATATATAGTATTGTCTCAGATAACGATGAAGGATCTTCACAGAATAGTATTAGTTACACACTAATGAATAACGATGATGAATGTGAGCACCAGTGGATACAGAACAGAGGTAACGATCATATACCCTGCTTTGTATGTTATAGATATCCTGAAATCATTAAACGCTTTCAATGTGATAAATGCTTTATAGAAATATGTTTTCTATGTGCCAAAAAGCAATTTAATCTAGAGCTTTAATAAAAACAAAATAGAATGAACGAAAAAACGGTATTGCAAGAAGAAGTAGATAAACACGATGCGCAGATAAAACTATTATAGTTACAAGTTAGCACCTTACAAAATGATGTTTGTTTCTTAAAAGAAAAACACAAAAACTATAATCCAAATGAAAATTCATCTAAATCAACGGAAACAATAGATAATTTGAATAATAGTATACAGGAAAATACAGAGTTTTCAGTTAATATTAATAAATATAATGCATCTCTGCTTACAGTCAACTGTCGAATTTGGTTAGATAATAATAAGTTCATAGAAACAATAGCAATAATAGATACAGGAAGCACTAAAAGCTTAATAGCACATTCCTTAATACCATTACAATATCACAAGCCTTTAAATTACATTATTACATCAAAAACAGCCAATCAAAGTCTAATGACATTAACACATAAATTGCCAGATGAATCAATGATTCAATTCAAAGATTTTGCTGGTAATTATAGTTCTAAATACGAATTAGGACAATGTACTATTACTCCAAAAGATATTAAAAGTCAAGAATTTCTTTTAGGTTTAAATTTTATCCTTAATTATCGAGGTAGTATTTCAATTTCCAGAAATAGTATTACTTTTAGTAAATATAATTACACGTTGCCTACAAACTATCATACCTATCAATCAGAGTTGGCTCGAAAGCGTGGTGGACAGGCAGAATTAGATTTTTTCAAACCAAGGATCGAAAAAACTTCACCCACCAAAGAACATAAACAAGTATTAGCTATGTTAGCATTTGAAACAATTAGAAAACTAGAAAAAGGAAAAGAAACGAAGGTCATCCCATATCAGATTATTTCACACCTAGAAAAATTAAGATTAATTAGTGAAGATATTACAAAAAACAAAGTTAAATACACTTGTAAAATAAAAATCATAAATCCAGAGATAACCATTAAAACGGCAAATATTGATTATTCCCCAGCCGATATAAAAGAATTTAAAACACAAATTGAAGAAATGATAAGACAA
The DNA here is from genome assembly GCA_030765085.1 of Allium cepa. Taxonomy (NCBI): domain Eukaryota; kingdom Viridiplantae; phylum Streptophyta; class Magnoliopsida; order Asparagales; family Amaryllidaceae; genus Allium; species Allium cepa. The sequence continues at coordinate 373,005,348 of CM060938.1, read as the reverse complement.
AACTTAATTAGAAGATCTGATAGTAAACATAGATTAGCAGCCTTTTTAGTTAGAAATCATTCTGAACAAAAAAGAGGTAAGCCAAGAATAGTTTACAATTATAAAAGATTAAATGACAATACAGAAGATGATGGTTATAATATACCAAACAAAGATACATTAATAAATTTAATACAAAATAAACGAATATTTAGCAAGTTTGATTTAAAATCAGGATATGACCAAATAAAGTAAGAAGAAAGCTTTAAACCTTGAACAGCATTTATGTGTTCTGAAGGACATTTTGAATGGAACGTATTAAGTTTTGGACAAAAAACGGCACCTGCAATTTTTCAACGATTTATGGATACAATATTTAAAAAATATGATTTCTGTTTAGTATATATTGACGATATTTTAATTGCAAGTAAAAATATTAAAGAACACGAACAGCATTTAAAAATAGTATTTAAAAAAATCGAAGATAATGGTTTGGTAATATCAAGGAAAAAGATGGAGTTTTTTAAACAAAAAATTTCATTTTTAGGTCTAGAAATTGGTAATGGAAAAATTGAACTTCAGCCACACATTTTCCAGAAAATTATAGAATTTCCAGATAAACTAGATAATAAAAAGAAGATTCAAGCTTTTTTAGGATTAATAAATTATGCTAGAAAATTTATTCCTAATTTAGCAAAATTAGTAGGTCCTCTATATGGTAAAATTTCAAAAAACGGAGAAACACGATTTAATTCAGAAGATATAAAATTAGTCCAAAAAATTAAAGAGGCAGTTAAAAAAATTAGTCCGCTAGAACTACCGCTAGAATCAGATTACATTATCATTGAATGCGACGGATGCAGAGAAGGATGGGGAGCAATCTTAAAATGCAAACCATCAAAATACAGTGACAAATCAACAGAAAAAATTGCAGCTTATGCAAGCGGTAATTTTAATAAAGAAACTAAATGGACATCCTTAGATTTTGAAATACAAGCATTAATCAATGCTTTAGATAAATATAGAATATATCTAAATAAAGAATTCACAGTCCGAACAGATTGTGAAGCAATCGTCAAATTTATTTCAAACGAAAACTCTAAGAAAGTAAATAGAACCAGATGGTTAAATTTGCAGAACCTTATACAGGGTAATGGATACAAGATAAATTTCGAACACATTAAAGGCAAAAACAATCAGTTAGCCTGATATTTTATCACGAAGATTATTCCAGGTTTTTAACCAAGTCTGTTGTATGAAGGAGAGATACAATATGAACAAAGAAACAGGAAAGTCCATAGATAACAGCAGTAATAAAACGAATGTGGAGGCAAAAGCCCCAACAATTAAAACAGAGGTGAAATCGCCTACAACGCCACCAACAGAATCAAGTTCACAGGCTCAATCTCCTGTTAGAACCAGTAATACTCAAACGATGGAGGTTAACACCCCATGCATGACCTTTGGTCAAACTTCTCTGATAAAAGCAACGATCCTAGAAAATTCAAACCTCTTGTTAAAATAAACGATTTATCCCAGCAATGTTTACTTGATCATCTGTGGAATTTAAAGACTATTGAAAATGAACGAAGAAATAAACAACGGTTTGGAAATTGTTTTGCATATTATTTCTCAAAAATACAACAAAAGCCTCTTTCAAAAAATTTCTTTTGTTACATTGTTTTTGGAGGTAATTTTGCAGGCGTATTTAAACATTATAGCCAAGTGCAGATGGCTATACAAAATTTTCAAAATCCAGTTTTTAAAGGTTTTTACAATCTGCAACAAGCTTTGGACGAAGCAAGAAATTGCTTTGGTCCTAATTATTATATTGATCCAGACTGTCAACAATCATATTCTCATACAGCCTCATCAACTCCTCAATCCCCAACAGACCTAATAAATTCCCAGGCCTCACAACTAAATGACTTACAGAGCCTATATCAACGAAGTCAAGCCCAATTACAACACTATATCCATAGAAATCAGTTCTTAGAGCAAGAAAATCAGAAGCATGAATACGTCCACAAAACCAACCAATTACTAGAGCAGCGTATTTCACAGCTAGTCCGGGAAAAGGAGGAACTCCTCAACCAAATTCCCAAAAGACCAAAAACCCTAACCTATGAACAACTTTCAAATCATCTCAAACTACGACCAGAGCCAATCCTTGATGAGTTATGCAAACAAGGAGGACAAGAATTAGTCCTCAAAATAGAAAAGCTAACTTATGACCGATGGAATAGTTACCAGGAAGAGTTGCAAAAGCTACTTGCAACCTACTTTAAACGAATAATAGAAACGGTTCAGTTCAAGGTAGTCCAAGATAGGAGATCCAACATGCTACGCGCCAGAGTCGATAGTTCGCAATTACCATGTGACTTGGACAAAATAGTAAGCTTATTTGATCATGGAATGCTATCTAGGATAACTTTTAGCAATCCAGTTGAAGAATCAGTCTTAGAACGCTTTGGTAAACGTTTTGCATTGGTAGCTCAACAATATTTACGTGTTTTTCCAGCCATAATAGTATGTATTAGTTCAACTACTCCAGTCTTTCAGTTTGATAAAAAGCACACAATTAAGCTAGCAACGCATCGAATGGCCATTTTCAAACACGTAAATTATATACGACATAATGTGTCAAAATGTTTAAGATGTTTTTTCCATATGTATGAAGGGATGCCTATTTGGTTCGGAGCAGATAAACCTTGGCAGTATCATCAGTCATCAGTAACGCTAAGTCCTCCCCCAAACTGGAAAGAATTAGTTCTACAAGCAGAAACATCACGCTATCAAATATGGGGCGAGATGGAATTAAAAGTTCTGCTACCCTTACCAGCAGCAGAACATATGTTTGATCCAAACAATGATGTTGTCAGGAAACGTCTGAACCAGAATTAGAATCCAGTCCAGACCTTAGTGCAAACGACAGGATGAGATTAGAAAAGTTTAATCCAATGGATGAGATGGCAGATACGGACTAGAAGACAATCATACAGCTGTAAACCAACTAAGACTCCACTAATAAGGAATCTTATCTCAAAGGACAAGAGAACTCTCCAGATTATGCGCTGTCATATATTATATTATTACTTTTATTAATCCGTATGACTTTATGTAAAGGCAGAATATTATAACTGCCTAGTGTGTGTAATAGATGACCGGTTCAACCGGCTATATAGCTATAAGTATGTGTGTGTAAGATGTAAGCCATATACTTGAGTGCTCATAAATAATATAAGCCTTGAAGAAAACACCAATGGCAGCTTAAATTTCTTCCTCATTTCCCTGTGCCTGCTTATTTCCCCACCGTTTTGGTATCGGAGCAAGTTGATCCTAGAGTTACTACAAGAATTAATGTTATTCATATAAAGTTGAAATATTATTTTGGTGCAGAACCCTCTGAGTCAGTTTATAGGGTAGCAAGGGTGTGCAATTCCCGTCTTTAATTGAACATGGTAAACTTCAATGTAATATGAAAGCTAAGTATGAATAAAATGAAATCTTATAGTAACCACGGGTATCAGTTTCGCTCTTTAGAGTAATAGTTATTTTCTATAATAAATAAATAATTCTCTCTCAAAGAAAAATTTTTATCTGGAAAACATAAGCTGCATAGGGAAGTGAACCATTCAAACTGAGAAAAACAACCTTAAAACAAAATCGATTCTTCAAACTTCAAACACCTAGGCTATTTAAATCTTGAATATACTTTCAAAGAACGAAGTATTGTTAGTATTGACAACTATAAATTTGTCTGTCATTTAGAAAAGGGTTTTCAACATCTTCTACACGAAGAAAACAAACAGCTTAATTCAGTTACAGATTTAATTATAAATCTAGGAATAGCCTTACAACAATACGATAATTCAACAGCTAAAACGTTAGAAGTAATTGCTAAATCCATCTCAGATAAGAACAAAACTTTAAAACAGTTAGTAGATAATTTTGATTTTATTAAAAATCAAAACGAAAGTATCCTACGAACTTTATTAAGCCTAAAAAGTATTCTCCTAGAAAAAACAATTATTAACGAACTAAAGTTCTTACTAGAGAATAATAAGCCAAAGGCTATTGAATTAGAATCTAAACGAATTCTAGAAGAACTTAAAACCAGAACGCTTGGTTTTGATTTGAAAACCAAACAGATTGAAACGCTCCTTTTGGAAGTTAAAAAGATCGTTAGTGGTTAATTTTATGAATAAATATTTACAAAAAGCAATAGACGACGCAACAAAATATAGCCAGCAAAGGAATAAAAATGATTGAACCTCGAAGAATTAGTCCAGAAGACTTAGCAGGCCTTGAATGGCAATTAAAAGATTTTGTAGAAAACGATAAAAGCCTTTTTGTCCCAGAATCACACGTAATATACAATAACCAATTTGGAGAACCAAGTTTAAGATTTGGGAACTATAAGTTCAAACAAAATGAAGAAGAAACGGATACAGAATCAGAAATAGAAGTAAGACAGAATCTAAATGAACATCTAGATCACTTTAATACTATAAATTGGGATGATGAACCAATTTATGATCATTACGAAACAGATAATGAAAGTATTGAAGGACTTGATATACTAGGTTATCTAGTAGATGAAGAACAATATGACAGACAATATGAAGAAAATGATATAGATCTGGAAGTAGAAGAAACGTTTAAAACAGAAAGCAAAAGAATATTATATGAAATAATTAATAAAAAAATAACTGTAGAAAATATAAGAGAAGTAACAGATAATATGCTAATTGCATGTATAACAGAATTGGATATGACATATGAAGATGCTTTTACAACATTATCAAAATATTTCAACTTGCCACTAATTGAAGATATTCTAAACAAACAGATCCCTCTTAGTGACTTTTTTATTGAAACAAATTTTATGGACCAAGCTATGATACCAACTAATATACGTAGTAGATTTGACAACGAACCAAGTGGCCAATATAAAGAAGGACCATTAGAAAGAGAGAAATGGGCTAAACCTGAAATAGATTATTTACAAGAAAGCCCTTATATAGGAAAAGGAATAAGAAAACCATATGGAAGAATTTATAGCCATAATATGCTATTACTAGAAAATCAATCACCATAATTATGGCCAGAAGAAATTCTAATATGGGAACAAAACGTAGTTCGATATTGGAAAGTAAATAAAAAACCGGAAATGGATATGTGGGCAGTATTAGAAACTACCCTAGGTCCATTGGCCTTAGGAATATATCAAAGTAGAAAAACAGATAATCCAGCCGTAATAACTGAACAGAAAGCTTTAGGAAATAACCCTTACAATTTTAAAAGTTTTATTAGACTACTACTAATAGGAAATGATCCAGGTAAAGGCGGTACGCTAATGCAAAGCACAGCAATAAGAAACTTAGAACAATTAAGCATAAGAGATTTTAAGTATATAAAAGAATTTAGTCAAGATTTTGCAGTTACCCTAGCGCAAACAGGTAAAGCAATGGATGAAGATCTATGTAATAAGTATTTTTCAAAATTACCAGGAGACTTAGGACGAAAATTACAAGAAGACTGGAATACACAATATGGAGGATTACCTAAATTAGGAATTGGACCAAGAATAATGTTTGTATTTCAAGAATTAGAGAAACGCTGTAAAGAAGCAACTTTACAAGAACAAATTAAAAGACAGGCTTGGGCATTTTGCCGAACAGCTATTTACACCACACAAGCTTATGGATATTATAAACCTAGAAAATATCTTCGAAAATCTAAACATTTTGATAAGCATAAAAAAGAAAAATATGTTAAAAGAAGCAAACCAAATAGAAAATGCAACTGCTTTATTTGTGGCGACCCAAATCACCTAGCAAATAGATGTCCTAATAGACAAAACAATCAACAACGGTCTAACTTAGTTGACGAAATAGGAGAATACGAGATAGAAAGTCTTAGTGAAAACGATTTCGATGACACTGAATCAATATATAGTATTGTCTCAGATAATGATGAAGGATCTTCACAGAATAGTATTAGTTACACACTAATGAATAACGATGATGAATGTGAGCACCAGTGGGTACAGAACAGAGGTAACGATCATATACCCTGCTTTGCATGTTATATATATCCTGAAATCATTAAACGGTTTCAATGTGATAAATGCTTTATAGAAATATGTTTTCTATGTGCCAAAAGCAATTTAATCTAGAACTTCCATTAAAACAAAATAGAATAAACGAAAATACGGTATTGTAAGAAGAAGTAGATAAACACGATGCGCAGATAAAACTATTACAGTTACAAGTTAGCACCTTACAAAATGATGTTTGTTTCTTAAAAGAAAAACACAAAAACTATAATCCAAATGAAAATTCATCTAAATCAACGGAAACAATAGATAATTTGAATAATAGTATACAGGAAAATACAGAGTTTTCAGTTAATATTAATAAATATAATACATCTCTGCTTACAGTCAACTGTCGAATTTGGTTAGATAATAATAAGTTCATAGAAACAAAAGCAATAATAGATACAGGAAGCACTAAAAGCTTAATAGCACATTCCTTAATACCATTACAATATCACAAGCCTTTAAATTACATTATTACATCAAAAACAGCCAATCAAAGTCTAATGACATTAACACATTAATTGCCAGATGAATCAATGATTCAATTCAAAGATTTTGCCGGTAATTATAGTTCTAAATACGAATTAGGACAATGTACTATTACTCCAAAAGATATTAAAAGTCAAGAATTTCTTTTAGGTTTAAATTTTATCCTTAATTATCGAGGTAGTATTTCAATTTCCAGAAATAGTATTACTTTTAGTAAATATAATTACACGTTGCCTACAAACTATCATACCTATCAATCAGAGTTGGCTCGAAAGCGTGGTGGACAGGCAGAATTAGATTTTTTCAAACCAAGGATCGAAAAAACTTCACCCGCCAAAGAACATAAACAAGTATTAGCTATGTTAGCATTTGAAACGATTAGAGAACTAGAAAAAGGAAAAGAAACGAAGGTCATCCCATGTCAGATTATTTCACACCTAGAAAAATTAGGATTAATTAGTGAAGATATTACAAAAAACAAAGTTAAATACACTTGCAAAATAAAAATCATAAATCCAGAGATAACCATTAAAACGGCAAATATTGATTATTCCCCAGCCGATATAAAAGAATTTAAAACACAAATTGAAGAAATGATAAGACAAAACTTAATTAGAAGATCTGACAGTAAACATAGATCAGCAACCTTTTTAGTTAGAAATCATTCTGAATAAAAAAGAGGTAAGCCAAGAATAGTTTACAATTATAAAAGATTAAATGACAATACAGAAGATGATGGTTATAATATACCAAACAAAGATACATTAATAAATTTAATACAAAATAAACGAATATTTAGCAAGTTTGATTTAAAATCAGGATATAACCAAATAAAGTTAGAAGAAAGCTTTAAACCTTGGACAGCATTTATGTGTTCTGAAGGACATTTTGAATGGAACGTATTAAGTTTTGGACTAAAAACGGCACCTGCAATTTTTCAACGATTTATGGATACAATATTTAAAAAATATGATTTCTTTTTAGTATATATTGACGATATTTTAATTGCAAGTAAAAACATTAAAGAACACGAACAACATTTAAAAATAGTATTTAAAGAAATCGAAAATAATGGTTTGGTAATATCAAGGAAAAAGATGGAGCTTTTTAAACAAAAAATTTCTTTTTTAGGTCTAGAAATTGGTAATGGAAAAATTGAACTTCAGCCACACATTTCCCAGAAAATTATAGAATTTCCAGATAAACTAGATAATAAAAAGAAGATTCAAGCTTTTTTAGGATTAATAAATTATGCTAGAAAATTTATTCCTAATTTAGCAAAATTAGTAGGTCCTCTATATGGTAAAATTTCAAAAAACGGAGAAACACGATTTAATTCAGAAGATATAAAATTAGTCCAAAAAATTAAAGAGGCAGTTAAAAAAATTAGTCCGCTAGAACTACCACTAGAATCAGATTACATTATCATTGAATGCGACGGATGCAAAGAAGGATGGGGAGCAATCCTAAAATGCAAACCATCAAAATACAGTGACAAATCAACAGAAAAAATTGCAGCTTATGCAAGCGGTAATTTTAATAAAGAAACTAAATGGACATCCTTAGATTTTGAAATACAAGCGTTAATCAATGCCTTAGATAAATATAGAATATATCTAAATAAAGAATTCACAGTCCGAACAGATTGTGAAGCAATCGTCAAATTTATTTCAAACGAAAACTCTAAGAAAGTAAATAGAACCAGATGGTTAAATTTGCAGAACCTTATACAGGGTAATGGATACAAGATAAATTTCGAACACATTAAAGGCAAAAACAATCAGTTAGCTGATATTTTATCACGAAGATTATTCCAGGTTTTTAACCAAGTCTGTTGTATGCAGGAGAGATACAATATGAACAAAGAAACAGGAAAGTCCATAGATAACAGCAGTAATAAAACGAATGTGGAGGCAAAATCCCCAACAATTAAAACAGAGGTGAAATCGCCTACAACGCCACCAACAGAATCAAGTTCACAGGCTCAATCTCCAGTTAGAACCAGTAATACTCAAACGATGGAGGTTAACACCCCATGCATGACCTTTGGTCAAACTTCTCTGATCCAGTTTAAAAGCAACGATCCTAGAAAATTCAAACCTCTTGTTAAAATAAACGATTTATCCCAGCAATGTTTACTTGATCATCTGTGGAATTTAAAGACCATTGAAAATGAACGAAGAAATAAACAACGGCTTGGAAATTGTTTTGCATACTATTTCTCAAAAATACAACAAAAGCCTCTTTCAAAAAATTTCTTTTGTTACATAGTTTTTAGAGGCAATTTTACAGGCGTATTTAAACATTATAGCCAAGTGCAGATGGCTATACAAAATTTTCAAAATCCAGTTTTTAAAGGTTTTTACAATCTGCAACAAGCTTTGGACGAAGCAAGAAATTGCTTTGGTCCTAATTATTATATTGATCCAGACTGTCAACAATCATATTCTCATACAGCCTCATCAACTCCTCAATCCCCAACAGACCTAATAAATTCCCAGGCCTCACAACTAAACGACTTACATAGCCTATATCAATGAAGTCAAGCCCAATTACAACACTATATCCATAGAAATCAGTTCTTAGAGCAAGAAAATCAGAAGCATGAATACGTCCACAAAACCAACCAATTACTAGAGCAGCGTATTTCACAGCTAGTCCGGGAAAAGGAGGAACTCCTCAACCAAATTCCCAAAAGACCAAAAACCCTAACCTATGAACAACTTTCAAATCATCTCAAACTACGACCAGAGCCAATCCTTGATGAGTTATGCAAACAAGGAGGACAAGAATTAGTCCTCAAAATAGAAAAGCTAACTTATGACCGATGGAATAGTTACCAGGAAGAGTTGCAAAAGCTACTTGCAACCTACTTTAAACGAATAATAGAAACGGTTCAGTTCAAGGTAGTCCAAGACAGGAGATCCAACATGCTACGCGCCAGAGTCGATAGTTCACAATTACCATGTGACTTGGACAAAATAGTAAGCTTATTTGATCATGGAATGCTATCTAGGATAACTTTTAGCAATCCAGTTGAAGAATCAGTCTTAGAACGCTTTGGTAAACGTTTTGCATTGGTAGCTCAACAATATTTACGTGTTTTTCCAGCCATAATAGTATGTATTAGTTCAACTACTCCAGTCTTTCAGTTTGATAAAAAGCACACAATTAAGCCAGTAACGCATCGAATGGCCATTTTCAAACACGTAAATTATACACGACATAATGTGTCAAAATGTTTAAGATGTTATTTCCAGATGTATGAAGGGACGCCTATTTGGTTCGTAGCAGATAAACCTTGGCAGTATCATCAGTCGTCAGTAACGCTAAGTCCTCCCCCAAACTGGAAAGAATTAGTTCTACAAGCAGAAACATCACGCTATCAAATATGGGGCGAGATGGAATTAAAAGTTCTGCTACCCTTACCAGCAGCAGAACATATGTTTGATCCAAACAATGATGTTGTAATTTACGATCAGGAAACGTCTGAACCAGAATTAGAATCCAGTCCATACCTTAGTGCAAACGAAAGGATGAGATTAGAAGAGTTTAATCCAATGGATGAGATGGCAGATACGGACTTAAAGACAATCATACAGCTGTAATCCAACTAAGACTCCACTAATAAGGAATCTTATCTCAAAGGACAAGAGAACTCCCCAGATTATGCGCTGTCATATATTATATTATTACTTTTATTAATGCGTATGACTTTATGTAAAGGCAGAATATTATAACTGCCTAGTGTGTGTAATAGATGACCGGTTCAACCGGCTATATAGCTATAAGTATGTGTGTGTAAGATGTAAGCCATATACTTGAGTGCTTAGAAATAATATAAGCCTTGAAGAAAACACCAATGGCAGCTTAAATTTCTTCCTCATTTCCCTGTGCCTTCTTATTTTCCTACTGAACTTCATATTCTGAGAGATAGATATATATAAAAAAAAAGGCTTTCTGCTGCTAGTGTTTGTGAAAATCCTGTGAAAGTTCATACCGCTTATCGTCATGAATCAGGTATCTTCTTTATTTTGTGTAACATGTGTCTGTTTGTGTTTAAATTCTTAGTTGGATATCTTGCGGGAATTTACCTACAAGATTTTATATGTTTGCTAGCAAATTTTATCAAATCATTGCTATAAAAAAAAAGGCTGATCTAGCCATATATCCCCTTCGTTTTGGTATCGGAGCAAGTTGATCCTAGAGTTACTACAAGAATTAATGTTATTCATATAAAGTTGAAATATTATTTTGATGCAGAACCCTCTGAGTCAGTTTATAGGGTAGCAAGGGTGCGTAATTCCCGTCAAAAAAAAAAAGGCTGATCTAGCCCTATATCCCCTTCGTTTTGGTATCGGAGCAAGTTGATCCTGGAGTTACTACAAGAATTAATGTTATTCGTATAAAGTTGAAATATTATTTTGATGCAGAACCCTCTGAGTCAGTTTATAGGGTAGTAAGGGTGCGTAATTCCCGTCTTTAATTGAACATGGTAAACTTCAATGTAATATGAAAGCTAAGTATGAATAAAATGAAATCTTATAGTAACCACGGGTATCAGTTTCGCTCTTTAGAGTAATAGTTATTTTCTATAATAAATAAATAATTCTCTCTCAAAGAAAATTTTTTATCTGGAAAACATAAGCTGCATAGGGAAGTGAACCATTCAAACTGAGAAAAACAACCTTAAAACAAAATCGATTCTTCAAACTTCAAACGCCTAAGCTATTTAAATCTTGAATATACTTTCAAAGAACGAAGTATTGTTAGTATTGACAACTATAAATTTGTCTGTCATTTTGAAAAGGGTTTTCAACATCTTCTACACGAAGAAAACAAACAGCTTAATTCAGTTACAGATTTAATTATAAATCTAGGAATAGCCTTACAACAGTACGATAATTCAACAGCTAAAACGTTAGAAGTAATTGCTAAATCCATCTCAGATAAGAACAAAACTTTAAAACAGTTAGTAGATAATTTTGATTTTATTAAAAATCAAAACGAAAGTATCCTACGAACTTTAATAAGCCTAAAAAGTATTCTCTCAGAAAAAACAATTATTAACGAACTAAAGTTCATACTAGAGAATAAGAAGCCAAAGGCTATTGAATTAGAATCTAAACGAATTCTAGAAGAACTTAAAACCAGAACGCTTGATTTTGATTTGAAAACCAAACAGATTGAAACGCTCCTTTTGGAAGTTAAAAATATCGTTGGTGGTTAATTTTATGAATAAATATTTACAAAAAGCAATAGACGACGCAACAAAATATAGCCAGCAAAGGAATAAAAATGATTGAACCTCGAAGAATTAGTCCAGAAGACTTAGCAGGCCTTGAATGGCAATTAAAAGATTTTGTAGAAAACGATAAAAGCCTTTTTGTCCCAGAATCACACGTAATATACAATAACCAATTTGGAGAACCAAGTTTAAGATTTGGGAACTATAAGTTCAAACAAAATGAAGAAGAAACGGATACAGAATCAGAAATAGAAGTAAGACAGAATCTAAATGAACATCTAGATCACTTTAATACTATAAATTGGGATGATGAACCAATTTATGATCATTACGAAACAGATAATGAAAGTATTGAAGAACTTGATATACTAGGTTATCTAGTAGATGAAGAACAATATGACAGACAATATGAAGAAAATGATATAGATCTGGAAGTAGAACAAACGTTTAAAACAGAAAGCAAAAGAACATTACATGAAATAATTAATAAAAAAATAACGGTAGAAAATATAAGAGAAGAAACAGATTATATGCTAATTGCATGTATAACAGAATTGGATATGACATATGAAGATGCTTTTACAACATTATCAAAATATTTCAACATGCCATTAATTGAAGATATTCTAAACAAACAGATCCCTCTTAGTGACTTTTTTATTGAAACAAATTTTATAGACCAGGCTATGATACCAAGTAATAAACGTAGTAGATTTGACAACGAACCAAGTGGCCAATATAAAGAAGGACCATTAGAAAGAGAGAAATGGGCTAAACCTGAAATAGATTATTTACAAGAAAGCCCTTATATAGGAAAAGGAATAAGAAAACCATATGGAAGAATTTATAGCCATAATATGCTATTACTAGAAAATCAATCACCACAATTATGGCCAGAAGAAATTCTAATATGGGAACAAAACGTAGTTCGATATTGGAAAGTAAATAAAAAACCGAAAATGGATATGTGGGCAGTATTAGAAACTACCCTAGGTCCATTGGCCTTAGGAATATATCAAAGTAGAAAAACAAATAATGCAGCCGTAATAACTGAACAGAAAGCTTTAGGAAATAACCCTTACAATTTTACAAGTTTTATTAGACTACTACTAATAGGAAATGATCCAGATAAAGGCGGTACGCTAATGCAAAACACAGCAATAAGAAACTTAGAACAATTAAGCATAAGAGATTTTAAGTATATAAAAGAATTTAGTCAAGATTTTGCAGTTACCCTAGCACAAACAGGTAAAGCAATGGATGAAGATCTATGTAATAAGTATTTTTCAAAATTACCAGGAGACTTAGGACGAAAATTACAAGAAGACTGGAATACATAATATGGAGGATTACCTAAATTAGGAATTGGACCAAGAATAATGTTTGTATTTCAAGAATTAGAGAAACGCTGTAAAGAAGCAACTTTACAAGAACAAATTAAAAGACAGGCTTGGGCATTTTGCCGAACAGTTATTTACACCCCACAAGCTTATGGATATTATAAACCTAGAAAATATCGTCGAAAATCTAAACATTTTGATAAGCATAAAAAAGAAAAATATGTTAAAAGAAGCAAACCAAATAGAAAATGCAACTGCTTTATTTGCGGCGACCCAAATCACCTAGCAAATAGATGTCCTAATAGACAAAACAATTAACAACGGTCTAACTTAGTTGACGAAATAGGAGAATACGAGATAGAAAGTCTTAGTGAAAACGATTTCGATGACACTGAATCAATATATAGTATTGTCTCAGATAACGATGAAGGATCTTCACAGAATAGTATTAGTTACACACTAATGAATAACGATGATGAATGTGAGCACCAGTGGGTACAGAACAGAGGTAACGATCATATACCCTGCTTTGTATGTTATAGATATCCTGAAATCATTAAACGCTTTCAATGTGATAAATGCTTTATAGAAATATGTTTTCTATGTGCCAAAAAGCAATTTAATCTAGAGCTTTCATTAAAAAAAATAGAATAAACGAAAATACGGTATTGCAAGAAGAAGTAGATAAACACGATGCGCAGATAAAACTATTACAGTTACAAGTTAGCACCTTACAAAATGATGTTTGTTTCTTAAAAGAAAAACATAAAAACTATAATCCAAATGAAAATTCATCTAAATCAACGGAAACAATAGATAATTTGAATAATAGTATACAGGAAAATACAGAGTTTTCAGTTAATATTAATAAATATAATACATCTATGCTTACAGTCAACTGTCGAATTTGGTTAGATAATAATAAGTTCATAGAAACAATAGCAATAATAGATACAGGAAGCACTAAAAGCTTAATAGCACATTCCTTAATACCATTACAATATCACAAGCCTTTAAATTACATTATTACATCAAAAACAGCCAATCAAAGTCTAATGACATTAACACATTAATTGCCAGATGAATCAATGATTCAATTCAAAGATTTTGCCGGTAATTATAGTTCTAAATACGAAGTAGGACAATGTACTATTGCTCCAAAAGATATTAAAAGTCAAGAATTTCTTTTAGGTTTAAATTTTATCCTTAATTATCGAGGTAGTATTTCAATTTCTAGAAATAGTGTTACTTTTAGTAAATATAATTACACGTTGCCTACAAACTATCATACCTATCAATCAGAGTTGGCTCGAAAGCGTGGTGGACAGGCAGAATTAGATTTTTTCAAACCAAGGATCGAAAAAACTTCTCCCACCAAAGAATATAAACAAGTATTAGCTATGTTAGCATTTGAAACGATTAGAGAACTAGAAAAAGGAAAAGAAACGAAGGTCATCACATATCAGATTATTTCACACCTAGAAAAATTAGGATTAATTAGTGAAGATATTACAAAAAACAAAGTTAAATACACTTACAAAATAAAAATCATAAATCCAGAGATAACCATTAAAACGGCAAATATTTATCATTCCCCAGCCGATATAAAAGAATTTAAAACACAAATTGAAGAAATGATTAGACAAAACTTAATTAGAAGATCTCACAGTAAACGTAGATCAGCAGCCTTTTTAGTTAGAAATCATTCTGAACAAAAAAGAGGTAAGCCAAGAATAGTTTACAATTATAAAAGATTAAATGACAATACAAAAGATGATGGTTATAATATACCAAACAAAGATACATTAATAAATTTAATACAAAATAAACGAATATTTAGCAAGTTTGATTTAAAATCAGGATATAACCAAATAAAGTTAGAAGAAAGCTTTAAACCTTGGGCAGCATTTATGTGTTCTGAAGGACATTTTGAATGGAACGTATTAAGTTTTGGACTAAAAACGGCACCTGCAATTTTTCAACGATTTATGGATACAATATTTAAAAAATATGATTTCTGTTTAGTATATATTGACGATATTTTAATTGCAAGTGAAAACATTAAACAACACGAACAGCATTTAAAAATAGTATTTAAAGAAATCGAAGATAATGGTTTGGTAATATCAAGGAAAAAGATGGAGCTTTTTAAACAAAAAATTTCTTTTTTAGGTCTAGAAATTGGTAATGGAAAAATTGAACTTCAGCCACACATTTCCCAGAAAATTATAGAATTTCCAGATAAACTAGATAATAAAAAGAAGATTCAAGCTTTTTTAGGATTAATAAATTATGCTAGAAAATTTATTCCTAATTTAGCAAAATTAGTAGGTCCTCTATATGGTAAAATTTCAAAAAACGGAGAAACACGATTTAATTCAGAAGATATAAAATTAGTCCAAAAAATTAAAGAGGCAGTTAAAAAAATTAGTCCGCTAGAACTACCACTAGAATCAGATTACATTATCATTGAATGCGACGGATGCAAAGAAGGATGGGGAGCAATCCTAAAATGCAAACCATCAAAATACAGTGACAAATCAACAGAAAAAATTGCAGCTTATGCAAGCGGTAATTTTAATAAAGAAACTAAATGGACATCCTTAGATTTTGAAATACAAGCGTTAATCAATGCCTTAGATAAATATAGAATATATCTAAATAAAGAATTCACAGTCCGAACAGATTGTGAAGCAATCGTCAAATTTATTTCAAACGAAAACTCTAAGAAAGTAATAGAACCAGATGGTTAAATTTGCAGAACCTTATACAGGGTAATGGATACAAGATAAATTTCGAACACATTAAAGGCAAAAACAATCAGTTAGCTGATATTTTATCACGAAGATTATTCCAGGTTTTTAACCAAGTCTGTTGTATGCAGGAGAGATACAATATGAACAAAGAAACAGGAAAGTCCATAGATAACAGCAGTAATAAAACGAATGTGGAGGCAAAAGCCCCAACAATTAAAACAGAGGTGAAATCGCCTACAACGCCACCAACAGAATCAAGTTCACAGGCTCAATCTCCAGTTAGAACCAGTAATACTCAAACGATGGAGGTTAACACCCCATGCATGACCTTTGGTCAAACTTCTCTGATCCAGTTTAAAAGCAACGATCCTAGAAAATTCAAACCTCTTGTTAAAATAAACGATTTATCCCAGCAATGTTTACTTGATCATCTGTGGAATTTAAAGACTATTGAAAATGAACGAGAAATAAACAACGGCTTGGAATTGTTTTGCATACTATTTCTCAAAAATACAACAAAAGCCTCTTTCAAAAAATTTCTTTTGTTACATAGTTTTTAGAGGCAATTTTACAGGCGTATTTAAACATTATAGCCAAGTGCAGATGGCTATACAAAATTTTCAAAATCCAGTTTTTAAAGGGATTTACAATCTGCAACAAGCTTTGGACGAAGCAAGAAATTGCTTTGGTCCTAATTATTATATTGATCCAGACTGTCAACAATCATATTCTCATACGGCCTCATCAACTCCTCAATCCCCAACAGACCTAATAAATTCTCAGGCCTCACAACTAAACGACTTACAGAGCCTATATCAACGAAGTCAAGCCCAATTACAACACTATATCCATAGAAATCAGTTCTTAGAGCAAGAAAATCAGAAGCATGAATACGTCTACAAAACCAACCAATTACTAGAGCAGCGTATTTCACAGCTAGTCCGAGAAAAAGTGGAACTCCTCAACCAAATTCCCAAAAGACCAAAAACCCTAGCCTATGAACAACTTTCAAATCATCTCAAACTACGACCAGAGCCAATCCTTGATGAGTTATGCAAACAAGGAGGACAAGAATTAGTCCTCAAAATAGAAAAGCTAACTTATGACCGATGGAATAGTTACCAGGAAGAGTTGCAAAAGCTACTTGCAACCTACTTTAAACGAATAATAGAAGCGGTTCAGTTCAAGGTAGTGCAAGACAGGAGATCCAACATGCTACGCGCCAGAGTCGATAGTTCGCAATTACCATGTGACTTGGACAAAATAGTAAGCTTATTTGATCATGGAATGCTATCTAGGATAACTTTTAGCAATCCAGTTGAAGAATCAGTCTTAGAACGCTTTGGTAAACATTTTGCATTGGTACCTCAACAATATTTACGTGTTTTTCCAGCCATAATAGTATGTATTAGTTCAACTACTCCAGTCTTTCAGTTTGATAAAAAGCACACAATTAAGCGAGCAACGCATCGAATGGTCATTTTCAAACACGTAAATTATACACGACATAATGTGTCAAAATGTTTAAGATGTTATTTCCAGATGTATGAAGGGACGCCTATTTGGTTCGGAGCAGATAAACCTTGGCAGTATCATCAGTCATCAGTAACGCTAAGTCCTCCCCCAAACTGGAAAGAATTAGTTCTACAAGCAGAAACATCACGCTATCAAATATGGGGCGAGATGGAATTAAAAGTTCTGCTACCCTTACCAGCAGCAGAACATATGTTTGATCCAAACAATGATGTTGTCAGGAAACGTCTGAACCAGAATTAGAATCCAGTCCAGACCTTAGTGCAAACGACAGGATGAGATTAGAAGAGTTTAATCCAATGGATGAGATGGCAGATACGGACTAGAAGACAATCATACAGCTGTAATCCAACTAAGACTCCACTAATAAGGAATCTTATCTCAAAGGACAAGAGAACTCTCCAGATTATGCGCTGTCATATATTATATTATTACTTTTATTAATGCGTATGACTTTATGTAAAGGCAGAATATTATAACTGCCTAGTGTGTGTAATTGATGACCGGTTCAACCGGCTATATAGCTATAAGTATGTGTGTGTAAGATGTAAGCCATATACTTAAGTGCTCATAAATAATATAAGCCTTGAAGAAAACACCAATGGCAGCTTAAATTTCTTCCTCATTTCCCTGTGCCTGCTTATTTTCCTACTGAACTTCATATTCTGAGAGAGAGATATATATATAAAAAAAAGGCTTTCTGCTGCTAGTGTTTGTGAAAATCCTGTGAAAGTTCATACCGCTTATCGTCATGAATCAGGTATCTTCTTTATTTTGTGTAACATATGTTTGTTTGTGTTTAAATTCTTAGTTGGATATCTTGTGGGAATTTACCTACAAGATTTTATATCTTTGCTAGCAAATTTTATCAAATCATTGCTATAAAAAAAAAAGGCTGATCTAGCCCTATATCCCCTTCGTTTTATTATCTATAATCATTATTTATAGTAAATTATAGATAATATTTATGATTAATAATTAATAAATATTATTAATACTTAGTAAATATAATTAATATTAAATAATCAATAATTGAGTTTTAATAATTGATATTTTGTAATTAATGTTTAATATTTAATATTTAACTAATTTACAATTTTTATAATCAATACTAAATAATTTAATATAGTTTAATAATTTAGAAATAAACTTTTTCTACAATTTAAAAGGATCCATAAAATTTAGAAAAAAATTAATATTAAATAACAAATAATTAATATTAAATTATAATTAAGAGGTAATAATTAATAATTAATAACTAATAAATGAGAAATAATATTTAATATTTAATAATTACTAATTAATATTCAATTATAATTAATATTAAATATCTAAATTATTGAATAATTAATATTAAATAATTAATATTCAATTATAATTAAGAAGTAATAACTAATAAATAAGAAGTAGTATTTAATAATTAATTATTTCTATTAATTACTTAGTAATTACTATTAAATAATTAATAAGTAATAAGTAATCTTTAATTATTAATAAGTAATATTTATTATCTAGCATTTAATATTAAATAATAATCTACGTTTGTAACCTTAGCAATCGCAGTTATGAATATAGATTACAAAATTAAGCATTTTACAGTTGAATCATGCATAAATAAACTATTCATAAAATTTAAAATAAAAAACAATATTTTGAAATTTTCTATAATTATTTGAAAATAATAGTAAAATTTAGAAACAAAATTCTGAAATTTTAATAAATTTAGAAATGAAATAATTAAAATTTTGTATAAAATTAAACTTTATATATTATTAAAAATTATATTCTAAAATAATTACTATTAGTATTTAATGTTAAATAATTACCATTAATATTTAATAATTAATTTAAAAATAAATAATCTGTAATTATTACTAAATAGTTAAGAGTAATATTTAATAATTAATTTAAAAATAAATAATTTGTAATTATTACTAAATAGTTAAGAGTAATATTTATATTTAACAATCAATAATTAACAAGTAACATTTAATAACTAAGAATTAATATTTATTATTTAGTATTTAATATTTACAAAAATTGAAAAATTGAAATTTTCTATAATAAATTTGTAAATATTCACAAATTTAAAAAAAAAATTGAAATTTTCTATAAATTTAAAAAAAATTCATCAAATTTAGAAAAAATAATTATTGCAAAATGTATAACGACTTTGTATAACACAAAATGTTACATATTTTATTTAAGCTCCAAACTCAAAATTTTGACTCCAAACAAATTTATTTTCCACCCCACCCAGATTTTAATGATTGTTCTTTTTCATACCATCCTCCTCAGTTCCAAATCCAAGTTAAAGTAAAATCGCTTCCAATTCAAAATCCAAACCCAATTCCAATTTTTCACCCAATCGAACCCCAACTACTTTCAATGCATCCCTTCAATCTTCCGTTACCACAAATCCCTAATTTCTGATGTTACTTCTTCTATCAACGCAGTGAAATAAGCAAAACTAGGAAGATGACATTCAATTTGAAGGAGCTGCGTTGACGACGGCATTGGCTCGCAGTGGTGAAGGCTAGATCTTGAAGCACGAAACTAGGAAGATTTGGGTTGAATGCTAGATCTTGAAGCACATAACTAGGAAGATTTGGACTGAAGCATGAAATTAGGAATATTTGGGTTGAAGGTCGGATATGAGGGATGCTCAACTCCAGAATGGATCAAATATTTATGTGAGGATTTTGCTTTCACGACAATCCACTTGCGATCATAGATGATTCGGTTCCTCGAATTCTCATACCGATTTTTTTTGTGATCACCTCATGTTCTGCTCAGAGTAAGTGCAGTTCCAGGTGAACTCACTTTTCCATTTTTTATGCACTTCTGGTTTTGATAGTAAATTGAAAAGTTACTGGATTTACATGCGCTTATGCTTGATTTTGAAACTAACATATCTGTGTAAACCATGTTGTTAAGCTTGTAGCATTTATTGGTGATGCTGATATATTTGATGAAATGTGCGATAAATGTATGGCTACTTGAAATGCTGTTACGATGAGCAAATTCATTTTCCTATAAAAATCAAGTCCTATCTGCATATTATATAACTTGATGAGCAAACTTTGAATCTTATATAACTGCATTTGCATATTGTACAATTGCATTTGCTATTTATGTAATTATTTGCTAATATGTTTTCATGAAATCTATCTGATAAACTAAGAATTTGTGCTTATGACCAAAATAGAATGGTAAATCTCATTGGAGTAATGATATAAATTCATCTTCTTGCATACAGAAGAAATTATAGCTCTAATCTCCAACAATATTTGAGTTACAAATATTATTATATTGATCTTCTTGCAATATTCTGTTACCAAGATGTAATGACTCCATGTCCATTAGCAGATAAAAGGAATAAAAGCCAACTCACAAATTATGCCTGTTTTCTACTATCCTTGATAATGCAAATAGGTGCATTTATTTCTTCCTTAACTGAAACCAGGCTTTTCTTGAATATGAAATTATGCGGAAAAATCATTTTAAGTATAAAAAAAAGAAAATGCAGACTATCCAAATTCTACAGCAGTGCAACAAAACTACTCAGAAATGAGGCCAGACAATGAACCTGCCTGCTTGTCATTATAGAGAAAACTTTGTCAATTCTCTTTACGACTTGAGAGTTCCATTTGGGCACTTTCCATGTACAAGATAGACGAAGTTTGCTAGCCTTTCATCGCATTATTCCATTGTGAACGGAAGAGAGAGCTTTCTTTTATTTTTTATAGTTAATCATTGTCTCATATAACCAAATAATAAATGATGATATAGTTAACCATTGTGTACATTTTCGTACTTTAAAAAGTTGGGTATTCTGATATTCTTTGCTGATGCAGTACCTACTGTTAGAGATTGTTAAATCATTGGTAATTCATCAAGCAATTCAATAGAGTGAAATTGCAATGTTTGTGAAGGAAATAATGCTGCTAGATTTTGTTAATAACCACATTAACACATGTATATAATTTATTAAGTATCGATGTATTCTATTTAAGGAAACTATTGTAATATGTTACCAAGAGTAAAAAGTTTATTGCGCACTATTATATATCATTATTGTCAAAAGCTATATCATTTATTCCAAATTTGTTTGATTGAATTAGTGAAAATCTTTACAAATACAAACACCTTGATGATACCAAAATTGAACCATAACTAAATGATTCATCCCTGTGGAATTGATTCTTTTATTTTCTTCTACTTATCCACATTTTTTCTCTTTTGGAGAAACAAAAAAAAATGTTCCTAAAAAGTATTGGTGCAACTACATATTTTTAAATCAATATATTATCGTTATCTCCAATGTATAGGACAGTGATGACATACGCACATACTGTGCGTGCCTCTACACTAGTTAGTTATAAAAGTAGTTATATAACTTGCATATTATAAGCTTGCCCTTGCTTTACAAATAATATTGTTTCCTTAACAATTCACAATTGTTCATTCGTTTGTTCTATTAGCTCAGGCTATAACTTTATCTGTATGCATTGTTGCCCACAATAATGCTTTATTGGCTTTGCTGGTATCAAATAATTTGGTTGAGGTTATAAATAACGTATTCAAATGCCTTAACAAAGAAAATATTCATAACTTGGTATACTATTGTAAGTTGTTTGTACAATGCTTATTTTCATTTACTTATTCCTATTATAGCATGCACAAACATAGACATTATACCTAGACCAATGTGGGGCAGAAGTCGTAAAACTTTCAGGATACATGTTTTGCTGCCAAATTTTGATAAAGTGGTTTGATTATCAATAATAAACATCAAAAACTTATCCATATTAATCCATAACTATCAGCATATAAGTTTTTTGGTATCTTCAACTTAAATCTAGTACTTGCACTTATCTAAGATTTGAATTTCCTCTCCCTACATTTCACTATTATTTTCCCATATTGCTTATTTTTATGACCAGACATAGTGGAGAGGTTTCGTATCACAGTATTTATACTATTTGTTCTTGTTCAAATAACTTGGAAGTAGAGGGACCATGATTTGTCTGGAATCTATTTTGCTGAATCTACACTAAACCTAGATGCCAAGTCTAATGCTAAACCGCTGCTTGAAGTCATTCCTTTGTCCTACACAATTAAGAATGATATCTTCATCAATGATATTTTACAAGCAGTTATTAAAGCTTCAGGAAAGTTTGATACTAGACTTATATTGAACTGCATTATAGAGTAATTTGATTGCAGATTTTATTACATGTTTAAGACAAGATTTAAGTTCTCCTTGTTGACAAAGCAAGAAAGTCCGTGGAGGTTGGTGTGTGAAGAAATCAATGTATGAAAAGACATGGTCGGTGAAACAGTGCATGGAATTGTTGAAAAATATGCAGGCATCCATATAAAATGTGGTAGGAGTTTGAGGTCAAAACGTTAGTCCATCATATAGATGGAGAATGAGATAATGATCTGGTCAACGTGATAGATCTTTGTTATTGAATGTGCATTGAAATTTGTATTAACAACTAGCTGCAAGATGATTATGATTGTTATGTCTAATGAGTTAAAAGGAAGTAAATATATAATTTGTTTTGGTTTTCTTAGCAAGTGTGAGTATGATCTATGCATCAATGCTCTATTTTTTTTTAAATTTTGCATTTTTTTAACGGGCAAAAATAATTGTAAAAACATCTATTACAACAGTCGATGCCTGTTATGGTTGATGCATATTGCAATGGTCCATATTCGTTGTAAAAGACCTTATTGCAATGGTTATGGATCGTTGTAATTTTTTTTACTACAATGGTTTTAAAATGTTGTAAAATATTTTTGGTCTGTTAAAATATCGCATGATAAGACAGACGCTGGCCCGTTGCGAAATCCCTATTACAATGAGTGCTGTCTGTTGTAAAAAAAATGTATTTTGCTGTAGTGTTATTAGATAAGAACTTTAAATCATTTTATATTCATATAATATACAAAATTATAAAAGACTATAAGCATAATTATTTTGTTTTATCTAATTGAAAGTTTAAGTATACGTCATTTAAAGAATTAAATATTCATATACATATATATACACACTACACACAGTAAGGTTATATACATTGACCCAGAAACTAAAACAGTACATCCAGAAACTAAAACAGTATATGAAAACGCATAGTACATTCGGATCAAAAAATAACAACTAAGTGAGTGTTGTAGGAATGTGTACTAATAAAGTGCAGCACTTATAGAGGAACGGCAAGAATATAAATGACAAGTGAAACTAGTTGGGTAATATATGAAAAATCTATGACAATACATGGTCGCCTTCTCAAAACAAACAAGATATGACATATCAACACCTTTACAATAGCAAGATATCTAAAATTGACAAACAAAAGCCAATAAAAATATAAAGCTAGCCAAAATGTAGCACCTAAATAATTTACTTTAGTAACAAAGCCTGGAATATGAAATGTGTAAGGTACATGCGTAAAAGCAAAGTGGAACCAGCTTGCATGGGAATAGCTTATGCCAAACACGAAGGCATTAAATCATCCACTATAATATCTCAAATTTGATGTGTGTATATATAATATTATAGTTTGAATGCTATAAAATTTCAATTAGGACTAGTTGCATGGTATTCAACAAAACTTAATCTTTCATTCATTAACAAACTGAATAAAAGTTTAATACTTATCAACAATATTATAAAACGCCTTTCTCTCTTCTAGTAACCATATCACTTATAAATAAAATATTTCACTTTACATTTCTTGCAATATATATGTGTATTAATTTAAGAATTGACATCTATAAACATCAATAAAGTACAATATATATATATATATATATATATATATATATATATATATATATATATATATATATATATATTAAAGTTTAAGCATCACTAACATATATATAGTTTAGCTATATCTGTTGAAATTTGCATGCATAAAAAGTTACGTTCATAAATAAGATTAAGCGGGCTATATGTCAGCACAGCTATGTTAAAATAAGATATAATATATATAACACAAGTGTTGCAATGGTATAGTTATACTGGCAGAGTTAACTCATAGAAAAAGGCCACCAACCTAATTTAATCGCTCTCAATCTGTTCAACTGCAAACCCAAAACTCATATTTGAGTAGACACAAACTCTCTCGCCTAGTAGATCTCAGACTCATTGATATATAAATGTACTCCTAAGCAAGCAAGTAGTAGCACAAACTCACAGGTACCCAAAGTATGCATACTTACTGCTATATACACCCGTACCCTGGAATAACAAGAACACAGAAGGAAGAAGTATCTAGACAGTACACACTAAGCCTAAAAATAAACTGACTAAAACTTATACAAACACAGACGAAGAAGCACAAGGGGAGGAATCACAATCCGTCGACCGGTGGAATTCATTGGCCGACCAGTCGAGCTCAGCAATGGTGAAATTGATCGCCTAATGCAGGAAATGATTCTACGTACTTAGTTTGCCTACTCAAATCTGACAAGATGCACACCTTAATATTATCAATTCAACTCAAACAATTTATACATATAAGTGACGATTATTGATTGACATATAGATGTAGGAGTGTGGTGAACTCACAGGATATTGTGTGCTTTCTCTTCCCCTACCAAGTTGCTACTGGATGCGCGCCTCCAGAGATCACCACGCCTTAAGTAATTAGCGCCAGAGATGCGAAACGATGTATGATATATCTTGTATGTGAATTTCTTGATTTAAATTAATGTATGCAATTTATACGTGCAATTTAATTTTAATTCCCCTACCAAAGCGCAGATTTAATATATTTCGATTTGAAGGTTGATATTGATTCTTGCAATTAAAAATTCAGGTCCAACTCTCCCTTCTACTTTTATATTTTCTGGAGGCAATAACGAAACTTTGTCATTTCTTCTTCTCCACTTTCTTTCTAACTTATAAAATTAAGATATTTGTATTTATATTCATACACACGGAAGAAGAATAAAAATTCCAATTTATTTAATTAAATTACTATTATCAACTTAAATTAATTAGTACTTAAAAAATCAACGTTGTTACAGCCTCCCATCGCCCTACCACCACTCCAGATCTACACCCTATTTCCTCCATCCAACAACTTTTTAGTCATACACCTTTCCACATTGCAGGTTTTTCCTTGCACCATTATGGTCTTAACCCTCAAGAGGCTACTTGGCTCGACCAGAATGAGCGGAAGGTTTTGTCGTTTTTGGGCTAGAAGAGCTATCCGTCGTGGTACGATTTGCACACATCCTCTGCTATGAAACTGTTGAGCCGGATTATTACCCGTGCTTCATCTCTCTTTTCGATTTCTATTGGCACGGAATTTCGATGGAGGCAAAGTTTGATTCGCTCGGAGGTGAAGGGTCTCTTGATTGAGCTGACTAATGTTGATCTCGTTGAAATTTTAGAGGCCTTCGCGAAGGATGCGGACTTGAATGATTTTGAAGTAGTCGACTCAAAAATTTTGCAGCAGATCTTTTCTCAAGATGTCGGTGGTTGGAAAATGGATAATCTACATCCAGTTGCCCGTTTGATTATGTGCATCATTCGGCACAACATCATCCCTAAGACGGGAAATCACGATCGGATTTATATATTGGTGCAGAAGACCACCTATACTATTATTGGCGACATTGCCGTCAATTAGACCCGCATCCTTTTGATTTAATTTGTTGATCAAGAATTAGCACTCCGTATCACTTTTCGTGTTTTCACCTACTCACTCTTGTTTTTAGATAATACAGATGAACCTCTATGGAGAGGCAGTTTAGTAGAAGGTTCTATCTTCTATCAATAGATCCTTCTTTAATAAGATGGCAATTTCAAAACCGTCAGCAACACTAGCACGCGGTACGAGATTTAGTGTACAGCCGCCATGCTACGACCATTCAAGAGTCGCAGCAATGGATCGAGATCCAGCATCGGAGCAAGACATCTCATAGTCTGTAGGCATAATTTTAGGATTTACGGTGTTGTTGTCTTTTCCCTTCCAGCACTTGTTTTTTTCTTTTTGTGTTGCTTGGATTGTAATTGTTAGTTGTCTCTTGTAAAAGGCCTACACGATATTATGAGTTCCTATTTATTTACTATCATGGACATGCAAACCACTCTTATATAATATAAATATGGAAATCTTATAAAATACACAACTAACAGTAAATGCAATATAGGGCTGGGTGTTTAGAATGGCTGGAAAATTTTAGCGAAGGCTTTGATACAGTTGTTTTGGTATCATGGGTCATTGCTCATGTTTTCTAAAAACTAAATTTTTTGGATAATAGAGCATGATGACATTTTTAAATAAAATGTCAAATTTTATTGGTAAAGGTTAGTTGTAGAATTTTAGGATTTGGTTTATGTATTTAACGCATAACCGACTTCCGACTATGCTAAATTGTGGCTTGATTTATCAAAAAATTTGAGAGAAAAAATATTTTGAAAAGTTTCACCTTGACATGAAAAGTCTCTTTTGAAAAAAAGAAGTTGCGCTTTAGTTAATTTTGGCTCTTAAATTATTTTGAGAGTTTCTTGTTCAAAAATTGATTTCAATAGAAAATGTTCGTTTAAATATTTCGGGATTTTATTTTTTCAAATGACGTACAAATTTAAAACGTGAGAAAGACTTTTGTGAAACATTTTATTTTAAAGGCTACATTTTAAGAATAGAGAAGACAAATAGAGTTAGAATTTGCGGACTAGCGGTGCATTAGGATCGATGATATGATAAATGCAAGTTATAACAAGGGAAAAACAATTTTAGCCTTGGAATTTCTGTTTCCGTACATTGTCGATGATGCAAGGGAGTCTATTTTTAGACTTAATTCTATCTTAGAGATTGAAAATAAGTATCCTTATACATTTTGTACATAGGAAATTTAGAGTAAATCCGGAGCAGCGAAGAAAATTCCACTGTACTATGGGAATATGAAATAATTACGGTGGTAAGAATGATAAACTCTCCACATAAATTCCTTTTTTGTTGTATGTGCAAAGTTTAGAAAGTGTTTTTTCGATCCGTTAGAATTTTGGATGGTAGGAATTGAATGCAAAATTGATTTCTTCGTACTTCTATTCGTAGGATCATCAGGGTTTTGGTTGAAAAGATTTTTCAAAAGGCTGCATACATATGAAACTGTCAGTATATATACAGGTTGTTTGCATCATATTTTTCAAAAATGTTTTCAAAAAATGCATTTATATAGGAGGATCGGATTTTTCATTCTACATACATATTTTATATGTGATGATACAGTAATATACTATGTACTTATGCACGTTTGGTTGCAAAATTGGTTGTATACTAATTGATTGTGTAGTTTAGAAAAATTAGGAGTCAAAACCATGACTTAGTCATTGGTGAAATTTCAGGGAGCGAAATTCTTTTTAAAAGGGGAAGAATGTGACACCTCGTAATTTGCCCTTAGTTATTTAATTAGTTGGTTAGTAAATTAATCAGGCTCCAAACATAGAATTTATGCAAGTGATGGAATTTAACCATCAAACTTGCACTAATGCGACCGTAGCAAAATTTTGAGCAACATTCATATTTTTGGTTTTGCGATCGGAGTCCAAACGAAGAAGTTACGGACAAAAAACGAATTTGGAATGTAAATCATTTGAATAGGAAAATTAACGTTTTATATTAATTGCACAGAGCCCACTGGTCGACCTGCGTATTGCAGCGTCGACCAGAAAGGTGGTCGACCCTTAGGTAGGGAGCAGTCAATCGCTCCCTGTCTGGAGGCTAGGATTAGCCTAGGCACAACGGTCTGGGTTTAATATATTTCGATCGAATAGTTAAGGTTGATTTTTGGGCCTCTAAATTCAGGCCTAGCCCTCCCTTCTCTTCTCATATTTTTCTAGAAGCAGTATCAAAGCTCTGTCATTTCTTCTTCTCCACTTTCTTTCTAAATTATACAAATAAGATATTTATATATATATTCATACAAATTATAGAAGAATAGAAATCTAATAAAAAGGAGAAGAGAAGAGAATCAACAATATGCGTATTTGAGCTAATTTATAAATTTATATCTATTTTCTCTCTCATTCCAAAATCTCTTTCCAGATCTGTAATTCTAATATATGTATACATCCTTTTATACATATTTTTTGATTAAAAAAGAGTTGGAGATGAATTTAAGGTATTACTGCAGATCTGGAGATTTGAATCACTTTTAAGAAATAAGTGAGAAGTTTTATATATTGTTTATGATTTTAAATATATTCCATTGGTGTACGTTTGATTTTTATGCCTAAATCAATTTTATTTGTGGATTGTAGGCTTAAATGAGTGTAGAAAATTATTGCTTACATGTTCTTATTTTAGATCTAATTTGAAATATGTTTACATCTAGATCCGCAAATCAGTCCCATAGATTTTAGATTTGAATGATGTAGAATTTTATCCCGAATCTGTACTTGGGTGTACATAGGATTTTAGATTATCGTTCAATTTGTGCTTGGTTGTAGATTTTTCACAGTTTAATTTGTGGGAAGAACGTCTGCTTGATTTTTATAAATTTGTTTGTCTTTTCTACTTTTCATCCAAAAGGCAATGTTTGATTTAACAAGGAATATCCAAATTATCAATTCCTTGTAATTTCAAACCGAACCATCCTTTCTTCTTTGTGTTAAACTAATTTATGGAAATCATAGCGTAAAATCTTCCTAAGAAATCTAATTCCAGCAAATTAAATATGGAAAGCATATTCTAATTACATATTTACATCTAGAATATATTTGGTTACGAATATGTAGTTTTATTATACAGTTTATATGTATTTATTGCGTTAATAAAAAAGAACAGCTTTTACTCTTGCGTTATTTATGCATAATATTCGTTAGTTATTATTATATTTAGGGAAGCGAATAGGTAGAATTAGAAAATGTAGTAATTCCTATTAATGAGCAATAAATTAGGAATTGCCTATAAATAATAGGAAATAAAAAATTGTAATCTTAATTAATGGGCAATTAGTGGGAAATAATGGATATGGTTAGATTAGGGGTTACAATTGGTTAGTTAAAAATTGTAACTCCATAATGGGCAATTATGGAAATGAGTCAGGAGTTACAATTAATATGGGCAAGTGGATTAATGAAACTGATAAAAATGGAATAGATTTAAAAAGGTTACTAATTTTAAATCAGTAATCGTACATAAATGTCATAGGAAATGTTCGTAAGGAATTTATAGACAAACTGACATTTATGAGCATAAAAAAGGATTTATGGATATATATTTATATACAAGTATTTAAGACAAATCTTATTGCCTTAAATAAAAAGGGGAATTAGTAAGCTAAGTCCATTATCTACCGAAGGTAATATAAGTAAAGACTTAGGACGGTTAATTGGACTTGGTAGTTTATTGATTCGCGGTCAGTAGAGTCGCTCGACGGAAGGCTGCCCTTTATTTTGAGGCTACCAGCAGTCGGATGCGCATACTATTGATGTGACATATTACTAATTCTAGGGTTTGTGACGACATGAGAGATTGGACATTCTTTCTTAATTGAAAAGTATTAAATGTTACAAATTTGGAATTAGGAGCGGTGAGGGATATCTCCATAAGGGACCGCTTCTAGTTTGAAGTATTAAGTGACTGTAGGATCTGCCTCTCTCATAAAAGGAAGTATTAGGTAACTTAGTGAGATTCCAAATAAATAAGGACATCTCCAAAAAGGTTCACTTCAGTGTTGAGGTATCAAGTGGCTATTGCAGGGCCCGCCTCTCTACCAAAAGAAGTAACCTAATGCAATTCCATATTTATAATTAAGAGTGATAATGGATATCTCGAGAAGGGTTCGTTTCAAGTTTGAGGTACTAAGTAACTGATATAGGGTTCACCTCTTTCCTATAAAAGAAGTATTAAGTAGCTCAATGAGATTTCCAAGCAATGTCAGGTAGATAGTACCCTTAAGAGTCTGCCTTGAGGTTAAGTATTAAATGACAAAGGGCTTCCTATAAATAGGTGTTAAATGATCAAAGGTTTGCTTAGTCCTTGTTAATGAGGTTTTAAATGGCTTGGGTATAGTCTCTCTCACGTTGCTAAGACTTTAATAACGACAGATACGCTAGTGGTATGGCTATTATAAATTATAAGGCCATAGATAATAGTCAATGGTCCATGTAGTTAGGATCAATAGACCAATAATGATGACGCTAAATGTCCATCTTGGGAATAGATCTTTAATGATGGAGTCTACCTGGACTGAGGTCTTAAAGGCAAAGTCTACCTATTTCTCTTTTAAAACTATTATGTAGTGACAGTAGAAGCCCGCTTTATATTTAGAAGTGTCATGTGGCAAATAGATTTGTAAATATTGGATGGTTTATAAGGCTTCGTCGGTATTTCGTACTTTGGAAATGGGTAGGTAAGTAATCGTGTGCGCAATGCAAGGTTATATTAGAATTGTTAATCTTAATAGACATAACGATTAAATGGAAATCAATTGGTATAAATTTACGTTATGGACGGTTTATAGGTTTTCCAATCACAGGAACGTTGTTTTGATCCCCTCCTTATTACAACACAAAGGATATATTTAGAGGAACAGATCACCGAAACTGGATGTATTTAGTTGTTGGAAAAGCCTTCTTTTCTCTCATGCTCGATGTTGATGTGACAATTTGTTATCCAAGGAATACCTTTAATTCTAAAGTAGTAGTCATTATCAGTATTATTATCCTATTATTGTTTTCGCTGTGAGTTTAGATTTCTATCAATCTCTGATAATGCATATGCTTATTTGCAGGTAACAAATCCAACGATCTGTGCTTTGATGGACTTGTGTTTTGATTTTTGTTGAAATTTAGTCCCTTATGGTATAAGTTATTACAAGATGAACCCTTTACTGAATGGTATTTCATTCTATATGATTTGGTATATACCCAAAATGGGCCTTTAGCATGATCGCAATACCATGGGTTGCCCAAAATCAACATACCCTCCTCGTTTAAGCTGCATTGTAATCTCAAGTCTAAAGACTATCCCACATTGTCACGCTAAGATCTTATGCTTCGACGTAGATATATTTAACCTACATAAGACTTTCAGCTGAGTTGTTCTGTGATCATTCAATGATCACAAGTATGCAATATCTTGGTGTCTCCAACAGTCATGGGTAATTCTCCATCAAACATTTGGAGAGCGTTACGTACTCTAGTCTCAATAAATGCATCGATATCGTTTTCTCGATGCATCTTGACTATAAACCTTTAAATTGGGTATTATTACTAAATCGATTCAATAATCACGGTTATGACCGATTCTTAATAGTAATTGATATAATACTCTACTTAGGGATTTTCTGTTTATATATGTATAATCCTCGTAGACATCATTTATGTCACATATACTATAAACATAATAGAAAACATTGCCGAAAAACATATATTTATTTCAAACCAGATTTGCCGCGGAGTCGATATTACATAACAAATTACGTAATATTCCCCATGACATACCTTAGCTCTCTCTGAATCTAATTACTAAATAAATTTTGGCATGGTGGAAATATACTAAAGAGATATTTTAGCATTTGATGCTATAAATAGATCCATAGAGGCTTCATTTAGAGATACATAATTTTAGTGTGGTGTTAAGGATACCGTAAAAGTACTTACAAATACTATAGAATAATAATAATAAGCGCAATAAAATTTATGTGCTTCCTAATACCAAAGTCTTTTCACGCGGAAATCGACGACCGTGCAAACTCATTTTGAACGGCAAACAACCGCCGATCAATACCGTTTTCCACGGCCATCAACCACCGAACTACTGTAGTTCAGTGGTTGATGACCATGGAAAATGATGTTGGTGGACAGTTGTTCACCATGTCAAATAATTCGAAATTGATATCTTTGGTAGCCTCTTAAAAAGTCCGGTAATTAAAAAGAGTATAAAATAAAATTGTATGGTATTTTTTAGTAGTGGTATTCATAAGCACTTTTTGAGGTACTCTTGGCATCACATTAATTTTATTCTCTCACTTCAAAATAAATTATATCTTAATGGTGGAGTTTTCAACTCCACTATTAAATTAGAGGAATATTCTCTTCGAGGCAAAACTAAAAGTTCAAGAGGTCATCGACTAGTAGGGTTATCATATCGATGCTTTTGAATGAAAATATTTATGAATTTTTTTAGTAAATTGTTTTAATTCAAAATAACATACATATATGCTTTTACGTATCATCTCCCATGCACCACCTCCATAAGATCATGCGACATATCATCAAGGAGTAACTTCGTTCACATAATAGCTTCAATCTACATATGATCGGTCATTTGGGAAAAAGCCGACTATTGTCCCAATGGTTAAGTGATTTGGCTTTGGTGCGAGGGGTCACAAGTTTGAAACTTGTTTAGTGTGATTCGAACGCTCATTGATATATATCATATATTGTCTCACTGACATGTTGTATATAAAGTACCATTTCAGAAAAAAAACATCACGTGAGATCAAATTCGATGGAAAGTCGACAACAAATGTGGCAGTTGTGAAGGGGCATGAAAATGAGGTTGCCATGGTCAAAGCAAGCTCAATGAGGACAATGACACGCTGTAGAGTTTTTAATGGATCTGGAAGAAGAAAGATGAGGTATGTATAATTTACCTTTAATCCCTTATATTCTATTAGCTACCATTTAAACCACATAATTTTAATATTTATAACTTTCGCATAAAAACTCCTTTTTATACGCAACTTGCGCCATTTGGTTTGTATTAAAATTCTAGGCATTTTAAAATTCTTTACCCATGTATGACATACTTGTGTATGACTTTGTAAATTAGA
Source organism: Allium cepa (assembly GCA_030765085.1). NCBI lineage: Eukaryota > Viridiplantae > Streptophyta > Magnoliopsida > Asparagales > Amaryllidaceae > Allium > Allium cepa. Next base: position 372,972,084 of record CM060938.1, on the reverse strand, counting down.
TATAAAATATCCAAAACTACACTGTTAAAAAAATTGTAAATTAGGACATTATAATTATTTGAATTTTTTTGACACTTGAATCAAAAAAAAAAAAATTTATTTTACGATTTCTGTGTATATATTTATTAAATAGATTATTATATAAATATTATCCAAATTAATAATAATATTTTTTTGGTAAATATTATATTGGAGTATATATCCATAAAATTAATAATGAAATTATTTTAAGCATATTTGCAAGTATTATTTCAAGCAAGTATCAATACGATTTAAGAATTAAATATTTTAATAAATATTATGTTTGAATAAACATTATTCAGTTTAATATAATACAACTTAAAATTCAAATCAAATTCATCTAATAAAACGTAAAATGCTATTTACAACTGATAACATTATTCACGATAACACAAATAAAAGATCCAATGCATAATGAACAACGAGATTTATTTGAAAATTTTCATTTTTACCTCGCTGTGTTTGATGCACTTGATCCAACAGTTTATATATTCCTTTTTTAAACGTATGTAGTTTGTACATATATATATCATTTTCATTACTTAATTTTTAATTATCCTCTACGTTACAATTTTAATATATTTTTTGTATAGTACTAGAAATATTTTTTTATCCAACATATTATCATTATGTGTTTAACTAAAATTAATGAATAAGTAAATAATTATTTTTTTCAAGCTACACACCCGAACAGTCCGTTCATCGACCGATGTGTAATGTTACTAGTAAAAAGTTCAGTAGGACATGAATATAATTTTGATATTTTTCAAATGATTTGGAAAAACTAGAAAATAGCAGGAAAATCGTTTAATAAATAAGCAAATACCATTTATTACTATTTTATGGTAATTTACATCATAAATGATAATCAAATAGGCATTGAGCACTTACTTAAACAAAACTAGTTTATCAAGCAAAAGGCATAAAATAAATGAATTCCATTAGCACATGCTTTGTATGTGTAATCTTATTTTTCTATTGTAATTTTTTTTTCAAAGATCTTTTAAGTATGAGGAGAAAACAAACCTCATGCAAAATATTACCATAAGGAAGCTTTTATAGATAATTTGGTGAATAGCTTTTATTTTCAAATACTAAAAAAAATTCTACTAAGTATGCTAAAATTACACAAAAAACAAAATAAAAAATACATTCTATGTAACTCTGAAATAAATAAGAAATGGATACATATTTATTGATATTTAAAAGAGAGAAGATACGAAAAATGAAAATAAAATGAAAAGAATATGTATGGAAGATTGTCATTATGGAGATTCGAACCTGTGACCATAATAATATTCTAAAGTTTAAAAATAATAACATATATTGATTTTTGCAATGAGCATGCTAGTCTAGTAGGATATGTCCACTACTCCGACAAAGAAATTATTACTCTATAAAGACTTATACATTAGTAAAATAGTTACATGCCCTTATTTTTTACGTTGTTTCAACAAAAGGCCACATAACAATGAATACACAATTATGGTCTTATTTTTGAAAAATTAAAAATTGCACGGTGATTTTCTTTTCTAATAGAAAATGCAAGTCATCTTGTACATTTATGTTTTTTTACGAAAGTTCTATAATGGGCAAGAGCAAAAATGTGCTTATTTGATAAAAAAACATACTGAAATAGTAATTATAACTACTTATGAATAATGAAATTTGATTTTTTAATTTTTGAAAAACTTTTAGCAAGTTAACTTGCACTTTCTATTAGAAAAATACAAGCTAGCTTGTTTTCTACAAATGGAATTGTTAAAAAGACTTCATTTTTGAATAAGCGAGACTACCTTTAAGGGACTCCATCTAATTTCTTTCTGTGAATGGACATGATAACTAAATCAAATAAAACGATTTGATATTTTACCTTCGTTCAAAAACAAAATTCGGCAAAAACCTATCGAAAAATAGAAAAAAAACGATAAGGATTCATCGAAAACCATTTTCGAAAAGATTTGATCAAAAAGAAGGTTAAAATCAGTGGAGGATCATCGAAATAATAAACGCAGTCACGATTTTTTTCCTTTTTTGCTAAGATGGGCCAATAAATTTTAATACATTCAATAGCAATTTTAAAGATACTAATAAAATATGCCTTTTATCCAAATGTTAATTCTATTTAAACTCAGAAAAATGCTGAGTTCCCCCCTCCAAAAAACACACACCTCCTGTTTTACAGAGTCTCCCCTATTGTTTTCAGTTTTGTCCCTACTTTTTTCACATACCCAAATTTATTTCTCTCAATAAACAATTCTGCTATAATATGAAGTTAATTTGCAATATTAAAATGTTATTTCTTTTAGTAGATGTATCGAATTTGAATTTCATTTTCACCATTAAATCATAAATTTTATCATCTTTCGATTAAGATCCATATGTGATATGTTTTGACGATTTTTTATTTGTTTTTACAATAGCAAATATTTGCCGCCCATGTAAATTAAAAAAATTCAGGAACAAATACATTCAAATTACATTGTGATCAAATTACATTGTTTACATTGTCATTGTTCTCAAACACATTCAAGCACAAACATAAACATTAATATCAAATATCATTGTTTTTTCTTAAAACCAAATAACAAAGTAAATTAATTCCATTGTGCATATTGAGTTCATTCATCCCAAGCTTGCCGGACAAATATTTGCCTGACAAATATTTACAATGCCAAATTATAGCCTGACAAATATTTGCCGCCCCTGTAAATTAAAAAAAATCAAGCACAAATACATTCAAATTATCAAGCACATACATATTCTTGTGATCAAATTACATTGTTTACATTGCCATTATCCTCAAACACACTCAAGCACAAACACAAGCATTAATATCAAATACCATTGTTTTTTCTTAAAACCAAAAAACAAAGTAAATCAATTCCATTGTGCATATTGATTTCATTCATCCTAATACTTGCTGGCAAATATTTACAATGAAAAATTCTTTCCTGGCAAATATTTTGTTGCCCTTGTAAATTAAAAAAAAAAATTAAGCACAAACACATACACATTCAGATTACAATTTGATCAAATTACATTGTTTTACATTGTCATTGTTTTCAAACACATTCAAGCACAAACACAAACATTAATATCAAATACCATTGTTTTTTCTTAAAACAAATAAACAAAGTGAATTAATTTCATTGTGCATATTGGGTTCATTCATCCCAAGCAATCCTGTAGTCACTATATATATATATATATATATATATATATATATATATATATATATTCCTAATTGCTTGCATCCGAATAGCGAGTTGTGAACCATTTTACATAAATTGGTAGAACCAGATGTTTCGCTTCCAGCTTGGCCTACAATTGAAAGAATAAATAAATTAGTGTACTTACAAGAAATAAATTAGTGAAAAAAAAACAAGCCAACTTTCCTACTTGCTTGCACAAAATGATTATCATTTACAAATGCTAGTGCTATTTCGAAACGTTGAATTGGAGGTGGTACCCTTCCTTTGATCGGTGATATAATTAACATTAACTTTTCACTTATGCTAAATACAACAATATTATACTTTGTCGCAACAACATAACCCATTTTCGGCATTATCATCCACTTGTCCCGAGGAGCAAATCCATCTCCTTCATGTTGTAGTTGCTTAAGTAATTCATTACACCTGCCACGTTCTATGAAAACTTGTTCGTAAAGTTTTTGATTTTCATACAACTCTTTGTATAAATCTCGATGAACTTAAGGCCAACATGACTCACACATTCCAAGTAATGTGGCAACATAACGAAATCAACAATTGCCGTCCGAATGAGCATCAACAATATCGGTTACATATAGTTTGATCTCCAATGGGATTTGATTTATATACATCCTCATATCCCGACTACGATTTTCCAACTATAAAAAATGTATTAATAATAAAATATATTTAATTTTTTTTATAATTTTTATGGTGGCAAATATTTGTCGGGCAAATCAAAGTAAGATTTGCATGATAAATTCAAGTGAAACTGAAATAGAGAACTTTTGGCTATTGTGGACATGCATGAGAACTGTAAATTAAAAAAAAAAAAATCCTCTTACGTGTGTGAGTTTTCGAATTTGAAGCTTTTTCTTCTTTGCATTGTTGACACTATGTCAACTAGAAAGATTATGAGATGAAAGACTTTCTACTAGCTCAAACGAAGAAGCCGTTCCTTTTGTTGACGATGAGCCGATTTCTTACTTTCCCTTCCTTTACTTTTCACTTACTGTTTGATGAACCAAAATCGAAGTTCGAGGTTTCACAACTTCCATCATTTTTTTAAATATTTATAGTTGATGCGGTGTATCTTTTTTTTACATCATTCAACAAAATTTTCATTTTTTACGCCACACCTACATCTTCCTTTCCACTTCGTTCAACTAAATGTAGTCCAGTCCAATGATTATCAATCAACTCAAGTGGTATGGGTGTTAATGGACTAAGATGAGCTAACTCATGTACACATGGAAGTCCATGTGTCTTTCGAATAACACAACCACAAAAAAAATTCATCATCTCCAATAGATTTCATGCGAAGTAATTCCAAATGAAGTAAGTCAAGAAGCACGATACTTACCACACCTCGTAGATTTTAGAATTCCCATATGTGAAAAATACGTTTCACTCTATTTAAGATTTATTCGAACGAAACTTTTAATTCGGTGAAGGATAACTCCAACAATGAATGCATTTTAGTCCAACCTAGCTCGAAATTGCATTGACAAGTGGCTAAGTGTTTTTTAAACTTTGAATGAGCCGATTCGACCCTACATGTAATAAACAAATTAGTATTAACAAGAGTGGCAAACAATTACAATGTACTAATGTATATTAAAATAGAAGTAAAAAAAATATCCATTCGATGTATACTTCCCAAAATGCATATACTCATCAGTCCACAATTGAACAAATCTATCCTTATATGGATCTAACCATCGCTCGTGTACATATTTCAATAATGAATTGTATTTGCCATAACTTTCATGTAACAAATGCACGTTTTCATTATACGCATTACTATTTTGCGAGCAAACAAGTTGATTCCATTGACCTAAAAATGACTTCTTTTCCTTCACATCCATTTCATTCATATTTCTATTATTTCCCATAAAAGTAACAATATTATTTTTCATATGCCACTTGCACAACATATGAGGAGAAATTGGAAAAACTATCCCAATAACATTAACCAATGCCAACTCTCGATTGCTTACAAATACATTAGGCATTTCTGCCTCACAATCAACCATGACGAGTTTCAACCTTTCCAACGCCCAAATGTAATTTTCTTCACTTTCGGCCATTAAACAAGCAGTGGCAATACAAAATGTGTGATTCGTAAATGTAACACCTACTATATCTAGCAATGACGTCCTGTACCTATTAGTTTTGTATATGCAATCCAATATAATGGCTCGAGGAAAAGTTCTTAGGAAACATAAACTCGTTGGATGCGCCCATAAAATATCATTGATAATACCATGTCCATCTAAAGTCTTACGATATCATCCAAAGTATCCAAAGCACTGTCACAAACTACGCAACAAGCAGTGCCGTAATTTAAAAAAAATTTATATATATAAAAAAAATTATGCAACAAGCAGTGTCACAAACAACCACGTAGTGACAAAGCGTGGTTGTTTCAGACAACCATGCATTGTTAGTGCGTAGTTATTTGCAAGAACCACGCATTGCTTCACACAACCGCGAACCTCTGAAACAATCATGCTTTGCCACCTCCGTGTCGTCTGCAGTTAAAAAAAAATGTGAATGCTTACAACATCTGTAAACTCAGCAAACTTAGCGTTAGTAGTAGTGGAATCATCGAACACCATCATTTTGATGAAATTTTTTGACAATTTGTAAATTGAATTTGAATTTTTTTTTTTTGAAAACTTAGGAGAACCCGACGGACCAGTAAACTCCCGAGAAGGGTACAGTAAAGTCTTCCGTTGATTTAAGCCCCATACCTCATGGTAAATTTATATAGAATATGGAAGCGCATGATAGGAATTGAACCTGCGTCTTTTTAACAGAATATAAACCTCATTTTCACTGCGCTACATCCGCGGATAATTGAATTTGGAATTGAAATTTAATTTGATAGAGAAAAAGTTTTTTGGGTTTTGAAGGAAAGTTAAAAAGTGAATACAGTACGAACCTAGGTGAAAAGATATTTTTGTCTTTATTATTATTATATATATATATATATATATATATATATGTGTGTGTGTGTGTGTGTGTGTAATGAGATGTGGTTTTCTAATGACCTTTTTTTTGCAGTAAGAACCTGGGTCCAAAATTGGGGTTGGTTGAAAATTCTAATGACCTTTTCTTACCGTACATCAGGCCCCTTTACGCATAACGAGGTCTTCGCATTATCAAACTTGGTAGACTTTTTCGGCCCAGTTTCCATGTCTGTGCTCTGAGAAAGAAGATGATGAACTACACTTCCTCTTTACGTTTCGGTTTTATAACACGATTAATTTGCTTAACGACCCTTCTCAGAGCTCAAGCATGTAAGTTTCCTAATTTGTATTCTTTCCTTTTTAGCACTTTATTTAAAACCCATTACCAATCACTGCATTTTCTTCAAATTCGCCGCATTAGTTGAACTGTTGTGGTTTCAAACTCGGGTAATCTCTTCTACGCTACTATAATTAGGGTTAGAGTATGATTTACCCGAACTTTATACCTTTAATAACCGAAAAAAGGGAAAAGTAAGGAGATTAAGAAGATTGATGCCTACTTTCCGCAAGGTAGTATATTGAATTTTTAGGTGTATTCTGCAATTTATTAACCCAGTTGGATTTTTTAGCATCACTAAATATTCTTTGATGCCATCACTAAGTTGTTTAAATATTTTGCTGTTAACTGAAATACCTTTAACAAATATTGCATTTAATAAATTAGTAGTTACTACAATTACCCTTAAACTTTGAAGAATTAGGAAGGTGGAATCTACCAGAATCAGAGATTATAATCGAAGAACTTCTCACTGAATCTTGTCTGTTATCGTTCAAGTTATGTATCAACTCAATTAATTTTTGTTGGTTATGGACTTGTGCTAATAGCACTTTGTGAAAATAAAGAATTTTATTATTACACGACCTCCATTTATATGCTTTAAGAGAAAACGAAAGATGCTGCGATGATGGCGGTGAGATACACGCATATGCTTTCAGCCATTCACACTTAAGCTTATTTATTCACCGTCACTCATTTAATCACATTTTGCGTTAACATTTGCATATTTACTAATTTTTGGACAATTCATTTGTGGATAATTTTGTGAATTTTTTGCATATAAATTTATAATTTTGGTTGTAAATTCTTTTCCTGGTTAGGCTAGTGTTGGAAGCTGAGCAACATCACGACATGAATTGCAATTAAAAAGTACGCACACAGCTAGTTGAATATTCAATGTAACAAATAGATTAGTCTGTGAAGATGGAATCTGTAATTTGATTAAACAATAGATGGAAGAACTCTAATATTTCTTGAGTGGCATTGGGATAATGCAAACAACTTCCAAAATCCTTTTACCCCCTTGAATAAACGCTCTTCTTCTTAAGCATGCTCTTAAGGCAGCCATAGAACACATCTAATAAGCTTAAATTTCCTATACTAGCTTATATTAGGCTACACAACATAAGTTAAAATCACATTCTGACGGAACCCACTAAACCTATTGTTTTGCTTACTATTTCATTTACTCATGGGGAACAGTGCCTTGCCCTGCTGATTGGAGAACTGGACCCAGTAAGGATAAATGCTTTAAATACGTATGGAGCTCTCTTTCATGGAACAAATCACAATCGCTTTGTCATAATTATGCTTCTCATTTGGCTACTCTTGCATCAGCTGAAGAGTTGGCTTTTGTCCAAACTTTATGTACGGATAGGAGTGGTTGTTGGGTTGGTGGTAGATGTTATAATTCTTCTCATGGCTTATCATGGAAATGGGCTGATAATGCATCTTATTGGAACACATCAGTTCTTCCTAGAAGTCAGCTTCGAGACACCAGTGGCACTTCAGTAAATTCATGTTTGTTGCTAACTAATAGTCATGTTGCTCTTGCCAGCGAAAAATGTGACAAGTCCCATGGATTTATATGCATGCAAAACACAGGTACAATATTAACCGATAACCTAGATGTACAGAACTTTTTTTTTTAATTTTTTTTAATAAGCGACTCGTATATTATAATAGTGAACAAATGCTTCAACAAGCATTGCCATGAAGATTACATAATCATCCTTGCCACTGTGAGTGGAATTATTCTTGTCACTACTCTTTCTGTCGTGATCTGGCTCCTCGTTTATAGGCGAAGCAAGAAAAGAAGAAGATCAAGAAAATCATCTAGTCCTTCATCAGCAGCATTAGTGCCCCCTTCATGGAAAATATATACCAGTGAAGAACTGAGATCGTATACTAAGAATTTTAGTGAAGGGAATAGACTTATGGGTGATGCCAAGACAGGTGGCGCATATACTGGGATATTGCCTGATGAAACTAGGGTTGTAGTTAAAAGGTTAAAGAGATCCAGTCTTCAAAGGAAGAAAGAGTTCTTTTCTGAAGTAGGGAGAGTTGCAAAACTTCATCATGATAACTTGGTAGCCGTCAAAGGCTGCTGCTATAATCATGGCGATCGGTATATTGTGTATGAATTTGTTGCTAATGGTCCTTTGGATAGATGGTTGTATCATATTCAAATTCGTGGTGGTAGGAGCTTTGATTGGGCAATGAGGATGCGAGTTGCTACGACTTTGGCACAAGGAATTGCGTAAGTTAAACATCCCGCTCATTGAAATTTCAGGATAGATGCTTTTGCTTATTTTTGGTTGCTGATCAGATATAAATTTTCCAGCATTGCCTGTCAATAGTTAGATCCTTCAATTATAATATGTTCCAAATTACATTCAAATTGTTTTCCTTGATGATTAATGTGATTGTTCAATTCTGGGTAGATTGGTGTTTCAAGGATATCTGAACATAGCTTAAATTAAGATAGGTTAGACATAGGCATGATTATGTGAAAACTGAATATGATATGGTAAATTTTGTGAGTACATAATTTTAAAATTTCTGTCCATACCCATGACATTTTTATGTGCTGTATACAATTCCCTGATATCGATTTCATAGCATTATAATTTGTGGATTTTGATCTAACCATAATATATTACTTCAACTTAAAAAGAAATCAATCATGCTGATGTGGCAGCACATACATTCTCCATTTCATATTACCGGCTTTCTCATAAATTTACTGATTATATTTATATATCAGCCAAAGTCACAAGACTTAATACTACCGTGACAACAACTGTGGTCTCAACTTATTTTCTTTAATTTTCTTCTCAACTAACATATTATAAAAATAAGATGGGAATATTACATATTTCCATATTAGATCTCAAGACATGACCTTCAAAAAATCACATAACAATTTTTAATAAATTGTTAATTTTAAAATTAAAATAATCATCAATATATAGCTTATGCACTACACACACTCACATAAGTATTGGCCTGTAAACGGATGTCATCGGATACGGATAGTGCTGTATCCGTATTCATATTCGAAAAAAATAATCCGTATCCGAATCCGTATCCGATATCCGTGAATATTTATTAAATAATATCCGTATCCGTATCCGCAGACATTTTCGGATATCCGAAAATATCCGTGTCCGGCTTAACGAATACGGATATTTTCGGATATTTCCGCATTCAAACTTCAAAATGTAACTGAAATTTAACTCAATATACTGCATATTTAAGTTGGCTTTAAACAAAAGATGAAAAATTATAATAATACATCAAATTAACAATAGCTAATTCGATCACATAAAATCCATACGAATACGATAATGTTTCATAATTCATCATATAATCCATAGCCTAATTCAATCACACAAAATCATAAAAAACATAAAGAAATGCATCATACATGTTTTAAATTGTAGCAAATACCATAATTTATCTTAATAGCACACATATAAACTAAAATATTGCGTTCTTTCTCCATGGAAGGGTTGAAGCTTCAAAATATGACCCTGCAGAAAAATATAAACGTGTATATTAGTTTGTAAACAATTAAATTTCATAACTAACCCAAATATAACAAGCAAGCAACCCTTAATTTCAAATAACTGCAACACAATCCAGACCTTTACAAACCCAGTGACGATAATTTCATAACCATTGGAACGAAACAGCAAGCTTGCACGGGCTATAAATATATTTGCTTCAATTAAGTTGTTTGTAATTTGTAAATCAAGAACACTTACCATTACCTTTTGCGAAGCATGTTTATAACGTAACCATAGCATCATCAACAAACTCGACATTGTGACCTATTAAAAGTTTAAAAACAAAAGAATTAAATCATATATGGGATGATTATTGTGTTGAAAACATGTAGAAAAATATAATAGTTTTATCAATATCGGATGGCAACCAATCCTTTATACAACTCAAAGCTTCTACAATATCAGAAGATAATGAAGATCTACTCTCGAAAATCAATCTTCCTCCACTACTAAACGATGATTCGGATACTACGGTTGATATCGGAACGGCTGAAATATCACGAGCGATCCTTGCAAGTATTGGAAAGTTGGCCCATCGGTTTTCCATCATGTCAAAATATTAAAATTGTCCTCATCTTCACCCATTGGTAACAATTCATCTTCTAAATACTTATCAAGTTCCGTTTTCAAAGCTTGTGAGCTACCAACTTTTTTCTCAACATAATTTTTCTATTTTAAATCCATTTTTGTTCTCTTCTTAGAACCAAAATTAGAAGAATCAAACGTATCACACGAAGAATTGTTAGATTGCCCTTTAGAAGAAGTCCATTCCATTTCATATAAAGTAAATAGAGATTTCAAAGATTCACGAATTTTTGCAACGTGAACTTGTGCACGATCACCATAAACCACATCAAAGAAAAATTCAATATAAGCCAAGCTATAATGGGGATCTAAAACCATACCAATACTCATCATTAGATTGCAACTGCTCCAATACTTGTCAAACTTAATTCTCATCTTTTGGGTCATACATTGAATATACTCATGTTCATGTTGCTCCCAAGTTAAAATACTTTCATAGACATCGCAAATGCTTTTCGAATATGACTTAGCCGTAGGATATTTAACACCTGAAAACTTAAGTGTAACTTCATAAAATATTTTCAAACATTCACATATTTCTTTTTCTATTTCTCATTCTTCGTTTGACGGCAACCATTTGTAATCGTGGGTTAAATCAACCAATCGCTCAAATGTCGGACGCACTTCAAGAGCACTTTCAAGCATTAGATATGTTGAATTCCAACGTGTTGAAACATCATAAGATACTCCTTTCCCAATTAATAGAGTTTGAGCCAATGCATTTTCCCAATTTTGTTTTCTCATATGTGATGATTTTGTATAATTGACGCTTTCTCTAATTTTTTCAATAAGACTATGCACCATTTTTAATCCATCTTGAACAATCAAATTTAGTATGTGTGTGCAACAACGCATATGAAATAATTCACCACCAAGAGACACCACATTTTTACCAACTAACCATTCTTTTAAATCTCTTATCATTACATCATTATTTGACGCATTATCAACCGTAAGTGCAAATAACTTCTTATCAATATTTCATTGCAATACTTCTGATTTAAGAGAAGCGCTAAGTGCGGGCCCGGTGTGGAGGGGGCAAATCATAATAAGCGATGACTTTTTTTTTAGTTTCCAATCATCATCAATAAAATGACAAGTTATGCAACAATAGCCTATGTTTTGGTGTTCAGAGGTCCACAAATCTGTAGTGAGGCTAACACGGGTTGACAAGCAATTAAATATCTCTTGTAATTTGCCTCTCGTATCATTATAGACTTTTAAAACATCATATCGAACTGTATTTCTAGAAAAGAATTTTAACTGTTGGATTAATACTTCTAATATACTCTTAAAAATACGCATGTTCAGTCATGTTAAATGGATAATCATGCTTAGCAACCATATGTGCAAAACACATTCGGCTTCTATGTTGCTCAAACTTCCAACTCGATAATTTAATTGGTTTTGGGAGAACTTTTGGTAGTCAATAGTTGTTGTCTAGATATTCTTAGACAAGTGGGATTTTTTGGACATGATTTTAGATGATTCTCAAGTGGGTTGTTCCCATTGAAGTAGCTCCATCAAATAATCTAGAACAATGTTTACAAGTGGATTTAGTAGCACCTTCCACTACTTCTCTATTAAAATCTTTCCATACATTGGATTTCAAAATTCTTACATTTGAAGGTGTAGATTTATCTACATCCGTAGAAAAGTTTTCAGATGCTTGTGTGTTTGGCAAACTAGAGTCTATAACCATGTTTGAACTGTTTCGATTTTCTTCAACGACTACAACGTCAGTACCACAAATATCCTTGTTATTACGGCTTGACGAGGCGTTCGTCATTTTCAAAACTCTACAATACTAAATAAAATATATGTCATTACTGTCTAAGTTTATCACAAGTACGTCATTTTATCAAACAAGTCATTTTATCACAAATAAATAAATTTCATTGTGCCTAAGTTTCATTACTGTCTAAAATAAATTTTATTTTATCAAATAAATTTTCACTACTGTCTGTAAATACTTTGTGATTGGTTTTGATATTTGAATTTCTAGATCTACAATTAAACTTGAAAGTCAATTTCCTCCCATTCAATTTTTATTTTGTTCAGAAAATATTAGAGTTGCAATTGTAGATCCAAATATGTTATACTGAATATAAATCAATATAGAGTAAATGGTTTTTCTTAAATGCGATTTCAATTGATATTGAATTAAATTGTAAATCCAGCCGTGAAGGTGATATAAGCACTTGCCTAGATATAAGCAAATGCAACTTTCTGACTTCAAATATCAATATTTATTTAATCAAATATAAAAACAGGTCGACCCAAAAAAGGGGTGTCAGCTGATTCAATTGAATTAGTTCGAACTAATTTCAATTGATCAACTATCATCCCAGTGTAAATTCATCATTCTAAACAATTTCCACATACGTCAGAAATTCAGAAAAATCACAACGATCTAAGTAAATTCAGAAATTACCGAGACAATTTCCAAGCTGAGCGTAGGAATTAGAGCTTCCACTGCTTCAGCGTCGAAACTAGGGCTTCGAGTGGAGTCGCGAGTTCGACAGCGGCGCGGCGAGTTCGAGTTCGAGCTGAGCGGCGCGACGATGAAGGCGATGTCGATTGTCGACTATGTGGAATCGCGATTCGCGAGTGAATTACTTCAAAATGGAATCGCGACTGTGTGGAATCGTGATTTTCGGCTGTATAATGACTTTTAGTTTTAGCTGTTAGGGGTTTGTTTTAATACGGGTAGGGTATGTGGTATAGTAATGGGCCAAAATACAATCAGGCTTGTTTATTTGGAAATTTAAATGGAAAGGAATCAGATGGATGGATATTTATCATGGATATAAAATAACATATTAAAATAATAATAAAATAACTTCGAACCGGACGGATATTTATCGGATACGGATATAGCCATATCCATATCTGTATCCGAAATATGTTTCGGATATCGGATATCCGCATTTGCTTTTCGGATATTGGATAATTATCCGCTTTTCTGATACGGATGCGGATGGATTTCGGATGTTTCGGGTATTCATTGACATGCCTACATAAGTATATGTATATACATATATGGCTAATTGAGTCTGTGCTATATATACCTACAGTTAGCTGTGTGTGTTTTTATAGACATAAAAACCAATGTTGCAGCTGAATTTAGGAGGGGACTAGTGAGGATATAACTGTCATTCCTTATACCGTAACACAATTAACACAGCTACCCTTGTGCAAATTCCTTATTATGATGTAAATGGGAGGTATTGCACCACACAAAATCGAACTATTTTTGAAGATGTGTTTGTACTTTCATCAAGGTGATCTGCACAATATTATAGTTAATTCAAATACTACAAACATATTCAAAATAATTTCAAATAGAAGGTTAACATATATATATTTTAATGGTTGATATTCACTTAAGCTTTTGAACATATTAGAAGTTTCAAAAATTAATTCTTTTTTTCTAAGACGATGTTCATAGTGTAGATTAAACGTCTTTGAAGTGTAATTTGATTTCGAATAGTGTAGCACTAAAAAACCATAGGTGTGTAGCGGATCCTTATAATATATTTTACTCCGAAACGTTGTTATACCGTACTTGAATATATTCCAACTCTTACCGAAGATAACTGCACAAGAGCTCCTGTATGAAGAATGCTTTTCTGAAAGCAATTTTACGAGTCTCTCCATGGCACAGGTAACACTTGCATTCACCGCGTAAGGAACGAATATGCTGCAATAGTTATGGTATTTCATAGCATAGACAAATTATACCTATGAATTTATTTTAAGCTATACAGCCAATGCATATACGTGCTCCTATACTCCTATTTTGAACTATCATTGTTCCTTTTGGATATTCCTAACATATATCAAGTACACCATCCACAGGTTCCTTCATGACAAAGTAAAGCCCCAAGTAGTGCACCGAGACATACGTGCAAGCAACGTACTCATAGACGAAGAGTTCAGAGCGCACTTAATGGGCGTCGGCCTGTCAAAATTCGTACCATGGGAAGTGATGCACGAAAGAACGGTCATGGCCGGGACGCACGGTTACCTAGCTCCGGAATTCGTGTACAGAAATGAACTGACAACAAAGAGCGACGTGTACAGCTTCGGAGTGCTGCTTCTTGAGATCATTTCAGGGCGCAGACCAGCTCAGGCTATCGAATCCGTAGGTTGGCAGACAATATTCGAATGGGCGACCCCTCTTGTTCAGTCTCATAGGTACATCGAGCTTCTTGATCCTTATATCGTAGATGTTCCGGAAGCGGGAGTTGTGCAGAAGGTCGTGGATCTTGTGTATTCGTGCACGCAGCATGTGCCTTCTGTAAGGCCCAGAATGTCGCATGTCGTGCATCAGTTGCAGCAGTTGGGATTGAAGGCTGCTGCATCTGGTACATCTTCTAATAGGGCGAGTACCAGCAGCGCCTCTCCTATTATGCATCCCTTAGAGCTAGAGACTGTGCAACAACTATGATCTGATGGTTGCAGTTTGCAGAATTAGGAAGGGAAAATTAAGTATTCTACTAAATGTAGTTGGATTTGTATTGTACTGAAGTGTTATTTTGAGCGTGTTAGATGTAGCTGATGTTATAGGTAGGGAGCTAGATGCATTTCATCTATTTGTCCACGCTAGTAGATATACTGTCGCTTGGTTTGTAATAGGGTCCAAGTATTTGATTAGCATGTTAAGAATGTTTTTATGTTATCAAATTGAAAATGCATATTATTTAAGGAGTTTGAAATCCGCATATTGTTTGATACTACAGTGGGAAATGGCAAGTGAATGCTTAGCCGGAAAAATAATAAAATGGTTAAATTCCATTTTTTTTGCCCCCCTCTAACAAGCAGAAAAAAACAAATATAAAAGATTATTAAAAAGAAAGAAATGGAAATTGGATCAATTTGGATTGAAAATCTAAGAGCAAAATCTATGCACTTCTAAAAGATGATGTTTTAAACTAAATCGGTCAAACACTCCAGCACCGTAGAGATGATCCGAAAAGTGATCATTGGTTTAAATTTATGTGTGAATTATAACCTCTTATTTGAGTCCTACGTATCCTTGTTCTAAGATCAAAATATATTAAAAATGCCAATGCATGAAAAAACGTTAGGTTTATGGGGGTTCAGTTATTTCTACCTCCACTTTATAAACGTTTTCACCAGTTACCACAGAGATTATAATTGATAAACTAGAAATTACAAAATAAAATTGAGTTAGAAATCCAGCGGGGTCTCTCATCAGTAAAGATTCGATTTCATTTCCAATAGTGCAAGGCTTGTATTTATAGGCCTAGTTAAGACTGCTTGAATACTCGGATTGTCCAAAATATCTTTTGATATTCAGTAAAGAAAGATCAAAGATTAGGTCGACGTCCACAAATCCAAACTGAATAATATGTAAAAGTTGACTCAACCTATATAGCAGAGTTCTTATTGGCCGGTAACAATCCATGACTATCAATCGATCAACGTCAATGCTATATATTTGCCACTTTTGCTGATAGATACATTGATTTTTCAAAACCGAAGTTACAACTGATGGACACAAAACATTTTGTTTTCTTACATTCAAAAGCGATTTTATCTTACTTGAGTTGCATTGCTATCGTATAGCTTATAGTTAATAGAGTTGAGGGAGTAATTATGTAATTTGATTATGCATATAAATGCACAAAATAGCAATATTTTTAAATAAGGACGTATCCAAGGGACGAGCACCACATCAACTAAGTGTTATATAGCCTCCTAATAGAGGCAGTTGTAACTAGCGGCCTTTTCGACTTTCAAATATCGACGTTAACTCATTCATGATATTCACAAGTCGAACATTCCAGTGTCGAAAAGGAAGACTGTTAGGGTAAATAAAAAAGAACAAGAAAGGAAGAACAAAACATTTAAATCTTACAGTAAGGCGATAATATATAATATCAAAATAGTACAAAGGGTTACTCTAAGATACAATATAATTTCAGAGTTACCAACCTAAGCACTAATCTGTTTAAATAGTTATAGCAACCCATCCTCACAAGTGTTGATATATACATACTAGTAGTGTAGTGGAGATAAAATACATAGATAGGCGAATGAAAGCATCCAGCTCGTCTTCTGAAGTTCCAAAGAATATCCAACGAAAACTTGTCTTTCTTAGACTACCCAAAAGAGCATCCGAGGATTTAAGGGAAAGATAAATGAATGAGTCAGACATAAGTCCGCTATGAGGAACTCAATAAATATGTGATCATCATATAACAGTATCTTTTGAGACAGATCAAATCAATGTAAAAAAATTCCCCCAAAAGAACTCAAAACCATCCGATAAGTAAATATAGTGATATAATAGATAGTGTTTAGGGCATTGAATATAAATTAGAAAATAGCCGTGCTTGTTGCGTTTCACATTATAAAAATATAAGGTATACAATCAAAATTGCTAAGGTGCATTTGCATATGGATTTTCGTTGAAGGTGCCCTTAGTACCTCATGGACGGGCCTCTTGACAAGGGTCAGAAACTGCCTTCCTAATCAACGTATATCTCTAGATAAATATGGTACGAAAGTAAACATAACTGGACCATGTACGAACATGTGATGCCGGATACCATCAACACCATGTGCAACTCAATCGAAAGCATCTCTAGATATTTGAAGTTGATGTACCCTAAGGTTAGCTAAACCTACTGCCTATGTATCATGCTCTATTTTCTATCATTTCCGAGGTGGAGTCATGCTCAGCATCTCAACGCACGAGTCTTCATCACTCACATATCTCTCCATAGATTCTAGCATCTCAACACATGAACCATTATTACTCGAACAGTTCATCAATCTCTCCATGAATTCCAGCATAAGTCGTCCGACAAATGCTAACGTTGACCTCTCCCTCGTAGTTACCCTTAGGATAAATAGTGCAACTCTATGACGTTTCACTTTACAACTTGTAACATCCCCACTTGGAGATCCGAAACTAACGACTATGAATGTTGCAATCATCCACAATTATTAATTCTCGATGACCATATGCGGTAATGTTAGATCTATTGATATAAGAGAAACACATGGATATGAAAAAAATTTAAAACCATTAAAATAAATTCCCATTCCATTTCAATCATATTTCAAATTCATTACATAATCCCACATTCGAGAACCACATTCAGAGAAAATATAATTATTACGAACTATGCCAAGAGCGACATATGAAGATGCCCTCTTGAATGATCAGAGTCTAAACATAGGCAATCAAACAACTTTGCATTTACATCAAAACATAGCGGAATCAAATAAAAAAGAGCTCCTATTAGCTAGCTTGCCTCTTGCATGTCTTCGGAAGCTTATTCGTTTAAAAGGAGAACCTGAAAACCTCAATTCTCAATATACTTGAAATCAATTGAACACCCTAGAGTTTAAAGGGAAAACATAAACTTCAAGTCGGACATAAAGCCTGGTACGAATAATAATCTACCATCTCGAACCATTTAGATATTTATTGAGACCACACCGCTTAGTGGAATGGATTTCCCCCTCACTAGTACCTTGCACAAAAATTTATAATAACCATATACTGTGCTCCTACATCCACAATGGTTAAAAGCATTACAATTTAAAATATCATGATCATATGCAAACAAGTAAAATATTCTGGATTTCCCATCCCTATTCACTTGACTATCTGTCTCCATTATAGTTTCTAGGGTCACTATTAACCTAACAGTTTTCACGCAAACCGTAAGTGAATTAGCTCCGTTTAGAATCAAAATATTGTGCATATAGTTGAATATTCCTATTGTTTGAATTTTTCTCAATGCTGTCCATTTTGAAGCAGAAACGAATTTGACTATAACTTTTTCGTTTTCAGGCCGAATTTTATGTTTTGAGTAAAACGGTCATAACTTTCATGTTTCTTGTTCGTTTTACTATGATGCATTTTCAGCAAAACGCCGTATAAGAAAAACTGCAGAAACTAGTACGAATTTGCAACAAAAAACTACAGATTTTGCACAGGCTTTCAATTTAGTTGCTATAAGTATATAACTTACAGCAACTAAATTGAAAGCCTGTGCAAAATCAATTATAATTTAATAGTCTAAATTAATAATTAAAGAGGAATTTAAATTTATTTATTCGGAATAAACAATATATTTGAGGATAAAATGAGAAAATAGATGGTCGCCCTTAACCAGCCCTATTCTCCGCTTTAGTAGACGGAATTACTTGTTAATTCTCTTTACTAAGGTGGGTCTCGGGGTGGGGCGTTACAGCATGGTATCAGAGTTGTGGTCAGAACAAAGTAGGATAAACACAGAACAGTATGTATATCTTCAATAAGGAACAATTTGTTTTCAGGTTGTATCCTGAGATTTTGCAATTGTAGTGACCTGAAATGAGTTTGAAGACAGAAGCTCGATTCTGTCTTTAACAAATCAGGCTGTGAATGAATTTGTTAGCAAAAAAGCCATACCTTTTGAACCACAAATCGGATTTTGATAATCTTGGCCATTCTGAAAAGATTATTTCATATACTACAACTTTCATTTGTTGAGTTTTCTATTATTTTGATGTTATCTATGACAAAATTGAATTTTTATACTGCTAACCTGAGAGCAAAACTAGATTTTCCCTGTTGTTGAGTCTGAAACGGAAACGGTCATAACTTTCATGTTTCTTGTCCGTTTTACTATGATGCATTTTCAGCAAAACGCGGTATAAGAAAAAACTACAGAAACTAGTACGAATTTGCAACAAAAAGCTACAGATTTTGCACAGGCTTTCAATTTACTTACAACAACTAAATTGAAAGCCTGTGCAAAATCTGTAGCTTTTTGTTGCAAATTCGTACTAGTTTCTGCAGTTTTTCTTATACCGCGTTTTGCTGAAAATGCATCATAGTAAAACACGTTTTTGAAAAATAAGGAAATGATGGACTATAACACTGTTGTTATAGTAAATGATTTCCGAAAGGAAATGTTTTATATAGTATTGGGATTTATATATCTATCTTAATTTCGAATCCCTATACCGGTATTTTTGGGTTGTCGTAACGGTGTTTTACGTAACATTCGTTTGGACCCAAACAAATGTGTTTAAGAGAATAATTTCTTAAAGAATGAAATATATACTTAATTTCGATATTAAGTATATTGAATATTTTCTAAGTATTGAAAATAAATGGATTTGTGAATTACTTATTATTAAATAAGTATGGAAATATTTTTCCAATGTGAAATGAACGTTTTAGAATTTATCTTCGTAAAGATAAATTGAAAATGAATATTAGAAATCGATTTGAAAATCGTATATTCACAAATATTTGAAATGTAAATTCTCTATGGAATTTATAAAGGGAATTGAATTTGTTTAAAAATAAACATTGATTTATTTATGAAGTGTGGAAATATATTTACGGATTTGGAACGTAAAATTAAAATAAATCGGTAAGGATTTATTTGATTGATTTAAATGAACTATTTTGAAATGAAAGTTATAAATGAGGAAAGTGATTTGAAATTGTTTCAAATGTTGAAGTGTGGAATCACTAAGAACCTATTGGTATCTCCAACTTCTCTTATATCATAGTTTTTATAGGTTGACTATGAACCTATTGATCTCTGTTAATAACTTTATCCGATTATTTCATGGGTTCTTCCTGAACCTATTGATATCTCCAATAACTTCTTTCATATCAAGTTTTCATGGGTTGACTATGAACCTATTGATCTCCATCAATAACTTGGGATCACTATGAACCTATTGACCCCTGCCGATAACTCTCTCCAAACATAGTTTTCATAGGTTTATTATGAACCTGTCTAAACTGAAAACTTCTCGATTAGTCTATGGGCATTCTACGTTCTGGTCTACCTGACCTCCTAGATGCCACTCTACTCGTTTATGAGTTAACTCAATTTATATTCACTACCGGGTCAACCTAGCTGGTTATTCCGCCCTTACTCCCCAAAATATAGTTATGAGTCCATTATACAGTGAACATGTTTATAGAAGAAGCACATACAATATCTTATCATAATGTAATAATACCAACATTTATGGTTTAATATCCATAAAATCATTTTCACATGAAACATGATTAATCCCTTTAACCCATTATTTTTATCAAGGAAAGCTTCTCCAAAAACTCCAAAATTGAAAGCCATTTCAAAGCTCTTTTATATTGCCATGGGTTTTCCTATAAAAATAAGATTGGGTTCTTTCTTTTGAAAACTAAGGCTTTCAAAATCTTAGACCTTCACTTTCAAAACCACTAGATTATCTCTTTCGAAAGCATTTGAATCTTCTTTTCAAAACACTAAGCATATGCCTTTCAAAATACTTTAAAACATCTCTTTCAAAAGCATCAAAGCCTTCCTTTCGAAAGTATTAAAGCATCATTTTCCAACTTATAGAAGCATAGCTTCAAAACCATTTGAAAGTACCTTTTTCGAAACCATTTGATTTAATCTTAAATATAACTTTTGGGTTAAAGTGAACATAAGCAAAAGTAACCCTTTCAAAAGCATTAACCCTCAAACAAAAGAATTTGGGGAAAATAGATGGCTTCGGAACGAATCTTTTGAAAGCATTAGCCTTTAAGTAAAGCAATTAGAAGGATAGCTTCGAACAACCTTTTGAAGCATTTGCCTTCGAAACCTTTAGTATAAGTGGAAACTAGAGCCCTGTCGGAAGCATTAGGAAGCGGCTTGTTATATTTATAAAATAAAATCTTGCCTTTCGAACTCATTGAAAACTTCAACCTATTCGAAAGGTATGAAGATGGCGACAAAGTTTCGACTAGGTTCAAAACTATCCTTTTGAAAGCTTTTGTTTAAAACATAATATATGACAACTCATTCGAAAACTACCCTTTAAACAAAAAGGTGGCAACCCCTTCGAAAGCTATATAAAAATGATTCACCCCTTTCGAAAGCATCTCTTAAAAGAAAGGCAAGCGACATCACTTTTGAAAATGAAACAAAGACCTTCGAAAGCTATTTTAAATGGCCTCGATCCCTTTAAAAGCATGGTTTCCACTCTATACCTGCTGCCTTTCTCCAATCCACTATGTACCAAAGCATTGATACCATGTGTATTGGTTTCTACTTGGTTGTGGTCGAAAGTATGGGCTCGAAAGGTAGTAAACGAAAGCGGCGAAGCAGTAAATCTATACAAAACTGTTTTGCTGCTTTTTTAAGTAAATGCTTTTCAACCAACTCGCCTATTTGTAAAAATTGGTTGCCATAAAATTTACCAAAATATTTTCTAAAAGGCTTCCGAATTCATCTAGAATTAATTAAAAATAATTAACAAAGAAGCTCTTCCCTTTAGCAAAACAATTAAGACATTTAAGTCCTTAAACTTAATTAATTTAATTTCCATGGTAAATCACTTAGGAAAAACCCCAAAAATAATCGCAATTCAATTTTAATATGTTATCTAACATATAAAAATTTCAGACCTAAAATCTTTTATATAATTGCCGAAATAAATTTTTAAACCCAATTATTTATTTCTTCCTTCAAAAATTCATAATAAATCATCCATAGTTTGGATAATTATGAAAATTTAAACCGTCTCTAAACAATATTTTACACAACATACCAATCCTCATGGCATTCGAAACCCAGTATATATATATATATATATATGATTTTATCCTTAAAATCAAAGTAAACATTTATCAAGCATACTTGGTTTGACTCAAACATATCATGTAATCCAAGCATGTCATAAATTAAATCATCATAAAGGTTTTTGAACTTAAAACCTGAAACCAAGTGCTCTTTAAAACAAAAATGAGATGATTTTGATTATTATTTACCGTGCTTTGGATAAGGAACTTAAGATTTGATCTTGCTCAATCCTCCTATGCTTGAGTCCTAAACTTTTAATTGATTTTTAATCCTCTTTTCCCCTAATTTATTGTCAGCTTGAGCTCTTTGGTTTATGTTTTTGAATTATAAACGTGTAGAATGAAAATGGGAATAAGGGTTTAGGGTTAAGGGTTATCGTGAATAGCTATTTCCCATAACCCCCTTTCCTGATTCTCTTATTAGTTAACTTATAAAACCATTTTCATAAACTCATCCTTTTAATTTTATTTAATTAAGCATGGCCTCTATTAGTTTTCAAATCTCAATCCCAGTGTCACTCTAATATTTATATTATTTTGTTTAATGTATCTAATTGAATCTTCTTAATAATGTTATTTAAAATTAGGGGTGTTACAACAACCGCTTCCAAAAGATAGATCTCATATATCGGTTTGAAGTGGTTACGATTTTGAGTCATCTCATATAAGTACACTTCCCCACTTATCAGACTCTTCAAAAACCAAATCGAGGAATTACCAATTAACTTAACTCCAATACTTCTAGAAATAACCAAACAAGGCATAATGTAGAGATCATCTCTTATCCAGATGAATTTCCTTATCTCTTATCATATAAGAGCAACACGAGTTTATACGTAAGGTATAGTATCACTGAGAGAATAACCATAGAATATAAATCTTATGTTTCTAGATATTTCCTAAGTTAATTTTGATCAAATTAGATAGAAGTAAATAATCACATACAGAAATCAAGTCACGTATACGTATCAATATTTATGATCTTCTCAACTTACATTATCCCTTAGTCAAAAGTGAAGTCGGGTAGGTTAGAGCATTGGTTGCACCCAAGCCCTACCTTGACACCTCATTCTTAATTCTTACTAATAAAACAAGTCTACTTTGTCGGCTTCTAGTGCTAATTATATGAGTAAATACTTTCTATAGACAAGTAAACATACAAACACGATTAAGTCACACAAGCGACTTGTAATCCCCTATTATCAAATAACACTTTATTGTAAATAGGCATATATATATATATATATATTTAAAATACCTTTATAAAAGATATATACATCTATTCTACTACTTCATTATTCGTTCTACTCTTCTTATTCTTTAAAATGTATTCATACTCTTATCTTAGAGGTATAAGAATACTAACAGATCACTTAACAAAATTTCCCACTTTAAAATATAATTAAAAAGGTTAAAAACAAATGTTACTTAAACATTGTTTGTTATAAACCTAAAAACTTTTATACTTTTCATTATCTTTAAAACATTTTTTTAAAGATCTACTTATATTCAAAAGGGTTAAAAACTAATATTACTAAAACATTATTACTATAAACCTAAAACACTTTTATACTTGTCATTATCTTTAAAAAATTCCTTTTAAAGATCTAAGTATACTAATTTAACAAGATAACATACTTTTAAACAACTTCTGGAAACCATTCATTATAACCTAATGTTATAACAAAACCACCTCTATCCTTTTATAAAATACCTAACTCATTTATCTTAGAGAAACTTTTTGGTTTATGGGCCTTAACCCCACTCCCATCGACAAAGTTTGAACTTTCTCTGTAGGCAAGCCTTTTGTTAGTGGATCCGCAATGTTATATTTTGACCTTACATAGTCTATAGTGATAACTCCATTAGAGAGAAGTTGTTTTACAGTTTTATGTCTACGACGAATATGTCTAGACTTGCCGTTGTATAGTCTACTATTAGCTCTTCTAATAGCCGATTAACTATCACAATGTATGCATATTGGAGGTACCGGTTTTTCCCAATTTGGGATGTCTTCCAAAAAACTCTAAAGCCAGTCTGCTTCTTCTGCGGTCCAGAGCAATAAACTATGGTTCCATTGTTGACCTTGCTATGCAAGTGTTTTTGGATGACTTTCATGAAATTGCTCCATTTCCTAATGTAAACACATATCCACTTGTAGATTTTGTGTCTTTTGAGCCGGTTATCCAATTTGCATCATTATATCCTTCTATTACTGAAGGATATTTTTCATATTGCAAAACATTGTTCTGTGTATGCTTTAGATATCCAAGAAATCTAATTATTGCTTTCCAATGATTTTTACCAGGATTGTTGGTGTATCTACTTAGCTTGCTTACATCGTATGCAATATCAGGCCTAGTGCAGCTCATGACATACATAATACTACCTAGTATTCTAGAGTACTCAAGCTGACATATACCATCACCAGTGTTTTTTACCCAATTTTGGTTCATATCCACTGGTGATTTTGCTATAGTTATATTATGCTGCTTGAACCTTTCAAGTATTTTGGCAATGTAATGTGATTGAGACATCGAATATCCTTGTGATGTCTTCATAAATTTTATACCTAAGGTCACATTAGCCACACTTAGGTCTTTCATTTCGAATCTAGAGGATAACATATCCTTCATAGATTTTATTACAGCTTTTTTATTTCCTAGGATCAACAAATCGTCAACAAAAAGGCAGACAATGACATATCCAATATCTATATGTTTCATATAGACGCATTTATCTGACTCATTTATCTTGAGCCCATTTGATAACATAGTTTCATCAAATTTATCATGCCATTGTTTTGGCTCTTGTTTAAGGGCATAAAGTGATTTTACTAATTTGCTTACTTTATTCTCATTTCACGGCTTAAAAACCCTTCGGGTTGATGCGTATATGTTTCTTCTTCTAGTTCACCATTCAAAAATGAAGTTTTCACATTCATTTGGTGTATTTATAAATTCAGTATGGCTGCGATTGAAATGAGCATCCTAATTGATGTGATTCTAGTTACTGATGGGTATGTATCAAAGTAATCTAGATCTTCCTTCTGTCCAAATCCTTTGACTATGAATCTTGCTTTATACTTGTCTATTGAGCCATCATCTTTTAGTTTTTTCTTAAAGATCTATTTGTATCCTAGTGTTTTTGATCCTTTAGGTAGATCTACTAGTTCCCATGTATGGTTTTGCAAAATGGATTCAATTTCACTATTGACGGCTTCCTTCCAATAAGAAGCATCGGGAGATGATATTGCTTGTTGGTATGTTAGAGGTTCATTTTCAATCGTATATGCATAGATATTGGGTCCAAAGGTTTTAGAGGTCTGTTTTCTCCTTCTTGGTTCCTCTAATTCTAGTTCAATATTACTTTCATGCATGCTTTGATCAGCATTATCCTCAAGAGTTTTTGGATCTCTTGCTCTCTTTTGGACAATAGTTTCAATATAGGGTTTTAGAGGATAGATATGTTCAAAGAATCTAGCATTTCGAGATTCGATAATGGTGTTTTCATTAATGTCATCGATTTTAGATTTATACACCAAGAATCGATATGCACTACTATTCTGAGCATACCCAATTAATATGCAATCTATAGTTTTCGGTCTAATTTTGACCTTTTTCGATTTTGGTACTTCTACTTTGGCAAGACACCTCCACACTCTTAAGTATTTGTAGGATGGTGGTCTGCCTTTCTGCAGTTCATGTGGAAATTTTGAAGTCTTCTTTCGAGATACTTTATTTAGAATGTGATTAGCAGAAAGTTTAGCTTCTCCCCAGCAATTATCTGGTAGACCAGAGCTTATGAGCAAAGCATTCATCATTTCTTTAAGGGTACGATTTTTACGTTCTGCTATACTATTCGATTGAAGGGAATATGGTGCCATTGTTTGGTGTATAATACCATGTTCGGCGCAGAACTCCACGAAGGGAAATTCATATTCTCCTCCTCTATCACTTCTTAAAGCTTTTATTTTCTTGTTACGTTGATTCTCAGCTTTTGCTTTATACTGTTTAAACATCTCGAATGCCTCATCTTTGCTTCTAAAGAGATATATAACAATATCTTGTACAATCATCAATAAAGGTAATGAAATACCTTTTTCCACATCTAGTTTGACACATTTTTAAGTCACACATCTGTGTGTATTAGGTCCAGAGATTCAGTTTCTCATTCATCATGGTGAAACGAGGTTCTTGTCAATTTTGCTTCTGCACAAACTTTACCTTTATAGTTGGAGTCTATTTTGCATTTTGGTATAAAATCTAGATTAATCAATTTTCGCAAGGTATCAAAGTTTACATGGCCTAACCTAGAATGCCAAATGTTAGAGGACTCAACAATATAAGCAGAATATTCAACTTTATTCATATCATTGTTTGGGACAATAGTGGTTACATTTACTTTAAATAAACCATCACATACATATACTCTTCCTACATACACTCTGTTCTTTGATAGCACAAATTTATCAGCCACAAAAGTGAGTTTGAAACCATGCTTGCTAAGCAACGACCCTGAAATTAGGTTCTTGTGAATTTTTGGAACGTGAAGAACACCGCTCAAGGTAATTTCCTTTCCAGAAGTCAGTTTTAGTACTACTTTTCCTTGCCTTCAACCTTTGATGCAGATGAATTGCCCATGAAAAGTTGTTCATCATCAGTTGCAGTTTTGTAGGTTGTAAACATTCACTTATTTGCACATATGTGTCGAGTAGTTCCTGTGTCTACAAACCATTCCTTTGAATTACCAACAAGGTTGCATTCTGATACTACTGCACATAACTCCATATCAGAAATGCCATCTAAAGTTTCAGCCATATTTGCTTCATATTTCTTCTTATTGGGTGCCCGACATTCAACTGCTTTGTGCCCTTTCTTTCCACAGTTATGGCATGAATCCTGAAATTTCTTTGACTTCTTAGGAGCATGCTCACGTTTCCTCTTGTTAGGTTTGTCTAACTTGACTACATTTACTTTGGCATGCACTACAAGCGAAGTCTTTTTCTCAGATTTTCTGTTGTCTTCCTTGATTCTCAGTCGAACTACAAGTTCCTCGAAGTCATCTCCTTGCGCTTATGCTTAAGGTAATTCTTGAAATCTTTCCATGATGGAAGTTTTTCAATTGCAGCGGTAACCTGGAAGGATTTGCTTACAGTCATTCCTTCATCATGTAATTCGTGGATAATGACTTGTAGCTCTTGAATCTGGTAGATTACGGTCTTCGCATCAATCATTTTGAAGTCCAGAAACTTTCCCGCTATAAAATTTTTCATGCCTGCATCTTCTGTTTTGTATTTCTTGTCAATGCAGTCCAAAGTTCTTTGGAAGTTTGACTAGTACAATATACATTGTGCAGGCTATTGTCGAGACCAATTAAGATAAAATTCTTGCACATGAAATCGGAACTCTTCCAGACATTCAATGCTTCAACCTTAGTTGCATCGGGTTCCAGTTCTTCAACTATGGGAGCATTTTCTGCAAGAAATTTTGCAAGGCCCAAAGTCGTCAGATAGAATAGCATCTTTTGTTGCCAGCGCTTAAAGTCCATCCCCGTGAACTTTTTAGGCCTTTCTCCATGAGATATTGCCGTTGTTGGAATCGGAGGCGCAAGCTAAGTGTTAGTCATAGTATGAGTTGGTGCAGAGTTATTGTTGTTATTATAAGACATCGTTGTCCGCAGATTCAGTGAACAATCAATATTGTTTCAAGAATGTTAGGGATGTGTAACCCAAGTTCTACAAAAAACCGCTATAACTATAATACTATCACAATTATGCTATAGAAAACAGTTGCAAAGTTGACATTTCAAAACGTTTTCTAATCTGTTACAAAGAACGCTACAAATAGAAGTTATCTGAAAACAGGTAGTAAATATAAAATATGTAATCAAATCAGCAATTAATCTATCCGAATGTAGTGAATATTGTTGCCTTGAAACAATATTGCTCCCTGTATGCACCGTAAGTTGTGAGCAATTTGCTTCCCAGGATGAAACGGACCAACCCCGCAATGCTGTGCTTGCAAGCAGAGCGATGACGAAATGAAGAGAGTATAGAATGCAGAACAGAGCGGTAAAAAAACAGAAGAATAAATTATATTTTTTTCATTTTCTATCTGCCTATATATAGGCTCGAGGAGGTGTCTATTCGGGTCTGAACGGTCGTGCCTGTTTAAAAGGTTGCGACCTTTACCAACTGACCGTTTGTTACCGTTCGTCCAAAAAAGTGTTTGAATTCAAAAAATGTCTAGTTTGAATAGCCAAGCCAACCGCTAATTGCAAAGCGCTAAGTGCCTCTAACACGCATCAAACGCTCATTTGCCCACGCCACGGCTGCGGGCGCGTGCACGCGGGGTGGTGCATTGCACCACCCACTAAGATGGGTTGTGGTTTTATGTCTCTCTTTTCTTATTGTAACTATAATAGAGACCACATCTTAGTATATAAACACATATTGTTTATTATATTCCAAGATGTGGGACTATTCATATTTTAGGCATTAAATGCCTCACATATCCTAATGCACAATTTCACTTTTTCCAACACCTCTCTATTGTCTTTCTCATGTATTTATAACAAGTGGGAGATAGCAATTGTGATGGTGGAGGTGTTGATGTGGAGGAGTTAGAGATGATGACGTGCAAGTGTTGGTGGTGTGGTTGATTGAGAATGCAAGGAGTAGTGTCTGTTTATAGAGAATGCGTGTCAGGGGGATGGTAGTTTTGCAAGTGATGGTGGTCGCAAGTTTAGGTAGAAGTAGTTGGTTTCAGGTATGATGAATTGTTTGAAGGTGGATGTTGATTGCTTGGTGATAGAAGTTGATGGAAGATGGTAGATGAAATCAGG
Source organism: Allium cepa (assembly GCA_030765085.1). Taxonomy (NCBI): domain Eukaryota; kingdom Viridiplantae; phylum Streptophyta; class Magnoliopsida; order Asparagales; family Amaryllidaceae; genus Allium; species Allium cepa. Next base: position 372,942,928 of record CM060938.1, on the reverse strand, counting down.
ACGACTTTATAAGTGTAATAGTTTTGTGACACATTTTATGACACAGTTTTGTGCTTTATTATGGGTACTGAAAGTTTGGGAATTTTTTTATGTGAAGTTTGACACGGTATTGAACAGTTATGTGATGTGGGTGCAGTAGTGAAGTGGTTATAGCAAGTGAGTGAGCATTATGTACTAAAGTGTTTTCTGAACTTGTGCTGCTTAAGTGTGGTTTGGGAACAGAGTGATGTAGTGGTGGTCAGAAGTTGATGTGGCTAAGGTGGCAGTTGGGTGGTGTTTTGGTGATGGATGAGGTTATGGGCAGTGGCTTCTATGGGTTGTGAATGCAATGTTGAAGTATTGCTTGTGGTAGAGGTTACTGTGATGTTATATGATGATATTGCATAGAGATGAATGTTGTATGTAGGCAGTGTATTGATTGGTTGTTGTATAAGGCAGTGAGAAAGCAATGTGAGGTGATACCCAGTGGTAAGGATGCAATGGGTATTTGATGTTGCAGTGTTAGTTGGTAATGGGCTAGTTTGAAGTGTGCACAGCAAGCACAGTTTGATGTAGCAGTTCACGATTGGGTGATAGTTTGATGTAATAGGAGGAGTTGCTGGTGTGTTTGGTAGTGCAGTTGTGGGTGTATGTGTGTATGTAATGTGTTTGTAGGGGTGATTGAATGGTGAATGTAGTGGATGTGGTGAGGAACAGGTGAGGAACAAGGGTGAGATAATGCAAAGAATTTTCGGTTGTGGACAGGGGAAGGGAAAGGCTTGTATGACTGAAGTGATATGGTGGTTGAGTGGTTGAAGTTTGGGATGTTTGAATGTAGAAGGCAAACAAGGCACACTGTGCAGCAAGAAGTGGCAGTTGGTCAGGGATGGGCAGGGGAGATTGACATGAAATGGTGAAGTATATGGTAGGCTGTGGTGGTTAGCAGTGTTGAAGTGTGCACAGTTGTGCACTGTAGAAATGCTTTTGTGAAAACAGAGGAATGATAGGCAGAGGAGGATGTGAGTATGTCAGCAATGTAAACAAAAGAAAAATACAAATGTAAATGCAAAAGTGAGTAATAAAATATTTTTTTTAATAAATTGTGTATGTTATATATATATGTATGTATGTATGTATATATATAAAATGCAAATGCAAAGGAAACTAGAACAATATCAAGCACCAAGTCAAATGAAAACAAAAATCACACAAACACACAACGCAATTTTTTTCAAATGAAAACTAACACAAAAAAACACATAATAAAATTAAACAACAAATAATTCGAAGAATAGAAATAAAATAAAATTAATTCTCCAGCAACGGCGTCAAAAACTTATTTAACAGCCAATTTCCTATTGGATTAGAAAATTAGCATAAAATTTTAAATTAAAAATAACTGCAAGCGCACGACGTACAATTTTAGTATTTAGCGAGTATGGGTCCATCCGTAGGGAGTTGTATTGGTTTTAAAATTTCTATTCAATCAAATTAAGCAAGAATTGAAGTTGTGATTAGCTACAAAAAATTGCAAAAACTAACTACTACAAAAGCGAATGACAACTATGAGATTAAAATACAATTTAGAGATAAATCCACTCTTATGATCACATAAATCAACAAAACATGAAATTATGATCTCTCTTTTGGTCGTTAGTGAATTTAATTGATGTGTTTATCATAAGTATAGAATATTTGTGCTATTAATTAGCCCTACACAAACCATCAGACTATAACACACCTTCTAAACTCACTATTCAACTTTCATGAAAATGACAATGAAATTAAAAATAAAATCTATTTTAAGCATGGCTTATTTACTATTGAATTAGTAACATAAACCATCAAATTTTGATTCTAAATCCACTTCCTTTATCAAAATCAATTAGTTAGATGACGATGATGTAAATTGTGTTTGTGTTTGTTTAAGCACAACCTATTTGATGTCAACACCATAGGTTATTAAATTCAAAGCTAAACAACAAAATATTTACCACATCAAACACTGTCATTAAGCATAAAAGGATATCATAGATTACCAAAATGTGTTGAATCTACATGATAAGAGAGCTTCATTATCCCTAAATTGAAGGGGTTTAGCTACTCATATCTGTTATCATGTCAACCAATGTAGATTGCAACATAAAACAAAACAAAAGAAAGTGTAAGCTAATAAAAATAAAAAGAGAATTGAACTACTTGCATAAGAAATAAAACAAAGCTACTAACATAAGAGGAAAGAGAGCATGTATAGAAATGAGCATGTATTAAAATTGCGTATACGAAAATTACATAAAAGAAAATGGCTAAGTAACCATGAAAAAGAAAAGAGAGTTTTTTGTTTATTTTTTAGCCTAAACTAAACAAACTAAAGAGGAGGCTAAAAACTTAATTATATGAACATAGAGGTATTTATATAAGCCTAAAACCCTAATACAAATTTTAGGGGACTACTAAACTACCCCTCTAGGAAGTGCAACCACCAAGTTATCATTAGCCTTTAATTAATCCTCCATTGAGTGTGCATGCAAGTTTAATGCCCACTAACATGTGCATTAGCTCCTAATTGTAGATCAAGGTAAGTGGATAGGTGGGGTACTCCATGATGTGTAAGTTGATTTATTTCTTCATCTTCATTTGGTTCATTCTCTTGTGCATGCATATTTTCATGAAGCCTCTTGTAATTTCCATCCAATTTTCCTACAAAGAAAAATAAAATGCGAAAATAAATGTTCTTAAATTAATTCACACACAAAAATGACCATATCGCCCCTGTATGAAGGTGAATAAATGATGATTTGAAAATAATTTAAATATTAGTTTAAACATGTTAAATACACTATATGATTATTTATTTAATTAAATTAGATTAAATATGGAAGTAAAAGTATGCACATATTTGTGCACACCAATAGATATTCAGTCTTGATATATATTATTTAGGAATATTAACATGATATGTTCACTATATTATGATATTATACTCGTGATTACAACTATTTGTAATTACTATCACAAACACAACTTTTATGGATTCTCTGTTAAATATAGTTTAATTAAATATTTATTTTTTTATAACATTTTATAGAAAGTATATAATAGAAAGAAAGCACCTTTTATTATAAACAAGATTGGTTATAGAATTAATAATTTACAATAAATTACAGAATATCCCCTAAAGCATACACCTAACTCTATCAATTTCCCACTTGTACTTAGGGCCGATTAAGGAATCTCGATCTCAACACTTCAATTAGCTTCTTGAGAACCGATTGTTTTAGACCCTTAGTGAATGCATCATCTATGTTGTCCTTAGTATCTACATTTCGTATCACAACCTTTTTCTTCTCAATGAATTCTTTGATGAGGTGGAAATTACAAAGAATATGTCATGACTTCTTTTGTGCTCTGGGCTCTTTTGCAATACATATCATCGCACTGTTGTCGTAGAACAATGCATTTGGATTTTCAGTATTGGGAATCACTCCATGCTCGCTTAAAAAACCCACGCATCCAAATTACCTCTTTAGCTACTTCATTAAGGGTGATGTACTCAGCCTCCATCATCGAATCGGCTACTATTTCCTGTTTGGAATTTTTCCAATTGATGACCATGTCATTTAGGAAATACACATAACTAGACACCATTTGCTATCATAAACGTCACTCTGAAAGCTAGAGTCAGCATACCTCTTCACAGCGAGGTCTTGATTCCTGTATATTAGGAATAAGTCCCACGTATTTCTATATTACTTTAGTGCACATTTTACAGTCATCTAATGTTTTTCTCAGGATTAGACTGGTATCAGCTTATGCATCCTAATGTGTAGCCACATTCGATCTAATACATAACATAACGTACCTTTTGGATCATATAGCTAGAGCATAGGGGATCCTCTTCTAAGCTATTTTTCCTCGTCTGAGTGAGAAGCATCCTTCTTAGAAAGGACGATTCCAAACCGCGTTTGAACATTTCCACGATTGGAATTCTCTATAATGAACTTTTCAATATGGTGTCTATGTATAGGTTGCACTCCCAACAGCCTTTTAGATCTATCTCTATAGATCTTTATACCCAACATATAGGTTGCTTCTCCCAAATCCTATATGGAGAATTGATTGGAAATTCATGATTTCATTGATTGCAATAATGACATGGCATTGCCAATCAATGTAAGGTTGTCAACATATAACACTAAGAATACAATAATGTTGACCTTTTCCTTTCGGTATGCATGATCGCTCTGTCATTTGATAGATACCAAGCTGTTTGATTACCTTATCAAAAAACTTGTTCCAACTCCTTGAAGCATGTTTAAGTCCATAAATGGAGTTTGACAACTTGCAAGCCTTGCCCTCATTCCCACTGACCAAAAAATCTCATGCTGCAACATATACAAGATCTCTACTAAATCACCTTTTAGAAATTTCGCATTTACTCCATTATCCATATTTTGTGATCATGGAATGCAGCAATGGCAAGCATAATCTAAGCATACTTAAGCATAGCTGTGGGCGAAAATGTTTTGTCATAATCAACACCTTGAATTTGACGAAAGCCTTTCATAATTAGCTTAGCCTTATAAGTCTCTACTTCCCTATCTGCATTTAGATTATTCCTAAAAATCCATTTGCAACCAATGGGTTTTATCCCTTTATGCATGTCCGACAAAGTCAATACTCTGTTTTCATACCAGGAATCCATTTTGGATTTCATTGCTCCAGCCATAGCGTAGAATCTTTACTCTACAGAACCTGTTAGAAAGATAAAGGGTGTCATTATCTAAGACATAGTCCTCATTTTCACCATCCACGAGAAAGTCGTAATATCTCTATGGTGCACGAGATACCCTTATAGACCTTCTAATAGGTATGTGTTTTCATATATGGGTGAACTTGGTTCTTCGACTAGTTCAACTTCAGTGTCAACTTCTTGGATCACATCCAAGTTTACAACCTCGCTATTAATTTCCTTTGATGGAAATTCTTTTTCCAAAAAGACATCATTCTGAGAAATAATAACCTTTTGTTCCTCGGTATTGTAGAATATATATCCCACTGAGTTTTTGGGATATCCTATGAATTTTCACATCACTAATCTTGTCTCTAGTTTGTTCGGACCAACGTTCTTAGTGTTCAAATATTTGGGTTGGGGTTTCTCATCACACCACATCTCATACGATGTTTTAGGCAAGATTTAGTGGATTACAAGTTCGAAATATGCATTGCAATTTCCAGTGCATATCACTAATAAGACAGATGTAACTCAACCTTACTTATTATCGAATGAACCATACCTAGTAAGGTTTTATTCCTTTGCTCCGATAGACCATTGTGTTGCGGAGTACTGGGTGGAGTAACATGAGAGATAATCCTATTATCTTTTAAGTACTGTTGGAGTTCTTGTCCAACATACTTAGCTCCTCGATCGGATTGAAGAATTTTTATCCTTCGGTTCGTCTGATTTTCAACTACTTTCTTAGACTCAACAAATTTCTCATAGACATCGGATTTTTTCTTCACAAGATACACATATCCTAATCTCGATAAATCTTAGTGAAGATAACAAAGTAAGAACTATTATCCTTAGTGATTATAGGTATTGGGCCTCATACATTACTATGTACTAACCCTAAAATTTCATTAACTCTTTCAACGCTACTACTGATGGAGTACTTGGTTATTTTACCCTTGAGACATAACTCATGTGTCAAATGATTTAGAATCAAGTGATGGAAGAAAATCTTCAGTTTTCAGTTTATGAAATCGTTTCTTGCTAATATGACCTAGCCAATAGTGCCAAACTTAACTATTATTTATATTGTTAGAATAACTACTCACAAACAAAACATAATTTATATTGATCACATAAATTCCATTTTCAAGAACACCATCTCAAACTTTATTTCCACCCAAACTAATGTTCATAACAATATTTGCATAGTGAAATATATATCCGGTCTCAAACAATCTTGAAACAGACACAATTCCACAAATAAGTCTTTTGCACAATAACAATTATTTAATATCAATAAAACATAAATGGGCAAACATAAATGATAATCTCCTACCACAGTTGCATCTACGGAAAATCTATTAGCAACTTAGAGCCTCATTTCTCCTTTTTTTTCATTCGGTACCAGTTCATAAGCCACTATAATAAATTATATATATGAGTTACAAATCCAGTATCTAAAAGTATATACATTTTGCAAAACAATTTTGAATCATAAATGTACTTGATGGAGTTACAGAATCATCCAACTTTCTTTGTTTAACAATCTTTAGGTACTGGGGACAGTTACTTTTCTAGTAGCCACTCCTATGACACTAGTGACTTTCACCCATGTCATTGGTCTTATTACTCTTCTTATTCATCTTACGTTCTCTCTTTCTCTTCTTTAAACTCTTCGAAGATGATGTCCGACCCTTTAACAGTAAGCACAACCCTTGATCCTTCAATTATATCTTGACCTACCTCAACATATCGAGGAGCTTTACAAGATTCACATTTATTTAGTTCATATTATAATTTAGTAAGAATGGTTCATATTGAGGGGTAAGCGAAGCAACGATCAAGTCTACCTGCAATTCGTTGCTTATCGTCACATTTAATTGTGAAAGCCTATCAATATACCCCTTCACACTAGGACATAATCATCCACCTTTTGTCCCTTTTGCATTTTGGTGTTGAAAAAATTCTTAGTAATCTTGTACCATATGGAACGCGATTGCTCACCCAAAATTTCTTCAAACTATCAAATATCTGATGAACGTACACGGTTTTGTGCTGCTTTTGCAACGACTTATCTAATATAGATAGTACGAAAACTATGGAGGTTTCTAAGTCAACGACCCACTTAACATGCAGTTCAGCGTCAACATTGTCAATGGGTCTTATCATAGGACTATAAGTAACAGAAGACCAAACATGCTCATTTGTTAATGATATCTTTGTAGCTTTTAGCCAACTGACACGGGTTTTGGTCTAGTTAGTTTGTCACTCTCATTAAACAGTCTTGAACTTGATAATTTCTACAATTAGTAAACAATTAGAACAATATCATAGTATATGTTCTTATAATATTTGTAAGGTTAAAAATTATGTTTTTCTTTACTAACAAGCTCCCATTAGTCTTTTATATTTTGCCAAACCTAAGTCGAAACATAGATGTTTTTCGGCTTCACTAGTAGGTGTTAGGACTCGTCTGTCTTGGAATTCTGACATTGAATTTGCTCAACAAGTCATAACTCCACAGAAGACGGATAACTCCTTATCGGTTGTATCACATACAACTCTTAACCCATAGTACATTATCTTAATTTCACTTCAAGCTTGAGTTTGCTCAACAAATCAAAATAAAATTATTCACTCTTACCTACCATATTATGAAGGCCTAAATATACTAAACGTAACTTGAGTTTGCTCAACAAATACATGTAGTTATCTTACCTTGTATATTTAATATATTAATAACACTATACATAACATCCTTAACTTGAGCTTGCTCAACAACTAAGGAGTATGCAAGTAGTTTATTATATATGGTAGAGGACAACGTTATGTTAAAGATTCATTATTAATATATTATATTAAGCAATGCTGACTTATGGAATGAAACACTCCATAATTTGGTGTTAGTTATTTAATTAGTTGGTTGATTAATTAGGCTCAAAAAATGGAATTTTTGCAAACAATGGAGTTTGACCATGAAACTTGCGTCATTGCATTTATAGCGACATTCTGAGTAACTAAATATTTGGAGTTTTGCGATCGGATTCCAAAAAAAGAAGTTACAGATGAAAACCGAATTTGGAACAGAAATGATTCAATTAGATATAATGTTCATTACTTAATCGTTCGAGCCCATGGGTCTACTTATCATTGGGTCTGATCGACCTCTAGTGGTTGAATGGTGCTCCATAAGCGGTCGACCGATCACCTTTAAGCGGTTGCAATAAACCTAGGCCGCTACAGCCTGGATTTAATATAATTTCATCTAACCGTTGAGGTTGGTTCTAACGACTATAAATTCAGGCATAACTCTGCCTTTTCTTCTCATATTTCTTCGGAGGCAGTAGCGAAGCTGCTATTTCTTCTTCTCCTCTTTCTTTCTAAATTATAAAAAATAAGATACTTATATCTACATTCATACAAATTAGAGAAAAATAGAAGTCTAATAAAAAGGAGAAAAGGAGAAAAGAAGAGAATCAATTATACACGTATTTGAGGTAATTTATATAATTATATCTATTTTATCTCCCAATCCAAAATTAATTATAATGTATGTATATACCCTTTTTATACATATTTCTTGGATTAAAGAGGATTCGGAGATGAATGAAAGGTTTTACTTCAGATCTGGAGAATTGGATCGCTTTTAAAAGGTGAGTGGAAAATTTTGTATATTGTTTATGATATTAAATGTATTCCATTGGCATACATTTGATTTTTATGCCTAAATTAATTTTATTTGTGAATTGTTGGCTTAAAATAGTATAGAAAACTATTACCTATATATTCTTGTTTTAGACTTAATTTAAAATATGTTTACACCTAGATTTGAAAATCAGTCCCAAAGATTTTAGAATTTGAATAATGTATATTTTATTCCAGATCTATGCTTGGGTGTAAAATAGGATTTTTGGATTATTGTCCAAATTTGTGTTAAGTTGTAGATTTTCCTTAGCTTAATTTATGGAAAGAACATCCGTTTGATTTTTATGAATTTATTTACTTTTTCCACTTTTGATTCAAAAAGGCGATGCTTGATTTAACAAGGAATAAAACAAAAGGGGAGAGATGTGTAAAGTACATATTTATTCTCCATAGTTTACATTTTTTTCCAAATAAATTTTTTTTATCCATTCCTTGTAATTTCATACGTAGTAAATCTTTTCTTTTATGTTAAAATCAATTTATGGAAATCATAGCAGAATATCTTCCTAAGGAATTTAATTCTAGCAGATTAAATATGGAAAACATATTCTAGTTTTAAATTTTTGGCTAGAATATATTTAGGTAAGAATAGTAGTTTTATTAGGTAGTTTATACGTATTTATTGCGGTAAAAAAGAAGAACACCGTTTATTCGTGCGTTATTTATGTGTAACATTTGTTAGTTATTAATATAATCAGGAAAGCGAATAGGTAGAATTTGAAAATGTAGTAATTCCTATTAATGGGAAATAAATTTGGAATTGCTAATAATTAATAGGAAATAATGGGTAGGATTATATTTTTGGTTACAATTGGTTAATTAAAGACTGTAACTCCAATTAATGGGCAATTAATGGAAATGAATTTGGGAGTTAGAATTAATAAGGAAAAAATGGATAAAAGGGCATTGACAAAAATGTGATAGATAAAAAAGGTTACTAATTTGAAATTAGTAATCATACATAAATGCCTTAGGAAATGTCTTGTAACATCCCCTTGCTTGGATGCCTAAAATTAACGGCTGTAGATGCTGCAGTCATCCTAGTTATTAATCTTCGGCGACCAAATACGGTGGTTTTAGATACATTGATACACAGATCACAGGAATATGGAAAAATGTTAACAATTCAAAAATACATTTCCATTTTCAAATCAAAACATTTCATGTTAATTACATACTCCCAAATTACGTTAGCCACGTTCAGCAAAATATGACCATTACAAATACGCCAAGAGCGACATATGAAGATGCCCCATTGGTTGATCAGAGTATATAGTAAGGCTCATAAGTCTGCCTTTACAAATGGACACTCAACTGACGAGAAAACCTTAATTATTTATCTGCCTCCTGCATGCCTTCGGAAGCTTTATTCATCTAAGAAGAGGACCTGAAAACCTTAAATCTCAAACTACTCAAAATCAATCGAGTACCTGAGAGTTTAAGGTAAAAACAAAAATTTCGAGTCAGATATAAAGCCTGGTATGAATAATAATCTAATGTCTCAATCCTTTTGGAGATCTAGTGAGACCATGCCGCTTAGCGGAACGGGTTTTCCCCTCACTGGTATCCTAAAAACCTTTATAAAACCATATACTCTGCTCCTGCATGCACAATGGTTAAAACATATATTTTCAAAATATTATGATGATATGCATACTTGAGAATAATTAAGAATTCACATTCCCAGTTTAATCGGACATCCTATCACAATAATAGTTTCTAGGGCCACTATTAACCTTTTTAGTTTTCATGGGTTTACTAATAACCTTGTCATAACTAATAGTCACTCTATCTTATTCTTAGTTTTCAGGGATCGCTACAAACCTATAGGCTCCTGCCAGATAACTTAATCAATCCATGGGTCCTCCTTGTGAGAAATGCGGATTACGGATCTTAAGGCTAGGATTAACACTAGAGTGGGGTGAACAGTGTTTATAAAGAATTACTAAATCTTTTTGAGTTTATGTTAATTTAAACACATATGTGTGCAATATACAGACACATATATGATCACAGAAACAAACACAGATGCAGAAATAAAATAAAAACCAGTAAAGAAAAGAACACACTGGATTTTATACTGGTTCGGAGTTACCCTACATCCAGTCCTGCAACACAAGTACGAATTTCCTTTCAAATTCATTTTTTACAATTACACCCTCGATTTTAAGGCTACGAGGTACACCCTCCAGAATCACAATCCTCTGGGTAGAGATACTTGATTTTCCGGGCTACAAATTCACCCACTTGACTTTACGGGCAACAAGTTCACCCAATTGATTTCCCAAGGCTACAATCACACTTTCTCACGCTTGATTGATTTTCAAGGATACAATCACACCTTTTCTCGCTTAGTTGATTACAAGAAGCCTATAACTCTGAATAATACTGAGGATCTTGTTGAGATAGTGATAGAGAATCAAACTACGAATGATCGAGTTCAATTCAATGTAGATTTCAATAGAGTAATGATAAGAATTTTTATTAAGAAAAGTGGAAGTAGAAGTGGAGTGAAAAACCAGAAAATATGATATAAAATTCGTTGAAACCGACCCCTATTTATAGTAGAACAACAGTCATGTCCATTCGTGAAGAGTTATGGCGAATAGACACTTCTTTTGAAATTGAAATTTTGAACTCAACTGACACCATGTCGACATGGTCACCATGAGTATGTCGACATCCTAAAGCATTTTTTGGTGATTTGATTTTCTTTGAAAATAACCTTTATCTTATATTAAAACTATTTTAAACTTTATAAATATACTCGACTATAGTTAAAATTCATAAGTAAATATAGAGAATAATATATATAGAATTTAACTATAATTTTATATTTAAATCTAAGTATAAATATTGAAAGTTAATTATATTAAAAGATAGTTTAAAATCAGGAGTAATTTGACTTTGAAATTAAAGATGATTTTGAGGCTAAAATTATTTAAAATCAGGATAGATGTTTTTGATGCTTTTAAAAGGAAGGTTTTGAAATCATTTTGAAAATAAGATATAATTTTGAAAAATCATTTTGAATAAAAGGTTAGCAGATACAAAACAGTATTCCACTAGATTTTTCGTAGGTTCCATCCTACTTAGGGTTCCATCCTACTTAGGGTTCCATCCTTTTAATAGGCTCAAAGTTGATTCCATTCCACGAATAAATTGGATTTTAAGACGCCAGTGCTTTTCTAGGAGTTTTAACAAAATTTTCTAATTAAAAAATAAATTACTTGAATTCTTGAACTCTTTATAATCTTGACACTCATGAGTCTTCAATCTTGATATCTTGAATCTCTATATTGTACAGTCTTCATTCTTGGTACCTACATAGTTAAATCCTGCATATACATATATATCTAAACTTATAATGTAAATATTTATATTTTATAATCTATTCTAAGGTTGTTGTCATCAAAACCATCATCTCATGGACTAATACTCCTAAATCTATTGGACTTTTCAATAACTAATCACTTTATCCTAGTTTTCATTGGTTTACTAGAAACCTATGGATTTATCCAGTAACTCACTTCACTTCCTAGTTTTTATGAATTGGCTAGCAACCTACTGATACATCCATTAACCACTTACTTACCCTAGTTTTCATGGGTTTACAAGGAACCTATTGATTGATGTCAATTCTTATTTCGGATATAGTTTTCTTAGGTTCACCAATTAGCCCCTACGAACTACTCTTAGTACATAGTTTTCATGGGTTAACTATGAACCTTTTGGTATGCACCAAAAGCTACCTTATCACAGTTTTTATGGGTTTACTATGAACCTTTTGGTATAGCAAAAACTACAAAGTTTAGGCATCCTATATTTTTGGTCACCCTGACTCCCTGGATGCAATTCTACTCATTCAGGAGTTTAAGCAATTTATATTCACTATTGAGTTAACGTAGCTGGTTCTTTTACCCTTTTTCCCAAAATACAGTTATGGGTTATCATGCGAATATACTCATAATTGAAGAAGCAAAAGAACAATTTAGCAATACCACTCCTGTGGGGGGTTAAAGTCCTTGAAATATATATATATATATATATGTATGTATATATATATCATAGCAAAGTTAACTTCTTTTTCTTATATTTTTATCCAGGAAATACTTCTTTAAAATCACATACTTAAAGCCATTATAAAACACCTTTATGCAAGTTGTGGGTTTTCCTTTAAAAATTAGAGTATGGGCTTTCAAACCTTCAAAACCAAACCTTTCGACCTCGTCTAAAGGTCTACAAAACAACCTTTCGAAACCATTGAAACCATTCAGCAATTTAAACCTTTTGAAAGAATTCAGTCCATATAAATATACCTTTTAAAAATTACTGGGTTTAATTTAAAACATGCGGAAGGTTCTCTTTTAAAACCTTTCGAATACAAGGGTAGTAACCTTTTGACCTTACTAGAAGGCCTACTTCGAAAGCTTAAATCATTTTTTTAAAACAATAGAGCTCCTCCTTTTAAAGCAACTCCTTTGAAAGCTTAGGTTATACTTCAATTATAAATCTAGGGTAACTCATCTAAGTTGAAAGCTTTGAAATTTTTCGAAAGCAATAGGAGAAGCGACTAGTTTTTAAAACTAGTAAACCTTTCGACTAAGCCGAAAGCTCCTTCTTTCGAGCCCTTCGAAGGGTTTTAACCAAATAAAGGTGGCGCTTCTTTTCAAAACCTATCTGAAACAACCTTTCAAAACAAAACCTTTCAACCTTGCCGAAAGGTCTCTTAAATCCTTTCATAACCTAACCTTTCGACTATGTCGAAAGGTCTTATATGTAAAACAACTTATAAAACTAAAACCTTTCGACTATATCAAAAGGTTCAAAACAAACTATAAAAAGTAGCAGTAACTTTTCGACTTTGTCGAAAGGTATAATACCTTTCTTTAAACATTTGACCTTGTTGAAGGCAATCAAGTCGAAAGCTCTAATTCGAAAGCAAAGCAGGTGAAAACTTTAGTTTATAAAACAAACATATCCCAACCTCTTTGGCCATCAACCTTTCGACTGCAAACCCTTCGACTCTATCCAATTCATTACACACCAAGTACTTGATGCTATATGCATTGGTTTAACCTTGCTGAAAGGTTTAATCCTTTCGACTTAGACGAAAGGTCTAGGTCGGAAGGTATTATGCCTAAAATGGCGGAAACATGCTAAAAGCACTATTTCCTTATTTTTAACTTAAAGAAGGTAACTTTTTTAACTAACCGCCTCTTTTATCAAATTCCCATTGGTTAACACTTTACTTTTCAGAAAAATACTGCCGCAAATTCAGATTTAAATAATCATTTTATTTTATAAAATTCCCCTTCTCCTTAAATAAATATGTAAAACATTTAAGTCACATACCTCAAATAATTTTATATATTCATCAAAACACATAGGAAAAATTTGAAAAAATCCTAGAAAATCTATTTTAGTATGTTTTCCAACATTTAAAAATTTTAAACCCAAATAATCATTATTTTCGCCGTAAATAATTTATAACCCAATAATTCATTTTCTTTACTAGAAAATTCTTATAAAATCTGTATGTACTCGAAAAATTATAAGAATTGAAACCCATCTTCGAATTCATGTTTTCTATAACATAAAATTTTCCCATGACATTTAAAAATCATATCATCTCAGTTTTACCCTAAACTGTGCATATCCCTTATTAAACAACCTTGTTTAAACCCTTATAAATCATAAACAAGCATTAAAAAAATCATAAAAGAGATTTATCCTTAAATCCAAAATCATTTGATGTGAAAATCAAAATAGAGATGTAGAAGTTATTATTCACTATGCTTGAGATAAGGAGATTAGAGATTGTTTGAGATTGATTTTCCTCAAGCTTGAATCCTAAGCTTTTCTTAAGTTTTCTTCTTCTCTTCTAATGGCCGGCCATGCTTCTCATGGTTGTAAGTATTTTTGTTTTGGTGAAATGAACGTGTAAAGCCTAATAAGAATAGTATAAGGGTAGGAGGTTTGGGCGGCTATTTACCCTAATGCCCTTATGTTTAATTTTCTAACCATTTATATAAGCTCATTAGTTTTAATAAGAACAACCACCTAATTAATTAATCAACCTCAATCCCCTCATCTAAATTATTCTATTTAATTTATTCCATTTAAATCTCCTAAATAATGTCAATAAAATTAGGTGTGTTACATGTCTGTTATGATCTTATGGACAAATTAACATTTATGAGCATTAAAAGAGGATTGGATAGATAAGCATTTAAGGTGAATCTTGTTGCCGTAAATAAAAAGGTAATTAGTAAGCTAACTTCATTATTAACCTAAGATAATATAAATCAAAGATTTAGGATGGTTAATTGGACTTAGTAGGTTAGTGATGAAAGGTCGATAGAGTCGCTCGACAGAAGACTGCCCTTCACTTTGAGGCTACCAATAGTCTGGTGCACTTACTACTGATGTGAGATATCACTAATCCTAGGACCCGCGACGACGTGAGAGATTGGGCAAGCTATCTTAATTGAAAAGTATTAAATGGTCCAACATTGAAATTAGGAGCGCGGGGGATATCTCCAAAGGGGTTTGCTTCTGGTTTGAGGTATTAAGTGGTTGTAGGGTCCACCTCTCTCCTAAAAGGAAGTATTAACTAACTTAGTGTGATTCCAAATAAATAAGGATATCTCTAAAAGGGTTTGCTTCAATGTTAAGGTATTAAGTGGCTATTTTAGGGCCTGCCTCCTTACCGAAAGAAGTAACCTAATGAGATTCCATATTTGTAATTAAGAGCGATAGTGGATATCTCAGGAACCGTTTGCTTTGGATTTGAGACATTAAGTGACTGATCTAAGAATTCGTCTCTCTCCTAAAAAGAAGTATTAGGTAGCCTAGTGAGATTTTAAGTGATGCCAGCTAGATAGTACCAGTGAGGGGTCCACCTTGGGGTTGTGTATTAAATGACAAAGGCCTACCAATAAATAGGTGTTAAATGGTTAAGGGTCTGCCTAGTCCTTATTAATGCGGTATTAAGTGGCTTGGGTACAGCCTCTTACATTGCTAAGGCCGTAATAATGATAGTACTAGTGAGGAGTCTTCCTAAGGATAGGTATTAAGTGACGTAGGATCGGCCTAGAATATAGGTAATAAATGGTTCCTCCTAGTACTTCTAAAGGTATTAATTGACTTGGGTAATGTCTCTTACATGGCTATGATTTTATTGGCGATAGATGCGATAATAGTTGGACGTTAAATGTTGGAAGCCTTAAATAATGGTTAGAGATCATTGTAGCTAGGACTTACCAACCCTGACCCATTTTTAGAAACGACCTTGGGAATTGGTCCTAAATGACAAGGTCTACCTTGATTGAAGTCCTAAATGGCAGAGTCTACCTATTTCTCTTTTAAAACTATTTTGTGGTAATGATAGAAGCCCACTTCATATTTATAAGTATTAAGTAGCAAATGGGTTTGTAAGTATTGGGTGGTTGGTAAGGCTTCGTCGTTATTTTCTACCTTTGGAAGGAGTAGGTAAGTAATTATATGTGCAATGTAAGGTTAGATTTGAATTGCTAACCTTAACAGACATAATTATTAAATGGAAACCAATCAGTATAATTTATATTATCAACGATTTATATATTTTCTAGTCATCGAACCTTGTTGGCATGTTTATGCTTATGTGATAGGGGTTCTCGCATTGGGAACAGTGGCAAAACTTTGTCTCTTACCCCTACACATCCCGACAATGTGGATGGTTGACAATTCGAGATACTGGCCATAAAACAAGGAAATCTGGTGTTGTACATTTGTTATCTGAGCTTAGGTTAATAGATTAGAGGAATTAGGATAAATTGAGAGAACGCATTTGTACTTTCCTATCTAGTAATATTACATTTTTAAGCTAGATTATAAGAGTTTCGACTATATAAATAGTAGTAGTTCCATTCCGAAGGAATGGGAAAAGCAACTATGGGTTGAAAATATCTTAAAGTTAATATTTCAAGCCGACTCCGAAGTACCCCATGTAGTATCCGCGATGCATAAAGCGATTTTGATAAAGAGCATGAGTACAACATATGGCATAATCCTGGAGACCGGAGGTGTTTGACTTGATGGTTGAGATTCTAGCTACCCTTGGATTTTGGATTTTGATGATGAGTTCCAACTGGGGACATGCATTTATTTTAGATGTGCGAGAAATTAAAGTCTACATATTTAATTGTCTAAGGCAAATTTTTGCTAGGATGCGTTCATTGATAACTTCTTTGATGGCAAATCGAATTTTTATTTGAATAATTAATGTCAATTCTTTAGTCCAAAACCTATGAGAGAATTTTAATAAAATATATTTTGGGAATACCTTAGAATTTGGGAAAAGGGTTTTCAAAAGATTTATTTTCCTACGGATTTATGTTGAAAATTTTATATTGGGAATGTTTTGAAAATTTAATTTTCAAAGAAACGCATATACTACTTTGTTGGTCATGTAAAGAAATTTTTAGTTTATTAAAGGTTATTTTTTGAAATCTTTAAATATATGTACATAAGTTTGATTTTAAAGGGAAGTTTTGGTATGAAATAGTTTCTATTATTTAGAAACAAGTATAAAGGAGCATATGTTTAGCTCAATGATTTTTCGGTTTATAAAATCAAGGTTTTTAAAATCTTCTCTTATTAAGGTATGGACAAAAATAGGAATGGCATTCAATTTTATTGAGGTATGTAGTTTGAAGTGTTCTTGTACCACTGGCTATTGGAAGAAATATTTTTGTACGAAGTAGGCAGGAAATAGCGACTGGAATATTTTTTGGTTTTTGAAATTATTGCTGATCGTAGCAGTTTTGTTGGAACTACTGTGAATTACTAGAGCATGGTTCAAGACTTGGCAGTAGGCTTTAACACTGCCATGATAAGGACATGAATTTTTCGGATCGTGTCGAATCGAAGGAGACATCACGAAACAATTATTATTATTTAATCCGACCCTAATTGGGTCTAGGTTCAATTAACGCCCAAAGCCCGTCTAGTGGTTAACCACCTAGCGATAAACCTAGATTGGTTTACCAGTTAATGAGTTTTGGCACAACTTGAACCTGGAATGGGACTATAAAAGTCACGTTCGAATTTCCCCATTTGCCTTCTTTCGTTTCTCCTTTCTCAACAAGTCAAACCCAATCTCTATCTTCCTCCTGATCCAAGTATCTGCCTTTTTCTTTCGTTCCTTCCTTAGATAACGCCATTTTTCGCTAGGAGCAGCAGGCTCGCCTCGCCTTCATGTTGGTTTTGCATGTTAGATCCTGCCCCACCACCACTCTAGATCAAAACCCTATTCCCTCCTCCAACCACTACTTAGCTCAAGACACCTTTTTGTACTTTTAGTTTTTCCTCATATCATTATGGTCTCAACCCTCAAGAGGCCACTTGGCTGGTCCAGTAAGCAAAAGGTTTTACCGCTTTTGGACTGGAAGAGCTATTCATTATGGTAGGATTTGCACCGATCCTCTGCTTCAAGACTTTTGTGTGGGAATATTACATGTGATGCATCTGGATTTTCGATGTCCTATTGGTGCAGAATTTCGATAGAGGCAATGGTTTGATTCTTTCGGAGGTGACAAGTGTCTTGGTTGAGCTAACTAATGATGATCCTGGTGAGATTTTGGAGTCCTCTACGAAGGATGTGGACTTGGATGATTTTGAAGTGACAGACTCAAAGATTTTGCAACAACCAACTCAAAGATTTTACAGCAGATGTTTTCTCAGGATGTCAGTGTTTGGAAGATAGACATTATATATCCGACCCCCATCTGATATATGCATCATCGACATAACGTCATCCCTAAGACGGGAAGTTACAATTGAATTTATCCCATGGTATGGAAGACCATCCATGTTAGTATTGGCGACATCGCCGTCAGTTGGACTTGCACCCTTTTGATTCAATTTGTTGATCAAGGATTAGCACTTCAAAGAGTCACTTTCCATATTTTCACCTATCCACTCCCGTCTTTAGGTAATGCAGATGAACCTCCAAGGGGAGGCTGTGTAGTAGAAGGTTCATTTTGCCATCATTAGAACCTTTCTTAAGAAGATAGCAATTCAAAAGCCATCTGCAACAACAGCAGCGCCGACGACACGAAATTTGGTGTAATATCCCGTATCTATATGCCAAAAGCTAAGCATTACAGATGCCACAGTCATCCATAGTATGAAGCTATGGTGACAAAATACGGTAATGCTCATGGTATCCATAATATCAAAAGCACTTGAATATGAATAAATTCACTAATTTCCAAAAACAACATTTTACTGATTACATTTCAAAACAGATTCATATCCAAATTACATAATCACATAATCGTTTCCCAAGTAAAGAACAATTATAATTACAATAATACGCCAAGAGCGACATATGAAGATGCCCCTTGGTTTTTTAGAGTCAATATAGTCATACCTGACTTATTATACACAGCAGAATCAAAATAAGATAAAACTATAACTCCTAATTAGTTATCCATCAGCCACCTGCTCATCTCCGGGAGCTTTATTCATCAAAATCACTAAGACCTGAAAACCTTAACCCTCAACCTACTCAAATCAATTTAAAGCACCCTAGAGTTTAAGGAGAAACAAAAACATCGAGTCGGACATAAAGCCTGGTGTGAATAATTCTTCTACATCATGGTTAAATGATATTAAGTGAAACCATGCCGCTTAGCGGAACGGGTTTCCCCTCACTAATATCCTCTTTAAAACATATATTTTGCAAATCCTTTCCTACAACCAAATTGGTTAATCAAACCGATATAATAATGATAATAATAGCTAAGTCCGTTAAGATATAATCGGGTAACTAATGAACTATCCATTCATAAGTAATAAATGGACTATCTGTCCGATAACTGGGCTGCTTGCCTGCAAACTGGACTAACTGTCCACAAACTAGACTAACTATCCGAATCAAAATGGACTATCTATCCCAATCATTTTCTTAGGGTTAACTACCCTTCATCTTTTTCCTTGAAAACCTTTTCAAAATGATTTAACCTTTTAAATCATACTTATACAAGGAAAATATTTTCTTAGTTTATGTAAAGCTATTTTGCAATGTTATATATGTTTTACTCAAAATAATGTTGATGAATTTTAATGAGGATTAGCTGTCCTTCCAAAACAATTTAAAACCCTTCTTCACTTGAAAAATACTTAGGCTATATTGCCTAGTTAATACATTCGGAACATTTATTTAAAACCTTTAAATAAAACTTTCAAAACCCTTAAAGGTTGCCACCTCGAAATCATTGAAAGTGACCCTTTCGAAACCATTAAAAGCCTTTCCTTTGAAAGCTTTAAAAAATTACACATCCCTCTTTAAAACCTTTAAATATTTCTTTTTGAAAACATAGGAAAACTTTTCCTTTGATCCCTTTCGATACAATGGGGAACCACCCTTTTGAAACCATTCATCAAAACGTTTCGAAGGTACCAAAACCTACCTTTCGAAAGAACTTAGATTTAATTTAAAACATGTGAAAACCTTTCAAAACCATTCAAAAATATACCCCTTCGAAACCTTTGAAATTCGTCTCGGTCGAGGCCATTCGGATTATGCCTTCAACTAAAGCAAAAGGATCATAATCTCATTAAAGTCGAAAGTATCTGTTTCGAAACCATTTAAAACTATCTCTTTAGAAACCATTTGGGTTTTACTTCAAGTAGAAAAGGGTCTATAAAACACTTAAGTCGAAAGCATCTGTTTTGAAACCATTTCCTAAGTAAAGAAGTGATGTTGTTGAAATATCCCTTCGAAAGCATTGGAGAAGTGGACATATTTTAAAAACAAAGCAATCCTTTCAAAACCATCTGGGTCAAAAGGGCAAAATGCGGCAGAAAAATGTTTTGATTTAGTCAAAAACAGTTATTCAAAAACAAAGGCGCAACCCAAGCTAAACCATTTCCTTTAAATTCATTCGACCAAGTCGAAAGCCAACTAAGTCAAAAGCAATTTTAGTCGAAAGCAAGCATGCACATTTTCTTTTTTAAAAAAGAAAAGTAATGCTTTAACTCCTTCGAAACCCCTGGTTTCGAATCAATGCCTTTCGCTTACATCCAATTCACTATGTACCTGTTCCCTGATACCATATGCATTAGTTTGACTATGTCGAAAATGAAGCTAAGGAGACAGAACGTGGTGCCGAAAGTATGGAAACAGTGAATAAGATGCAACAAATAGTTCTTTTCACCTAACCTGCTTAACGTGTCAAATTTTGATTGGTTGCCACTTTTCTTTACCACTAAAAAGTGCTGCAATTTTCAGAACTAACTATTTGAGTTATTTCGCAAAAAGCTCCTTCTCCTTTTAAAAATATACAAAACATTTAAGTCCCATACCTTAAATAATTTTATATAGTCATTAAAACACTTAGGAAGATTCTATAAATATTCCATAAAATATCTTTTAATATGTTTTCCAACATATAATAATTTCAGACCAAAACCTTTTATTATTTAACCGTAAACAATTTATAACCCAAATTAACATTTTCTTTACTAGAAAATTTATATAAATTCCACAAAATTTTTCCAAATTGATACCCACTCCAGAATAATATTTTTGTTCTATACAAAAATTCGCTAGGCATTTGGATGTCATTTAATAGGGTTTTCATATCAAAACATGTCATAAGATCTATATGAAAAACCATAAATCATCAACAAGTATATATAATCATTTCATCATTCAAAAACATGGCAAAAAATGCAAAACACTTTGGATTTCACCTTAAAGCCGAAAACAGAAGAAATATGAGATGTAAAAATTATTCACCTTAGCTTTAGAGATTAAAGAGATTGAGATGTGAATGAATTTGATTTGAATTAGCTTCTTCCTTAGCTTTTCTTAATCTTCTTCCTCTTTCTCTTGTTAATGGTGGCTGGCCTTAGTTTAATTTTTTAAGAAATGAACGTGTAGAGATAAATGACCTAGGGGAATAGATATAAGAACGGCCTCTTTCCCATTTTATCATTGCTCTATTTTATTTTGACTCTTCTTTTAATTTATTGTTTAAATGGCACGGATACCCCTTAATTAAATCAAATTTCAATCCCCTAATCAACACATTATTTTATTTAATTTAACTAATTAAATAATCTAAATAATGTTACCAAAAATCTGGGATGTTACGTATGGTGCGTAGCCACCATGCTACGACCACTAATAGGTCGTAGTAATGGATCGGCTCCTGCGGCGGATAAGGCATCTTGTAGTTTATAGGCATTATTTTTGGATTTATCGTGTTGTTGTCTTTTCCCTTCCAGCATTTGTTCTTTCTTTTAGGTTGTTTGGGTTGTGATTGTTAGTTGCCTCTAGTAAAAGACATGCACGATATTATGAGTTCTTATTTATTTGCTTTGTTATTGTTTCTGCACATGCAAACTACTTCTATATATGCACAGTAAAGGAGCAGTATTAATATGGGAATTTTATAAATACACTTAACTAACAGTAAGTTTAATATAAGGCTGGAAGTTTAGAATAGTTGGAAAATTTTAGCGACATGATAAATTTGTTTTGGTATCGTGGGTCATTGCTCATGCTCTTTAAAAGCTAAATGTTTTGAATAATAGATGTGTTGACATTTTTTCTTTATGTAAAATGTCAAGTTTTATGGGTAAAGGTTAGCTGTAGAATTTTGGAAATTTGATTTATGCGTTTAGCGCATAACCGACATCTGCTACGCTGAAATATTGCTTGATATATCAAAAAAATTTAGAAGGAAAATATTTTGAAAAGTTTCCCCTCGATTTAAAAGTGCTTTTTTGAAAGAAAAAAGTTTTTCGGTTAGTTTTTTTTTACTCTTAAATTATTTTTATTGTTTGCCAAAATATTTATTTCAAGGGAAAATGGGCATCTAAATATTTTGGGATCTTATTTTGACATACGAATTTGAAAAATGAGGAAGACTTTTGTGAAATCTTTGATTTTGAAGACCACATGTTAAGCGCGACCTAATCTAAACCATTTCCTTTAAATCTATTTGACCAAGTCGAAAGCCAACTAAGTCGAAAGCTGCTTAGTCGAAAGCAATTTATTCGAAAGCAAGCAGGCGCATTTTTTTTAAAATCAAAGTAATGCATCAACCCCTTTGGAAAACCTTGTTTTGACTCCATACCATCCACCTACATAAAATTTACTACGTACTAGTTCCCTGACACAATGTGCATTGGTTTCGACCGAGTCAGAACCGAAGCTACAGGGATGGAACCTAGTGCCGAAAGCATCAAACTAGTGAAAAACATATAGCAAATAGTTCTTTTCACCTAACCTGTTTTACATGTCAAAACTTTGATTGGTTGCCTCTTTTCTTTACCACTAAAAAGTGCTGCAATTTTCAGAACTAACAATTTGAATTATTTTGCAAAAAGCCCCTTCTCCTTTTATAAATATATAAAACATTTTCCCTTGCCTTAAATAATTTTATACATCCATTAAAACACTTATGAAAATTCTACAAAAATTCTAGAAAATATATTTGAATATATTTTCCAACATATAAAAATTTCAGACCCAAACCTTTTACTTAATCATAAATAATTTATAGCCCAAATTAACATTTTCTTTAATACGAAATTCATATAAATTCGACAAAAATTCAGAAAATTCTGAAAATTGAAACCCATCTCCAAAATAATATTTTTGGTCTATATAAAAATTCGCTAGGCATTTGGATGTCACTTAATAGGGTTTTCATATCAAAACATGTCATAAAATCTATATGTACAACCATAAATCATCAACAAGTATATATAATCATCCCATCATTCAAAAATGTAGCAAATCAATACAAAACACTTCGGATTTCATCTTAAACTAAAAACAAAAGAAATATGAGATGTAAACATTATTCACCTTAGCTTTAGAGATTAAAGAGATTGAGATATGTATGGACTTGATTTGAATTAGCTTCTTCCTTAGCTTTTCTTAATCTTCTTCCTCTCTCCCTTGTTAATGGTGGCCGGCCTTAGTTAAAAACTTTAAGAAATGAAATGAACGTGTAGAGATACACCGCCTAAGAGAATAAATATAGGAATGGCCTCTTTCCTATTTTAACTTTCCTTTATTTCAATTTAACACTTCTTTTAATTCATTGTGCACGGCTATCCCTTAATTAAATTAAATCTCAATCCCTTAATCAACACATTATTTTATTTTATTTTATTTAACTAATTAAATATCCTAAATAATGTTACCAAAAATCTAGGGTTTACAGACTCCTCTGCTTAAAGAATTTCGTCCTCGAAATTACGGCAAGGTACACAACAAATCAAACAAGAAGATAAAACATACCATCAAACAAGTCAGGATAAGTATCTCTAATCCTGCTCTCAACCACCCAACTATTGTCCCCGTCATCTTCGTTCCACTTGACTTTGACTAACCTGACCGTCTTGGTTCTAAACCACTTCTCGTCTCTCGCAACAGTACGAAAAGGATTTCTCACTATAGTCAAATCTAGTTCTACTACTAAGTCATCTAGCATAGTCGGTGCAATAGTAGTCTCTAGGTCTCTAACACACTTTCTAAAATGAGAAACATGGAAAACATATTGGAATCCTTCTAAACTGCATGGCAATTCAACTCTATATGAGAGTTTTCCGATCCTCTCGACGATAGGAAAAGGTCCAATGAAACTCGGTGCTAACTTTTCTGATTTCCCGAACCTAATCCTGCCCTTCATCAATGTCACTTTGATGAAAACCTAGCCTCCAACTGAGAACTCTAAATCTTTCCGTCTTCTACCTACATAACTCTTCTGCGTAGAATGAGCCTCCTTCATTCTAGCTCAAATGACCTTAATCTTTTCTGCAGCTTCTCTAACCAAATCTGAACCAAGAGCCAATCTATCCTTGGTCTCTAACCAACATACGGAAGATTTGCATAGCCTTCCATACAAAGTTTCGAATGATGATATCCCAATATTAGTCTGATAACTATTGTTATACGAAAACTCGACTAAATGCAGATAGTCTTCCCATGATCCCCTGAAATCTAGAACACAAGCTCTTAACAAATCCGCCAAGATTTTGTTAACTCTTCCTGTTGACCTATCTATTTATAGATGGTAAGCGGTACTCCTCTTGAGCTAGGTTCCCAAAACTTCCTGTAGACTCTTCCAAAACTCGCTAGTGAATAAAGAATCTCTATCACTAACTTTACTACTAGGAATTCCATGCAGTCTATCTACATTATTCATAAACAACTTTGCCAAACCCGGTGCCATTTTGGTTGACCTAAAAGGAATGAAATGGGCACTCTTGGTCAATCTGTCCATTATGACTCATATACTATCATTTTCTCTATTCGACCTCGACAACCCGTCGGTAAAATCCATAGAAATAGAATCCCATTTCTATACTGGAATATCTAATGGCTGAAGCAACCCACTTGGCTTTTGGTGTTCAGCTTTTGCCTATTGGAAAACCAGGCTTTGCCTTACACATAAGCCAGTATCCCGCTTCATACCTTCCCAAGTGAAACTCCTCTTCATATTTTGATACATCTTGGTTCCTCCTTGATAAATAGAGAACTTTAAACGATGGAATTCATCCATGACTTCTTTCCTTATGTTTCATACATTCGAAACGCATAATCTTCCTTTCTTTCTCAGCCTCCCATTCTTCTGAAGATTGAAATCTTTCAAGTCATCACTCTTGATTCCATCTCTTAACTTCTTGATCCCTTCGGTTAATACCGGATCTTCTTCTTGTATAGAAGCAATATTTTCGATCATCACCGGTGAAGTTCCAAATAAGATAACACTAGGGTTTCTCCACTAGACCCAGCCTCAGATCCCCACTGCACTCTGCAGTCTCTTAATGCTGATAATTCTTTTCACTCTATAATCATCGCTAATACTGCATTCTAATGTTTTTTGTTAATTTCATTCGCAATCTTGTTGTCTTTCCCTAGTATGTACTCAATACCAAAATCATAAGCAACAATAATCTCTAACCGCTTCTCATGTTTCTTGTCTAGCTCCTTTTGAGAGAACAAATAGTTTAGCGACTTATGATCTGTATGTAATTCAAACAGCTCTCCTAAAAGGTAATGTCTCCACACCATCAGTGAAAAAATCACCGTTGCCAATTTCAAATCATGTGTCAAATATCTTACCTTATTTGGTCTAGGCTTTCTGGAAGCATAGGCAATCATTTTACCTACATCAGCACAGCTCATAAACCTGTTCCACACACATCAGTATAAACTACCAAATCCTGATTCCCTTCTGGAATAATCAACATAGATGCATGGTTCAATCGTGTTTCAAACTTTGGAATGCTTCCTTACACTTATTGGTCCACTCAAACTTCACATCCTTTCTCTTTAGCTTGTTCATTGGTGCTACTATCCGTGAAAAACCCTTAATGAATCTCTGATAATATCCAGCTAATTCTAGGAAACTCTTTATCTCAGTCACTGTCTCGGGTCTCTCCCAACTATTTACTGCATCAATCTTAGTCAGATCTATTGACAACCCTTCCTCTGAGACTACATGACTAAAAAAATTCACTTCTTTCTTTCAGAAATGACATTTCAAAAACTTCGCCCTAAGAGGATGCTGCCTCAGTGCCTTAAGCACCACTTTAAGATGAACATCATGCTCTCTTTCATCCTTAGAGTATACTAAGATATCATCTACAAAAACCAATACGAACCTATCCAAGTACTCTCAGAAAACCCAGTTTATCAAATCCACAAAGAAAGCAAGCGCATTAGTCAATCTGAATGGCATAACCACCCATTCTACGATCCATACCAGGTTCTAAACGTCGTTAAAGGTATACTATCCTCTGCCACTCCGAGCTGATGGAAACATGTCACCAAATCCAACCGCGAGAATACCTCGACTCCACTCAACTAGTCGAACAAATCGTCAATCCACGGTAATGTATATCGATTCTTTATTGTCCTCTCATTCAACTTACGATAATCGATACATAGCCTCAACGATCCATCCAGCTTCTTAATAAATACTGCGGCTGCTCCCTAGGGCAAACTACTCATCCTGATAAAATTCTTACCTTCCAAATCCATCAACTGCACCTTCAACTCCCGTATCTCTATAGGGGTCATCCTTCTTGGCAGCATACTCACTGGTTCTGATCTTGGAACCAAATCTATCTGAAACTCAATGGCTCATTTCGATGGTAATCCAACTACAGGATCAAAAACATCCACTAATTCTCTAACCAAGAAAACTCGATTCATCTCATCTTCCAACTGCATAACACCCAACAAAGCATTTACCTCACCGCTTGAACCTTCTATGGTGTAAACTATCTGATCATTATAATCAGGGTGTCTAAGTGATATTTTCCTATCTTGGCATAATATCATAGCAACGTACTCACTTAACCAATCCATCCCACGTATAATCCCGAACCCCACAAAATCAAACATATGCAAAATTTAAACAAAAGTATGATCTAATAGGTCAAACTCTAGCTAGTCACATCTCAAACCTAAAGTTGCATACTATCCTATTGGATTCGCAACCCGTAAAGAAGTAACTAAATATATGGGTTCTAGGTTAAGCTTATCTACCAAATATCTAGATATAAAAGAATATAATGCACCAGTATCAAATAGAACACTAACAGACATACCATGAATCTGAAGCGTACCTCCCAAAACTGCCTTTCCTTTCTCTTGAGCAATTGACTTTGAAGTACCATGCTCCAATGCATACACCTTGCCCTTTCCATCCTTAGCGGGCTCCTTACATTGGTTCTTATTATGGTCAATCTGGTCAAAATTGAAGCATATGAAATTCTTCTTCCTGGCTACCTTCTTTATCTTTCCAGCACGACACTCATTAGCAAAATGCCCCTTCTTGTCGCACTTGAAGCAAACAATATCAGACTTCCCTTTATTAGCTTCTCCACCCTTCTAAGCACCCTTCTTAGGAAAGAACTTCCTCTTCTGACTCTGTCCAACCTGAATCTCTTAGCTTTACTCTTCTCTAGAGATTCAAGAATCTCCTCATGCCTCAAGGCCATCTCCAATACAAAATTAGAAGGATCTCTAATATAAGGTAATGTAGCCCTTTCTAACTCAAGCTTCAACCCCTAATAAACTTCTCATTCCACTTCGTTACTATATCCACTGAAGCATACCCATATCTGGCTAACTCCTCGAAACTTCTAGCATACTCCAAAACATGCATCTCTCCATGTTCTAATTCAGCAGACTTTCTGATCAGAGAAGACTGTTCCATCGAGGACATAAACCTCACCTGGAACCTCCCTTTGAAATCTTCCCTTGTTAGGGTTTCCTCGTCCACACCACTCGTCACACTGTTCCACCAAAACAAAGCTGCTCCCAAGAGCTGTCGTAAAGCAAGCCTCCTCTTCTGCTCGTCAATAAGCCCCGACCTTGCAAAGATTATCTCACAGTAGAATAACCAATTTTTCACCTCTATAGCATCCTCTGTTCCTAGAAATGGCTTTCCTCCAAGCTTAGCGTAATCTCCACCCAGCTTAGGATAATGATTAACTACCGGAACTCTCAGAACTCATGCTCCTGCATCATCTACTTCTACCACTCCAGCTGCAATTCCAATTTGCATCATATTCACTTAAAACTAGTACATAGCACCCATGTCCATTTGAGGGACTCTGGCACCTCATTCTCTACTTGTGCCTGACCTTGACCTCTCCTCGCATTTGGTCTGGCATTCCCATCTGTGCCTTCTTTTGATGACCCGGAATTTTAGGCAATATCAATTTAATAATCTGTATTAAAAATTAAATTAAATTAATAATTTTCTTTTATAATTGTAATTTAAATTGGCAAATTATTCTTTTAAAAATAAATAAATATTTAATTGGTAAATTTTTATCTTTTAAATTAATAAAATATTTTCTTTTTATAATATATATATATTTGTATATATTGTGAATAGAAAAGCTTTGATTTGAATTTAATGAATAAAATTATGTTTTCAATTCAAATATATTTTGGTAATTTGGAAATTATGATTTAATTTAATATAAAGCTTTCCAAAGATTATTTAAATAAATAACTATATAGTTTTAAAATACTTAATCTAAATGTTTAATTTTTTAAATTTAGTTTAAGTTTAAATTTAAATAAAACTAACATAAAGATTTGTTTTACATTCTTTTTAAATATATATTTTTTGCAAGGCAAGCGGGGTTAACTGGTCCCCTACCAGTTTATTAATAACTGAAAAAGAAGAAAAATGGACTGTGAACAAGCTCACATTCCCTAGAAAGGCACAAACATCACAGGAGAAACATTACATAGATGGGGAGAGAGAAATCAACAACACAGAAAGAAGAAAGGAAAGAAAAAAGAGAATAAAACATTAACTAAGGCCAATCTGCAGCAACATAATCACTGAAGTCAAATTGACACTCCCTTATTCCTGTCTTTATGCTAGCTTGTAGAGCAAACCAAAGTTGGTGATGGCTCCTTATCTTGTTTTCAAAGCTTCTTAAATTTCTTTCCTCCCATATAAATTTCAAGTACTTTTTAATGAGGAAAAAGTAAACAAATCTGTCTTTCTTTCTCCACTTAGTAGCTTTGCCTATCAGAGCCCACTCAACACTTGACAGTCCATGAATATGATTTGCATTAATTTTCCTCATCAGCCTCATCCACAATCCCATTAACTCATTGCATTCAAAGAATAAGTGATCCACGGATTCAGGTTGCAACTTGCAAAAAACACAAAGTGGATCAACTGACATACCATAGATCAACAGTTTCACCTTGGTCAACAGGGCATTATTTATAACCTTCCACACATCAAGTTGTCTTTGGCATTAGAGTTTCTCGACCAAAGAACCTTGTGCCATTTTATATCAGAGCTGCCAGTAACACTAACAAGCAGTTTATAAACTGAAGAGATCGTGTGAGGCTTACCATTCCAGTGTATTTCATCAGAAGGAGTTGTGTGGTAGAATTCATTCTAAAACTTGTTCCAGACAGCCCTAATAACTTGGTTGCTGGTATAAGGCAACTGTAACTTGCCATTATGAAGGTAGTCAGCTGCTTTAGCATCCTTACTAATACCAGATTGAATGATCTGCCGAGGAGTAAAATTTTTGCCAAGAATTAGTCCTTCAGCCATCCAAGGGACAGTCCAGAAATTAGCAGCACTGGATGATGAAAGTATGACTTTAATTATAGGGGATAGGGTAGATCTTAGCCTCAGTAAACTCCTCCACGTCCAACTACAATTCTGGGGGGCATTCATTGTCCAGAGATTCAATCTTCCCAAGTTATGAATTTTGGTCCACTGGACCCACGGAGAATCAGCATCAGATAGCAAAGCATTCAATAGAGAACTAAAGGCTGCTCTATTCCAAGTTTGCATATTTAATATTCCTAGACCACCTTTATTTTTTGGCAGCTCCATTAAAGAAAAGGAGCAGGGAATGATTTTATTTGAGTGAATAGAGCCAGTCCAGAAGAACCTCAACATGGCATTTCTCACCATACTAACCAGCTTATTTGGAAGAATGAAGACCCTGGACCAATACACCATCACAGAGGATATAACAGACTTGATAAGCACAAGTCTTCCAGCTTGTGATAGAAATCTATTATCCCAACATGTCATAATGCTACAGATTTTGTCATACAAGGGCAAACAATTAGCAGTAGTGATTCTAGATGAGCATAGAGGTAGACCCAAATAACTCATGTTATTATTCATAGCTTGAAGACCAGAAGAAGCAATTAAAAAACTAGCTTGCTCAGTAGACATACCAGAAGTAAGGATGTGGGATTTATTAATATTTAGTTGAAGACCAGCCATAAGGTAGAATTTATGGAGTGTATCTTTGATATTATTCAGAGATCTCTGATCTGGTTTGGTGAATAACATAATGTCATCAGCAAATAGCAGGGAAGTTATTTGAGGGTATTTACATTTAGAATGATACAAAATATCCTTATGCTCATAGTTTTTAGTCAACATTGCAGTTAAAACTTCCATGACAATAATGAATAAGTAGGAAGAGATAGGGTCCCCTTGCCTGATCCCCTGCTTACTACTAAAAAATCCAGAAGAAAAGGCATTGTACTTGATGGAGAAAGTAGGTGTTGATATACAGTTGTAGATCCATGCCACAAATACTTTTGGAAATCTCATTAGTGCCATAATTCTCACAATAGAACTCCATTGTATACTGTCAAAAGCTTTCTTTAAATCCAATTTCAGCACGGCATTTTTGGATGCTTGGGAACGACCATACCCTTTTAATAATTCATGTCAGAGTAATATGTTATCTAAAATGTTCCTCGAAGGAAGAAAGGCAGATTGATTTCTGGATATGAGCCTGCAAAGCACCATAACAAGTATATTTGCCAAAATCTTTGAAATGCACTTGTATATCACATTACAACAAGAGATGGGTCGGAAGGACTCAACAGTTGAAGGAGGCTGGACTTTAGGTATAAGCACCAAATTAGTAGCATTTACTTCCAGTAAAAGTTTGGATTTATTGAAAAAGTTGTGAACAACCTTTAAGAAATCTTCCTTGAGTAATTCCCAACTATGAATATAGAAATGTAAATTGAAACCATCCGGTCCTCCACAAGAATTTTTGTTCATGGAGAATATGGTGTCTTTTATTTCCTTGTCAGTTACCTTCATTACTAGTTTGTCAGCTTCCTCTTGCTGCACTTTGGGCACTTGCACAAGGTCAAGTTCTTCAATCTGTGGTTTGAAATCATCTTTGTTTCCCAGCATGGTCTTAAAATAATTGAGCAGGGCATGGTCAACATCAGATGGATTGGAGTGGAGGACACTAAACTCATCATAAATATGAGAGATATGCTCCTTAGCTTGTTTAATCTTTACGGCGGCATGAAAGTATGCAGTGTTGTAGTCCCCCTCTTGTGCCCATTTTGCCTCAGCTGTTGCCTCTTCATATTACCTTCTAATTTTAAGGCTTCATTTAATTGATCAAATATAATTCTCTCATTTTCAGCAGTAGCTATATTATTAGGATTGCTCATCATTAAATCTTGTGCTTCAATAAGCTTCTGTCTAAGCAAAGTTGAAATTAAGGTACCATTACCAAATTTGTTCCTTGCCCAAACCCTTAATGCATCTTTAGTTGCTTTTAATTTCCTGCAAAGAATAAACATAGGATTTCCACAAAATTTTCCAGACCATGCTTTACTAATTATATTAGCATACTCAGGATCATTGACCCAAGTATTATAAAATTTGAAGCTTTTTTTCTTTTTAATAACTTCTGTCCCGAAGTGAAAATTATAGGCGAGTGATCATAAAGTACAGGATGGGGTATTAAGGATGACATGGTTGGCCAAGTGGATAAAGCTTTGAGGTTGGCAAAAGAGTGGTCAATGTTAGTGAAGATTCTAGTACCAGATCTACTCCTGTTGTTCCATGAGTACTCAGCTCCAAAAGAGGGGATTGGGAGGAGACTAGAGTCATCAATCGCTTTATTGAGTGGGAAAATGTCCTTGGGTAAAAGAGGGGAGCCTCCAAATTTATCCTGTAATTTGAAATAGCAGTTGAAATCCCCAAAGACAAGCCATGGATGGGAATTTTGTCTAAAAGCAGGAAGAAGATCATGGAAAATTTGTCTTGAGTTCACAGAATTTTGGGCATAAACAATAGATAGGTAGAAGGAAGTGGAGGTATCATTCATATTGGCATGGAAGTGCATTACTTGATCAGTGTTAAGAACTGAGGTTAGAGACATTAATTTTGGATCATGAATAACCATGATACGACCATGAGAAGCATGATCCAGGTTATGGTTCAAGATCCAAGATGGTTCAATATGCTTTGCAGCTTTAACTGTAAGTGTTTCATTCAGTTTGGTTTCCAGTATGGCAAAAAGAGATACTTTGTGCTGGGTTATAAGAAACTTAACTTGATCTAACTTATCGGAGGAATGGGCTCCTCTTATATTCCAAGTTGAAAAGTTGTGCATCATTTGGTATACTTTAAGGATTGATGAATGATATTTTTCATGCTCCTAGTTGCAGGAGAGTCCCTATTTTCCGTAATTCTAATTACTTTGTCTTGTTTATTGAGGTTTGGTCCTTTGTTACTACTCATCCCTGCCACTTTAGAAGATCGAGTATTAATAGGAGATGTTGGCATAGATTTCCATCCAGGCAAGACACCAGAGAATGTGTATTGATGTAAAGAGATGCTGTTATTTCCTACTGGCTCTTCCATCAACAAGGCAAGAATTTCATTTTCCAGAGACTGTCTGAACTGAGATTCATCTTTATGTAGTATAGTATTTGTGCTGGCATTGTTAGCATTCAAAGCCTGAATTTTTCTGGATTGATGTGAATTTCCTCCTTCAGAAATGGCATAATCAAGCATATTTTTATCTTTTCCCTTTCTGTTCTGTATTTGATAATTTTCTCCTTTGGATTTATTGCTTTCCAGTTCATGTTTCTCAGTTTGCATGTTATTATATTTGGCACTTGAACAGTAGCAACTAAAAATTCTTTGCATGTTACCTATAATTTCTCCCTCCTCCAACTGCTCATCATTGACACAGTGGTCATTGCCCGATTCATTATCACAATTTTCATATCATGCTCCAGTCTTATTTTCTTCCATCAGAGCAATGAATCTGTTGGAATCTCTATTCTCTTCTTCATTGGATCTTAATGTATTACCTTTTCTCAAGGAACTAGTTGTTGAAGAGTGCAACAAACTAGTACTTACCCCATCCCCTTTAATTCCTGTACCATTTTCCATTTCTTTTGATATCTTATTTTTCCCCTTGTCTTTTTTCATCTTTTCCACCCTTCTCCATTACTGCTTATGTTCAAATACCTTTGATACCTTCCCATTAACAACTTCATTACCCTTGTTATCCTTTCTTGCTTCTTCTTTTGCTCCTGATTTCTCTTCACTGTTCAATTCCATTTTCATACACACTTCTGTTGTATGCCAAATTCTTTGCAACTAATGCATATTTCAGGTCGCCACAGGTATTCAACTTTCACTATTTGTTCTGATCCATTCATTATCTTACAGGAAACTCATCCAGCAACTCCTCAGTTGGTGTGACTTCCACCATACATTTTGCATATCCTATTCTTTCCAACTTTTCAGTTTGCGCATCCATACACATGAATGAACCAACACGCGAAGCAAGCCAATTTATTCCCAGATGAGACCAAGCATAAAGAGGAATATTAGAGAGTCTAATCCAAACTGGAACAGATCTAATCGTACTACAACTATTTCCAACAGTAGGATCCCATTGCTTTACTATGAATAATTTGTTCCTCATGATAATTGGATCTGAAGCAATTATTTTCCTTATGTCTTCCTCGCAAGACAGATTGAATAGGAACAGAAATCCATCCGATTTCACTTTAATGGAACCTTTAAGTTTCTATACTTTTTTGAGATGAGCAATTACAGTAAGGTAAGATAAAGGCTTATCAAGGAAAAATCCGACCAAGTAGTCACCCCAAATATCATTGCCTGCCTTTATTACATTCTCTGGTGGAACCAAGACTTGCCCATCAAAGCCAGAGGCACTTTAACAGGCAAGTGCTGACCAGCATTACGAGGTTTAGCTTTGAACAGGGAATTCCATTGAGCTGGGATGACATACTGGGAAGAGGGAGAACTTTGAGCTGGGTGGACATTGGGTGGACCGATCGTCGTTGCAGGCTGTGTAGGGTATGGAGCAGCAGAGGGAGGAGGAGGGGGAGCAGCGGGCTGTGGAGGGTCAGGCGGGAGGGGATCGGGCGGGTCATGGGGTGACAAAAGTTGAACAGGAGAAGGAATGGTGGAAAGGACGAAATGGATGTTTGAATGTAAGTGTCGGGAGGGAAAGGGGGGACAGAGGACATTAAAAATTGAAAAGCTATGTTCTTGAAGGAGATGTTCTTTTTAAATATTGCTTAATAAATATGATACTTTAATTCATTTAAGTGGGATAAGTAATTTATAAATAGTGAGATAATTCTCTTTTTAATTATTTAGATTGGCAAATGTGTTATTTTCAAATAATAATAATAATATGTTATTTTTTATATATAAATATAAGTAGATTTGTAAGAAAATAGAATTGCTATTTTCAAATTTGAATGTGTTGTTATAAATTGATTTTAAATTGGATTTTTAAATTTAATTTGAATTTGAATTTGGATTTAAATTCAGAAATTCAAAGGTAGATATTTTAAAATAATATATAAGCTTTTATTTATAAATATAATTGGTTTTATTTTCCTTAAAATTAATTTTTATATATTGATAAGTATTTGTAAATTAATAAATTAAATATAAAGCTTTTATTAATATTTAAAAATAAGTAAAGATTACTTAAATTACAAGTGTAAATCTCTAAGGGATTAATATGACATGTGTTAAGTAATAAATAAATCAATATAACAAATGTTGAGAGATTTTACAAGTGTCCTTTATAATTTTGATTTTTCTTTTATTTTAAATAAATCACAAATTTACTTATATAAACACATGCTTCCTTCTCTTCTATTCCTTTTCTATTTTTCTTTTTCAAAAGCTAATAAACTCAAACCAAAAACTCTAAAAAAACAAATCTGTAATCAAGACTTCCACAAACCAAAAATCAAAATTCTATAACCTGTTATTCATTTTCAAGATCAAGCAGTAAAGCCTGCAACATCATCTTCAACCTGAGTATATCAAAAGCAAACCTGTAATTCAAGTTTTAATATCAAAGCAAGTAAAACCTAGAAATCAAAGAAGTCATCTCTGCCAGTTTCAATAGCAAGCAACTCAAGTTTTTAAATCAAAATCAAAGAAGCAATTCAAGTTCTTTTTCAAATTCTAGATTTTTGCTTAAACCTGAACACTGGTCCCTGTTTCATGCATGCCTGGTGAGTAACATTTTTCTAAAATCTTAAGTATAAGAAATATATTGCATGATAATTTCTAGAAATAAAGTATGTATCGTGTGGATGTTTATGATTGGATTTTCTATGTGTACGTGAATGTATAGATATATGCTTGCTGTTGTATCTGTTTTTGCCTGTACTTAGTTTTAGAAGCTAAGATTTTGATCAAATACATTTCCTCTTAAACCAATCTCTGTTAGGACTTAAGTTTCAAACAAAACTTGTTTGTTTGATCATAAAGTAAGTTTTAAAATTTTATTTAAGTTAAAATAAATTTTAAATTTATCTAAAATCCAAATTGAACAGGAAAGCTTAAGTTAAGGTAAATTCGAACATCCGAAATCATTGATTCAGGTATATAATCTGAATCCACAAGCTAAATCATGATTTCTAGGAATGAAATTACAATTTTTAGTTTTGGATTAAGGGAGCAGTTTAAGTTTGATCAGAAATGGTATTTTTGGTGATTTCTGATGATCTAAGTGATCAGGGTGGATGCGATCATCACTGGAGATAGTAGAATGATCGGAGAGGTGGGCAAAATTGCCAGATGGGTGAGTAAGCTATTGAGGTGGCAGTGGGTGGCCAGATTTGTTTTGAACCCTAGTTTTAATGAGATCGGGAAATTTGTTGGCCATGACATCTTTGGTGGATCGAGTTCCACCAAACTCTGGGAATTGGTGGCATGAAGGATGGCGAAGGAGTGACCGGAAGTTCTGATGCTCCGGTGGTCGGAGGAGTGAGCACGAGTGATTTCCAGGTTTTGGGTTTCTTGTTTCTGGTTGTGATGGGTTACTCGAATTCGATTTTGAGTTATTGTTGATGTTATGGTGATCGAGATTGGGTGCGAGGGAGATAGCCGATGTGAGGAAGGCTTTGGTGATGATCGGAGTTGGTCAGAGCCACCATGTATGTGCACGGTGCATTCTTGTTTTTCCTGGTGACGTTTGGGAGCAGAGAAGAAGTGGTACTCGAGTTTTCTCGATCTGCATGCGTATGTTTCCTGAAGCATTGTGGGAATTTTCTTGAAGTCTTTGAGGGTTGAGCTCGGGTACTTATTTTAGTTACCGGTTTTAAAACCTGTCAAGTTTTAAAATTTTAAAGTGAATTTTAAAATTGAAAGCAAGATTTAAACAAAGTTTTAAATCAGTTGTTAAGTATGGATTCAAATTAACTTTTGAATCCTAGTTTTGAAATAAATAAAGTTTTATAAAATTAAATTATTTAAACTATATTAAGGTTTAAAGTATATTTGTAAATAAATTAGTTTTCCAAATATATGTGTAAAACTTTGTTTATATAAATTTCTTTTATAAAAGTTCTTTAATATTTGAATGAAACGTTATATAAATCTGTTTAACTTAAATTTGCAAGTTAAATGATTAATTTATTTTTAAAACTTGATTTTGAAATATAATTAAGTAATTTAGTTCAAACATTTATTTATATATGTCTCTGTGTAAATGGTAAATGTTTCTTTAACATTTGATTTTTATAAAATTGATTTAAATTTTGGCTAAAGTTTAAATTTGTTAATCATTTTAAATCTTAAATTTGAAATGAAATTTAAAAGTAAATTTAAAAGTGAGATGTTTTAAATTCACATGTTAATGAAAATTAATTCATTAATAAAAGAATGATTTATCTTAAAAATAATTTAGGTTTCGATGAATAATGATTGATTTAGTTAATTAATTAATGATTTAGTATTAATTAATTAGTAATTATGGATTGTTAGTTAATTAATTAAAGGGTAATTAAATAATTTAATTAATTAATGATTTAGGATTAGTTAATTAAGTAATTAAGGGTTAAGTTAATTAATTAAAGATTAATTAATTTGAAATTAAGGGTCATTAATTAGATAAGTATAGATTATTAATTAATGATTAGAAATTAATTTATCAAGTAATTAAGATTAGTTAAGTTACAGTTAAGCACTTAACTAATTAAGTAATTAGAGATTGATTGATTGGTAATTAAGAATAAATTAATTTGTAATTAATGATGGTTAATTTAAGTTTAATTACTTACGAAAGTAATTAAATAATTGTTAATAGTTAATGAAGATCATTAACTAACGATTATTAGATCATTAATTAATGTGATTAATTAATGTTAATTAATTAGATTAATTAATTAAGGATAATCAATTATGGAATTGGTTAAGTATAATTACTTAGTGAAAGTAATTAAAGGAATTAATTACTAAATGTAATTAATTAAATAAATATGACTAATTTAAGTTAGTTTAAGATAATCATTTAGTTGATCGAGTATAATTACTTAATGTAATTTACAAAGTGTAATTACTTAGTGAAGTAATTAATGGGTAATTATTGGACGTAATTAATTAAAAGATAATTAATAATGGAAGTAATTTGGGTTTAATTACTTTGTGTAATTAATCAAGGGATTAATTAAAGATAATTAATTAAGGAGTAATTAATTAATTAATGAAGTAATTAAGGATAGTTAATTACTGAATAAGATTAATCAAAGGTGATTAATAAATGTGATTAATTAAAGATTAATTATTAAATGTAGTTAATTTAAATAGAGTAATTAATTAAAGAAGTAATTAAGGAATCATTGAGTAAGCAATTAATGATGTAGTTAAGGGATGATTAATAAAAAGGTAATTAATCAATATAAGTGATTAGAGCATAAGTAATTAATGTAATTAATTTAGGATTAATGCAATTATTTATAGTTAATTAATTATTGAAAGTAATTAAAGGTTAATTACTGTAAATGGTTAAGGATAATTAATTTGTGTAATTAATTAAGACTAATTACTTAATGTAATCAGAGAATAATTAATCAAGGATGATTAATTAAGATGGATAATTAGAGGGTGATTAATTAATTGATTTGTAATTGATTAATGGTTTAGTAAGCAAGATTTATGTGATGAAAGTAATTAGTTTAATTTATTTTAAATTAATTAGATATGAAAGTAATTAATTTAATTCATTTTAAATTAATTATAGATAGTGTGATTAATAGATCTTTGCTTATGGATGGCTGAATGTTATTAAATGCCATGGATTGTTTGATATCTCTGATATGTGATAAGTGTTGATATGTGTTATGAGATGCATTGATTGATTTGTAATGATATGGATCATCTATTTGTGTGATGATGTGAATTATCTATCTGTGTGAATATAGATAATTGAATTGAATTGTTTTAACTTTAAAACAACTTGGACCTAAAAGATGGCGTTTGTTATTTCGATGAGACCGGGATCGGGTTTCCAGATTTGGATATCCGAAAACCACATCGATCCAAATTAACGATAGGTCGTGAATCTCAAGTGAAAATGAAGATTAAGAGTGCAAGGGTTATTGTCGTTAACCTTGAGGGTGATTCCAAAATGAGTGTAACGAGATAATGCCTTCGGTTTCGTTCGAACCTGCAACGAACTTGTATGAATTGAATGCTTTTAGAACATCGTCAGGTGGACAATGAGCATTCTAAGATAGATGTGTTCTATAAAGGTAATTGTAGCCTCAAGCCTCATTAACCGGGAATGGGTAAAACATGGGAGGTGCAGCAAGGCTACGTGGGTAGCACCCAAGTAAGACGAGATTTACCCCTGTCAAGAGGTACCTTATATTCGGCTTAGTGGGCAGTTAAAATTACGCACCAACTGCGGGGTTGTCTTGTTCGGGACTATCCAATAAGGGATGGTTCCGGCTTTGTGTTGCAAGGGATTGGGAGTAATCCTCAATACGGTGATCCAGGCCCCGTACTGTGACGGACGGTACCCTAGTAGCTCTACCATTGATGGAAACGCATTCTTCCTACTTTCCTTTATGGTTTTGATTGTATAACCCACTTTGTGTCTAGTATGTTGGAATTTAATGAATGTAACAATTTCGGCTATTTCCTATTTACTTGAAAACCCTAGACCCTATTATAATACCATTGAATTTCCTATCAAATGTCTTGGTTATCATAAGGTAAAAACTTTTCCGCGTTTATGTGCGGGAAGTCTTACGAGATACCTTTTGTTTTCAAAAGTTTTTTCAAAGTTAAGCAACTTTAACTTATTACTCACACCAGACCCATGTCTGATCCGGAGTTTATTTTCTCTTTTCTTAAACTCTTGGGTTCTCAAATTTTTATGAGTAGCCAAGAGATTCAGGTTAGCTTTGACGAATTTCTGGCGAAGATTTGGAGTAGGAGGCTTCAGCGTGTAGATATATTATGGTTCCACTGTGCTAGTGTTTGTGTCTATATCTCTGTGTTGAATATTGTATTGTAATGACTTGACAGGTGTTATAACTGTCTAGCTTGTGATGTATTAGTTGTATAACTCTGATGTATCTGATATTGTGTAATACTTATGTGATTAATATAATTTATTCATTTCTCTATTGAGAATCTGATGTTGTTTCTTTCTTTCTTCTCTATATTTTCTCTTTTCTAACCCTTTCTTTCTTATTAATGATGCGTCATTCTGTGGAATGAATGGCGGGTCATTACAGTGGTATCAGAATTCTAGGTTGAGTGAATACCTAGGTTTTGGAGTGATTTCTTTCTTGAGAGAGCGCATTTGTAATTTTGAATATATATTTATTTCTACCTATTGTTGGATTACCTGTTCGGGTTTTCCAATGTAAGTTCTAGAGGTAGGAAGGGTAGTGGTGTGTGTAACACGACTACCAATGAAAGAAGTCCGAGTGTTGAGGTTGGAAGTGTATTTGTCGAGACTGTAGACCCAATACAGTCTTGAGTGAGCTTTGCAGTGGGGTAAGTATTTCACCAATCTCTGAAGGGACTTTTAAAGGTTCAGAGTCCATCTTTGAAGTGCAAGTTTGGTTGAGTAGAGTTTGGATCTCTCGGTTGAGCAGAAGCGAGTGATGGTATCTTGGCAGCTTCAGAATAGAGCAACTGCGTGGTGAGATGCAGTGACTATGGATGTTTCTTTTGGAGCAAGATTAAGGAAGTGTGTCTGCATTGGTGATGAGGCTGGGTTCAACAGGGTGTTTGTGTTGGGTTTGAGGCCCGAGTTTCTTAAGGAGGTCTCTGCAATCTCGAAGGCTCTTTTGTCGATTTGGTTGGTGGCTTTGAGATTCGATGAGCTTTAGATGGAAAGACTTTGGCATCTGTGTCAGCAGTGCAGATCGAAGTGTTCTGCGTGCCGGCAGGAAGGTCATCTGTCAGCAGTTTTCTAGAGATGGAGTTCAAAAGCAACAGAGTGGATTCATTTCTTTGATGGATTGGCTAGATAAGCGTAAGCTGTTCTGATTAGTAAAGAGAGAACAATAACTTTGGAATTAGTCTGGATTGATCGGAAAAGTGACTTGCGATAGTTGAGTGTTCTCTTCGGTAATCTTTTGCTTGGGATCGAGACATCTCTAGGGATCGAAGTTATCGGAGATTTTTCCAGATGTCTTCGTCGAGGTCAGAGGTTTGTCCGCATCTGGAGATTGAGTTTTTGTATCGACTAGGTTTCCAGGAGTGGTACCGTGGTTCAGCTTAGTAGAAGGATGGTTCCTAGAGAGAGGATTTGGTGAAGCAGCTCAGGATTTCGTGGAACTTCTGAGTTTTCTCTTTGTAGATCAGATGAACCGTTTTTTTTCGAGATGTGTCAGACAAGTCTGTGATCGTGTACATCATCAACATTCTCATCTGCTCCAGATCAGAGTTGTGCAGTGGAAGCAAGTTTGGGAGTGCACCTGTTTTATCTTTTCCGGATAGGAGAAGTAAGTGCAGTCTTCTGAGGATTGTGGAATAGAGTTTGTGTTCTTGATTTTGGTTGATCTTGAGAGGTTCATTTTGTTGGGTTGTTTTTGGTCTAGTTTGTTTCTAGAGGCATCAACGAAGGTTGAGCTGATCAGGAAGACGAAGGTAGCCCAAGATCGTCAGAAGGGTTTTGAGGATAAGAGACGGAGGAATTTGGATTTCGAAGTCGGAGATTTGATAGTTTTCTTCGATCAAAGGAGCTATAATATTTGGTAAGACTGGGAAGCTAGCTCCGAGATATTGGATATTTTTGTGTTTTATAAGGATAAGTGCTTTGGTCTTCAGAATTAAATTGCCAGTTTGGAAGACTGGGATTCAATGTGTTTCACGTATCTCTGAGGGAGTACGTGTATGATCTATCACTGGTTATGGAACCAGCAGTTCAGGAGGATGTGGTAGTTGAGCAGTACTTGACTATGGTCTGATATCCTGTTCAGTTTGGTAGATCTAGTTGAGTAGGAGCTCTGTACCTTAGTAGTGTGGATTGTTTGGATTCAGTAGAGCGAGTATCCTAGTGTTTATACCTGGGAAACTCTAGATAGCGTTAGGAAAGTCCATCCTGATTTGTGTCAGGATCATTAGATTTGTTTGATTGAGTGAATTGGTTGCTATGGTTGTAAGCATATGGTTGATAATATATGCTTGTGGTTTAAAATTAAAACCTTTGATGGTTTATTAAATTACCTTTTCTTTTAAATTTCGAGGACGAAATTCTTTTAAGGGGGGAGGAATGTGATGACCCGAAATTTTGGACAATGTCAATTTAATAATCTGTATTAAAAATTAAACTGATTTAATAATTTTCTTTTATAATTGTAATTTAAATTGGCAAATTATTCTTTTTAAAACAAATTAATATTTAATTGGTATATTTTTATCCTTTAAAGTTAATAAAATATTTTCTATTTATAAGATATATATTGTATATATTGTGAATAGAAAAGCTTTGGTTTGAATTTAATAAATAAAATTATGTTTTCAAATTCTAATATATTTTGGTAATTTGGAAATTATGATTTAATTTAACATAAAGCTTTCCAAAGATTATTTAAATAAATAACTATATAGTTTTAAAATACTTAATCTAAATGTTTAATTGTTTAAATTTATTTTAAGTTTAAATTTAAATAAAATTAACATAAAGATTTGTTTTAAATTCTTTTTAAATATCGCTTAATGAATATGATACATTAATTCATTTAAGTGGGATAAGTAATTTATAAATAGTGAGATAATTCTCTTTTTAATAATTTAAATTGGCAAATGTGTTATTTCAAATAATAATCATATGTTATTTATTATATATAAATATAAGTAGATTTTTAAGAAAATACAATTGTTATTTTTAAATTTGAATGTGTTGTTATAAATTGATTTTAAATTGGATTTTTAAATTTAATTTGAATTTGAATTTGGATTTAAATTTTGGAAATTCAAAAGGTAGACATTTTAAAATAATATATAAGCATTTATTTATAAATATAATTGGTTTTATTTTCTTTAAAATTAATTTTTATATATAGATAAGTATTTGTAAATTAATAAATTAAGTATAAAGCTTTTATTAATATTTAAAAATAAGTAAAGATTACTTTAATTACAAGTGTAAATCTCTAAGCGCTTAATATGACATGTGTTAAGTAATAAATAAAACAATATGACAAATGTTGAGAGATTTTACAAGTGCCCTTTATAATTTTGTTTTTACTTCTATTTTAAATAAATCACAAATTTACTTATATGAACATAAGCTTCCTTCTCTTCTATTCCTTTTCTATTTTGCTTTTTTAAAAGCTAATAAACTCAAACCAAAAACCCTATAAAAAAACAAATCTGTAATCTACACTTCCACAAACCAGAAATCAAAATTCTATAACCTATTAATCATTTTCAAGATCAAACAGTAAAACCTGCAGCATCATCTTCAACCTTAGTATATCAAAAGCAAACCTGTAATTCATGCTTTAAAATCAAAGCAAGTAGAACCTGGAAATCAAAGAAGTCATCTCTGCAAGTTTCAATAACAAGCAACTCAAGTTTTTAAATCAAAAACAAAGAAGCAATTCAAGTTCTTTTTCAAATTCCAGATTTTTGCCTAAAGCCTGAACACTGGCCTCTGTTTCATGCATGCCTAGTGAGTAACATTTTTCTAAAAGCTTAAGTATAAGAAATCTGTTGCATGGTAATTTCTAGAAATAAAGTATGTATGGTGTGGATGTTTATGATTGAATTTTC
Organism: Allium cepa; assembly: GCA_030765085.1. Lineage (NCBI taxonomy): Eukaryota > Viridiplantae > Streptophyta > Magnoliopsida > Asparagales > Amaryllidaceae > Allium > Allium cepa. The sequence continues at coordinate 372,899,620 of CM060938.1, read as the reverse complement.
TATGTGTATGTGAACGTATAGATATATGCTTTCTGTTGTATCTGTTTTTGCCTGTACTTAGTTTTAGAAGCTAAGATTTTGATCAAATCCATTTCCTCTTAAATCAATCTCTGTTAGGACTTAAGTTTCAAACAAAACTTGTTTGTTTGATCATAAAGTAAGTTCTAAAAATTTATTTAAGTTAAAATAAGTTTGAACTTTATCTGGAAACCAAATTGAATAGGAAAGTTTAAGTTATGTTAAAGTTCAAATATCCTAAATCATTGATTCAGGTATAAAATCTGAATCCACAAACTAGATCATGATATTTAGGAATGAAATTGCAATTTTTAGTTTTGGATTAAGGGAGCAGTTTGAGTTTGATCAAAAATGGTATTTTTGGATATTTCTGATGATCTAAGTGATCGGGGTGGATACGATCATCACTGGAGATAGCAAAATGATCGGAGAGGTGGGCAAAATTGTCAGATGGGTGAGTAAGCTATTGAGGTGGTGGTAGGTGGCTGAATTTTTTTGAACCCTAGTTTTGATGAGGTCGGGAAATTTATTGGCCATGGCATCTATGGTGGATCGAGTTCCACTAAACTCTAGGAATTGGTGGCATGAAGGATGGTGAAGGCGTGACCGAAAGTTCTGATGCTCCGGTGGTCGGAGGAGTGAGCACTAGTGATTTCCAGGTATTGGGTTTCCTGTTTCTAGTTGTGATGGGTTACTCGAATTCGATTTCAATTTATTGTTGATGTTATGGTGATTGAGATTGGGTGCGAGGGAGATAGCCGATGTAATGAAGGCTTTGGTGATGATCGGAGTTGGTCGAAGCCACCGTGCATGTGTACGTTGTATTCTTGTTTTTCCTAGTGAAGTCCGGGAGCAGAGAAGAAGTGGTACTCGAGTTTTATTGAGTCGCATGCGTATGTTGCCCGAAGCATTGTGGAAATTTGCTCGAAGTCTTTGAGGGTTTAGCTCGGTCAGTTATTTTGGTTACAGGTTTTAAAACCTTTCAAGTTTTAAAATTTTAAAGTGAATTTTAAAATCGAAAGCAAGATTTAAACAAATTTTTAAATCAGTTATTAAGTATGGATTCAAATTACCTTTTGAATCCTAGTTTTAAAATAAATAAAGTTTTATAAAATTAAATTGTTTAAACTAGATTAAGGTTTAAATATATTTGTAAATAAATTAGTTTTCCAAATATATGTGTAAAACTTTATTTATATAAATTTCTTTTATAAAAGTTCTTTAATATTTGAATGGAAAGTTATATAAATCTGTTTAACTTAAATTTGCAAGTTAAATGATTAATTTATTTTTAAAACTTGATTTTTAAATATAATTAAGTAATTTAGTTTAAACATTTACTTATATAAGTCTCTGTATAAATGATAAATGTTTCTTTAACATTTGATTTAAAAGGTTTATAAAGTTGATTTAAATTTTGGTTAAAGTTTAAATTTGTTAATCATTTTAAATCTTAATTTTGAAATGAAATTTAAAAGTAAATTTAAAGGTGAAATGTTTTAAATGCATATGTTAATGAAAATTAAGTCATTAATAAAAGAATGATTTATCTTAAAAATAATTTTTTTTCAATGAATAATGATTAATTTAGTTAATTAATTAATGATTTAGTATTAATTAATTAGTAATTATGGATTGGTAGTTAATTAATTAAAGGGTAATTAAATAATTTAATTAATGATTTAGGATTAATTAATTAATTAAGTAATTAAGGGTTAAGTTAATTAATTAAAGATTAGTTAATTTGAAATTAAGGGTCATTAATTAGATAAGTATAGATTATTAATTAATGATTAGAAATTATTTTATCAAGTAATTAAGATTAATTAAGTTACAGTTAAGCACTTAATTAATTAAGTAATTAGAGATTGATTAATTGGTAATTATGAATAAATTAATTTTTAATTAATGATGGTTAATTTAAGTTTAATTACTTAGGAAAGTAATTAAAGAATTGTTAATAGTTAATGAAGATCATTAACTAAGGATTATCAGATGATTAATTAATGTGACTAATTTAAGTTAATTAATTAGATTAATTAATTAAGGATAATCGATTATGGAATTGGTTAAGTATAATTACTTAGTGAAAGTAATTAAAGGAATTAATTACTAAATGTAATTAATTAAATAAATATGATTAATTTATAATTAGTTTAAGATAATCATTTAGTTGATTGAGTATAATTACTTAATGTAATTTATAAAGTGTAATTACTTAGTGAAGTAACTAATGGGTAATTACTGAATGTAATTAATTGAAGGATGATTAATAATGGAAGTAATTTGGGTATAATTACTTTGTGCAATTAATCAAGGGATTAATTAAAGATAATTAATGAAGTAATTAATTAATTAATGAAGTAATTAAGGATAGTTAATTACTAAATAAGATTAATCAAAGGTGATTAATAAATGTGATTAATTATTAAATGTAATTAATTTAAATAGAGTAATTAATTAAAGAAGTAAATAAGGAATCATTGATTAAGAAATTAATGATGTAATTATGGGATGATTAATAAAAAGGCAATTAATCAATATAAGTGATTAGAGGATAAGTAATTAATGTAATTAATTTAGGATTAATGCAATTAATTAATTATTGAAAGTAATTAAAGGTTAATTACTGTAAATGGTTAAGGATAATTAATTTGTGTAATTAATTAAGACTTATTACTTAATGAAATTAGAGAATAATTAATCAAGGATGATTAATTAAGACGGATAATTAAAGGGTGATTAATTAATTGATTTGTAATTGATTAATGGTTAAGTAAGCAAGATTTATGTGATGAAAGTAATTAATTTAATTTATTTTAAATTAATCAGAGATGAATGTAATTAATTTAATTCATTTTAAATTACTTATAGATAGTGTGATTAATAGATCTTTGCTTATGGAAAGGCTGAATGTTATTGAATGCCTTGGATTGTTTGATATCTCTGATGTGAGATAAGTGTTGATCTGTGCTATGAGATGCATTGATTGATTTGTGATGGTATGGATTATCTATTTGTGTGATGATGTGAATTATCTATCTGTGTGAATATAGATAATAGAATTGAATTGTTTTAACTTTAAAACAACTTGGACCTAAAAGATGGCGTTTTGGATTTCGATGAGACCGGGATCGGGTTTCCAGATTTGGATATCCGAAAACCACATCGATCCAAATTAATGATAGGTCATGAATCTCAAGTGAAGATGAAGATTCAGAGTGCAAGGATTATTGTCGTTAACTCTGAGGGTGATTTCAAAATGAGTGTAACGAGACAATGCCTTCGGTTTCGTTCGAACACAGAATGAACTTGTATGGATTAAATGCTTTCAGAACATCGTTAGGTGGACGATGAGCATTCTAAGATAAATGTGTTCTATAAAGGTAATCTTAGCCTCAAGCCTCATCAATCGAGAATGGCTAAAACAGGGGAGGTGCAGCAAGGCTAAGTGGGTAGCACCCAAGTAGGATGAGATTTACCTCTGTCTAGAGGTCCCTTTTATTTGGCTTAGTGGGCAGTTGGAATTGCGCACCAACTGCGGGATTGTCTTGTTCGAGACTATCCAGTAAGGGATGGTTCTGGCTTTGTGTTGCAGGGGATTGGGAAAAATCCTCGGTACGGTGATCTAGGCCCCGTACTGTGACGGGCGGTACCCCACTTACCCTGCCATTGATGGAAACCCTTCTTCTTATGTGCCTTTACGTTTTTGATTGTATAAACCAATTTGTGGCTAGAATGCTGGAATTTAATGAATGTAACAGTTTCGGTTATTTTCTATTTACATGAAAACCCCAGATCCTATTATAATATCACTGAATTTCGTATCAAATGTTTTGGTTATTGTAAGGTAAAAACTTTTCTGCTTTATGTGCGGGAAGTCTTACGAGATACCTTTTGTTTTCAAAGGTTTTTCAAAGTTAAGTAACTTTAACCTGTTACTCACACCAGACCCATGTCTGACCTGGAGTTTATTATCTGTTTTCTTAAACTCTTGGGTACTCAAAGTTTTACGAGTAGTTAAGAGATTCAAGTTAGCTTTGACGACTTTCTGGAGGATATTTGGAGCAAGAGGCTTCAGTGTGTAGATATATGATGGTTCCGCTGTGCTAGTGTTTGTGTCTATATCTCTGTGTTGAATATTGTATTGTAATGACTTGAAAGGTGTTATAACTGTCTAGCTTGTGATGTATTAGCTATATAACTCTGATGTATCTGATATTGTGTAATACTTATGTGATTAATATAATTTATTCGTTCCGCTGTTGAGATTCTGATGTTGTTTCTTTCTTTCTTCTCTATCTTTTCTCTTTTCTATCACTTTCTTTCTTATTACTGATGCGTCATTCTGTGGAATGAATGGCGGGTCGTTACACTTCCCCTCCTGGGTTAACTCTTCCTCTTCTACCATCCATATTTATATTCAAACCTCATGAGATATAGAAAAAACCTAACAAACGAGACTAGAGATAAAGTATTTACTTTTATATAGAAAATACATGTACGTTACTGTAGCGTTATCCCATACCCCAATCTTACTTTAAGCCCTTAGGGTTATGTTTTAAATTATCCATTTTTAGTTTTAAATTTTTCATAAATCTATGCTCTGATGCCAAGTTGTAACATCTTGCATTTGGAGGCCAAAAGCTAAGCACTACAAATATTACGGTCATCCATAGTATTAACTTCTGGTGACAAAATACGATAATGCTAATGGTATCCATAATATCAGAAGCACTTGAATATAAAAAATTCACAGATTTCCAAAATCAACATTTTACTGATTACAATACAGAACAGATTCATATCCAAATTACATAATCCCATAATCATTTCCTAGGTAAAGAAAGTTTATGATTACAATAATACGCCAAGAGCGTTATATGACAATGCCCCCTTGGTTGATCAGAGTCGGTATATTCATATCTGACTTAATACACACAGCGGAATCAAAACAAGATAAAACTACAATTCCTAGTTAGTTAACATGCTCGTCTATGGAAGCTTTATTCGCCAAAATCACTAAGACCTAAAAAACTTAACCCTCAGCCCACTCAAATCTATTTTGAGAACTAGAGAGTTTAATGGGAAACAAAAAATTTGAGTCAGACATAAAGCTTGGTGTGTATAATTTTGTTACAACTCGATTTGCTGATATTAAGTGAAACCATGCCACTTAGCAGAACGGGTTTCCCCTCACTAATATCCTCTTTAAAGCATATAAATTTGCAATTCCTTTCTTGCAACCAAACTAGTTAATCAAACTGATATAATAATGATAATAATAGCTAAGTTTTTTAATCTATAATCAGGTTACTAATGAACTATCTGTTCATAAGTAATAAATGAACTATCTGTTCAATAACTGTGCTAACTGCTTGCAAACTAGATTAATTGTCCGCAAACTGGACTAACTATTCGAATCAAAATGGACTATCTGCCCAAATCATTTTGTTAGGGTTAACAACCCTTCATCTTTTTCGTTTAAAACCTTTTCAAAATGATTTAACCTTTTGAATCATACTTATATAAGGAAAATATTTTCTTATCTTTATTCTAAGCTATTTTGCCATGTTATATATACTTTACTCAAAATAATATTGATGGATTTTAATGAGGATTAGCTGTCTTTCCAAAATAAATTAAAACCCTTTTTAACTTGAAAAATACTTAGGCTATATATTCAAAATCTTTGTTTAAAACCTTTAAACATCCCTTTTGAAACCCTCGAAGGTAACACCTTCGAAACAATTGAAAGTAACCCTTTCGAAACCATTTCCTTCGAAAGCTTTAAAACATTAGACAACCCTCACCTTTAAATATTACCTTTCGAAAACATAGAAAAACCTTTCCTTTCAACTCATTCGAAACCCTGGAAAACCACCCCTTTGAAACCATTCATTAAAGCCTTTCGAAGGTGTGAAAACCTACCTTTCGAAAGCATTTAAGTTTAATTTAAAACATGTGGAAACCTTTCGAAACCATAAAAAATGTACCCCTTCAAAACCTTTGAAATTCATCTTGGTCGAAACCATTTGGATTATGCCTCCAAGTAGAGCAAAAGGATCAAAAGCCCATTAAAGTCGAAAGCATCTGTTTCGAAACCATTTAAAACTGTCCCTTTTGAAACCATATGGGTTTTACTTCAATCATAGAAAAAGGGTCTTTAAAACACTTAAGTCGAAAGCATCTGTTTCGAAACCATTTTCTAAGTAAAGAGGTGATGGAGTCGAAACCATCCCTTCGAAATTATTAGAGAAGCGGCTATATTTAAAAAACAAGGAAACACTTTCAAAACCATATGGGTAAAAAGGTAAAAAGGTGGTAGCAAAAGGTTTTGACTTAGTCAAAGAAGTTATTTAATAAACAAAGGTGCAACCCAATCTAAACCATTTACTTTAGATCCATTCAACCGAGTCGAAAGCCAACTAAGTCGAAAGCAATTTTAGTCGAAAGCAAGCAGGCGCATTTTTAAAAAAAAGCAAATTAATGCCCCAACTCCTTTGGAACCCCTAGTTCGAATCCATGCCTTCCTTCTACATCCAATTCACTACATACCTATTCCCTGATACCATGTGCATTGGTTTCGACCGTGTCAGAAACGAAGTTAAGGAGATGGAACTTGGTGCCGAAAACATCGCAAAAGTGAAAAAATGCAGCAAATAGTTCTTTTCTCCTACCTACTTTACATGTCAAATTTTGATTGGTTGCCTCTTTTCTTTACCACTAAAAAGTGCTGCAATTTTCAGAACTAACTATTTGAATTATTTTGCAAAAAACTCCTTCTCCTTTTATAAATATATAAAACATTTAAGTCCCATACCTCAAATAATTTTATATAGCCATTAAAACACTTAGGAAAATTCTATAAATATTCCAGAAAATCTCTTTTAGTATGTTTTCCCACATACAATAATTTTAGACCGAATTTTTTTATTATTTAACCGTAAATAATTTATAACCCAAATTAACATTTTCTTTACTAGAAAATTCATATAATTTCCATAAAAATTCTCAAAATTGAAACCCATCTCCAAAATAATATTTTTGGTCTATGTAAAAATTCACAAGGTATTTGGATGTCATTTAACAGGGTTTTCATACCAAAACATGTCATAAAATCTATATGAACAACCATAAATCATTAACAAGTATATATAATCATTCCATCATTCAAAAACATGGAAAATCAATGCAAAACACTTAGGATTTCATCTTAAAGCCGAAAACAAAAGTAATATGAGATGTAAACATTATCCACCTTAGATTTAGAGATTAAAGAGATTGAGATGTTAATGGATTTGATTTAAATTGGCATTTTCCTTAGCTTTTCTTAATCTTATTCCTCTTTCTCTTGTTAATAGTGGCCGACCTTAGTCTAAAAGTTTTAAGAAATGAAATGAACGTGTAGAGATATAAGGCCTAAGGGAATATATATATAGGAATGTCCTATTTCCCATTTTACCCTTCCTCTATTTCAATTTAGCTCTACTTTTAATTCATTGTTTAAATGGCATGGCAACCCCTTAATTGAATCAAATCACAATCCCTTAATCAGCACATTATTTTATTTAATTTTACTAATTAATTATCCTAAATAATGTTACCAAAAATCTGTATTATTACATTTGGTGTACAACTGCCATGCTGTGACAATTATAGGATCGTAGTAATGGATCGAGCTCCTACCGCGGAGCAAGGCGCCTTGTAGTCTATAGGCATTATTTTTGGATCGTGTTGTTGTTTCTTTTCCCTTCCAGTATTTATTCTTTATTTTGGGTTGTTTGGGTTGTAATTGTTAGTTTCCTCTAGTAAATGACATGCATGATATTATGAGTTCCTATTTATTTACTTTGTTATTACTTCTACACATGCAAATTGCTTTTATATATGCACTGTCATTGCTCATGCTCCTTAAAAGCTAATTTTTTTGAATCATAGACGTATTGATATTTTTCCTTTGTGAAAAATGTCAAGTTTTATAGGTAAAGGTTAGTTGTAGAATTTTGGAATTTGGTTTATGCGTTTAGTGCATAACCGACTTCCGACTATATTGAAATATGGTCTGATATATCAAAAATTTTGAGAAGGAAAATATTTTGAAAAGTTTCCCCTAGATTTAAAAGTGCTCTTTTGAAAAAAAAAGTTTTCGGTTAGTTGTTTTTGACTCTTAAATTATTTGTAGAGTCTTTGACCAAAAAAATTATTTCAAGGGAAAATGTGCGACAAATATATTTTGGGATCTTATTTTGACGTATGAATTTGAAAAGTGAGAAAGATTTTTGTGAAATCTTTGGTTTTTAAGACCACATGTTAAGCATAGGGAACACAAAAGAAGTTAGAATTTACAGATTTAGCGGTGCATTAGGATCGATGATGCGATAAATTCAAGCGATAACAAAGAAAAGTTGTTTAAGCCTTGGAATTTCTATTTTCATATCTTGTTGACGACATGCACGAGTTTATCTTTAGACTTAATTTTATTTTAGAGCTTGAAATAAGCCTTATTATGTGTTTTTCACGTGGAAAATTTGAAGTAAATCCAAGGCAGCGGGGAAAATTCCACTATACCATGGGAGCGGGAAGATTATAGGGTGGTAAGAATGTTAAACTCTCCACTCAAATTCCTTTTTTCGGCATAGGAGTAATGTTTAGGAAATGATTTTTCGATGCATTAGATTATTGGATGATATGAAGTGTATTCAAAAATTGATAATTTCATACTTTTATTCGTAGGAGTATGCGAGTTTTGGTTAAACAGATTATTCAAAAAGCTACATACATGTAGAACTGCCAGTGTATATAAATATAGGTTGTTTGCATCATGTTTTTTCTCTTCAAAGAAATGCATTCATATATGAGGATACGATTTAGAATCATTCTGCATACGTATTTTCTATGTGGTGATACAGTAATACACCATGCACATATGCATGTTTGGTTGCAGAATTAGTTGTACACTCATTGGTTGTTTAGTTTAGGATAATTAAGAGCAAAACCATGACTTAGTAATTGGTGAAATTTTGGGAACAAATTTCTTTTTATTGGGGGAAGAATGTAACACCCGTAATTTTTCTTTAGTTATTTAATTAGTTAGTGAATTAATTAGGTTCCAAAAATGAAATTTGTGCAAACGATAAAGATTTACCATGAAACTTGCACCATTGCATTCATGGTGAAATTCTTAGTAACTTCAAATTTGAAGTTTTACGATCGGAGTCCAAACGAAGAAATCACAGACAAAAAACGAATTCGGAATGGAAATAATTCAATTAGATAAATTAATGTTTATTAATTAATCGCCCGGGCCCACAGGCCGAGTTGTAATTGGTTCCGGCCGACAACTAGGGATCGATCGGTGCTCTATGGGCATTCGATCAGTCGCCTTCAGGCTGCTACAATAAATCTAGGCCGCAACGGCCCAGATTCGATATATTTTGATCTAACAGTTGAGGTTCTTATGCCTATAAATTCAGGCCTAACCCTTCATTCTCTTCTCATACTTTTCTAAAGACAGAGCGAAGCTTTGCCATTTCTTTTTATCCACTTTCTTTCCAACTTACAAAAATAAGACATTTATATCTATATTTATGCAAATTGGAGAAAAATGGAAATCTACTAAAAAGGAGAAGAGAAGATAATCAACTGTATGCGTAGTTGAGGTAATTTATATAATTATATCTATTTTCCCTCCCAATCCTAAATCTCTTCTCAGATCTGTTATTCTAATGTGTGTATATATGTACACCCTTCTTAAACATATTTCTTGGATTAAAGAGGATTTAGAGATGAATCAAAGGTTCTACTAAAAATTTGGAGATTTAGATCACTTTTAAAAGGTGAGTGAGAAATTTTATATATTATTTATGATTTTAAATCTATTCCATTGACAAACGTTTGATTTTTATACCTAAATCAATTTTATTTGTGAATTGTAGGCTTAAAGTAGTACAGAAAACTATTGTCTATATATTATTTTTTAGACTTAATTTGAAATATGCTTACTCCTAAATCTGGAAATTAGTCCCAAAGATTTTAAATTTTAAATGATGTATATTTCATTCTAAATTTGTACTTGGGTGTAAAATAGGATTTTGGATTATTGCCCAAATTTGTGTTAGGTTATAGATATCTAAAGTTTAATTTATGGAAAGAATGTCTAAGTGAATTTTATAAATTTGTTTGTTTTTTCTACTTTCGATTCAAAAGAGCGGCGCTTGATTTGACAAGGAATAAAATAAAATGGAAGAGATGTGTAAAGTGAAGATTTATTCTCCGTGGTTTACACTGGTTATTCCAAACAAAAAGAAATTATCCATTCCTTGTAATTTCAAACGTAGTAAATCTTTCCTTTTGTGTTAAAACTAATTTATAGAAATCATAGTAGAAAATCTTCCTACGAAATTTAATTCTAGCAAATTAAATATAAAAAACATATTCTATTTACATATTTATGATTAGAAATATTTGGATAAGTGTAGTACTTTTATTAGGTAGTTTATACATATTTATTGCGGTAATAAAGAAGAACTGTGTTTATTCATGCGTTGTTTATGCGTAAGGTTAGTTATTGTTATATTTTAGAAAACGAATAGGTAGAATTTGAAAATGTAGTAACTCCTATTAATGGGCAATATTTTAGGAGTTGCCAAAAATTAATAGGAAATAAAGGAATGTAACCTTAATTAATGGCAATTAATGAGAAATAACGGATAGAATTAAATTAGGAGTTACGATTGGTTAATTAAAGACTGTAACTCCAATTAGTGGGCAATTAATGGAAATGAATTTCTAAGATAAATTAATATGGACAAATGGATAAAAGGGACATATAAAAAGGGATAGATGTAAATGGTTACTAATTTGAAATTAGCAATCATACATAAATGTCTTAGGAAATGTTCGTTAGGATTTTATGTATAATTGACATTTATGTGCATAAAAAGGGGATTTATAGGTAGACAAGCATTTAAGGTAAATCATTTTACCTTAAATAAAAAGTAACTAGTAAGCTAAGTCCAATATTTACCAAAGATAATATAAGTAAAGACCTAGGTTGGTTAATTGGACTTAATAGGTTAGTGATGCGAGGTCAGTAGAGTCACTCGATGGAAGATTGCCCTTCACTTTAAAGCTACCAGCAGTCGGGTGCACTTACTACTGATTTGAGATATTAATACTCCTAAAAAATATGACGATGCGAGAGATTGGGCCTGCTTTCTTAATTGAAAAGTATTAAGTGGTCTAAATTTAGAATTAGAAACGGTGAGAGATATCTTTGTTGGCTTGGTTTTTTAAAAGCGGGCAGAGAGAGGAAAGTAAGGAAGCAGGTTTGGGATATGACGAAGAAGGCAGAACTGCCGGCCAAATACTTGATCCGGCATTCACTAAAATGTTGAATTAAACATTTGGTCTGCCATGCCGGGCCAGATATTTGGTCCGGCACACTCCGTAGTACGGACTAGATATTTGGTCCGGCACTCTACGAGATACCGGACAAAAAATTTGGTCCGACACTCTCCGGAGTACCAGACCAGATATTTGTTTCGGCACTCTACGAGATACCGGACCAGATATTTGGTCCGGCACTCTCCGGACTGTCAGACCAAATGTTTGGTCCGGCTTGACATATCAAGCAGGACCAAATGTTTGGACCGACGAATGAGAAGCTCCCTGACCAAATATCGAACCAGACTTTCCTACCCAAAACCCTGAGCCAGATTCAGAAAGCTATATCTCCAACTCCATACTTCACAACTCCACTCTACAAATACCAAAGCTTCTCAACAACAATGTGGACAGATTTTGGGAGAAAAAAGAGTGAAAACTCTGCTGAAAATCCACCACTTCGACTACTTGAAATTTTACTCTTTTCGCATATATCTTGTACTTTTAATCAAATCAAATATAGAATAATATGATGGAAAGTGGATGTAGGCACATTCGGGCTGAACCATTATAAAAACTCTGTGCTATTTATTTCCTTATCCGCTTTCCAAACTCTACACTTGTGAACTATCTCTGCATTTCCTACAATTTATTCCGTACATGCTGGAACATAAAAACCCCACCTCAATCAAATCAAATGAAACCTAACTTAAAAAACAAAGAAAGGAAGAAATCACATTTTAAGGCGTTTTTCCAACTTTTAAGCAAACATTTTTGGTGATTTCACTAATAGACGGAACTGAAGGCCTTAGCGCATCATTAGAACATGGCTCCCTCTATGAGAAATGCTTACAAGGGTGAAAATGCAGTTACTCAAATACACTCAACCTCATCCAAGAAGACCAAGAAAACCCAACTGCTCGCTCCCTACCCCTAGACTCGGTTGTCACCCGAGAAGACTTTAAAAGGGTCATGAATAAGACGACTGACCGCTTCGCTGCCCAACAAGAAGCTTTGGTGGACCAACTCATGACACGCTTAAGGAGCACAGAGGAATTCACTCATTATACTGGATCCCAAGGTGAATCCCAGTCTAGAGAGTCTCGAAGAAGGAACATATCTACCGCCAATGATGAGTTCGAACATGAGGATCCAAGGGCTTGAAGCCGAGCCAGGACCTAACCCGAAGACGGTCCAAGAAGGTAGTCAAGAGCTGGACCAGTCAAAGGGGGCCTAGATATGGACCGTCTGTGTTTGATCATGTCATGCTTCGAAACCAATCATCGCTAGTTTGGCCTCAATCAAGGCACCAGGCACCATCACTATCAGAGAGAGGGGTCTTTTCTCCTAGGGCTACCCCCGAGTCCGAAGAAAGAATGACGCGCCTCTTCAGGGAGTACCTCAGGCGTGAAACAACTTGAAAGGGGGATAGGTGCCAGAGTATCCATCCCTTTCACTAGGGACATAGAGGCAACAACCACGCCTCAATGATGGAAGATGCCCACCATGGATCCATATAATGGCACCTCTGACCCAATCGTCCACCTACAACTATACTCTCTGCACATGCTCATGAATGGAGCAACTGAAGGAGTATTATGTAAATGTTCCCACTATTTTTGTCAGATTTAGCAACCACGTGGTTCTGTCGCCTACCTCACAGATCCATCAGTTCTTGGGAAATGTTGAAGGAGAAGTTCATAAGCCAATTCTGAATTCATGTGGAACAACCTAAGGACGGGTATTCCTTGTCCGACGTAAAACAGAAATCAGGGGAACCACTGCATCAATACCTTACCCATTTTAATGCGGCCGCAGTAGCGGTGCAAAACACAGATGAAAGACTTACACTGATGGCACTATGCGGAGGCGTCCATCCGGACTCGAAACTTGCAAGAAGACTGACGAAGGAGAAGCCTCAAACTCTTTAGAAATTCTACCATGAAGCAGGAAAATATATGAGATTGGAAGATGTCGCGGCTAACTATCATTGCGAGCAGCCTATAGGGGGTTCTAGCTCCCAAGGAAACACAAGAGTCCCACCTCAAGGAGAAGGGAGCAAACCAAACAATGACGATGAAGGTAACCGTCAAGGTAACACAGGAATGGGAAAAAGCAATAAATGACGATACAGACCGGGATCAAGATTTAATCCCTTGCCACTTAATATGAATTGAAGTTCAAGCGGCCTCCATGCAAGAAGGAATCAAAAGCTGCGATTAGGACAGGAAAGTACTGTCGGTTCCACAAGTCTCACGGACATAACACAGAAGAATGTCAACATTTACGGGACCTCATTGAAGAATACATCTGGAAAAAGAAATTGGAACGGTACGTACAGAAAAGGCATAACTCCCCCGCTCCGACCCACAAAGGACCACGGTCGGTTCGACATGGAAATAACAAAGAAGAAGCAAGTGCGATCCATGCCAATCAAGAGAAATGATTGTTTATACTATATTAGGGGCCCCGCATTCAGCCGACGGAAGTTGGGCCGGGATGGAGAGGTACGAAAAGCCTTTGAAGGAGGGAGAAGGGTATGTTTATTCCATTACAGAAGGATGCCTCACCAAACGAAGAGAAAGGACCAATATAATCTTCAACAACGAGGACTTGGTTGGAAGGTAGTACCCACATACCGATTCCATGGTCATTTCTGCCTGGATCGGCTCGACAGAGGTGTTCTTCATTCTGGTCGATCCGGGAAGCTCAATGAATATATTATTCAAACATGCCTTCAGTAAAATGAAGTTATCAATGAGAGATGTATCGCCATGCAATAAGCCCCTACACGGATTCACTGGAGAATCCACAATTCCGCTAGGGCAGTTGGACTTGTTTGTTGAGCTAGGAAATCACCCTCGATCCATTATCCAAAAGCAAACATTTGTGCTGGAAGACAGACATTTTTCTTATAATACATTTCTAGGAAGACCTGCCATATCAGATTTCCAAATAATCTTGGCTCTATGGTGCTTGAAAATGAAGTTCCCTACCATTAGGGAATAGGAGAAGTAGAAGGCGACCAAGACGCAGCCCGTGATTGTTATGTGACAGAACTCCGCCAGAACAAAAGGAAGGAAAAGGGCAAAAACATAGAAGCCTACCTCTGCGCCAAAACTGTGGAAGCATAGCAATTAAAAAGGCCCCTCCTCTCAAGTATACTAGCGACCCGTTTAATGAACTAGACCCGAGGGACAAAGAGGAGAAGGCCAGCGCTGAGCTTATGGAGGCCATGGACATGTTGCGACAGATGATCACGACGAAACAAGGCTTTTCAAGATACGGTCACAGCTAGACAAAAATCTGAAAATCCAATTGGTAGGATTCCTACGTAGAAATTTGGATGTGTTCACATGGATCCACGAAGACATGGTGGGAATATGCCCCCAAAACGGCCTATCACCACCTAAATACACACCCAACCAAAACCCCGGTCAAGCAGAAGGAGAGAAGCATGACGATGGAACGCTCAATTGCCCTCAACGAGGAGGTAAAAAACCTACTCTCTAACGGCTTTATTCGCGAGGCTATCTACCCCAAATGGATCTCCAAGCCGGTTCTAGTGAAAAATCCAGTGGAAAATAGAGGACTTGCATCGATTTCTCCAATCTCAATGATGCTTTCCCAAGGATCGTTTTCCCCTTCCCCGAATCGACCGACTAGTGGATGGAATAGCAAGGCATGAATTGTTTTCATTTATGGACGCCTACTCGGGATATAACCAGATTCCCATACATGTACCAGATCAAGAACATACTAGCTTTGTCAAAGATTTGGGCCAATATTGCTACAAAGTCATGCCCTTCGGGCATAAGAATGCTGGTGCGACCTATCAATGCTTGGCCAATAAGATATTTGAGCAGCAGATTGCTCACTCCATGGAAGTGTATGTCGACGACATGCTTGTCAAACCAAGAAAGGGAGCAGATCATTTACACCACATAAACGAGATGTTTTACGTGTTGTGCAAATACAAAATGAAGCTAAATCCATTAAAATGCTACTTCGGAGTATCCCCGGAAATATTCTTAGGTTACATTGTGCATGCCATAGGAATTAAAGAAAATCCCAAAAAGGTCCAAGCCTTGAAGAGCATCAAACTACCAACCAAATGAAGGGAAATGCAGAGTCTAAACGGGAAGGTAGCCGCTCTAAGCAGATTTATATCTAAGGCCACAAACAAGTGTGTCCTATTCTTCGAAGCCCTGGAAAAGGACAAGGAAAAGTTTGAATAGACCAGCGAGTGCCACTCGGCCTTTCAAAGCCAGTTAGAATACATGCAGAAACCGCCAGTGCTTTCTACCCTAGTAGATGGAGAAGCCTCTACACTTACCTAGCCGTGTCCCCTCATGCATTAAGCGCCGCCTTGGTACGAGAAGATGACTATACCCAAAAACTAGCATATTTCATCAGCAAAAGGTTTACCAGTGTAGAGGCCAAATATCAAAAGATCGAAAAATTGGCCTACTGTTTGCTTGTAGCATCTAGAAAATTACAGCATTACTTCCAATCTCACTCCATAAGGGTCCTGACAAATCAACCACTGCGCCATGTCCTACATAAACCGGATACATCAGGAAGTCTACTAAAAAGGTGCATCTACTAAGCTATTACGATATCACCTACCATCCATGCACTGCAATCAAAAGGCAGACCCTGACTGATTTCATAGCCGAATTCACCATTCAGGACAAGGATACGACCATTAGAATAAAGGAAACAACCAAGTGGAATATGTTTGTGGATGGAGCATCCAAAGATCTCGACTCGGGGGCAGGAATAGTGATCATCACACCCCGAGGAAGGAAGTTAAGTTACGCACTGAGGTTAGAATTCACCCCAACCAATAACAATGCTGAATACGAAGCGGTAATAGCTGGTTTGGATATCACTAGGGAGATAGGTATCAAATCAATACGCATACATAGTGACTCATAGCTAATCGTAAACCAAATCCTTGGGGGATTCCAGACTCGTGGCAAAGGCTCGCCTCTTACCTCCGCAGGGTTAAAATCCTCTTGAACGAGCTAGACTATTATGTAATCAAACATATCCCAAGGTAGGAGAATTAAGAAGCGGATGCCCTTGCCAAAGAAGCCAGCATGAGAAATGAGCCGATGCTGGCGGCAACCCCTGTTGTGATGCAAGCTACACCAAGCTTCGAGTGTCTTTAGATCACATCCATCAGTAGTAACGAAGAAAAATGGATGGCCCCCATTGTCAAATACCTACAAGAAGGGATCCTACTGACAAATCACAATGAAATTAGAAAAATTTAAGGAAGGCATCCCGCTACACAATCCAAGAGGGCTTCTTGTACCTTCATGGGTTTTCCAATCCCCTATTAAGGTGTGTCGTCGAAAATGAAGCAAAATATATTCTCAACAACATGCACCAAGGGAGTTGCGGTGACCACAACGGCGGATAAACTCTAGCCAGAAAGATTGCAAGCTATGGGTACTTTTGGCCCACACTGAACAGAGATGCAACCAAGTTTGCTAGAAGATGCTATAAACGACAAAGATTTTCCAAAATCCCTAAAATGCGACCTTTTGGCCTGACCCAGATGGTTAGTCTTTAGCCCTTCGCCGTCTGGGTTATCGACCTAATTGGGGAACTCCACATGGGGCGAAGTGGGGGAAATAGGCCATAGTGGTGGTAGATTACTTCATTAAATGGGTGAAGGCGGAACAGTTAAACAAGATTTCATCTACCAAGGTGATAAATTTTCTAATACGTAGTCCTGTGCAGGTTTAGGGTACCACATAAAATCGTATCGGATAATGGGCTCTAATTTGACAATGAGGAATTTGCCAATTGGTGCCACGAGCATGGGATTGCCCTAAGCTTTTCAGCTATGGTGCATCCACAGGAAAACAGATAAGGCGAAGCAGTAAACAAGGTGTTAAAAACACTAATCAAGAAGAAACTGGAAAAGTCCAAGGGAGCGTGGGTCGACGAGTTTCCTACGGCTTTGTGGGCCTACTGAACTTCTTATAAAACCGTGATAGGACACACTCCATTCACATTGATGTACGGAGCTGAAGCCAAGCTCCCCGTCAAAACAATCTTCCCCTCACACCGAAGGATGCACTATAATCCGAAAGAAAATGAAGAGCTTTTAAGCTTTTCACTCGACCTGGTTGAGGAGAAGAGAAATGATGCCGCCCTTAAAGCGGTCGCTTATAGACAAAAGGTGGCAAGGCAATACAATTCGAAGGTGAGGCCTCGAACACTACAAAAGGAGACTTGGTTCTCAAACGAGTCTTCCCACGACCTGGGGCGTTAGATTAAATTTGGGAAGGACCGTTCGTTGTACATAAAGGCCTCCACAATGGAGCTTACGTCATGTCGACGGTAGATGGAGAGGTGTTTGGGAAAGGGTGGAGTCTCTAACATCTCCGCTGCTACTTCTCTTGAGTTCTAAAGAAGCATGTACTAAAACTATAAAAGAAAGACAGTGGATGTTGGCATATTTTGGACGAACCACTATAAATCTAGTATCTCGTATTACTTTACTTGTTTAATTGTTCTTTTGTTTAATTGTTCTTTTGTTTAATTATTTTATCTGATGACCATTTCTACTGACAATTGAAGACTCTCACGACAATAGTGAAAATACGATAACCACGATAAAGGGCATGAAATAAGCACAGGTTGTTCACTGCTGACGATCAGCACCCCCAATCCGGCAACGTTGAACCGATCATAAGACACGAATTAGGCACAAATCATAGCCAGGGTAGTTCATCATTGGCGTTCGGCTAGCCGGCAATTACGAACCAACTATAAACTCCATGATTAAGGTGTGGCTGCAGCCAGAGGTAGTTCGCACTTAACAATCAACACTACACATGCCGACAGAAATAAATCAAATAATGCTCACGACACGGGCTTTAGGTCGAGTAGTTATCGTTTGCGATCGGCCTTGAATATAATAGCACCTCTGCGTTTCTCTTTGTATCTCTAAACACTATAACGATTAACTACTTCATAAATAGTTCACAAATAAACAGAGCAGACTGTAAAAAAAACACACATCACAAAAGTCATCCTAGAATATATATATATATATATATATATTAAAAAACAAAAGTTGAATAGTACGGTGTTAAATTTCTCCCGTACAAAGCTTATCGCTTATATTTATGTACATACACGGAATGTCCATACATCCTTCAAAAATGCATGCGGGAAAGGGAAAAAGAAATCTCCTTGGATAACAAGGAGGGACGTCCTTGTCGCTCGGCCCGCTCCCTCCAGCCCTATCCTTCGAGGGCTCTAATTGCCCGAGAAGCTCGCCTTCCTCTCACGAAGACCCAACTTCCCCCGGAGGCACCCCTACACGAGGAAAAAATAATAATTGTAAGCTTTGTAGTCCAGAATAGGTAATGACAAAGCAAGGGTAAAAAGGCAATATACCTGCGGCAACGTGACTTGGATCACCAAGCCCCTCGAGATCTGATACGCCCTCGTCATCCTCGTCCTCAACTAGCAACTTATACCCCTTGGCTATAGCCTTGGTCTCCTCCATATTGAACTGGCTGTTCACCATCCCAACGTCATACACAGCCCCTTCTTCCGGCACAACTGCAGCCTTAGTCTCCTCGATAAGTCGAGCATGGATCCTGGCCATCACCCGAGGGTAATCATCCATCCACTGAAGGTTTCTATGTTTCCAGAACATGAAGTAAGTATTCTTTAGCATCTGGTTCACCCGGTCGCAAAAGTGGCTAGATTTATCGACTTCGGTCTGGAGGGCCACCACCTTACTCATGTATTGCTCCTTATCTCTCCTCAACTGAGCATGCTCCACCTTCAACCTGTCGACCTCAGCTTGATATAAGCCTCCCTCCTTTTTCCACATACCTTGAAACTCCCTCGGCTTGGCTAAATCCTCTTTCGATTTCTTCACCTTGCCCTTGAAGGAACGGATTTGCTCCAAATCCTTCTAGCAAGCCTCATCCACTAAACTAATAGCCACGTCAATGTGCATCTTACATAGGTCAGCAGCCTCTTTCCTTGCCCCCTCCTTGGCCTTCATTATCTCGGAGGCGTGGGACTCTTCGACGTCCTTTAACTTAGCCTCTTTCTCCCTGAGCGCCTTGCAAAGGTCCTCCATCTCTAAGTGCAACCGCACGTTGACACTCCCTACTTCTTCACTAGCTTTGGCCAAATGGGACTGATAGTCAACTATGTTTCTAGTCTCATCTGTAATCTGAGTCATCCATGTTGTCAAATTAGCAAAATGAAGAGTCTTCGTCGTATCCAGAATCAGAACCAAGGGATTTCGAGGAAAAGGAACTCGACATCAGGATCTTCCATGCGACGACCCATAGGGTCGGGATTTATATCTGGTGACCGTCAAAGGGATTCCGCACCGGCTGCTAATAATCTGAGAAGGAATAATCAATATTGCCCTCTCCCAACTCATCCAGCACTTCGTGCATGCTGGAACCCATCAGATAGTGGTGAAGACGATGGGAGGAAGTTTCGAAACCAAGGGAGGTGGCTTCCTTACCTGAGGACCTCACATGTTTTTGAGAAGACCCACGGCTCTCTTCCTTATCCAGGAATGACGGGCTCTCCCTAACATCCTCTTGCATAGTTTATTCCCTTGGAAAGTTGCCTTCGAAGAAAAGGAAGTCATCTTGATCTGTTTGAACCACTCAAGCCGGTTGGCAACTTCATGCAGCTTAGGGTTTTTCGGACACAAGCAACAACATTAGATCCAAGAAATCAAGAAAGCACAAAAAATGCGTAACACTCAAGACATTAAGACACATCAAGCTACTACAAACCCTTGGGGTAGACTGGATCATATGGCCAAGGCGGGGTCTCACTCAAATAAGGAACACCCAAGGATGGGACTCCACCTAAAGGAAGGAGAACACATGGCGATCAGACTCCGTTGGATTAAGGAGTAGGAGGAGGCTGGGACTCGTCGAAAAACAAAAAGTTTTCAAGAAGTATCTCAAAGTTCGTACAGTAATCAAAAGTACATGGAGAAAGCCCAAACTCCTCGCTGATTCTCGCTCCATATGGTGCTAGAGGAGGCGGTATTTCACCCAGATCACCTGAAGCCACGTACTCCCGGTAAAGATCGGTAGCAGAAGACAGCCTAGGGCCGACTCGGGTTGTTCCAACTACTCAGGCCACTCTCGCACGAGCTCGACATTCTTTAAATAAGTCACGCCCAATCCCTCGCTGCTTATGATATCCACATCTGGAGATACATGAACATCCCCTTCCATTGCTTCAAAGCTACTCTCCGATCCTTCCTCCTCTTCAATTTCTGCTCCCAAATGAGAACCTCCTCATCGCCAGAGGAGGGAACATCTCGAATACGCAGAGATTTCCCCGAGCGGGGAGGACGTACTGCACTCTTCTTATGTCTCGGTTTCTTTGGGGCTTCAACCACACCACTTCCTTCATCTGGGCCTTTACCTTTGTCTCCGTCACCCCCGTCGCCTCCGGCTCCCGTTGCTCTCATAGCAGAACTTGGTCTAATCTTGTGTAGGGACTGTTCGGGGCCAATCAAGTTGTAGAATCGGAGGGTTGCATCATGGAGTAGGAATGAAGCTTCTCGCTCGGCCTTTGGGATAGCCAACATTTCCTTGGCCATATTTATTAAGCCGTCATCCTCCGCCACCTTCACACAACCTAAAATTTATGGAGCAATAAGAGGCCAAGCCAACAAAAAAGTTCAAAAAAGATGATGTAAAAACTTACAGCAAGAGGTAAAAGAGTGTTGGGCCACGTTGTTATCGCATATACAGAAATATTCCTTCTTGAGCATACTAAACTTAGAATATAAATCCAAGACGGGTTTGAATTTGTAAGAGGACTCTAACTGATAAAAGGAACCCCTTTCGATAACTCCTCGCATTATATAGATATCTGATCTCTCTATGAGTGGGGGTCTCCGATACCGCTTCATGAATATCATATATAAGCACGTCAGAATAGCATAAGAGTTCGGCTGAAGTTGCATAGGAGCAACCTTCCAATAAATCACGAAGCTGGCTATCCAATTGGTAAGCGGAGGAATCATGCTGCACATATAATGATACTTTATGTATGTCATATACCCGCCTGGGGGAAAGCATGCTTTATCGTCCAGACCAAGTAGTATCATGTCCCGATGGTCTATCCCAAAAGCAGTAGATATGGAGTTCAGCTTCTCTATCGTCAACACCATAGGATAACACTCCAAAGGCCTAACCAGCATTTGATTAGGAGCATAACCTCCCACCAAATAGTAAGTAGAACTAGGTTGCCTGGTAGGATTGGCTGGTGCATCAGAGGAAGAAGGACCAGCCCCGGTAGGCTGAGAGGCCGCAAACTTGGAACGAAGCCCACGGTCAGAAGACATGTTCCCTATGCAATAAAGTAAAGATCAAGCGAAGTTCAAAAAGAAGTTAAAAACACTCATGGGGAACCTCCTATTGTCTAGACCGGTTGAAACCATACTCTTAGCCTAACCATCTCGAGCTCGGCAAACTTATGTACCATGTGCTCGAGCTGTTTGTTCTCGCAGTACCCTATTCGAAAAACTGAACGGCATCATGATGTCGAACCAAACCCACCGAACGATGGCTATGTGGGCTTGAAGCTTGCCCTCCTATAAGCAATCCACGTGCACACATTCATGACCTAGCTTAGCCGAGCTTAGTAACGTGAGCTCTTAACCAAGTGGGATGGCAAAATGATGGTTTTGTTAGAGAAGTATTACCAGATCGTACAGAGCACAACACTCCGTTATCCATCCACCATTCAGAGTAAGGAGCTTTCGCTACTCCGTGAAACCAGCCTCATGCATTTCCTCCTATATTATAGCCACCATAGCAAGACCTTTTAGCCTAACCACAACACCCACTCAGCAACTTGGATCGGGCGAACCAGTAAGTTGCACAATGTACCCGACTCCAATAACACAAACCAACATTCCATCATTTTAACCCAGTAGGAAAATCCTTTCACCCTCCATAGTCACGGCCACCTTACCTCACCAAGCATGAGTTTTTCCTTCATCGAATCACTCTCAAATCCCTTCACTCACTTCCTTTCCTCGATTCAGAACAAAATCTTTTCACACTTATGGCATGTACCAAACTCCGCCAAGATCTAAACCCTAAAAACTTAAATCGAAATTAGAAAACTTTACCTCGAGTTATGAAGATGTAGAAATATCAAGAGCTCAGGCAATGAGAACTGGCCAGATTCGAAGTAAATAAAGGAAATTTAGTAAAAGAAAAAAATAGAAGAGGGGAGCTGTATTTAAAGGGGATAAGAAAGGGAAAACGGGAGGTCTTGAGTTTTCAACCGGCTGTAGAGACTAAGTGTCGAACTAAACAAAGCACGTTGTGTGACTACAGAACATACTTTGGGTTGCAAGTGTTGGCTTGGTTTTTTAAAAGTAGGCAGAGAGAGGAAATTAAGGAAGCAAGTTAGGGATATGACGAAGAAGATAGAACTGCCTGGCCAAATACTTGTGCCATGCCGGACCAGATATTTGGTCCGGCGCTCTCCAGAGTACTGGACCAGATATTTGGTCCGGTAGTACTCCATGAGATATCGGACCAGATATTTGGTCCGATACTCTCCGAAGTACCAGACCAGATATTTGGTCTGGCATTCTATGAGATACCGGACCAGATATTTGGTCCCGCACTCTCCGGACCGCCAGACCAAATGTTTGGTCCAACTTGACATATCAAGCACCGAACCAAATGTTTGGACCGACAAATGAGAAGCTCCCTAACCAAACGTCGAACCAGGCTTTCCTAACTAAAACGTCGAGCCAGATTCTGAAAGGTATATCTCCACCTCCACACTTTACAACTCCACTCTATAAATACCAGAGCTTGTCAACAACAATGGGGACATATTTTGGAAGAAAAAAGAGAGAAAACTCTGCTGAAAATCCACCAGTTCGCTACTTGAAGTTGTACTCTTTTCGCATATATCTTGTACTTTTAATCAGATCAAATACAGAATAATAAGATGGAAGGTGGATGTAGGCACATTCGGGTTGAACCACAATAAAAACTCTATGTTATTTATTTTCCTTATCCGCTTTCTAAACTCTTCACTTGTGAACTGTCTCTTCGTTTCCTATAATTTATTCCTTACATGATGGAACATAAAAACCCCACGTCAATCAAATCAAATGAAACCTAACCAAAAAAAAGAGAAAGGAAGAAATCAGATTTTGAGGTGTTTGTCCAACTTTTGAGTAAACAATCTCCATAGGGGTTCGCTTCTGGTTTGAGGTATTAAGTGGTTATAGGGTCCGCCTCTCTCCTAAAAGGAAATATTAAGTAACCTAATGAGATTCCAAATAAATAAGGATGTTTCTAAAAAGGTTTACTTTATTGTTGAGGTATAAACTGACTATTTTAGGGCCCATCTTCCTAAAAGAAATAACCTAGTGAGATTCCATATTTATAATTAAGATTGATAGTGGATATCTCGGGAAGGGTTTGCTTTGGCTTTGAGGTATTAAGTGACTAATCTAAGGGTTTACCTCTCTCCTAAAAAGAAGTATTACGTAATCTAGTAAGATTCCAAGCGATGTTAGCTAGATAGTACAAGTGAGGAGTTTGCCTTGGGATTAGGTATTAAACAACTAAAGCCTACCTACAAGTAGGTGTTAAATGATTAGGAGTTTGCCTAGTCTTTATGTTACGACCCGTCTTTTTGGACAGTTTAAACCGACGATCAAATACACATGCCGATTCCAAACCATTCAAAAGGGCAGATGGTTATTGGGGTAAATAAGAAAAGAAAAAGAAAGAGAAATAAAGGAAATGAAACAACACAGAATCTCGCAGCGGAACGATGAAATATAATAGTCAAATAAACAGTTCATGAAGCTGTTTACTATACTTTGATCATTATTTATACAACATTTATCAGAGTTATACATATATAACAGAACAAATAAAATAATGCATCAGACAGCATGATGCAAAGATGATAATAGTAATAGTATACCAAATCTTCGTCTTCGTCCTCCAGAATAGATCTTCAATAAGATGAAAAACTCAGGTCTGACCCGAGCGTAATGAAAAGACAAAACAATCGAGTTGGGACTATAATATCCTCATGTAAGTTAAATCAATTGTAAATAAATATGAGTGTAACGACATCAGAGATGTTTACGGGGTTTGACATCTCATATCCAGTGTCAACGTGCGTGCAATAACTTAAGAGATGTTACGGGATTTTCCATCTCTTAAGGATCCGTTAAACTATCTACTATGCAGTATAATACGCTATTATAATATGTCTACAGTAAAGTAAAGGTATTAAAATAGCGTTAAGGCGTTACCATAATCCCCCTTAACACATTTTTATAATGCCATAGTCTATACAGCACCGTAAGCCCCACCGTAAACTGGTGGTTATCAGAGGGTACCCCATAGGTATAACACAAAACAAAACGTAGTGGCCGCGAATAGGATAATCAGTATGACAAGGTACTTGAGGCGATACCAACTAGGATACTAGTAGTTGCGTGATCCGGACTGATGTTGAGCATAGCCAGCAGCTACCTCAACACCGCGAAACAACACTCCCAAATCAAGGGGTGCACCCAAATCGAATCACAAATGTAATAGATATGGTATCGAAGAAGTGTGTCCGCTAGAGATGGCGAACCTCAATGGCCCGGCGCGACTCCTGTTTTAGTCATGTCAGGGGTCATCCAATATCGTTCTCTTTCTTCAATCAACGCATTCACCAAACCATCCACTTCATTCTGGATCAACACTTTGCGTATAATAGTTATTAAAGTGGATTTCGGTATCGACAGAGAGTATGTCCATATCCGATCCCGGTCTTTTTAATAAATACGTATTTTTACACCGGTGGCTCTTTTACATTTAAATCGATTCATAATTGAAATCAAAATATCATATTCGCTTCAAAAATCAAGTCCATTTCAAATATCATCATATCTATTCAAAATGTAAGATTCCGTTTCAAAAATCATTTTTTGCCTCAATATCTCATTTCGATTTCAAAATCATTTCGAATTTCAATTTAGGTTGCAACCTCATTTAACCCAATTCGTATTTAAATTCAAGCTTTAAACATAAACATTTCACCTTATTAACCAGCTTGAAATTTTAGAAAATAGTTTTAAATAGTTTAAAAGTAGTTTAAATAATTAAAATAGTTAAAAAAAATACTTAAAATCTTTAAAAGGATTTCAAATAGATAAATTAGTTTAAAATAATTTAAATTGGATTAAGTAGATTTAAAATAGATTAGAATAGTTTAAGTGTTCAAAAATGGTTTATATGACAGAGTAATATGGAAAACAAAATAAAGCAGCTTCAAAACCAAACCATTTCAATTATAACTTCCCGATTCAAAACAATTTCAATTTCCATTCTACCGATTCAATTTCTATTTCAATTCAAATCAATGTCAACTTTGACTTCAAATTAATTCAATTCTACATTCACCTTCAATTGATTCAGTTTCAATTTATATCGATTTGGAGCTTGATTTTTCAAAATATCAATTTATAACACTTAACAAAATTTATCCTTCAATATTCCAATTTAAATCCAAATTTCAAATATGATTCAATTTCAAGCTCAATTTCAAAATATCATTTTTATATCACTTTTACTTAGTAATACTCAAAGCTCGAATTAATGTTCAATCTTTAAAACAAATAAATTTTCGAAATTCAATCATATCCAAATTTCAAATTTCAAAGTCTCAACTTAAATTATTTAACAATTTCTTTTAACCAAAATTTATTTCAACATTCCAAATTCAATTTTTCGATAAATTCAATTTCTATAAATTGATTTCTATTTATAACTTTTAAATCAAAACATTTAAATAAATTTCAAAATCGACGATTTTAAAATTTTTTAATTTAGCCAATCCGGTGTCCGTATATAATTTTCTATCCTATGGCCAAGTGATTAGTTATTTCAATTAAATGTCAGGGATGAATATATATCACTTAAATCAAATCACAGTTTCATGTGTATGCATAACAGGATATATATAAGCAAATAAACATCCAAATATTTAAATATCAACCAATAGCATCCATCGAAATAAATCATCCAATAGACAATACAATTCATGGCAATTTCATAGTTATCAATGTCAGGTAATTTAATTGCAAATTCAATTTTAATTTCAATTTAACTGTCAATTTAATTTTTAACGGTTAATTCAAATGACAATCTATATGACAATTAAATTTTATCAAACAATGACAAATAAAATTCATAACACTTCATAATGTCAGATTTAACTAGCATAAAGATATTCAGTACGCTGTGAGCATTATAAAACACTCACCTTGATTTCAATGTAGTTCCAGCGTTTTATTTCAAATAAAATTAAACGAGCATTTAATTTTACACGAAATTTTCACTAGCTTGAAACGACTCCAATCCAGTTCCATTGCATAGTGTTCATCAATACGAACCCAACGCACTTTGTCTCATCAGTTTTCGTCCTCGTAGCAAAAAGATATCACATTTTAAAGTTTGCACAATCTTTATAAAATAATAATTTCTATTTTCTTCTATATTTTACAACCTCAAATCATCTGGACCATAGATTTCGAGTGCAAAGATTTAGGCCGCGTTTTTCCCTTTCTCTATCTCCAGTTACGTTCGAACGAACGTGAACCCACGGCCGCCTATCATCATAGATTTTCGCATGCACCCCAACCATTTTAACGCCGATCGAGTACCACCATTCCATGCGCCATCACAAACTCCACCTTCGCCCAGAGCCATAGCACACTCGGCCTCCCCATGGTCTCGAGATTCACGCTCGAACGCCGGAAGTTCAAACACGAATTGCCGTTGATCTCCTGCTTATTTTTCGATCAAAGCCGTTCACATCGTAGAGCTCGCGAAGCTCTTCAACTTTCTTTGAGGAATCGAAAGCAAAAAGGTTTTGGATCAAGAGATAATCGAGAAAGAAGTTAGGAAGTTTATAGCCATTGAAAATATCAGTGGCGGCCGGCTCCTGAAACCCTAGGGCTTGAGTTTGTTTGCAAAAGTGAATGTTAAAGGTGCTTATATAGAAAATTTACGAAACACTATTCATCAAAAAAATTTCGAACTCCAAACGAAGCGTGGTGACCGACGTTTCTAGGGTTTACCCTGCGTTCCGGGCACAATGGAACATGTTTTGGAGGCTAATTCGATCATACGTGCGAGTTATGGAAATAAACGATCAAATTTCAATTAAACCGATTAAACGAATTTCTATGCGTTTTGGCTTGCCCCGGACAAACGATTAACCCGATTGACTTGAAATTTGAAACCTTACAATAATATAACATTATGGATCCGATGTAACTGGTTTCGTCGAAATCCGAGACTGTTTGAAAAATGGCTATTTTAACTCGTCAATTAAATATTAAAATATTCAATTTTCACAAATTTACTTTTAGTTCGATTTTAAAAGTTCTACAACATCATTCTAACTTTAATATGATAAAATAAAATTTTACAAATCATTTTTAATCATATTAAACCCGTTATTCAATTATCCAATAAATTCCAATTTTAAAAACTTATTAACTCTATTATAATCCCAATATAACTTACATTCACTTTGGAAACCAATTTGAATCATATTAAATCAAATTTCAATTATTCACTCTATTTTCATATATTAAATTTCGATATCAAATTAATCATATCATATTCGGAATTTAATTATTCAAACATTTGTATTATTAAATTTAAACAAATTTGATTATTCTTAAATCATTATCTTTTGAAATATTCAAACAAACTTATAAAATTTAAAAAATTCAAATTATAGAACAACCATTTTCATTAAAACAGCTATTCAATTCACGCTATTCAATTATTCAATAAATTCCAAATATTAAATTTAAACAATTTAATTGTTCAATATTTGACGGATTTCAATATTGGATTTTTAAATAAAAATTTCATTATCAGTCGATTTACTATATTACATCAAATGAATTCCATATTATTTTTTAACTACAGTTAGAGATAATGCACTCAACTAATATATAAACTTTCATTTCAATTGCAATTGGTTCACAAATTCAATTCGACTAACTAAGTGAATAGGTAACTTAAATAATTATCACCGTTAACATTTAATTACTTATAAGTTTATTATTTACAAACAAGTGTCACAATTACCTATATAATACAAATTCACTCCATTACCGTTGACTTTATATTATTTCAATTGATTTGGGATTTCATTCAATTCATAAATAATTAACTTCGATAAAATTTGTTGCATTTCATTCTAGTTATTATTACCATACATAAATTACATTTTTTTTCTCTTCCAACATTAAACCATGAAATCTTATTAAAATTACATTTTTAATTATCGAAATTTTACGGGTCGTTACACTCTCCCCCACTCAAAACTTTTCGTCCCCGAAAAGGAAAAAGGAGGGAAAAGGAACTAAGTAAAGAATTCAACATTTGATATATTTTATTCAAAGTTACTAACTTATAAAACAATGAAATTCCATTTATAAAGTCATAACTGCGCTTCCACTAAGTTACTCCGAACGGCTTTCTAACTTTAAAAGTTAGTTATCAAACAAATTATAAAATTTTAAAACTCAAAAATTTTCTAACACCCAGATTTACGAAAAAATTCAGCAGAGTCTCCTTTGCGCGCCTCGATCGGAAAAAAAATGACAGTATATATATCACAAATATACATCTCATCAAATGATGAGGCATCCCGCAGGGAAAAAGTGTAGAAGTACGGTATGTAATCCGAGATATGTACCTTATATATTATTAGCGATCATATACGGCTAATATAGCGCGAAAGCGAGCTCCAAATGCGAAGCAAACGCAATCCGCACCTATTAAACACTCAACAAACCATGAGAAACATGCATATATGAAAATAGTATCAATATACATCATGTAGCAACATAACAACTACATATGCCAACATAGCAAATGCAACAAAAGCAAATGCATCCACCAAATCAATTATCATCCAACAATCATCCTACAAATCCATAACAAATCAATATAAATTCAATTCTCATTAATATTTATTGACTTGGTTTTCAATTTTAATCACAGTTGATTCATTAACGTTGGATTTTTACTAACATTCATTCTCAATTCAATTAATTAACATTCACTAATTTATATTTACATTAGTTCACTTCCAATTTGAATCAAATTAAATTCTATTTAAATTCATTTAACTTCCAATTTGATTTCTATGATTTATAGCTTTTAATTTACACTTAATGAATAATATACAATCAACTAACAATCATATAACAACCAAATCATACCCAACATAACCAAATTATTAATTTTACATTCAATTTGGTTTATCTCTTTCAATTCCAATTGATACTTAGCCATACCAAATTCTTTTGTTTACATTTACATTTACTTCATTTGTGGAACATTTTATTAACCGACACTTTAGTTTATTAATCATCCTATAAAAGTCTAACCTCTCATAAATGACTTTTCTTAGTTTACAGTTATCTTAAAGGTTACAAATTCAATTCAATTTTTTTTTACAATCCCTTTGCAATTTATATTTATTTTCTTTAACCAATTTACAAAGATATAATACAATTCATTTATCTTCTTTCTTAAGTTCACTTACTTGTTCCATTTATCCATTCATCATTTCATGTTATATTTAAGTATATAACATTTTAATTACAACCAAATTTTCCATTTATATACATTTTAATTCCTTTTGAGTTTCCTTACTTGTATATTTCAATTACTTTCAGGTTTTGTTTATCTATACAATGTCTCGTTACATATCCAAAACATCATTTTAACTTTTAACATTTGGTAAGTCTTGTTATATATTATCAGAATGTAATTTTGGTATTATACAAATTTATAGAATTTCATTTTACTTAATTAGAATGTTCACAAATTTAGTTTGTTTAAATCCTCTTTACCTTTCAACTTTAAAGTTTTCCCAAAACAATAAGCTTAGATATCTTAATCCTCTTATTTTATAAATTCCGGTTATTCACATTTCATTCAAATAATTTGAAAATTACTAATTAACATAACTTAGAATTTAAATGCCCGGTTCTTTTCAAATCGTTTGAAATAAATATATACACTTATATCTTTAATATATATCAAATCATACCTTTGGAGTTTAAACCAAAACCCATTTACCCAAAATAATCTTGAAGAAAAGCAAAGCTTCTTAGAAGTCTCCTCCACTTTGAGACTCGAAAATGAAGGTCGATGATGCTACGCAGTCATCACCGAAATTATTTTCCAGTGACATAAGAGAGGAGTACCGAATTCATTCCTTCCTTTAAAAATCCTTTCAAAATATTCTCATAAACAATTTCCAACTAATATTACTATATATTTCTTCAAAACTTTGAGAACCATTTTTCAAAATCTCCGGGTCTTAAATTCAACATTTTCCAATTTAAATCTGTTTTAATTTACAAGTCACCCTTATAAAATATTCTTATAGGATTTTCTTTCTTGAAATATTTCACAAGTTGTTTTATCATTGTTCATTTTGTAATTCACCTTATTTATTAAATTACAATATCAAATTAATGATAATAACTAATATTTTCATTCCTAACAACCAGGTAAGCAAGATAAGTCACAATAATTTCTGAAATTTTTTCTTTATATTCAAAATATAATTAGAGCAAAATTATTTCATTTACCCAATTTCAAAACAATACTATGTCAAATTTTTATGTTTAAGTGTTTAGAGATCCATATCAATGACGTTAATTACTCGTATTGAACAGAATCCATAAACCACTCAATAAATCAACCGACACAATATAAAATATTTTATATCACCAACAAATACGCTCTCTCATATATATACACTCAGCGACTCATCATAGGGTATAATTACCCTATTTATAAAGAGTCAGACCCCACAAAGATAAGGTTATCGCTAAACCAAAGCTCTGATACCAACTGTAACGACCCGTCTTTTTGGATAGTTTAAACCGACGATCAAATACACATGCCGATTCTAAACCATTCAAAAGGGAAGATGGTTATTGGGGTAAATAAGAAAAGAAAAAGAAAGAGAAATAAAGGAAATGAAACAACACAGAATCTCGCAGCGGAACGATGAAATATAATAGTCAAATAAACAACTCATGAAGCTGTTTACTATACTTTGATCATTATTTATACAACATTTATTAGAGTTATACATATACAACAGAACAAATAAAATAATGCATCAGACAGCATGATGCAAAGATGATAATAGTAATAGTATACCAAATCTTCGTCTTCGTCCTCCAGAATAGATCTTCAATAAGCTGAAAAACTAAGGTCTGACCCGAGCGTAATGAAAAGACAAAACACTCGAGTCAGGACAAAAATATCCTCATGCAAGTTAAATCAATCGTAAATAAATATGAGTGTAACGGCGTCAAAGATGTTTACGGGGTTTGACATCTCATATCCAGTGTCAACGTGCGTGCAATAACTTAAGAGATGTTACGGGATTTTCCATCTCTTAAGAATCCGTTAAACTATCTACTATGTAGTATAATACGCTATTATAATACATCTACAGTAAAGTAAAGGTATTAAAATAGCGTTAAGGCGTTACCATAATACCCCTTAACACATTTTTATAATGCCATAGTCTATACAGCACCGTATATAATTTTCTATCCTATGGCCAAGTGATTAGTTATTTCAATTAAATGTCAGGGATGAATATATATCACTTAAATCAAATCACGGTTTCATATGTATGCATAACAGGATATACATAAGCAAATAAACATCCAAATATTTAAATATCAACCAATAGCATCCATCGAAATAAATCATCCAATAGACAATACAATTCATGGCAATTTCATAGTTATCAATGTCAGGTAATTTAATCGCAATTCAATTTTAATTTCAATTTAACTGTCAATTTAATTTTTAACGGTTAATTCAAATGACAATCTATATGACAATTAAATTTTATCAAACAACGACAAATAAAATTCATTACACTTCATAATGTCAGATTTAACTAGCATAAAGATATTCAGTACGCTGTGAGCGTTATAAAACACTCACCTTGATTTCAATGTAGTTCCACCGTTTTATTTCGAATAAAATTAAACGAGCATTTAAGTTTACATGAAATTTTCACTAGATCCAAACGACTCCAATCCAGGTCCATTGCGTAGTGTTCGTCAATGTGAACCCAACGCACTTCGTCTCATCAGTTTTCGTCCTCGTAGCAAAAAGATATCACATTTTAAAGTTTGCACAATCTTTATAAAATAATAATTTCTATTTTCTTCTATATTTTACAACCTCAAATCATCTGGACTGTAGATTTCGAGTGCAAAGATCTAGGCCGCGTTTTTCCCTTTCTCTTCCATCTCCAGTTACGTTCGAACGAACGTGAACCCACGGCCGCCTATCATCATAGATTTTCGCACGCACCCCCAACCATTTTCACGCCGATCGAGTACCACCATTCCATGCGCCATCACAAACTCCACCTTCGCCCAGAGCCATGGCACACTCGGCCTCCCTATGGTCTCGAGATTCACGCTCGAACGCCAGAAGCTCAAACACGAATTGCCGTTGATCCCCTGCTTATTTTTTGATCATAGCCGTTCACATCGTAGAGCTCGCAAAGCTCTTCAACTTTCTTTTAGGAATCGAAAGCAAAAAGGTTTTGGATCAAGAGATAATCGAGAAAGAAGTTAGGAAGTTTCTGGCCATTGAAAATATCAGTGGCGGCCGGCTCCTGAAACCCTAGGGCTTGAGTTTGTTTGCAAAAGTGAATGTTAAAGGTGCTTATCTAGAAAATTTACGAAACACTATTCATCAAAAAAAATTCGAACTCCAAATGAAGCACGGTGACCGGCGTTTCTAGGGTTTACCCCGCGTTCCGGACACAATGGAACATGTTTCGGAAGCTAATTCGATCATATGTGCGAGTTATGGAAATAAACGATCGAATTTAAATTAAACCGATTAAACGAATTTCTATGCGTTTTGGCTTGCCCCGGACAAACGATTAACCCGATTGACTTGAAATTTGAAACCTTACAATAATATAACATTACGAATCCGATGAAATTGGTTTCGTCAAAATCCAAGACTATTTGAAAAATGGCTATTTTAACTCGTCAATTAAATATTAAAATATTCAATTTTCAGAAATTTACTTTTAATTCGATTTTAAAAGTTCTACAACATCATTCTAGCTTTAATATGATAAAATAAAATTTTACAAATCATTTTTAATCATATTAAACCCGTTATTCAATTACCCAATAAATTCCAATTTTAAAAACTTATTAACTCTATTATAATCCCGATATAACTTACATTCACTTTGGAAACCAATTTGAATCATATTAAATCAAATTTCAATTATTCACTCTATTTTCATATATTAAATTTCGATATCAAATTAATCATATCAAATTCGGAATTTAATTATTCAAACATTTGTAATATTAAATTTAAACAAATTTGATTATTCTTAAATCACTATCTTTTGGAATATTCAGACGAACTTATAAAATTTAACAAATTCAAATTATAGAACAACCATTTTCATTAAAACAGTTATTCAATTCCCGCTATTCAATTATTCAATAAATTCCAAATATTAAATTTAAACAATTTAATTGTTCAATATTTGACGGATTTCAATATTGGATTTTTAAATAAAAATTTCATTATCAGTCGATTTACTATATTACATCAAATGAATTCCACATTATTATTTAACTACAGTTAGAGATAATGCACTCAACTAATATATAAACTTTCATTTCAATTGCAATTGGTTCACAAATTCAATTCGACTAACTAAATGAATAGGTAACTTAAATAATTATCACCATTAACATTTAATTACTTATAAGTTTATTATTTACAAACAAGTGTCACAATTACCTATATAATACAAATTCACTCCATTACCGTTGACTTCATATTATTTCAATTGATCTGGGATTTCATTCAATTCATAAATAATTAACTTAGATAAAATTTGTTGCATTTCATTCTAGTTATTATTACCATACATAAATTACATTTTTTTTCTCTTCCAACATTAAACCATGAAATCTTATTAAATTTACATTTTTAATTACCGAAATTTTACGGGTCGTTACACTTTATTAATGAGGTACTAAGTGGCTTGGGTATAGTCACTCACATTGGTAAGGCCGTAATAACGATTGTACCAGTAAGGAGTCCGCCTAAGGATATGTATTAAGTGACGTAGGACCTACCTAGTATATAGGGCACCTAAATGGTTAGAAGTCCTCTAGTCCTTTAAAAGGTATTAAGTGGTTTGGGTATTGTCTCTTACATGGCTACGATTTTAATGGCGATAGATGCGGTAATAGTTGGACGTTAAATGTTGGAAGCTTTAAATAATGGTTAGAGGTCTTTATAGCTAGGAACCACCAACCATTGACAACATTGTTAGGAAACCACCATGGAAATAGATCTTAAATGATGGGGTCTACCTTGATTGAGGTCCTAAATGGCACAGTTTGCACGTTTCTCTTTTAAAGTATTTTGTACTAATGATAGAAGCCTGTTTCATATTTAGAAGTATTAAGTGGCAAATGGGTTTGAAAGTACTGGATGGTTGATAAGGCATCGTCAGCATTTTGTACCTTGGGAAGGGGTAGGTAAGTAATCCTATGTGCAATGCAAGGTTAGATCTGAATTTATAACCTTAATAGACATAACTAGTAAATGAAAACCAAACAATATCAATTTATGTTATAGACAATTGTAGATTTTCAAGTCACCGGAATGTTATTCTGACCCCTTCCTCATTACAACCTACAGGAAAGATTTAAAGGAGTAGGTCACTGTAGCTGGATGTGTTTGTTATTGGAAATGTTTTCCTTTCTCTCATGCTCGATGCTGATGTGATAGCTTGTTATCCAAGGAATACCATTTATTCCAAGGTAGTAGTCATAATCAGTATTCTTATTCCATTATTGATTCCATTATGAGTTTAAATTCTATTAATCTTTGATAATGCCCATGGTTATTTACAGGTACCAAATCAAATGATCTATGCTTCGATGCACTTTGGTTTCGATTTTTGTCGAAATTTAGGCCCATTGAGATATAGGTTGTTACATGGAGTAACGTATTTCTTATGAAATATCTTGTTGTTCATGTGTCAAACACATCGGGAATAACGGTATATGTATGAAAAGACAATGCGGATCATGCTATATGGAGTTATATTATACTAGTGCCGAAATAAACTAAGTTACTATAGCAATGTGAATAAGTAAAATAAAACAAACACACCAGGAATTTTTATACTGGTTCGAACTTCCCATTCTACGTCCAGTCCCAGACTCCTTCATGAATTTCAACTATAACAACCCTCACTTAACCCGGAGGAACAGGTTTACACTACCTGAGCAACCGAACAGGACTTCACCCGCCTAAAAAACCGAATAGGACTTCAACTGCCTGAGCAACCGAACAGGACTTCTTTACAAATAACAAATGTATCTAACTGTAATGTGTTCTTAAATAACACTGACAAGTCAATTAAGTACAATCTTCCTATAATCTTCTCCTTTATGATATATAGTGTGATGTGCTTTGAGAATTGTGGAAGATAAAATGATTAATGATCAAAGTATGTAAGCAATTTGAGTACAATTTAAAAGCTTGAGAATAGATGAGAATTCAAGAATGGTAAAAGTAAATTCGGTTAATTGTTTGTTGAATTCTGTAATCTATTTATAATGTATAAAGAGTTGCAACCATATATGAAAAGTTATATTGAAAAGAACAGGCGCAACCGTTGATTTTGAAAATGTGTCTCTTCGATGAAAAGAAGCGTTTATTCATGAAAATAGCCGTTAAGAATATTCAGACTTCTGAATAAAATAATTCAGACTTCTGAATTAAGTTGAAACGCAAACAGCAAGGAAATAGGCAATTTTTGGCCTTATTCAGCCGTTTGAATATTTTCATTCAGACGTCTGAATATTATGGAACCATAATTTTGTTTCAGCATTCAGACGTCTGAATGAAGTATTTCAGACGCCTGAATTTAGCCTATAGCAAAAAATTACCATAGCTCAAATGATTAGAGCATTTTCCTTTTGAACTAGTGACCCGGGTTCGAGTCTCGCTCCATGCAATTTTTGAAAACTTGAATTTTCATTTAAAATATGAATGTATATGTGGGTATACCATTTGAAGAAGATTTTAACATTTGTAAACTCTGGACACGACACTATATGACTAATAATACTTCGTTTGTCACCTTCGTCTTGTCTCTATCGTATATATTTCTTCTTGTATCTCCATATACATTCTTTTATCCTTGTGTGTTGTGTATCTTCATTTTGAATGTATTTGATTATCTCTTTTTGATGCTCATGTACCTGCAAATTATCTTAGAGATTCTTTGACATAATTGTATAGTTGTTGTCATTAAAATCCAACAATTGTAGTTCTAACAATGTACATTTACCTATGTATTTATTCCATAAGTCTGTTTAGGGTTTCTTTAATGTTCCATCTTTAGTTTGTGCATTCATATTATATAAGTTTCATTATTATATAACTTTTATATTTTAATTAGCTTATAAAATAATCTTATATATAACATTATATTAATTAATTCATACTTAATTAAATCTAATTGATGAACACTTCAATAAATTGGATATTATTCAATTTTAACATATTATATTCAATGTTTATGTACCATAAACGTTATGGTAATACATATATATATATATATCATATATCTGTGTGTGTGTGTTTTAATTTATTAATCAATTAAGCAATTTTAATTAATTTTGATAACTATTTTATACATATATATGTATACTTATATTATCTTAAACTTTTTTTTGGCAAGGCCAACGTGGTTGAATGGACCCACTCTTTTATCAATAAAAACAAGAAAAGATCACAAGGAAAGGAACACAAAGCAAATACAAGGGGAAAAAGGAAGAAAAGAAAAAAAACTAAAATAATAAGAAGATAAATTAGACATGCTTCCATCATACCTCCATATTAGTGGAAAATTTATATGGAGAATCTCTCAATGCAAAGAAGATTCCACTAGAGATTTCAATAAAGCTCTATCCTGTTCTTGCACTTCTAACTACATATTCAAGCATTTTTTTCCTTTCCAAATGCTGTAAGAAAAAACTTTCAAAATCAAAAGTAATCCCTAAGATAAGGAGATCATCCATTTTGTTTGCTTGTATAAGTTTACCCATTCCACTTATTACCATGCATAAGAACCGAAAAGTAAGCTCTCAATTTATAATTCTTCCAAATAAAATATGTGAAGGAACGATGAAAATAAAGGTGATGATTGTCTTTAGAGTATAACTTGCAAAAAATGCAGAAGGTAGTTTTTGGAAATCCCCTATGAGCAAGATTACTTAATGTATGTATGGCATTATTTAATACCCTTCAAAGGAAAAGGTTAAGGTTCAGGTTAAGGTTCTCATAGGTAGTTCTATAATACCCCATAATTTGGTATTAGTTATTTAATTAGTTACTTAATTAATTAGGCTCCTAAAAATGGAATTCGTACAAATGATGAATTGAACCATTAAACTTGCACTATTGAATTCGTAGTTAAATTTCGAGCAACTTTCATATTTGGAGTTTTGCGATCGATGTCCAAATGAAGAAGTTACAGACGAAATATGAACTCGGTACGAAAATAATTCGAATAAAAAAATTAATGTTTATATATCAATTACCTAGGGCCCACAGGTCGATTCGCATATTGGAGCGGTCCACAAGGGATGGTCGACCCAAAGGAAAAGGGAGGTCGATCGTTTCATGTGTGATGGCTAGGGTTAGCGTAGGCCCAACGGCCCACATATAATGTATTTTGACCTAATAGTTGAGGTTAATTCTTACGCCTATAAATTCATGCTTAACCCTCCTTTCTCTTATCATATATTTCCAAAGATAATAGCAAAGCTCTGCCATTTCTTCTTCTCCACTTTCTTTTTAAATTATAAAATTAAGATATTTATGTCCATGTTCATATAAATTAGGGAAGAATAGAAATCTAATAAAAAGTAGAAGAGAAGAGAATCGACTATATGCATATTTGAGATATTTTATATATTTATATATATTCATACCTATTTTATCTTCCAATCCCAAATCTCTTCTAAGATATGTAATTCTAATATATGTATATACCCTTTTTATACATATTTCTTGGATTAAAAAGGATTTGGAGACGAATCAAAGCTTCGACTTCAGATCTGGAGATTTGGATCACTTTTAAAAGGTGAGTGAATTTTTTTATAAATTGTTTTAATATGAAAATTATGTCGTTGTGCTTATTTGATTATTATGCCTAACTGGATAATTGTATATGACTTATAGGCAATAAATTGAATATAATCTGAATATAATAAATACTGCCTACATATTCTTGTTTATGAATTGGTTTAGAATTGTTTACAGGCTGGTCTGGAAATCAGTCCCAAAAGTATGAATTTAGAATATTAATTTGAATCAACTTTACTAGATCTGAAAATAAGTTGTATAATAATGTTATGAGTTTGGATTAACACCCTAATCTTGTTGGAATATAAACTACTCTATGTTTGGATTATTGGAATTTATATCTGTTTAGTATTTGAAAATTAGTTTGATTTCATTACCTTCAGGGAAAATACACGTTTGATCTAGCAAGGAATAGATGCAAATAAAATGAGAAAAAAAGGCGTAATGTATGAATTCATTGTAGTTTACACTATCTATTTCAATAATAAAAAGAAATGACAATTCCTTGTAATTTCAAACGAGGCAATCTTTTATATTTTAAATTTAAGTCTTTTGATTTAGACTAATTTATGGAAACTATAGTAGATAGTCTTTTTTAGACATGATTCCAACAATTGAACATGGGAAAAAATTTTAGTCAAGATATATAACTATAATATATTTGATATAAGCATATATTTGTATGTAATTTACTGCGCTTATAATAATTAAAATAAAACTTAGCTAATAATGACACTTACATGTAATATTCACATTTAGGATAACTAATTAATGAGAAAGGAATTTAATTGGTTGTAACTTCAACAAAAAGGAAATAAATGGTAATAAATCTGGGAGTTGTAACAAGTTGATCGGGTAAATGGATTAATGAAACTGGTAAATAAAGAAGTTGAACTAATAGCTATAGAATGTTAAACGGGTTACTAATTTGAAATTAGTAATATACATAAATGTCTTAGGAAATGTCCGTTATGGTTTTATGGACAAATTGACATTTACGAGCATTGAAAGGGGATTTATGGGTAGATAAGCATTTAAGATAAATCTTTTGCCTTAAATAGAAAGTGAATTAGTAAGCTAAGTCTAATGTCTACCTAAGATAATATAAGTAAAGACTTACGATGGTAAATAGGACTTTGTAAGTTTGTAATGCAAGATCGGTAGAGTCACTTGATGGAAGACTGCCCTTCGCTTTGAGGCTACCAACAGTCGGGTGCTCTTATTACTGACGTGAGATATCACAAATCTAAGACCCATGACAATGTGAGAGATTGATCATGCTTTCTTAATTGGAAAGTGTTAAATGGTCCAGATTTTAAATTAGCAGCGGCGAGGTATATCTCCATAAGGGTTCGTTTTTGGTTTGAGGTTTTAAGTGGTTGTAGGATCCGCCTCTCTCCTAAAAGGAATTATTAAGTAACCTAGCAATATTCCAAACTAATAAAGATGTCTCTAAAAGGTATACTTTAGGGTTGAGGTATTAGATGGCTACTTTAGGGCCTCCTTCCCTACTGAAAGAGGTAACCTAATGAGATTAAATATTTAATATTAAGAGTGATGGAGGGTATCACGGGAAGGGTTTGCTTCGGGTTTGAGATATTAAGTGACTAATCTAAGGGTTCCCCTCTGTTCTAAAAAGAAGTATTAAGTAATCTAGTGAGGGTCTACCTTGATTGAGGTCTTAAACGGAAGAGTCTTCCTATTTATCTTTTAGAAGTATTTTGTGATGATTATGGAAGCCCACTTCATATTTAGAAGTATTAAAGGGAAAATGGGCTTAGAAATATTGGGTGATTGACAAGGCTTTGTTGGTATTTTTGTACCTTGGGAAGGGGCAGGTAAGGAATCGTGTGTGTAATGCAAGGTTTGGTTAGAATTGCTAATCTTAAATGACATAACTATTAAATGGAAATCAGTCAATATAAATATATGTTATAGACGGTTTATAGATTTTCCAATCACCAGAACATTGTTCTGACCTCTCCTAATTACAACCCACATGATAGATTTAGAGGAACAAGTCACTGGAGCTGGATGTGCTTTGTTAGAGAGGCCTTCCTTTCTCTCATGCTCGATGTTGATGTAACAATCTGTTATCAAAGGAATACCATTAATTCCAAGATAGTAGTCATAGTCAATATTCTTATCCTGTTATTGTTTCCGCTATGAGTTTGGACTTCCATCAATCTCTGATAATTCTCATGCCTAGTTGCAGGCACCAAATCCAATGATTTGTGCTTTGATGGACTTGGATTTCAATTTTTGTGGAAATTTAGGCCCTTTAATGTATAGGTTGTTGCAAGTTTTGTTCCAAACTCCACTACCCTAAGGAAATTTTGAGTTTTCATGCTAATCAAAGAAGATTCTATGGACTAAACTAGTGGAGTGAGGTTTCAAATCAAATGAGAAAACATATTAATTTTTGTCAAACAAACAGTAAGAAGAGTTGGAGTACTTCATCCTTAAAGCATTAACATTTGCACGATTGGAGCTAGGAAGTTTTATAATTCCATCTCGGTTATAATCAACAACCCCAGTCTTGAATGGAATACCAGTATGTATCATCTTAATATTTGATGGCCAGTTCGGAAGAATAATTCCCTTATCAATCCAAGGCATCAACCAAAACCTGGATCTACTATTGTTCGCAATTTTTAAGGTGGCATGGGGAAGTAGAGAAACCCTCATCCTAGGAATGGCTTTCCAGATCCAGTTAGAGGCGAGTTTATGATTCATTTGCCAAAAGTTTTCAGACGTAAGGTTACGATTTTTGGACCAATCAACTCAAACTGAGTTGGAATTGTTTAATAAGTTATCGAACTGCCTGGGAAGGCAGATATGTTCCATAGTTTAAGGTTCTTAATGTGTAGACTTCCAAGTTATTTTGGCAGTTCAAGCTTACTGAAAGTAATTGGAGCAAGCTCTCTTTTGTGTATGGTACCAGTCCATAAATTTTTTATCATAGCACTCCTTATCATGTTAATGAGTTTAGGTGGGAGGAGGACGGATCTACCCCAATAGACTGACATAGAGAAAGATGGAATTGAGAATGGTGAGTCTCCCAGCATGGCTAAGGAATTTATTTTTCCATCTACTCATAGTGAACATGATCTTTTAATATAGGGGAATACACTGCATAGTTGAGATGGATTTTGTAGCCAGAGACATACCAAGGTAGCTTATATCATTCTAGAGAGGTTGCATTTTTGTTATGGAGAGGCAGTTGTCAATCAAAGCGCGATGACCCACCTTTCTGACACCTGGGAATGTCACTTAATACATCCACATTATTAGTGTACTATTGCCCAAACATCCGAAAGATGAATTGTCATTGGATAAAAATAAAGAACATAGAAAATCTCATAACGAAACTATTAAATAGAACATATCAGTAACATAGTACATAAGGTTATTCTATAACTTGGAGTTATTGGACTTACACAAAAGTACTACAATCAGCTTAGGATGTTATAACAACCTGCCTTTACACAGGTTGGAACAAATTACACATACGAAAACTAAATAAACAGCGGAATAGATGGCTAAGTATATAAAGCCTCCTATTTGGAAGTCATCTTCAAAAGAGCCCATAAAAGACCTGCTACTCTCGAACAACTCAAATATAAATGAGTACCCGAGAGTTTAGAGAAAACAAACAGCTCAGGTCAGATAATATGTTTGGTATGATTAAAACTCTAAATAATAAGTGTGATTAAACCAACTTCAATTTTGATTAGACGACAATACTCTTTGGACCTAAAGAAGTCTTCCATCAATAAACCCCAATAATCATAATAACCATTGAATCGTGGTATAGTAGGTGGCACAACGTTCTCCAATACCATGTATAATTTCTGTAGATTGAAGATGAAAAGATGAGATGTATGGTTCTGATACAAAAATGTTAGATAACGGCGCTTTCAAAATAAAAACACACACTATCACTTTATTTCATAAAAGAAACGCCTATTATAAGCTACAACAGAAACTCAAAGCAACACAAGCCGAAGAACGTAATGACGCTAACATCGACGAAGCAAAGGACAAACGAATCACTCAAAGCTTTCTTAACCCGGTTTAATGCAGCGGTTTCTTCGGTGGATCGGCCAGATCCATCGATGGTTTTAATGGCAGCGTTATCAGGAGTTAGAGAGAATTCAGATTTCAAAGTATCTCTAATACGGGATCCACCAATGGATCTCGAGGAATTCTTTCACGAAGCTGAGAGATTCTTTCGGCAAGAAGATGCATGTTCAAATATGAAATTAAATGAGGTGAACACGGCTGAGGATTGAAGACCATCCAACGGAAGCTCGGATAAAGATAAAGATAGAGGAAAGAGGAAGTTGGATGACGAATCTGGAAATGCTAGGAAGCGGTGGAGAGAGCCAAAGTTTTACACCTACACAGGATTGACTGAGACATAGAATTGATATTCATGGAAACTCGTAATCGCCTTCCCTACCGAAG
Organism: Allium cepa; assembly: GCA_030765085.1. Classification (NCBI taxonomy): domain Eukaryota; kingdom Viridiplantae; phylum Streptophyta; class Magnoliopsida; order Asparagales; family Amaryllidaceae; genus Allium; species Allium cepa. The sequence continues at coordinate 372,856,424 of CM060938.1, read as the reverse complement.
GCCTGCAAGGAGAGAACCCTCAGAACATGCAAGGGCATTAAGAAGGCATTGTCTCTTCCACGATTTGGATAGACATGATACCAACAGGTGCAGACATCTCCTCTTAAAAGAACATCTAAATGTAAAGAATGTATGCAAATAATTAACATCGCGAAGAGTGCTATACTCTTCCCGATGTAATTAAGTGAAACAAATTTGAATGTTCGAATCAATAAGGAAAAGAAAATTTACCAATGATGAGTAGGAGAGTGCAACCCTCTTACCGAAAGTATACCTCTAGAAAATATACTCGAGAACTCCGATGACTCTCGGAAACCTCCAAGATGGACCCCGCCAACTATTATTGAGAATCCAAGTATTTCACATCTAGGTGCACAAATATCCGAACCAAATCCATAGTGGATGTGATAATACTCTAATGAGAGCAATCTCACATAGCTTGGCCCTACTCACTCTTTAGGTTTAGTCATTTCCGACAAAGGATGACAAAGCTCAAGTGAGCAACACATCATCTTAGAGTGACGATAACTTTTAAACGACGAAAAGTCGAATATTCGAAAAACGATTTTCGGTCACATTTTAATTTTTATTTGAACTAAATACATTTATGAACAAATTTTGAAAACCCTTTCACCATCACTAGCCATTATTTTAGTTACAAAATCCATTAATTAGTTATTTAAAAACAAATTAAATATTGATATTTTAAAAGGGTTAAATTACAGGTCATTACACTCTCTCTTCCTTAACATAATTTCGTCCCCGAAATTCACACACAAGGAGATAACTCATAATAACTCAGAAAGGAATATATACATATATCATGAAACCTATAGAAACAGATATACAATAAGCAATTATATCACGAACAGTGTGTAACACCCTATATTTTTAGTAATACTATTTAGAATATTTAATTAGCTAAATAAAATAAAATAATGTAAGATGATTAATAGATTGAGATTTGATTAAAATTTAGGGTAGTCGTGCCTTATTAATGTGTAATTCAAACAAGATAACATGAATAAGATATGATTGGAAATAAGGAAGTGCCAAATGGGAAATAGGATGAACATACGCCCTAAACCCTTAGGAAAACAAAAACAAGTTCATTTCATTTTCTTAAGCAAAAACACCCTAAGGTCGGCAACAATTTTCAATCTCAAGAAAAGATAAGAGCTAGGATTTCAAGAAGAAGAAGTAAATCAACTTGTTCAACATCAAATCTCATATATTTAATCGCAAAGCTAAGGTGAATGGTTACTACATCCCTTTTTTCTTATAGTTTTCAAATATAAGGGTAAACCGAAACGATTTTGCATTATTTTGCCATATTTTTGAATGATTGAAAGTTTATATATATATGCTTGTTGATTTTTTATGCATATTTATATAAGTTTTTATGATATGTTTGATTTGAAAATTATATTAAATGACATCCAAAAGCCTTGCTAATTTGAATGTAGATCGAAAATGATATTTTAGAGATAGGTTTTAATTTTCATAATTTTCTGAACTATGGTGGATTTTTAATAATTTTCTAGTGAAGAAAATTATTAATTGGGTTATAAATTATTCATGGCAAGATAAATAATTATTTGGTTCTGAAATTTACGTACGTTAGAAAACAAATGAAAAGGATTTCCTAGAATTTTTATAGAATTTTCCTAAGTGTTTTGATGAATATATAATATTATTTAAGGTATGGGACTTAAATGTTTTATATATTTAATTATGGAGAAGAGGAAATTTCCATTGATTTATATTAAATAATTAGCTCTAAATTGTGAAGCACTTTTTAATGGTAATGAATAGAGGCAACCAATCAAAATTTTACACGTAAAGCGGGCTAGGTGAAAAGAACTATTTATTTCATGCTTTTAAACTGTTTCATTGCTTTCAGCACTTGCTTTCACCTTGGTTGGCTTTCAATCAAGTCCCTCCACCGCCATCTCCATCGAAACTAATGTGTCTGGTATCAATAAATTGGTACGTAGCGAATTGGATAGGAGGCGAAAGGTATGAGGTCGAAACCATACATTCCGATGAGGTCGAAACGTCACTTTGTTTTTTTAATTAAAATGCGCCTACTTGCTTTCGACTAAATGGCTTTCGACTCAATTGGCTTTCCACTGGGCCAATGGATTTAAAAGAGATTGTTTCGAATAGGTTGAACTTTTGTTTAAATATTTGCTTTCGACAAAGCGGAACCTTTTTTGCTGCAACTTTCAACCTTTCGACTGTATTGGTTTCAAAGGGAAAACTTTGTTTTAAAACTTGGCCACTTCACCCATGCTTTCGAAGGGATGGTTTCAAAAACATCACTTCTTTACTTAGGAAATGGTTTCAAAAAGAAGGTTTTAACTTAAATGTTTTAAAGATCCTTTTTCTATAATTGAAGTATAACCCAAATGGTTTCAAAAGAGATGGTCTAGTGGTTTCGAAAGAAGTGCTTTTGACTTCAGTGGGCTTCTTATCATTTTGCTCTACTTTAAGGCATAATTTAAAAGATTTCGACCGAGATGGTTTTTTAAAGGTTTCAAAGAAGTAAACTTTGAATGGTTTCAAATAGTTTCCACACGTTTAAAAAAATTGAACCCAAAGGCTTTTGAAAGGTTTAATGTTTTAATGCTTTCGAAAGAGTTTTAATTAATGGTTTCGAAGGGGTGGTTCCCTAGGGGTTCGAAGGGGTCAAAAGGTAAGGTTTTTCTTTATATTCGAAGCTTTCTATGAGAAAGGAAGGGATATTCTAATATTTTGGAAAGGCACTATTTAAAGGCTTTTAAAAGGGATGTCTATTATTTCGAAGCTTTTGGAGAAAAGAAAGGGAAGGATTTTCGATGTTTTCAAAAAACAAAGTTTAATGGTTTCAAAAGAGGTAAATGTTTTCATCAACAAGGGGTTGATTAACATATCTATACTATAAAGCAAATCCCTTGGTCAAAGGGTCAAAGTGATGCCTTTTTGGCTATTCCGAAAACAACCCCAGTTACAAACCAACTTCCATGATCTCGGTAAGGACAGAAGAGTCATTCTACCTGTTTTCATTTGGCACGATCACCATCTCTCCTCATTTTTCTCGGTCCCATTACTCCCATCGTCAACCACTCCATACCCTCTAACAACTGCTTCTCATATGTTCTCCCCTTTTCTAATTAGTCATGAGATTCGTTTTTCCATAATCGGTATTTAACCGACGTGCAAGAAGATCGTCCGGCTGGAGGTTGGTCTTTATCTAAGCTTCCTACAGGTACGATGGTTTTTTCTGTTTGCTATCATTTCTATTTTTTTCGAAATCGATGAATGCAGCATTCTAAACTTTCAACGATTTTGCGAAAGACAGCATCTTTAGAAGGTACATGGCAATCAGTATCCATTTATGGTTAGCATAAACCTCACTTTATCATCTTCCAATCGATCCATCAGGAGGAAGCTCGATTTTTTCTTCTTTTGTCAATCTAAACGATGCAAGCCAGGTTACTTCGCTCTACTCAAAGATTTCAACTTCAGGTTTGTATGAATTTTGGTCTGTTTTCTTACCACTTTGAATTCTCCTTTTTTTACTCCGTACTTTCTCTATTCATTGATTAAATTATATTCCTGCCTGATTGTTTAATAGTTTAACTACATTTGATTATTTGATTTTATTGCATTGATTTCAAGTTTTATTGCTTTGATTGTTGGGTTTGATTAAGATAGGGCAACTGATTTTCAATGTCTACATAATGTCATAACTTATTGTAAATTTATTATATAGAATAGAAGCTATTTAAAGAAGATTTATATATGAAAAAGAAAGTTCAATTTTCATTGTGGTTTATAGTTTTTCTCCTTGCTAAGCTTTTAAGAACCTTGGTTTGACAACTTCTTAAAGGAGCTTAGCCTCCAGATTATTTTGTCCACCACTTTCTATATCATCCCTGTAGCAAGTCTATAAGTTGTTATTATTTTTATATACGAAGATATGAATTCTTTCCAATATTATGTGATTGTTAACTGTGTAGTTGAGATGTTACAACTTGATGGATTTAAACCACAGTTAAAGGTTCATGCTACGAGAACGTGCTCTGCCTTTACAGCTACGTTTGTAGTACTGCTGTATCTTTCTGCATGTAGTTCTTCAATAACTAAGGCATGTTCCATCCAAATGTTCTAATTAGCTTTTTTGTATGGTGGTAATTTGAAAGGATAGTTAAGTTTTTTGTGTAACGCAGTGGAGATTTTTTGCAGATAGGAACATGACGACCATATTCATTTACTTTCTAGACCTTACTTAATGTTACTGCTAACCAACTCTACCACTAAAACTTTTGGCATGCGTGCTTTATAGTTTCATCGAAGGGAGTTGTCATTTATGCCCTAAATTAAAGCAGTGATTTATTACTTCATGTTTTCATGAAATAAATGAATTTGAAGGTAATGTGCCATGTTAGTTTTTTGTAGTTAATTGGCATAGTGAACAAGTATGAAAATTATCTTACTCATACATCAAATATATGTATACCGTGTTCTGTAATTATCTGCATTGATGAATTCGTCAGACTAAGTTGCTATCGATGGAGTTAGTACTGATGCATAAGTCAGAAAGGCCAAATGAGATGATGCATCCGTAACAATGGTTTATTTATCTTTATTTTTTTTATCCATGTTTTGTTCTTTTACTCAATAGATCATATGTTATACAAACTGTTGTATTCTTCTTTAGATGTACTCTTGGTAATATAACTCGGGAAGGACAATTAGCTCTTCGTTTGCTATCATCCATTTTCCAAGGTTGGTTTCTTAAATTGCATTCAGTTTTATTTTTATATAAGTTTTCATAAGTCTATACCATTAATTTAGATATTGCATGACACACGTTTGATGAAATGTGTCTGAGATACGTAGATGCAAAATAGCTGAACAAAGACTCTTATAAGTTTTGTTATGATTTTTTTTCGCTAGAATTTTATTTCACCGATGATATGAATTGATAATAATCATAGTTCCATAATCCCCACCAGTAATAACATTTTAAAAATCATCTTCCTATTATTAGTCATCTTCCTTACAATACTTTTCCTTTTATATTATAACAAAATGATTAAATGAATCAATGTTGCAAATAGTTAAATATCCATTGATTTTTTAACATACGATATCGGAAAACATTACCATAATAATGAACGAAATTAATATAGGAATGATAGTATAACATTTCCTTTAACCTCTGTTTAATTTTGGTACCATTCACTCCTGCACTTATGATATTTCTATATTTTCTTTTCAACTTCTCATGCAAGTTACTGCTTTAAGTACGCATTTAAGTAAGTTGTAAAACGACAATATTTTTCATCCATATCTCTTATGAAACACCACATAAAGCTTAACATAATGTATGATATTATGATTTTTATTAAATATCATCGGTCAAAGTAATTATGTCTACACAAACATACATGACATAATATTATGCTTTTTTGTACAAGGAAATTATTAAATCCTTATAATATATCAACGAAAAATGTCCCTACTTGATATAAATTATTTTTTGTCCCTATTTTATTCTTTTCCATTATTCATTTACAGTTCCTTTACTACATGGATATATCAATAAAATAAAATAGTTATGATGAAAGAACAAATTATGAATTAATTTACTTGAAAATATACTAATACTGATGTGCGAATTTAACACATTATTTTTAGAATGAGACTGTAAAGGGGGAAGATGCAAATAAAAGTAACTTATTTTTACTCTCTAAATATTTTAATATTCAATAATGGTTTACTATCTTCCCAGGTATGCTTACTAAATATAGCTATTAAGTTTTGTCAAGTTAACAAAGATGCAGACACTTGATGATAAAAGAGACAAGTGTTATCGAAAACTATAAATTATTAGTAAGTGCTACTGTAGCTATTAAGTCAGGCCAAAAATAACTTTGCCAATACTAACAAGGCTACAAGACTAAAGAGAAAATAAAAAGCGCAAATTTTACCTTCAAAATATTTGAATATTGCATAATGGTCTATTGCCTTTCCTGCTTAAACTTACTAAATGTAGTTTAAAATTGTTATTAAAAGTATTTTCTCTAACTATGCAAGAACTCTAACAATATTAACTCTAGATGTTCACTCACAACCACTTTGTAAATCTCCAATTCTTCTTAATCATACTTATGATTGCACCAGGAGAGTAGTCATTATATTATTAAATAAAAATCAAAATCCATACAAATGTTCGATAAGATTAAGTGTTTACAATTATGTGAGATCATCACTTTGATGATCAGTGAAATGAAGCTGAACAAAACAAATAACAAGTAACTGTAAAATTGTTTGAATTGACAAAAACAGCAGCGTATGTAATATTAAAACTAGCTAATAAGCTTGTTGATGTTGCTGCTGCATGTTGTTATAGTGGTGCTGCTGCATGTTGCGGAGAGACATATTATGGAGAATTTGAAGCACTTCAGACTTGCGACTGGATCATGAAGCACTTTAGAATTTCGAATGGACGTAGAAAAGGATTGCATGAAGGCCTAATGATGCAAATCGGTGATGCTTGGACTACAACGTATATGTGCATGAAGGTGCTGCTTTGGAGATGCTTTGAAGCTGCTTAGATGCAGAAAAGGCGCCCGGTGATGCTATGATGCTGCTTATGTGTTGTATGAAGGTGCCATATACTAAGTAGGCAAGAAGATGCACCGTCAGCTGAATGGCATAGGCCAGAAGATTTGATTTGGACTGAATAATATCTCAAATATATATAGTTTCAAGTGTGTACATTTTTAAGTATTCAACGTTTCAAATATATATTGTTTTGCATTTGTGTATGTAATTTTAAATATATGTAAGTTCCCGTCTTTAAGTACATAAGGCTTCCAGTACATGTGGGTCTCAGATATGTAGGTTTCAAATGAACATATACTGTTGAATATAGAACTGGCTTTGTATATATCAGCTGTTGAAAATATAGTTTCGAATAAGTACATGTGGGTCTCAGATATGTAGGTTTCAAATGAACATATACTGTTGAATATATAAGCGGCTTTGTATATATCAGCTGTTGAAAATATAGTTTCGAATAAGTATAAGCTTGAGATACAACAAGTTTCATATGATTTCATATGCACGTATACTTATTTGATATTTTTATCAAAATTGGCACTTTTATGTTAATACTGTTTCTAGGTTGAAGATTTTGAGCAAAGGTGCAAATCTCTACTACTAATAATGAGAATTTCATACTATGAAAATAGCTCAAAACTATTTGCCATCAACATATTTGATTATTTTTCACACTTAATAATTAATAATTTATATATTTAAGTAAGTTAATAATTATTCGATATCGTCCGTACTGATGGATGTAGATATCCGATATCCAAAAATGATTTCGGATGCAGATGCGGATAAGACACTATCCGTATCCAAAATTATCCATATATATAAAGGCCAATTATGCAGTGGAAAGAAATGACAAGTGCGGCTTATAAACCTCATATATTCCACTTTCTATTTTCTTCTAATATTTCTTACAGTGCAATTCAAAATTTTTAAATATAGGACACAAGGGGTGTATGTCAGTGCAAAACTTGAACCAACTGGAATTAAATATTGATACAATTAAATATGCACCGTTGAAGTAAACATCTACAGCGAATTTACAACTATTATTAAAGATATACACACACATATCTGTGTGACATAACTAGGTTCACGCTGACACTAAAAAAGTGTGACACCATAGGTATTACAACTATTATTAAAGAAATACACACACACATATCTGTGTACATATGTATGTATGTGTCTCTGTGTGTGTATATTTCACTAGCATAACTGTAGCGCACACAGAATTTTCACCCTTCCTTCTTGGCACACGTCCAATGGACGTGCCACCATACTTGTGTGTGTGTGTGTGTGTGTGTGTGTGTATAACATGGCAATGTGATTTTGAGTAAATCATAGAGGATATATATTTTCCTTATATAAGTATGATTTAAAGATTTAAATCAATTTGAAAGAGTTTTTCAAGGAAAATTTAAGGGAAGTTATCCCTAAGTGAAAATGACTCAGATATTAGAATACCTGATGGGACCGGTATAGGGACGCTCCCTATTCATTAGCTATTGGCCCCAGCAAGTTTAGTCCAGAATTCCAGTGTGCAGGGCATTGTCATAGGTAAGACTGAAATTATGATTATGCATAGAAGGAAATATATGTTTGTATACAGATAGGTTATTGGTGAACCCGCAAAACCTATAGGATCAGGTGACCCTGGGAGATGATAAATTAGGGACAGACCATCCAGAAGAGAAATATTTAATATGCAGTTAAGGACAGAACGTCCCGAAGAGGTGTGTCTAATAGATGTTAGATAAATTATGTTAATTTGTCTGTAGGCCCAAGTCAGCCAAAGGTTAATAGTAAGCCAAATAAAACTAAAGTATTCGGACAGATAGTCCATTTATTACCTGATATGTTTGTTTACATAAATAATGATGCTTTATAGTTTTAATCAGTTTTGGTTGCAAGATAAAGGTTTGCAAAAGATATGTTTTAAAAGGATGTTAGTGAAGGGAAACCCATTCTATAAAGCGGCATAGTCTCACTTAACATTAATAACCGGGATGTATAGTACTATTCACACCAGGCTATATGTCTGACTCAAAATTTATGTTTCCCCTTAAACTCTCGGGTGCTCAAAATTGATTTGAGAAAGCCGAGGGTTGAGATTCTTTCAAGTTTAGTAGGGTAACAAAGAAAGCTAGAGGAGAACAGCAGGAGGCTAAGGATAGCTATTTAGGAGTTGCAGTTCTTTGTTTTGTGGTTATTTCCCCCGTGTATGTATTAAGTCAATTATGACTACATGACTCTGATCATCCAAGAGGCATCTTCATATGTCAATCTTGGCATATTTTATAATAAGTATATTTTATCATTGCCTGGGAACGTTTTGGGATTATGTAATTTGAATATGGAACACCTGTTTTGAAATGTAATAGGAAAAATGTCATTCTGAAATCTGTGCTTTGTTTCATGTTCAAGTGCTTCTGCTATTAGATACCATTAACATAGCCATATTTAGTCGTCGGAAGTTAATAGTATGGATGACTACAACATTTGTAGCGCTTAGCTTTGGGCCTCTAGATAAGGGATGTTACACTGTGCATACATAATTCATACAAACAAACAAGCATTTTCCTAACATCAACTTAGGGTAAGAATCCTTAATATAGTCCTCAGTTTCCCATGTACAATCCCTATCATCTTCACTCCACTGAACCTTAACACAATTTATGACATTCGTCCTCAATATTTTTATATCTCGATCGATGATCCAAATAGGCCGCTTAACATTGGTTAGGTTTGGCTGAATTTCCAAATCCTCCTTTTGGGTCGGTTCCACTATTGTTGAAGGGTCACGTACATACTTACATAAATGGGATACGTTAAATACATTGTGCACATTCGAAAGTCTATCTGGTAAATTCATTTTATAAGAAAGTCTATCGACCGATCTAGAATAGGAAAAGGGCCAATAAATCGATGGGTCAGCTTCCCTGATTTGCCAAACCTCACAACACTCTTCAATGGAGAAACCTTCACAAACACCGAATCCCCCGTTGAGAACTCAAGATCCATGCGCTTTCGATCCGTATAACACTTCTTTCAATCTTGCGCCTTTTTCATCTTCCTTTGAATATCGGCTACCTTCTCACTTGTTTCTAAGATCATGTTAGGTCCTAGAACAATCTTATCACCAGACTCAATCCAACACGAGGGAGAATGGCATGGAAGACCATAAAGAGCTTCAAAAGGGGCCATGCTGATACTTGCCTGATAGTTATTGTAAGTGAGTTCGACTAAGGGTAGATGATCTTCCCAAAAACCTTTAAAGTCAAGAATGCATGCATGCAACAATTCCTCAAGATCTGCTTCATCCTCTCTGTCTACCCATATGTCTGGGGAGGTTAAGCTATACTCAACTCGGTCCCTAAGGCAGTTCGCAGTCCCTCCTAGAAACTGCCAGTGAATATTGGATCTCAGTCACTTACAATGCTACAGGGAATACCATGAAGTCTCACAATCTCCCTCACATATAAACTAGCCAGACTCTCAACAGTCTTAGTCGGCTTAATAGAAATGAAATGAGTGCCCTTACTCAATTAGTCGATGATAACCAAAATGCCTTCGTTACCTTTTCTTGACTTAGTAAGTCCATCAATAAAGTTCACAGAGATCTGCTCCGACTTCCACTTTGGGATCTCAATTGGTTGAAGCAATTCAACCGACTTCTTTTAGCCACTCTTAATCTGTTTACAGTTTGAACATAGACTCGAAAAATTCAAAACATCTCTCTTCATCCCTTTCCACCAGAACACTCTCTTTATATCCTTGAACATCTTGGTCACTCCTAGATGGAAAGTTAACTTTGATCAGTGACATTCAGCTAACACTTCACTTCTAAGACCATTAGCATCTGAACATAGATACTTCCGTTCATTCTTAATACTCCTCGAGGACCAGTCTCAAAATTAGAAACATTACCTTTTTGGACATCCTTCTTGAGTTGAGCCACAATAGGTTCTTCTTCTTGACTGGCTGTGATCCTCTCCATCAACACTATCTTGACTTCCAAGTTGGCAACCATTGCAACATTCCTACTCAATGCATCTTCAATGGCATCCTTTCCCAAGGGTATATAAAATATCCAGATTATAAGAAGCGAGAAACTCCAGCCATCTTTGCCGCCTCAAATTCAAATCCTTCTGGTTGAGGAGGTACATTAATGACTTGTGATCTGTGGATAACTTGAACTTTCCACCAAAAAGATATTGTCTCCACATTTTTAGTGCGAAGACAACTTCCCAAAGCTCTAAATCATGCGTAAGATAATTCTTCTTATGTGGCTTCAGCTGTCGACTTGCATATGCATTGACTTTTCCATTCTGCATCAACACTGCTCCCAATCTGGTTCTACAAGCATCCGTGTATACAGTTAACCTTCGCTTCCATTTGGAATTGTTAAATCAGAAGCACTGGTCAGTTTCTCCGTCAATTCATTGAACACTTGATGCATTTAGGTGTCCACCCAAACTTAGCATCTTTATTTGTCAATTTCATCAGATGAGAAGCAATCTTTGAGGAATATTTTATGAACCTTTGGTATATACTTGCCAATCCCGAGAATCTTTTGACATTTGTCGCATTTTTGAACTTTTTCTAGTGTTGAACCGCAACTACATTAGCTGGGTCTACTGATATGCATTCTCCCGAAACTACGTGCCATAAAAACCTAACTACGGATTTCCAAAATCACACTTAGAAAACTTTGCTTTTAGCACTTGACTTCTTAAAGTATTTAGAATGACTCGGAGATGATACTAATGCTCTTCCTACATCTTGGAATAAACAAGAATATCATCAATGAAGACAAGAACAAAATTATTAAGAAAATCTCGAAACACTTGATTCATTAAGTCCACAAAATAAGCGGGTGTGTTAGTAAGTCCGAAAGACATGACCCATGACTCGTAAAAACTATCAGGGATACGAAAATTTATTAAGGGTACACTCTCTTCTGCTACCCTTAATTGGGGAAAACCAATGGCAAGATCCAGTTTAGAAAATACCTGAGCACCGTAGAGCTGGTCAAACATACCGTCGATTTTGGGTAAAGGATACTTATTCTTGGTAGTTCTCTTATTTCACTTTCGGTAGTCTACACATAACCTAAGAGAAACGTCTGCTTTTATAACGAAAACTACTGGCGATCCTAACTTGATGTGCTATGTCGGATCAAACTCTTTTGCAATAAGTCAAACCTTTGCTTCTCTAATTCCCTTCTCCCTTTCGGTGCCAACCTTCGAGCAGGTTGTACAATTGATCTGGTTCCTTGAATCAAGTCAATACTTCATGGTGAGGAGGTAAACGTTGCACTTCATAGAAAATATCCTCAAAGTCCCTAACAATCGGTATATCTTTTATCTTTTCCTTATCCATTTCAAGCGAGTAGAGAAAACTGTTCAGTAACTCATTTGGTCTTTCACAATTTGTATATAAACCAACGTCTCCAATATCACTAAATCTGATGATCCTTTAATCACAATCTACGATCGCTTTAAACTTAGACAATCAGTCCATTCCCAACAACACTCCATAACCCATGAACCTAAGAACAAACAAGTCAAAAGGAAATCAATGGTTTTGATATGAAATAGGAAACTTAGACGCATAGTGTCAAGAATTTTTGGACCCCTAATTGGGTTCGACACACAAAGAGAATTATTTAGAAGGATGGGTTTAAGGTTAAGTCTATCAACAAGATCGATCGAAATAAAACTGTAAGATGCACCAGCATAGAACAATGCTCTAATAGGAATATCAAAAATGGATATGGTACCTTGCAATACCTGGTTTCTTTTTTAATCCATAGAAGTTGATGTTATTTCCTTGATAGCAAAAGCTTGTCCTTGGAACCTCTTCTTTGGGAAGCGACATTCATTCCTCGTGTGTCCCAACTAGTTGTAGTTGTAATAGGAGACAATTTGACATTGATTTGAAAAGCGACCCATCTTGTTGCACTTGAAACAAAGAATGTTGACTAAGTTGGGTTAATTCTTCTAAGTTATAGTTCCATCTTCGGGTTTCTTTCTTGCCCATTGCTTCTTCCTTTTAAACTTACGCTTGAAATTTAGCATGTTTACAACTGGGACAACAAATAAAGGTTGGGCACTAACTAACGTTATAGCCTTTTTCACTCCTTGCTTAATAACCAAAGCTTCAAACCTCAAGGCCATGCTGATCAGATTGGTAAAGGTACCATTAACATGATTGATTATCTCACGATGGAATTCTAGCCTCAGTCCATGAACAACCCATTCTTTTGAAGTGACATGCCTATTAATCTTGGTCTAAAGCAAGACAATGCATTTGATCGATGCTTATATTGCACCATTGTCATATCTCCCAGCTTCAAATCCATGAAACTCTAAAACAACTTAGTCCTCCCCGCCTCCGGAATAAATTGAGCTTCAAAGACTTCCTTAAATTGAGCACAAGTAAAATCTTCCTCTAGGGTATTAACTGTCACCAAATCCCAACAAGCCATTGCTGACTTTTAGATCTATCATGACATCAGCAATCTCTTCCTTGCATCCTCCGACTGAAGATCCCCAAATATCCTTTCATAAGAACAGAGCCATGTCTGAACTCCCACAATATATTCATTTCGAAAAAACTGCTTACCATCCAAAGCAATATAATTTTTGCATACCGTAGCAAAGTTCTATGGCAGTTGAACTTGTACTATTGCTTCTTCTACCAACTCTACAACCAATTAATAAATTTTAAATATAGTTAATTAAATTAATTAATAAAAATTAAACATCATTTAATAAAAATGCATAAATAATTTAAAACATTATTAAAGGAAAGATTAATTAAATTTAAACTAATTAATTAACTGTAAAAGTCATTAATTAAAAAGGGTTAATTAATTTTAAACACCATTAATTAAAAGTGATTAAGTAACTTTAATCCACCATTGTTAAATAATTAAAAACTTTTAACATCATTAGGTAAAATGATTAATTAAGTTCAAATATCAATAACAAAGCAGTTAATCAAATTTAAACTCATCGCTATTAAGTTAATTAATTAACCTTAATCCTCATTAACTAAAATGATTACTTAAATCTAAAAATCATTATTAAAATGGTTAATTAATTTTAAACTCATCATTATTCAAAAAAATAATTAACGTAGTAAAACAAAACCCAAGCTAGAGAATAAACCAAAAGGTTGCAAAGATATAGTATTTTACAAAAATACCGATATAGAGGTAGTCGCTATACGGACGCTTCCATAACTACTTTCATGTCATTTGATTTACGTACAAACATCACATCATGTAACATAAGCATGGCATATACACAAAGTAAGCAACATTCATGAACAAAAAGAAGGGATCACATAAACAATTTACTTTCTCTTTGCATCTAGTTTAAGCTACTAACTAATTACTAAAAATGTCTACTTTTATGAGTATAAACCAAAGTAACAACATATCATTCGAATATTATCAACTAGGCAACTAATATAGTAATAAGATTATGAAGAAAACAAATTTCGAACTTTTAGTTTGAAAAGGCGAGCTTTACTTACCGAACTGTCCACTAAATCAAATAGAACTTTCACTAAATCCCGGATCGGCCTAAGATCTTGGTTTTCTTTTGGAAAGACTTGATTTTTGTGGGCTAGGAGGCAATATGGTTCGGCCTAAAACTTAGATTAGCTTGGCCTAAGTAGTGAAGAGGTTGTGTGGCCTTATTTGACAAGAGAAGATTTAGGAAATGAATTATAAGATTTTAAACAAGAGTTTTAAGAGTTTAGAATGCAAAAGATTTTATTTTTAAAACTTTGGAATAACCATAGAAGCCATGGAAATTTTCTTAAGATTATAAGGAACAAAATTTGAGTTTATAAAATGAGAATGAAAGTGATAAAAAATGAGAAGGAAATTATGAATTTTTTTAATACTTTATGAGTTAACTTGTTTACTAAATGCGATAATGTATCTACCCTCCATAGATGCCTTGCTGCCCCATCACCCTTGTCTCCCCCTCCATTTCACATGTCCAAACATGCTCCCTCCCTTGCTAACATGCATTCAAAACCCAAGTGTACTTATTTCTCCATATGTTTCTTTTGACGTAAATTTTTTTTTCGTATTTTATTTTTCATAAAAGTCACACCATAATTTCATAAGCCTAAGTATATATTTATATTTCTAAAATGTTCTATCTTATATATAAATGAATGTGAAGTTATTTACACTAGAGTGCATAATGTTTCTGGTAACTTTTAGATAATCAAAATTCGATAATTCAAAAAATAATTTTCGGTCACATTTTCGACTTTTCTCAAACCAAATATTGTTGTAAACAAATTTTGAAATCCCTTTCACTATATTTAACAATTACTTTAAAGATTTTACTTTATTTATAAAATCCATTAATTGAATATTTAGAATAAATTAAATATCCATATTTTAAAGAGGTAAAACGACGGATCGTTACACGAAGGATCAACAAGCCCAGTAATCAGAATATGAGACTTAGAGTGATTAATGTGGAGACCAAAAAATTTAGCAAAGGAGTCTAAAATATTCATAATGAAATTGAGGGAACTAATGGAAGGCTTGGTAAAGATGATCTTATCATCAGCAAAGGCAAGGGATAATCAGAGTATTACTGCATTTAAGTTAAAATGAGAAGTTTTTCGGTATAACTCGATGAAGAAGTGCTTGGGTAAGAGACTTCATTATGATGATAAAAAGGTAAGCATAAACGAGTTCTCCTTGGCTTAAATCCTTAGTTCCTTTGAAGTGGCCTGCCACATCCCCTATCTGAAGGCCCGAAGCTAAGCGCTACAGATGCTGCAGTCATCTATAAGATTAACTTCCAGTGACCTAATACGGTAATGTTAATGGTATCCATAATATTAGAAGCACACAAATATGAAACAAAATCACGGATGCCAAAAAAACAATATTTTTGATTACATTTCCAAAACATGTTCCATATTCAAATTACATAATCTCATCACTTTCCCAGGTTCAGATAAAATACAATTATTACATAAATACACCAAGAGCGACATATGATGATGCCCCCAGGAAGACCAGAGTACTATACATACAACACAACAGAATTAATCCAAAATAAAACAGCAACTCCTAATTAGCTATCCGTCAACCACCTGCTCGTCACCGGAAGCTTTATTCACCAACCTTCTAAAATTGTAAACCTTAACCCTCAACCAACTCAAATCAATTTTTGAGCACCCGGGAGTTTAAGGGGAAAACATAAACTTCAAGTTAGCCATAAATCCAGGTGTAAATAATACTACACATCTCGGTTATTTGATATTAAGTGAGACCACGTCGTTTAGCGGAATGGGTTTTCCCTCACTAATATCCTTTTAAAACATATCTTTTGCAAATGATATTCCTGCAACCAAAACTGGTTAAATATCTAAAGCAATATCATATGTACATATCAGTTGTCAAATGGACTATTTGTCCATATACGGTAGTTTTGTTTGGCTAACTACTAACCCTTGGCAGACTCGGACCTACCAGAAAACATAAAAATCTAACATCTGTTAGATACTCCTCTTCTGGATGGTCTGTCTTTACTTACTTCTCCAGGTTTAACTAATCTTTTTGGTTTTGCAGGCTTACCAATAACATGTCTTTCCATTTAGATTCCTTTTGATGTGTAACATAATTTTAGTCTTACCCGTGACAAAACCCTACACGCTAGAATTTTGGACCTATTTTAGCTTGGGGCTACTAGCTAAAGTTTAGGGCACGACCCCATACTAGTTCATCTAATATTCTAATTTCTGAGTCATGTTACTTAGGGTTATCTACCCATAAAATTTTCCTTGAAATATTTTCTTTCAAATTGATTTAAACCTTCAAAACATTCTTTAAACAAGGAAATTATTTATATATATTCTTTGCTTTACTCAATTCACCTTGCCATGTTCCATATTCTTTACACAAAACTCGGTTGATGAAAATGTTTAAACTTTCAAAAGTACCCCTTTTGAAACCTTTGATAGTATCCCTTTTGAAACCATTGGAAGTACGCCTTTTGATAAAAGTCAAACTTAGGTCGAAGGCTAAAACATACCTTTCAAAATCTTACCTTTCGAAACCATTCATATTAATCTTTTCGAAAGCATTGAAAAATATCTCCTTTGAAAGCTTTAAAACCTTAGACATCATATCTCTAAAACACTTAAATATTGACATTCGATACAATTAGAAAACCTTTCCTTTTAGACCTTTCAAAACCATTTAGGAACCACCCCTTAGAAACCTTTCTTTAAAACCTTTCGAAAGCATTAAATCATCAAGCTTTTCGAATGCATTTAGGTTCAATTTATAACATGTGGAAACACTTTTCGAAACCATTAAAACTATCTCTTTCGAAACCATTAAAACTATCTCTTTCGAAACCATTTGGGTTCTACCTTTTATAGACCAAAAGGACCATTAAAAAATTTAAGTCAAAAGCATTCCTTAGTAAAGAAGTATTAGTGTTGAAACCAACCTCCCGAAAGCATTGGAGAAGCAGCTAAGTTTTAGAACAAAGTGTACCTTCTGATATCATTGACATCGAAAGGTAGAAAAGCGGCAGCTAGGGATTTCGAGCTCATTCGAAAGCATTTACTTAAAAAAAAGGTGCAACCCATTCAAAAACTTTCCTTTGAAACATTTGAATCAGCCAAAAGCCAAACAAGTCGAAAGCACTTCCTTCGAATGAAAAAGCAGGCTCATAATCCATTTAAAACAAAGCATGCTTTGATCCCCTTAGTATCTTTGATTTCTACCCAACGTCTTTCCGCCTATATCCAATTCACTACGTACCAAGTATCTGATACCATGTGCATTGGTTTCGATGGAGTCGGAAGCCAGGTGTCGAAAGCACTTAGAAAAATTCTACAAAAATTCTTGTAAATCATTTTTAATATGTTTTCCAACATATATAAATTTCAAACCCTAACCCAATATAATTTGGCTGCAATTAATGTTTAACCCAAAATAGCATTTTCTTCACTAGAAAATTCATGTTAAATCCACATTAATTCAGAAAATTATGAAAATTAAAAACCATATCTAAATTATCATTTCTAATCTAAATATAAATTTACAAGGCAATTAGATGTCATATAATAGGTTTTTATATCAAAACATACCACAAAATCTATGTGAATTAGCATAAATCATCAACATATGGATATACATTTTATCATCCAAAACATGACAAAACATTTGCAAATAATTCGTTTTTCGCACTAAAAACCAAAAATCATTAAAAACCTGAGATGTAGTCATTATTCACTTTGTCTTTTTGATTAAGGATTTGAGTGTTGAGAGTGGATTTGATTTTTTAATCTTCCTTCCTTAATTTATTTATCTTCTTCTTGTTTTTCCTTTAATGGTGGTCGGCCTCAATGATTTTAGTTTGTAGAAATGAACATGTAAAGTGGATGAGTGTAAGGGTTGAGGGTATAATGTTGTGCCCTTTCCTATTTTCCTCTCTTTTTTTAAGTTCAAATCCCCTCTAGTTTATTTGTTAACTTGGCATGACTACCCTTTTAATAACAAATCTCAATCCCCTATTTGTTATATTATATTATTTAATTTAATTAACTAAATATCCTAAATAATGTTATCAAAAATTAGGGTCGTTACATACTCCACTCCTCAAAGAATTTCATCCTTGAAATTACGATAAGGTACACAATAAATCAATCAAAAAGGTAAAACATACCATCAAACAAATCAGGATAAGCATCTCTCATCCTATTCTCAGTCTCCCAAGTACAGTCTCTCTCGTCCTTACTCCACTAGACTTTGACTAATCCGACTGTCTTGTTTTTGAGCCTCTTGTCATCTTTTGTGACTATGCGAACTGGCTTTCTAAATATAGTCAAATTTGGCTCTACGAATAAGTCATCTAACACAGTCGGTGATATAATAGTATCCAGATCTCAAATACACTTCCTTAGATGGGAAACATGGAAAACATCGTGGGCTCCTGCCACACTGCTCGGTAACTCTTCTCTATATGCGATTTTCCCGATCCTCTCAATAATAGGAAATGGTCTAACGAACCTCGGTGCCGGCTTCCCTGGTTTCCCAAATCGAATCACGCCCTTTACAGGCGACACCTTGATGAAAACATGATCTCCAAAAGAAAAATCTAAGACCTTCCGCCTGTCATCCGGATAACTTTCTACCTAGATTGAGCTTCCTTCATTCTAGCTCGAATTAACTCAACCTTTTCTGCAGCTTCTTTAACCAAATCTGGACCAAGAACCAACCTAACCCCAGTCTCTAACCAACAAACTAGATATTTGCATTGCCTTCCATACAAAGCTTCAAATGGTGTCATCCCTATACTAGCCTGATAACTATTATTATACGAAAACTCCACTAGATGTAGATGGTCTTCCCATGATCCCCCAAAATATAGCACACAAGCTCATAAAAAATCCTACAAGACTTTGTTAACTCTCTCCATTTGCCATTAGCTGTGGATGGTAAGCGGTACTCATCTTGAGCTTGGTACCTAAGGTATCCTATTGACTCTTGCAGAACTCGCTAGTGAATAAAGAATCTATATCACTCACTATACTACTCGGAATTCCATGCAGTCTAACTACATTCTTCATAAAGGAATTCGCTTACACATGTGCCATTCTAGTTAATTTAATTAGAATGAAATGGGCATTCTTGATCAACCTATGCACAACGACCCATATGCTTTCATTTCCTCTATTAGAACCTGACAACCCATCCATGAAACCTATATAAATAGAATCCCACTTCTACACTGGAATGTCCAAAGGCAGAAGCAACCCACTTGGCTTCTGATGTTCGGCTTTCTACCATTGGCAGTTCAGACACTGCTTCACTCATAGGCCTACATCCCTCTTCATACCTTCTCAGAAGAAACTTCTTTTCGTGTCCTAATACATCTTAGTTCCGCCTGGATGAATAGTGAGCTTCGAACGATGCCATTCCTCTAAAACTTCCTTCTTAATGTCTCCCATATTTGCATCCTCTAGCTGTTTAGAAGCAACCCTTTCGATCATAACTGGTCGATCTTCCAATCATGATAACAAAGGAGTTTCTATACTTGAACTACCCTTAATTCTCCACTGCACTTTGCAAGTTGCTAACGCTTCCAAATCTTTCCACTCAGCTATCATCTCTAAAATCACATTCTAGTGTTTTCTACTAAGTGCATTTGCAACCTTACTACCTTTTCTTGATGTGTGCTCAATACCGAAATCATAAGCAGCTAAGAACTCTAACCACCACTGCTGTATCATGTTCAGCTCCTTCTAAGAGAATAAATACTTCAATGACTTATAATCCGTATACAACTCAAATCTTTCTCCTAAAAGATAATGTATCCACACCTTCAGCGCAAAAATCACTGCAGTTAACTCCAAATCATGGGTTGGGTATCTAACTTCATACGGTCTAAGCTGTCGAGAAGCATAGGCAATTACTCTACCCCTATGCATTAACACAACTCCAAACCTAGTCCCACATGCATCCCTGTACACCACCAAATCCTAATTCCCCTCCGGAATAATAAACACAGGTGCATTAGTCGATAAGTGTTTCAGCTTCTGGAATGCCTCCTCACACTTATCGTTCTAAACGAACTTCACATCCTTTCGAGTTAGCTTGGTCATTGGTGCCACTATCCATGAAAAATCCTTAATAGACCTCCGACGGTAACAAGCCAATCCCAAAAAAAACTTCTTATCTCGGTCACCATTTCCGGCCTCTTCCAACTATTCACGGCCTCGGTCTTCACTGGATCCACTGATAACCCTTTCTCAGAAACTACATGGCCAAGAAACTTCACTTCTTCTTCCAAAAATGACACTTCAAGAACTTTGCCTTTAGCTGTTGCTACCTCAGTGTTTCAAGCACTACTTTAAGATGAACTTCATGCTCTCTTTCATTCATAGAGTACACCAAAATATCATCTATGAAAACCAATACGAACCTACCTAAGTGCTCTTGGAAAATTCAGTTCATCAAATCTGCAAAGAAAGTTGGCGCATTAGTCAGTTCGAATGGCACACTAACTATTCGTACGATCCATATCTAGTTCTAAATGTCGTCAAAGGAATACTATCCTCTACCACTCTAAGCTGATGAAAACCTGTTGCTAAATCTAACTGTGAAAATATCTTGGCTCCAATCAACTGATCGAACAAATCATCAATCCTAGGCAATGGATATTGATTCTTTATCGTTTGCTCCTTCCACTTACGATAATCGGTACATAACCATAAAAATCTATTTGGCTTCTTAGCAAACACTATGGCTGCTCCCCAAGATGAACTACTAGGTCTGATGAAATTCTTTCCTTCCAAATCCACCAACTGCACCTCGAGCTCCCTCATTCCAGTAGGTATCATCCAGCTTGGTGGTCTACTAACTAGTTTTGCTTCGGGCACCAAATCTATTTGAAACTCAATGGCTTGTTTCAATGGCAATCCTACTACGAGTTCAAAAATATCCATGAATTATCTAACCACAAAAACTCGATTTGGCACGTCTTCTATCTCCAAAACATCCAATAAAGCGTTCACCTCACAGATAGGGATTTCTATGGTATATACAATCCTCTCTCTATATTCTAGGTGTCTAAGCGATATTTTCCCAACATGGCAAAATATCCTAGCATCGTACTTACTTAACCAATCCATTCCCAAAATAATTTTGAACCCTACGAAATCAAACACATGCAAACTACAAACAAAGTATGACCTAACAGGTAAAACTCTAGGTGGTCACATCTCATCCCAATATTGCATACCGTCCTATCGGATTTGTGATCCTTAAAGAAGTAACTAGGTATAAGGGTTCTAGGTTAAGCTTATCTACCAAACAACGAGATATAAAAGAATGAGATGCACTAGTATCAAGCAGAACACTAACCGCCATACCAAAAATCCTAAGGGTACCTTCCAGCACTGCTTTCCCTTTTTTCCCTACCGTGGGTCTCGAGGTAGCTGGCTCCAATGCATATACTTTTCCATTTCCATCCTTAGCAGGCTATTTGCATTGGCTCTTCTAATGACCCATCTGACCGTTGTTGAAGCATTTGATATTCTTCTTCCCACTCACTTTCTTTACCTCTCCAAAACAAAATTCATTCACAAAATTCCCTTTCTTGTCACACTTAAAACAGACAACTTCTGACTTTCCTTCTTCACAGCTCCACCCTTCTGGACTCCCTTCTTAGGAAAGAACTTCCTTTTCTAACTCTGCCCCACTTGGACCTCCTTTGCATTATTCTTCTCGACAAAAGCAATCCTTTCCTCGTGTCTTAGAGCCATCTCTACTACAACATCATAAGGATCCCCGATATATGGTAATGTAGCCCTAGCCAATTTAGGTTTCAACCCTACAATGAACTTCTTGTTTCTCTAAATCATGGTATCCACAGTATCATAACCATATCTTGCCGACTCCTCAAACTTTGTAGCATATTCTAACGAATTCATCTCTCCTTGTTCTAACTCGGTAAACTTTCCGAGCAAGGTAGACTTCGCTATCACAGACACGAATCTCTCCTCAAACCTCCTCTTAAACTACGCCTATGTCATTGTTCCTTAATCCACTCCAACCGTCATACTATTCCACCAATATAAAGTCGGTCCTTGAAGCTCTCTCAAAGCGAGCCTTCTTGTATGCTCATCACTAAGCCCTAAATCTGTAAAAATCCTCCCACATTGCAACAACCAGTTCTCCACTTCTATGGCGTCTTCAGTCCCAATGAATGGTTTTCCTCCCAACCTAGCATATTCACTCAAAGCAGCATGATTATTGACTACTAGAGCTTCCTAGACTCATCCTCCAACTACTCTAGAAGAAACCCCCGCTTGCATCATAGTTACAAAAAAACTGATACATGGCTCCTTTATCAACTTGCAGGACTTCAGCATCAATATTTCCAGCTCATGCCTAATCTTGGTTCCATCTAGTATTAATTCTGGCACTCCCATCTACAGCCTTGCTTCCTCCTCCAACATTTTCTCTTCGAGAATCAATACCTACGTTCGAACCTTCATGAGATATAGAAAAATAACCTAATAGGGATAATAGACTAGATATAAAGCGCATACTTCTATATAGAAAATACAAGTATGTTACTATAACGTTATCCTTACCCCAATCTTATCGCTAATTCCTTAGGATTATATTTTCAAAAATCATCTTTTTAGTTAAAGTTTTCATAAATCTACGCACTGATACCAAATTGTCAAATCCCCTTGCTGGAGGCCCAAAGCTAAGCGCTACAGATGCTGTAGTCATCCATAATATTAACTTACAGAGACCAAATACAGTAGTGTTAATGGTATCCATAATATCAGAAGTACATGAATATGAAACAAAATCACATATTTGAAAAAAAAGGTTTTGATTACATTTTAAAAACATGTTCCATATTCAAATTACACAATCCCATCACTTTCCCAAGTTCAAATAAATATAGTTATTACATAAGTACGCCAAGAGTAACATATGATAATGCCCCCTTGGTTGACCAGAGTATTATATATACAACACAGCGGAATTAATCCCAAGTATAACAACAACTCCTAATTAACTATCCTTCAGCCACCTGCTCATCACCAGAAGCTTTATTTGCCAACATACCAAAACCTGTAAATTTCAACCCTCAGCCTATTCAAATCAATTTTTAGGCACCCGAGAATTTAATGCGAAAAACATAAACTTCAAGTTAGACATAAAGCCTGGTGTGAATAATACTATACATCTCGGTTATTTGATATTAAGTAAGACCACGTCGCTTAGCGAAACGGGTTTCCCCTTACTAATATCCTTTTAAAACATACCTTTTGCAAATTATAATCCTACAACCAAAACTGGTTAAATATCTAAAGCAATATCATGTATTTGTTCATCTCAGTTATCAAATGGACTATCTGTCCATACACGGTAGTTTTTCTTGGCTAACTACTAACCCTTGGCTGACTCGTACCTACCAGAAAATATAAAAATCTAACATCTATTAGATACTCCCCTTCTGGATGGTCTGTCTTTACTTACTTCTCCAGGTCTAACTAATCCTAGTGGTATTGCAGGCTCACCAGTAACCTGTCTTTCCTTTTAGATTCCTTTCTGTGTGTAACATAATTTTATTCTTACCCATGATAAAGCCGTACAAACTGGAATTTTGGACATAATTTAGCTAGGGGCTACTAGTTAAAGTATAGGGCGCGACCCCATACTGTCCCATTTGGTATTCTAGTATCTGAGTCATTTTACGTAGGGTTATCTACCCATAAAATTTTCCTTAAAATCCTTTTCTTTCAAATTGATTTAAACCTTTAAATCATTCTTTAAAAAAGGAAATTATTTACATATATTGTTTGCTTTAGTTAAACCACCTTTCCATGTTACATATTCTTTACACAAAACCTTGTTGATGAAAATGTTTAAACTTTCAAAACTACCCCTTTTGAAACCTTTGGAAGTATCCCTTTCGAAACCATTCAAAATACCCCTTTTTGATATAAGTAAAACTTTAGGCCGAAAGCTAAAACATAACTTTTGAAATCATACCCTTCGAAACCATTCATATTTATCTTTTTGAAAGCATTGAAAAACATCTCCTTCGAAAGCTTTAAAACCTTAGACATCCTATCTTTAAAACATTTAAACATGGCCTTTCAAAACCATTGGAAAACCTTTCCTTTTAGACCTTTTAAAAACATTTGGGAACCACCCCTTAGAAACCCTTCTTTAAAACATTTCGAAAGTATTAAAACAACAAGCCTTTTGAAAGCATTTGGGTTCAATTTATAACATGTGGAAACACCTTACGAAACCATTAAAACTATCTCTTTTGAAACCATTTGGGTTCTACCTTTTATAGAGTAAACGGGTCATTAAAACATTTAAGTCGAAAGCATCTCTTTTGAGAGCATTCCTAAGTAAAAAGTATTGGTATCAAAACCAACCTTCCGAAAGCATTGAAGAAGTGGCTAAGTTATAAAGTGTACCTTCCAATACTATTGACATCGAAAGGTAGAAAAGCGACAGCTAGGGGTTTTGACCCCATTCAAAAGCATTTACTTAAAACAAATTGCGCAACCCATTTGAAACCTTTATTTTGAAACTTTGAGTCAGCCGAAAGCCAACCAAGTCAAAAGCATTTCCTTCGAATGCAAAAGCAAGCGCATTTTTAATTTAAAACAAAGTATGCTTCGATCCCTTCGGAACCTTTAGTTTCGACCTAGTGCATTTCTGCCTATATCCAATTCACTACGTACCAAGTATTTATACCATGTGCATTGGTTTTGATGGAGTCGGAGGTGGGGGCAAGGAGTCGGAAGCTAGGTATCGAAAGCATTGAAACAGGAAAATGCATGTTGATTTGACTTTCTAAATTAACTCTTTGTACCTAACCTGCCTTGTTTGTCAAATTATGATTGGTTGCAAATTTTTCTTCTCTAAGAGTACTGCCAATTTCTAGAAATAACAATTTCAATTAATTACATAATACCCCTTATCCTTTTTATAAATTTATAAAATATTTAAGTCTCATACCTTAAATAATTTTATATATCCATTAAAACACTTAGGAAAATTCTAAAAAATTTCAGTAAATCATTTCTAATATGTTTTCCAACTTGTATAATTTTCGGACCCTAAGCCAATATAGTTTGGCCGTAATAAATTTTAAACCCAAAATAGCATTTTTTCACTAGAAAATTCATATAAAATCCACATTAATTCATAAAATTATAAAAATTGAAACCCATTTCTAAATTATCATTTCTAATCTAACTTTAAATTCGCATGGTAATTGGATGTCATATGATGGGGTTTTCATATCAAAACATATCACAAAATATATGTGAATTAGCATAAATCATCAACAACATATGGATATACATTTTTTTATCCAAAACATGGAAAAAAATTTGCAAATAATTTGGATTTCACGCTAAAAATCGAAAACCATTAAAAACTATGGATGTAGTCATTAATCACCTTAGCTTTTTTGATTAAGGAGTTGAGATTTGAGAATGGATTTGATTGCTTAATCTTCCTTCCTTTAATTTCTTTATCTTCTTCTTGTTTTTCCCTTAACGGTGGTCGGCGTCAAAGATTTTAGCTTATAGAAATGAACATGTGAAGTGAATGAGTGTAAGGGTTTATGGTATAAGGATGTGCCCTTTCCTATTTGCCTCTCTTATTTTAAGTTCAAATCTCCCCTTAGTTCATTTGTTAACACTGGCACGTCTACTCTTTTAATAACAAATCTCATTCCCCTAATCGTTCTATTATTTTATTTAATTTGACTAATTAAATATCTTAAATAATGTTACCAAAAATTAGGGTTGTTACATAGCCAACTGATTGAGCATTGATCGAAAGGTAGTATCTAACAGAGGAGATGCATTCCAATATCCAAGAAGAGAAGGAAAGTAGAAATTTCATTTGATTCCTGATATTAGAAAAGGCTAGGCGAATCATCTAAGTGAATCATTACTTTTGAATATATATCACAATCTATTATACATGCATATCCATAAACTATTTAATTAACTTATTTAATTATTTTTATTAATCTTATTAATAATAATTAATTTTGAAATTAAAACACACAGACACACACATATATTCAAACAATTTGAAAATTTTCATTATATTTTAACTTTTATAATGTATATGTTTTATTTTGAATTTAAGTTTTAAATTTAAAATCAATGTTTTAAATTTTCAAAACAATTTTGAAAATTATCCAAAGGCCCAATTCAAATTTGGTCTTTTCTATCAAGGGAAATGTTTGGGCTCACATATCTATTCGGGCCAAGCCAATAGCCAGGTGGGTTAGAGTTCTTGATTATACAAACTCAATCGTTCGGCACTACCTTTCTAGACACCCCTCCGATCTTGGTTGTGAGCTTAATTAGTTAGCTATAACATGACTAAGTTAGACGGCGTAAGCTATTGGCTCTAATACCATTATTGGAACTAGGCCAGCCCATAGTGGGGAAATTGTGTAAATTTCAAAAAAAATTACGTTTTTGGATCTTCATGGGGCTTGTGTAGTCTAAATTTATTTAGAACTTTTCTAAATATCTTTATGAATAAAATTAGTATTTTATTTTATTCATAAATAATGTTTTATTTTGTATAATTTATATTATATGGTATATATGTGTATCATGTATACATATATGTGTACAAGAACGTGAAACGTTATATAATGTACATGGTTTAACATGCCCATATATAGATGTTAGGATTTACACCGTAAATGACATGAATGCCCCTTTTGTATACAAATATATTGTCTAAATGTATATATGTGTGGGTATATTTATGTATATAATATGTATATATATATAATTGTTTATATTACGATGTATTATTTCTAAAATAATATTTAAATAATACATTTATTTAGAATTATATATATATGTATGCATAAAATAAAGTTAGATTGTAAAATGCTTTATGCATTAAAATACAAAATGGATTTGAATATATGTACGAAATTTATGTGGATATATCTTCGAACGTAATAATGGATTTTGAATAATATTTTAAATATTTTATTGATATATATACTTTTAAATATATAATAATGTGTATAACATATACATACGATAATTATTGTCTGCCAAGATTTAAAAATAATAATTATTTCATTTTGGATTTTATATAATTAAATGAAAAATTATTTTCCAACGAAAAAAGACTTGAAAATATTTTATTATTTCCAAAAACAAAATTGATAATATATTTTATATAAAATTTTATATTTATATTTTATATAATTTATAAATATATACATGTGTGTATGTATTTATTAATTGCATAAAATAATTTTATATTTAATTAAAGGTTTATATATATATTGTACGGATTAAATATTTATATATAAATTAATTTTTTAAAATCAGTGAGTATATATAAGTGAGTTGAATTTTTATTAAATATAAAACATATTTATATATGTTACTTTCTGATGTATTGATTTTTAATCAAAAGAAAACTGGTTAAAAATGCATTTTAATTTTGAATTTCTTTTTGTAAACGTAGTCATGAGCAATATGATGTATCTACATATTTATATATATATACACACACAAACACATTTAAACAACCATGCAATATGTAACAGTACATCGATATACAGATTTATATTCATTGCTAACTAATAAACATATAATATAATAATTAAATTAAACATTAATAAATTAGAAATACACCTTTCACTAATGCCTAGAATTTGCACCTTGGAACGTTGAAACTGGCTGCTTGAATCAAATTCTAAGTCCAGAAGATGCTTGTTACCGAACATCTTTACCATCAACGATAAAATCGAATTTTAGATTTTAGATTTTAGTGTTTGAATTTTAGGACTTGAAGGGGGGCATGGTCAACCTTGATATGCACCAATAGAAGAGTGAAAATGATCTTTTCAAAGAAGGAAAAAAAGGATTATATAAAGAAAAGATAAAAGAGCAAAAGTAGGATATAGATCCTTGTTTTCCTCTTGCCTATTCTCTCCCTTTAACCATTCCAAACCCTCTCCTTAAGCCATTAAATGGCTGACCATAATTTTCCAGCCTAAAGCCTCCTACACCAAGCCCTATTGGGGTTAAAACTATCTCAAGCCCGAACAATATTTTTTTCATTAAATATGATTTAAGTGCTTATCAATATCATATATCGATTGGTGTTTATATAACTATTATATGCACAATATTTAAATTGTTCAACAAATATCAAATAAAATTTTATAACTAATATTCCATAAATATTAATTAATTTAATTAATTTATAACAATTATCATTAAATCAAATAATTTGGTAACATGAGTATTTAACGTTTTGGTTGTATTACACTTAGGTGTAAATTTGGCTAGCGGTTAATATCGAACAATTTGAATACTGATGTTCGTATTTCACTTGCAGGTGGTGTGACATTATGGTCAAATTTATCGCTTACTTGGTATCAGTATGATCCAATTTGTTTTTATTAAGCGTTATTTGGGAGTGATAATTATGTACACCAATTCTCTATGTCAAAACTATATCACCTGGGACTTACGGAATTTGGTAATGGTCAAAATTTCAATATCGTCCATATTCAACTCTATGGTCCTAATACAAAGTCCTTGCTTCAATAATAACACTTATGATTAAACAAACTACTTTAGCTATAGATTTTGGCTATGAGTAGACTTTTGTTGACTATAATACTAAACTCATATGACCAAGGAGACGAATTCTCTCTTGAATAATATTTCACTTCCAACACTTCCATTCATCCCAACTGTAGTCATTCGATGGAAGTTGTTCCATGATAACTATAATCAAAATAGAGATTTAATATTTCAACAGTATTCTCAAGTCAAGACAACTGTGTAATTAGTCATGTTGATAATCTATGTTTGATCTTAGCTATATTAACCAACGGAAAACTATCGAGTGAGTCATTCCATGGTTATCTAATAAATGTTAGTACATAACCTCTTGGTGCCTCCAGCGGTCATCGGTAATATACTACACAATATTTGAAAAGCATTACGTACTATAGTCTTAACGGGTGCATTGATATCCAACCTCGATACATCTTGACTAAGAATATTTAAAATGATGTGTTTATTATGTTATGATACAATATTCATGAGTACAGTTATTTTTAATTACTCTCACAAACACACCATTTATGGATTTTCTGTTAAACATACTTTAATTAAACATTTAATTATCTATAACAGAGTTTTGTAACCGAGAATTAATTACATAGATAATAATTTACAATAAATTTAAAAATTGCCTCTAGGGCATACCCCTAACTCTATAAGACCAGAAGACAGGAAGCATTGAAATAGTAAAAGTGTTCGAGGAAATGAAATTCCATATTTCTTGCACTGAAGTTGAGCTATTGTATGGCAATTCAGGTTGGCCATCAACAATGTAATCAATTGCATATGCTCCTTGCAATATTAGAAATAAATTAAATTCTGATTTCAATTTAATTTTTTTTAAATTAATTGATTTATAACTTATATGAATACAAGTATAAAATCAATTTTTAATTTGTTCATAACCTTTAAATTTTAAAATTTAAATATAAATTTTTTAGTTCCAATTATATATATTATTCATAATAACACAATGCGGTTTTTATACCATTGATGGATTGGGTGCATCGGATAGTAAGGTAAAAGGAGGAAATTTCGATTCAATTCATTATGTAGTGGATTTATTATAGTGTTATCATGAATAATGTTGTAAAAATTAAACCATATTTAACATTTTATTGAATCGGTTAGCTTTGAATTCTAATTTTATCATATTATCATCGTAAAAGATATAAATTTCAAATAATAATGTTATTATTATTTGCTCAAACCTATTTCACAAGATAATTTACTGTTAATTCAAATATTATTTATACAATTGTAAATTTACTGATAAAATAATTTATCATATATAATGAAATGTGTGTATCTCATGCACTACATAGGTTCGTAAGTTATTACTTTTATGTTTGGTTATATTAATGTAGGAGAGAAAATATGTCATATTAAATTACACATGATGATACCTTGAGATGACCATTTATAACTTTAGATGTTTTATTTCATCTATGCTGAAAAATATAATTTTTATAATAAATTGATATTTTTACGCAATTTTCATGCAAATTTGACGTTTTATGGTATTTCAAAAAGTCCATTCAACTAGGAGCATAATGGTCCATGTATAACATAAAGTGTTTGATGTTTCTAAACAACGAGAAAATGTATATATTATGTGAATGTTTATGATGTAGTTTATAGTAATGGAAAATTGAGTGCGTAATCCAAAGAAAACATATTGCAAGGATTATAATGATTTGAAGAGAGAAGAATTTTTTTGAACATGTTTAATTAGCGTAGAGAGTAACATTTTACACTATAATAAGCGTGAATATAAAGTCAAAAGTCATGTTTATATATTTAATTTTGTCATACATAAATGAGTGCATTTATAAAAAAATAGCAAACTTCATATCGGAGTACATATACATAGAATAATAAAAAAACACAATTGAGCCACTATTATGGATGGTGCATTCCCTGTTTATCCTTTGGCATGGCAACCCTATGTGCTTTAGATGTTCCTATTGTTCCATATTTATGAGATTCTGCAATAAATTTTTTAAGCAAGGTTAATGCTATCGATGGGTGTGTAAAATATATAATTTGTATTAGTATAGTGTATGACACATTGTAATACTAAAATAAGAATTAAATGTATAGAAACTATCGTTGTAATATCATATATACATTTTATCCTAAGGACATTTTCAAACACGTTAGATGTCTTCTTCCTTCTTTCTATGATTGTTGTAGTAGAACCTCTAGCTATACAATGTTCATAGCAGTTATCTATTCTTCTATAGGAAGGAGGACAGAGATTTGACGAAAAGTAGCAACATATAATTAACCATAAGGAAAATAAGGGTTTGTCAATCGATACACATGTACTTCACTGACTGTTCATGTGCTTTGTGTTGAAATGGTGCCAGCGTGCAACGGGTTAAATGGGCAAAATTTAAAAAAAAATGCCACTTTGGATTCTATTGGGCCTGTGAAGTTCAAATTTATTTTAGATCCAACCTAAAATAATTTTAAATAAAATTATTATTCTATTTTATTTTATTTATAAATTAAAGTTTTTTTTTTATTTTATATTTATGTTTTATCATATAAACATGCATATCAAATACACAAGTGTGTGTATGTGAACGTGCAACGTATACAATGTACATGGTTTAAGATGTCCGTATATAAGTGTTGGGATTTACACCACAACGAACTTGTTTTTACCACCTTTTACATATGTGTTATCTAATATATATATATATATATATATATATATATAATTCAATGTGATATTGAGTTATATTTATAATAGTATATATAATTATGAAATAATAATATTTATAAATACAAATTTAAATAATTTTAAATTTAAATATATATATTCAAGTTTCATCTTACAAATATCTTTTAATTTAAATATTTATAAATGGATTTTAAATATGTTTTAATTTTGAAAAATTTAAATAATAAATTATAATTTAATAATATATATATGTATTTGCAAAAATAACTTTTTTGAATATATGTCTGTACGTGTGTGTGTATTTACACACACATACATATTGCTGACCCAAAAATTGGACCAACACTCTGGTATGGATTTGAAAGCACCAGCCCTGTCCTGACAGAGCAATATCATAGTTTATAGACATAAAGAAAGAATAGTAAAAGAGAGTAGACAGGGAAATTTTATAGTCGTTCAACTGTTAATGAAGCCTACGTTCATTTTATAGTTTTATTGTAGACCGATTGTTATTACAATAGATGTTTGGTTACAAGGCTTTGATTATTTTCTAGCTAGACTAAATCTCCAGAATTGGAATCCACTAGAGAATCATAGTGTATTCCTTTGGAGATTGTTGTGTGGAGCTGGAGAGTGAAGAATAATTCTAGCAGAGCTTTAGCAACCAGTCCGAAAAAGATCCTTCTTATGTTGCAGGTTGGATGGTATTTATATGGATCAAAGATCTTCTGTGCCAGGTCATGCTTTCATAAACTTGCAAATAGGTAATAGACGACCTAAGGAGAGTTGGACTTGCAAAACGAATCAATGCCATGGGTCGCTAGCGACCCATAGACTTGTCTCATTTGCGAGCCAATGTTTTGCCTCTTTTCTTAGCATTTCATAGCTTGTTTGGTTGAAGGCTTGAGGAGAGGCATGGGTCACTGATGATACGACCATATAGGATTTCTCTGGAGTTTGGAATTGGAGAAGTTTCCATAGCCTTTTATCGTTGTTGTTATGTTTTGATGGCAAGGCACTAGTTGTTTATGTACAGCTACCGATTAGACTAAAGGAATGCTGATCTCTCGGCTTCGTTGATCCCAAACGTTGTCTTAGTCGTATAGTTTGGCCCCTGTTGATCCCTTGTCTTAGCTTTTCTAGTTAAGTCCTAAACCATTATGTCTACACAAGGTTGTTTGTTTTCTATTGGCTACTGCTGTGTTAAAAACCTGTATAACATTTACCCCCTGGAGTACGTATTCGTTGTAAACAAGGGGCGTGCTCTAGAAGTTATCGCTCTCAACATCCATCCGTTGATCTCCAAGTGATTGCATTAGAGATTTACGAATACGCTAAACCAATGTTGTTGGTTGTCTTTCTTTGGTCCTGACTGCTCCTGCTTACCTTAATGTATCACATTTCGGCTCGCAGTTCTCATGGCATGCCTTGGAATAGTGGACAGTTGTAAGAGATCAAGTTTGAGAAGAACATGTGAATTTTTCCTTCCTATTTCTCTCATCTTTTCTTTCATCGTTATTTTTTTTTATGTTAATGGGTCGCTAGAAATTTATAAGGAGATGGATCGCTAGCAACCTAACTGCAGAGGGGAATTTTTTATCGTTATATATATATAAGTTAGGTCGAGTTGCCTGCGACCCGTGATGCGTCGAGTCGCTAGCGACCTGATGACTTAGGAAAAAATCTTTCTTTTGCTTGTCTATCAATACACGAACTGACCCAGTTCCCTTCATTCGAACCAAGTTACCGTTTCCCCTTCAAGCGATCAATCCTCTGTGCAATTCAATTCCAAGCGATCCAAGGCTTTGTGCGATCCAACTCATCACTTCTCTTGCACTCATTCACTGTTGATTTGATTCAGGCTTTTGCCTAGTTTGTATAACCCTAGCTGACCTATTACCCTGCTCGAATTCAAGACCTAGGTCGTTGCTAACCAGTTGCCGAGCTACCAACGGATCGCCACCTTCTTGGGTCACCACCGATCCATTCATAGTTCGCTGAATTCAATCCTTGATTCTTCCTGTGCCTTAGAAATCAGTTAGAGGTAGGTTTGTGAATAATGCTCCTAAATTTTAATTAACATTATTCAGGATATTTAATTGGATAAATTAAATAGAATAATGTGAATAATTAGGGAGATGAAATTAATAAATCCAATGGCCGTGTCTTAATGAATGAAATAAGATACACTTAATTAAATTAAGAAGGAGGAATTTCCTAAGGTGTAAACTTGGAAATGGGGCAATATTTCTTAGTATAAATATCTTCCTCCACTTTCATAAAATTTCACTCTCTCATTCATAACTCCTCGCCAAATTTTGACTGGCCAATAAAAGCTCCAAGAAGAGCATAAATTGAAGAAAAGGCTAAGGATTTAAAGCTAGGAAATTATCTCATTCTCCAATCCACTAATCAATGTGAATAATCATGTTTGTCATCTCATTTTCCTGTGTTAGGATCAATTGTGGGTTATACTTGATTCATGTTTGTGATTTTGGTTTGGATATATCCATCTAAACCTTTTTTGGATAAGACATAGGTGTTTTAAATGAAAATGGGATAACTAAAGCGTTTTTGATCGGTTTTGGTTAAATTTCAAGTTGTTTTGATCTTTATATGCTTTGAAATTTTAATATGTCGAAGTATATGATTTATCTGATTTTTGGTGATTTTTGGCGATTTTCCTTAGTGATTTACTAAGGTAATTAAATTATTCAAGCCTAAAGGCTAAACTGCAAAAGTGCCTTTGAATTAGTCAATTTGAAGGGAAGGTTGCTATTCAAAAATTTAATTAGGGAAGAAAAGTAGTGTTTTAAGAAAAATGTTAACTTTTATATACTTTTTACTATTTGCAAGTACAGGAGAAGGCTCCTCAACCGATCAAAATTAGACAAGCAAGATAAACATCACTTCAGTAGGCCTAGTTCTGCCTTCAACTCCAACAAGCACGCTTTTACCCTTTCGACGACATCGAAGGGTACCCTTCGCCTACGATGGAAGTTAAACAATTACCCTCCACCTAAGTCGAAAGGTAGGCATGGTGTCGAAGGGAAGAGGGGTGAAGGGATGGGGAGGCTGCTTCCTTTGCTTTTAAATAGAAACATAATTGCTTTTGAATAAGTTGAAGGGAGATTCTTCGACTCTATCATTTTATAAAAGACTAAAATTTAATATATTCAAGAAGGGGTTTCGATGGGGATCTTCGAATGTTTAAACCTTCAAAAGAATTGTTTTAAAATGTTTTCTTAAAAGGTGTTTTAATCCTTTCGACTAAGTCGAAGGGATGCCTTCGACAAAGCCGAAGGGAAAGAAGGGGAAGAAGAAGGGGTTACTTTTGAACTTCTCATTGTTTTTAAAGTAAAATTTTTAATACCTTTTAACAAAGTTGAAGGTTAAATCATCTGACAGGGTCAGAAGTATACTTTTGAAGGGTTGGTTCCAACATCAACACTTCATTGTTTCTGAATGGTTTCGAAAGGTTTGATTTCAAATGGCTTGATTTCGAAAGGTTTGATTTCGAATGGTTTTGAAAGGGTTACCTTCAATGATTTAGAAAGGTTTTGAGTTTCAATGATTTTGAAATATTTTGAGTTTCATTGATTTCGAAAGTTTTTGAGTTTCATTGCTTTCGAAAGGTTTATAAATGGTTTTATAAGGGGGATACCCCAGGCTTTCAACAAAGTCGAAAGGTAGATTCTTTCAACTAGGTCGAAAAGAAACCTTCCGACATGGTCGAAAGGTGAGACGTTTTGACAAAGTCGAAAGGTATGGTTTTATGGTGCTTTCAAAAGGAAGGCTTTCGAAGGGGCTAACTTCGGATGTTTATTTGCTTTAGAATGGGACTTCATTCGAAAGGGTTTAAAGGGCTATTTTTAGCCATTTTTCCTTAAGTAAATTTTTTCTAACTTGAAGGGGTTACTTCGAAGGGATATAGCATAAAATACTTATTTTGTTTGAATATGTAAGGGGGATCTTATATAAATTTGATGTTATTAAACCTTATGGACATCGAGATGGGTTTTATGTTTTCGATACATAGTTTGGGGTTACAAATAAAAGTATGCTTTCGAAAATATACATTGGGGCTATCAATGTGTTTTTATTTGATTTAACCTAATTGGGGTTACCAATGGGAATAGGTTAAACAGGTGGTATACTTGGGGAAAATAAGTAATCATGGGGATTATGAATTTTTATAAATAATTATGAGGATCGTGATGTTTTAATTAACCAAGTGATCGGTTCTTGGTTAACCTAGGAAAACCATAAGATGTGCAGTGGATAGCCCATATCAAATTTCTAAAGAGAAGAATTTTTTTGAAAAATTGGCTAGCCTTGGGATTTGGCACCCGAGGATTCATAGTCATCATAGGAACACTATGTAGTGTGCAATGGATAGCCCACACCATCTTTTATAAAACAATGTACAATGGATAATCTGGATTTATTTTAAATGGATTTGGGATGGATAGTACTATTAATTATGATGGATAGTGATTTTAAAGATTTCGGAGGGGAACTCTAATAAAATTGCTTTTGGATGGGATATCTAATAAATGGATGGATGTTATATTCAATACATATGATTTATGGCTTTATTTCATTTTATGTTAAGACTGACCATTTTGGTTGCAGGGGCATAGTAAATGATTTTCATGTTTTGTTTTGGATACTAGTGAGGGAAAAACCCATTCCGCTAAGCGGCATGGTCCAATTAGATATCTATTTATGATAAGAGATGATAGAGGATTATTTATACCAAACTTATTGTCCGACTCGAAGTTTGTGTTTCTCTATAAACTCATGGGTACTCAAAATTAATTTGAATAGTTTGAGAGTGGGAGACTTTCAGGGTTTTGGACGAATAAGCTTTCGAAGTCGTGCAGGAGGTAGTGTTAGCTATATAGGAGCTATTTTGTGCTTTCCGCTATGATGGATAGCCCTCACCATCCTAGGAAAACTATAAAGTTGATATCATTATTTATTTGATCATCATAAGGGGACATCTTTATATATTACCCTTATCCTATTTTGTACACGTATATGTGATCTGAACGTGGTTAACGTATGGGATTATGTAATTAAATCTTTAAATTGTAATTTGCATGAAATGAGAAATCCTGTTATTGGAAGTTTAAAGTTTTTCATATTCATGTGTTCCTGTGTATCAATATTAACTATGCCGCATTCGGGCACCATGAAATAACAACTATGGATGACTAAGCAGTTCGTTTTGAGCCTCAGAAGGTGGAATGTTATAGTTTTCCTAGTTGGTTTGTTGATTTTTTGTAATAATTTATCGACAAGTATCCATTTACTATGTTGATTTCAAGATGCTCGAGTTGATTACGGGTTTGATGGGTCGAGATAGCCAATAGGGTCTTGAGTTTCTTCCGAAAACGACCATTGGATTGTGGTCCAACACTTGAAACATTTTGCTACCTTTGTCCGTTAAACCAGAATTGACTCCCGTCTAGTTTTAAAGCTGTTATTGCACATCACGCACATTCACTAATCGATCTTGATTTCTTCTAAGGACTCGGACTTATCTTCTTCATTCGTTGCACGTTCAGCGTTCGGCGTTCCAATGAGGAGAAGATTTTTCCATGTTGCTTCGGACAACGGATCCATTATCAATCATTAATTGATAAGGGTAAGTGCACAAGAAGTAGACACAAAGATGCAAAACAAACCGACACGGTATGTTCTTTTCTTCTTCCACTGTGAACGAACTATCTACATGGGATAGAGCATTTGCAGTTTACCTAGCATTGAGTTTATCCCATATAGATAGCACACTGCACTTGCCCCAGTCCGCACTTGAAATCCGAAATGTCGATTACAAGTTAATATCTCTTCGGAATTCAAGTGTGATAGGGGAAACTTGTGAATTTAGGATAGATATATCTGACCATTTTCAGACGCGAGTTCTATTATATAGAATGAAGCAGCCATCTACATGTAGTAAGTCAAGCAGGCGAAGTCCGGCGCTCTCCGAAGCTGAATCATCATCCACATCGCAAGCTCAGTACAATCAATTAGTTCAGTTTAGGCCGATCGAGGACCGCATGCCTCCCAACTTTCGAGTCCTGCTTAATCCACCTAAAAGAGATTCGTTAGTGGTCTCCGCCAAGGTTCTTCATAATATATGAACATAGCATGAGATTCCCGAAAAGATGTGCGTCTACCGACTCATTAATAGGGACATTAAATTTGACACGACGCCTTCCTGTTCGGGCGATATCATGCCAGTAGTTAGCTTGGTCCCACCTATAACAGCCGATGTCAGTCCGATTCCACCTGCGACAGCCGTTTATTCTTGTTTGTGATGACATCATAGGTCCTTATTAGGGACACACAACACATTGCACTTGGATTACACTTATTTCCATCTCTTTATATATTAGCTCAGTTTATATCATGCTTCTGAAACCTCTTATGTGTGCCTCATTCTAGGTATGATGAGGGGACGAGGCGTTTATGACGACTTCGAAGACTATACTAATTCATAGTGGTACCCCAAGCGCTCCTCTAGTCGCCATTAAGTTTGAGAGATGGGGGAAGAATACGGGTGGAGGAAAGAACTTGAAGCTGAAACCCATTGCCAGGAAGAGAGAGATATCGACCTTGTTCATATAAAGGCGGGTATGAGAAAAGAAGATCTCTTAAGGAAAGAGATGAACTATCAAAGAAGTCGATGTTTGATTACCGTGCCCATCCATCAGAACTTGCTTTAAAACACAACTCCGCTTCACAAGAAATTCCCATCACTTCTGCCCCGATTCTGCCCCTAGCTCATATTTCATCCTCTTTCATTGTTACCGCCGCTCCTAGTTCTTCTTACCCCCATCGAAGGCCTTCCTACTTTCTTCTTTCAGGTCCCCCTAAGCTTAAGGCAGTGCTTCCAGATTAGTTCTTTAAGGGAGTTAAGTTTGATCTGGATCTCCACTTTTTCACAGGGATTCTTTCATGCCTCATCTCCAAGCTATCCAAAACGACCTAGAACAGGCCGAGAGATGGGAGAAGCTCTGTGTAACAACCCGAAATTTAACCTATAATAATTAATTCATTAATTAATGAAATAATAAAATAACTTTGTGAAATTATCATAATCGAGCCATGGGAGTTGCACCGTCGTGTCCGTTGTAATTTTTTGGTCAATTTTAATATATGGAACATCGGAACCAGAGCTAATATGAGCTAGAAACAAAATAAACAAGAAAAGGAAATATATATATATATAGGGCCAGGTCGACCAAGTGGTCGACCAAATCGAGCCCTGGGTTGACCGGCCGGTCGACCGAAAAGGAGGGGCGGTCGACTCGCCTATGGGTATGAAATGAAGAAAATTTTCTTCGTTCTAGAGGTTTTCGAACACGTATTTTTCATTCTTTAGCCCTATCTGGTCCCTTCGTGCGTCCATCCGACTGCTCCTATTCAGCCTATGATGTGGTTGTATCCTATTCAATCTCCAAATCCAACGGTCTGAGATCCACTTCTACTCCTGTATATAGAACCCTAGGCCTAACAATTTTTCTCATTGTAGATTTACTTCGATTGGGTTCACCTTTTCCGAAAGGACCATAAAAGAAATAATTTTTCAAGGAGAGAATCTTTTTAATAAAAATATTTTAATACCCTCAAGTGGATCCGGGAAGATCAAAAGGGAAGAGCTTAATACCACAAACGAGTGATCGTAATTATTTAGATTTTTAAGTAATTTAAAATAATAGGGTTTCCAATAATTGCAGTACTACGATTTTTGGAATAACCATTTTAGCAGTTTATTTATAGTTTTTAGAATTATTTTTAGTCTATTTCTTTCAGTTATTCTTTTCAGTTAATTTTAGCTTACATTCGTTAATTATAGCTTTTCCATTTATTTATAGTTTATTTACAGTATTTTAATTTATTTACTGTTATTTATGCGTTATTTACATCCTTTTCCTACGCTTTGAATTTTTCTCTGTTTGCGCTAAATTTGTCACAAACCCCAAGTATCGTGCAAGCACCAAGTTATGAATATAGATCAGCAATATTCCAAACACAAATCTCAGATCAAAGCAACATTAAGTGTAATAATTCAGAAGTAACAATCAGCAACACGAGATTTATAGAGGTTTGGCTATCTCCGGCCTACGTCCACTTCAAATGATAATCTTTTATTGATTTTCCTTGCTGGTTAAAGATGATTACAACAATTACAATGGAGAAATTCAAGTAAAACAGTTGTGATGAAGTGTAGAATTGAATCTGGCAGAGTCTGGACGTCGAATAGCCAAAAGATCCTTCTCTGTAGGCTTCAGTGGGCTATTTATAGGTGTAGGAGGCTGATATCACGCTCAAACTTCGGGAGACTCCTTTTGGCATGTGAGTGGGCCCACGCGATCGATCCCGAAAAGTTTCGACTCGTTTCGTGATCGATACGAACCAATTTCGTATCGATCAAAAAATGGACCAATCGAGCTAAAACTTTGCAGGAATGTTCTTTAGCTTGTACGTAAGCTCCTGTGAAAATTTTGTAGCATTTGGACCTGTGGTTTAGGATACATGATCAATGCAATCTTGTGTTCTTTGAAGGATGCCGATTTCGAACCCATGATTTCGTATCCATCCTTTTCGTATCGATCAGAAGCACGTGCGCGAAGTGACGTGGTGCGAGTTTCCTGGATCGATCCACTTTGTGTGCCGAGTTTGACCGAGTTATTCACATCTAAAGCCGAAGCTTCGCTCGTATCAACCATTCATTTGCATCCATTTGTTTCAGTCCTTATTTGAATCGGTTATCGATTTGCCATAGCCCTTGCTCGCATCGATTGTTATTGGTGTACTGCGTATCGATCGCGCTATTGACACGAAGTGACCTCGTTTGAGTATAATGGATACGAACAAGGACTCGTACGCTATCGATTCGAATAACCACGAACCATATGGATACGAACTGAGTTTCTGTGATTGGTTCGAACTGGGTCTACCCCTGATCGATAAGAAGTGTTTCGACTATGATGGATACGAGCTAAATCGATACGACGCTACCACTTCTAGATCGATGCAAGAGTCCAATGCCGGATGGATTCGAACATCATCGATTCGGACAAAACTCTAGGATGGATACGAACAACATCTTTTCCCTGACTTGTATCGATCATATCTCAATCATACGAACTCCGATTGACTTAAAATTTGAAACATAGCCTCTTCTAGTCCTGCTCATCATCTCCAATGGATTCCGTCCTGATCGGAGCTCGGACAAATTTTGACGACATCGATTGCAGCCTTGTTTCCAAACGATCTCCAATCCTGATATCCGTTCTTCCTTGCCAATTTGTTGATATTCCAGTATTGACCAAAAGGTAGGACAAAATTTGCCCCCCAAAACATGCCTTGTGATAAGAAGGTGTGTTTTGAATAGTTCAGAATCCGATATCCAAAGTCCATAGCCATACAATCCGAATGCATCGTTCTTGATTGCTCCGAGTCGATGCTTGATGCCAAATCCAGTAACCAAAGCCTTTAGTCAATTCCATACCCATCTGAAGTCGATAGCCGTGTCCTAATCCATCCTTATCCAATAGCCAATAACTGAATTCAGGACCTCTCCGGGTCGATGTCCAAATCCGTAACCTCTTCGGGTTCTTGCCAAGCGCAATCCACACCTGACGACCATGGTCCAGTGTCCCTGGACGTTGAGCTAACCTCTCCGGGTGCTTGCCAAGCGCAATCCACACTTGACGACCGTGGTCCAGTGTCCCTGGACATTGTACAACGCAATGGCTTAAGTTCTAAGCCGAATCCTGGTCACTTCGGACCCTTGTCGACCATAGTCTATACTCGATGACCTGAAACAATAGCCAATAATGTAGGGCCTAAGTCCTAGGCCGAATTCTGGTCTCTCCGGACCCTTGTCTAGCATAGTCCATACTCGACGACCTGAATAAGCCAATTCGCCACATGCGGACGAAGAGACTTACCCCTTGCCAGATATAATCCATATTTGACGACCATTTACCGAAAACCAGACAAAGATCCAATCAAAATCCAATTCGAAATCCAAATCAAATCAGAAAATCTAAAATTTGAATCAACATCCAAAACAGAAAATAATCATCCGAACAAGAATCCAAGCCAGAAAGCAAACAAAACACGGAGTTCAAACCAAACTCCAAAATCAAACCAGAAAAACAAGTGTCCAATCCGAAAACAAAAGACAGATTTCACAAACCATAGCATCGCGGTTTATCATCATTCAGAGAATGCCTAGGAGCTATCTCTTTCCCATACATGAGTAAATGACTTTGCCATTTGCCAATAACTTGCTACTTATTTCATATTATCCCAGTCAATTGATAACCAATCGACCATCATCCTTGGGTCTCACACCATCATAATTTGAGGCAGATGGTGGTTGCTCAAGCTCCACCGATGCATTCCGAGCCCCAACATACTGCCTCAATTGCCCATTCCTCACATGCTCCTCAATTATGTCCTTCTAGTGCCTGCAGCTGTATTGTGTCCTACCAAATTATGGAAGAGACAGTGCCTTCCTGATGCCCTTTCACGTTCAGAAGGTTCTCTCCTAGCTGGCCTTCGGTAAGGAAGGCGATTTCGGATTTCCATGTATATCCTCTCCAGCGTCTCGTTTAATCCTGTGTATGTGGAAAACTTTGGATCCTTCCATCGCTTCCTAGCTTTTCGTGAATCGTCATCCAGCTTCCTTTTTCCTTTATCTCTGTCTAAGCCTCTGTTGGATGGTCCTCCACCCTCAGTCGCATTCACCTCCTTTAACTTTAAGTCCATACATGCGTCTTCTTGCCGAAGGAATCTTTCAGCTTCGTGAAAGAATTCTTCGAGATCCAGTGGTGGGTCTCGTATTAGAGATACCTTGAAATCCGAATCCTCT
Organism: Allium cepa; assembly: GCA_030765085.1. Lineage (NCBI taxonomy): Eukaryota > Viridiplantae > Streptophyta > Magnoliopsida > Asparagales > Amaryllidaceae > Allium > Allium cepa. The sequence goes on along the minus strand of CM060938.1, from coordinate 372,814,023 downwards.
TTGACTCCTGACACTGCTGCCATCAAAACCATTGATGGATCCGGCCGATCCACCGAAGCAACCGCCGCATTGAATAGAGTTAGGAAAGCCCTAAGTGACTCATACATTCTTTGCTTTATCGACGTTAGCGTCGTCACGTTCTTAGGCCTCTTAATATGTACCCGAAATTGCCTCAAAAAACTGTCCACCAACTCCGTCCATGTTCTGATAGATCCTTCCTTCAGTTGCCTAAACCACATCGCTGCGATATCCGTCAGGTATAGGGGGAAACATCGGGACATAACTTCCTCTAATGCCCCCGACACTTCCATGTGTCTGGTGTATCTCATCAAGTGATCGGTTGGGTCAGCCTTGCCATTGTATACTTCCACGCTAGGTAGCTCGAACTCGGGTGGATTCCGAGCCATCCTGATTTCTCGAGTAAACGGACTCTTGTTCACTCCTTCCAAATCACTATTGGTCAAACCTCCATGCATAGTTCTCCTAATAATCTTAGCTAATCCAGCATTGTCTTCCAAAGGTTACCCCCATGCCCTTGAGGGAACTCTGGTACATATTCTTCGTGCGGCCCATTAACGTCAGCGCTCGCTCTAGCCTGTTGGGCTCCATCCTAAGGTCTTCCAGTGTCAGATCCTACAGGCCTGCCCCCAAGCCCACGTTGATTGCCCTCTGGCTCTGTATTCTGTCCTCCATTGAGTTCCGCGACCCTAGCTCCTTGTTCCACATTCGCAGTCACTGTAGCTGGTCCAAGGTTCTGCATACTCGCTGCTCTCATCTGTTCGAAAAAGTTCAACAGCATCTCCTGCTAACTCTTCATTATTCTTTCATGCATTGAATTTGCCAAAGCCTCCATCTCATTCCTGGTGATGTAGATTGAAGCTTGTCCTTCCCCAGCTCCAGAGGATGCCTCTTGACTCTCTCCTTGTTGGTTTCTCTCAGCTCTTTATCCTCTACTTGCTTGTCGGGTCATTGTTTTCGAAATCTAAACTCTTCAAGCTTTTCAAATCTGAAATCTGAATCTGGTGTAGCGGGTGCTAGTTGTTCTCGGTGAAAGCACCAAAGTGTTTGCGTCAAAATTGGTCACAAACTTCAAGTATCGTGAAAGCACCAAGTTATGAATATTAATCAGCAATATTCCAAACACAAATCTCATATCTAGGCAATATTAAGTGTAACAATTCAGAAGTACCAATCAGCGACACAAAATTTATAGTGGTTCGGTTATCTCCAGCCTACGTCCACTTCAAATGATAATCTTTTGTTGATTTTCCTTGCTAGTTACAGATGATTATAGCAATTGCAATGGAGAAATTCGAGTAAAACAGCTGTGATGAAGTGTAGAATTGAATCCGGCGGAGTCTGGACGTCGAATAGCCAAAAGATCCTTTATCTGTAGGCTTCAGGGGCTATATGTAGGTGTAGGGGGCTGATATCGTGCTCAAACTTCGGGAGACTCCTTCTGGCACGTGAGTGGGCCCACGCGATCGATCTCGGAAAGTTTCGACTCGATTCGTGATCGATACGAACCAATTTCGTATCGATCAAAAAATGGTCCAATCGAGCTGAAACTTTGCAGGAATGTTCTTTAGCTTGTACGTAAGCTCTTGTGAAAATTTCGTAGCATTTAGACCTGTGGCTTAGGAGATATGATCGATGCAATCTTGTGTTCTTCGAAGGCTGCCGATTTCGAACCCAAGATTTCGTATCCATCCTTTTCGCATCGATCAGAAGCACGTGCGCATAGTGACATGGCACAAGTTTCCTAGAACAATCCACTTTGTGTGCCGAGTTTGACCGAGTTATTCGCGTCTAACGCCGAAGCTTCACTCGTATCAACCATTCATTCGCATCCATTTGTTTCAGACCTTATTTGAATCGGTTATCGATTCGCCGTAGCCCTTGCTCGCATCGATTGTTATTGGTGTACTGCGTATCGATCGCTGCAACTGCTATCGACACGAAGTGACCTCGTTTGATTATAATGGATACGAACAAGGACTCGTACGCTATCGATTCGAATAACCACGAACCACATGGATACGAACCGAGCCTCTGTGATCGATTTGAACTGGGTCTACCCCTGATTGATACGAAGTGTTTTGACCACGATGGATACGAGCTAAATCGATACGATGCTACCGCTTCTGGATCAATGCGAAGAGTCCAATGCCGGATGGATTCGAACAACACAGATGGATATGAACAACATCTTTTCCCTGACTTTTATCGATCATATCTCAATCATATGAACTCCGATTAACCTGAAATTTGAAACATAGCCTCTCCTATTTCTGCTCATCATGTCTAAACGATTCCGTCCTGATCGGAGCTCGGCCAAATTTTGACGACATCGATTGCAGCCTTGTTTCCAATCGATCTCCAATCCTGATATCCATTCTTCCTTGCCAATTTGTTGATATTCCAGCCTTGACCAAAAGGTGGGATAACATCTTCTATTTTCAGTTCACTTTTATTTCTCTCTCTTCTTCGCGTATGGATTAGAATAGATGAAACGCGATTATGAACTAAAATTATAGAAATATTGAAATAACCGAAGATAAGATATAAATTGTAAAGGCTATAATATAAATGTAATTAAGACTTAAATTAAGCCTAGTTATGATATTAATGTTAGAATTTGACTAATTAAAAGATAATTGGCTGAGTTCTAACTTAAAATTATAACTAAAAAGAGTATAAGATGAAAGAATCTTATTTTTACACTTAGACCTTGGGTTAAGTAATAAGCATGGTTATAACGTAGGTTATAATAAGATAAAGAATAGAGTGAAGCTTATTTTAAGACTTATGATAAATTAATAAGCAAAGATCGCAAGAACAAAAGTAAAGACTTATTTAAATAATTTATGTAAGTTAATAAGCAAGAATTAAAGTAGGACCTATACCAAATAGCATTCCCTTATTATTTCCATGGACACGGTGTTTCACATAATCCTGAAGTGAGACGAGGGGCACGCTTATGCTAATAATGGTAGTAATTGCTCAATAAGTAGAAGTCCAAATCATGGGGATTTGGGTAAGGGGCGCAACTAGGTATTGTTTGGATGACGGGTTAGAACCAATAGCATTTCCCCTATTTTTATGGACACGGTGATCTCACATTAGCCTAAAGTGGGATGAGTGGCACACCTAAGCTGGAGCTTGAGGTAATAAGAAGACCCAATAGGTGGAACAATAGGTAACATGAGCATGGTGGCGGTTACGCCTGCGACTTCCATTCGAATGTTCGATAATCGTTATGAGTTCCAAGCGCTTAGTATGTGCGCCTTTCGTAGGCACCATTTCCTTCTGTGTAGGGAGCTATATAACGTCTAGTCCACGGTAGATACTTTATGTGTCATTCGTAGACACCATTTCTATGTAGGTAGTTATATAGCATCTAATCCGTAGTAAGGTCTATGGAGTAGCAGGCAGATCAAAGGGTAGAATTAGGATTTCAACCTAATTATAAGGTTTAGAATTCATCCTAATCAAAGAAGCTATTAAAGACAAATGCAAACAATCAAAGTTAATCAATTATATCAATTAAGTTAATTTGTATTCCTTCTCTCTATTTCCTATGTTTCCTTTTATATACTAGAACTATTGTAAGGTCTATTACTTTTACTTTGCTTAAAGATTCCAGTAAATACTGTCATTCAACAGACTTTTACTCTGACCCACTCTTCTTTTTCCCTTCCCCCTATAGGAAATCAGGGGAAAGGAAGATAGACCGTGGCTTCTTGGAGACTTGGAGACCCTTTCACATACACCTTCTTTTTAGTTTCGGCGTTTTGTTCTTTTATTGTACTTGCACTTAAGGAGGGAAAGTTTGTGTTTGTACTTTGGTTTTTCTAATGAGACTGAGATTTTATTTTCATAAGACAATTGTATTTGGTATTTAGAACATATGTAGTTTGTCTGAAGTATTTATGAAGTATTCATTTTTAAAATCACTTATTGTTTTTAATTACTTCCGCTGTGTTATTATTTATCTATTTTGTCTTGTGAATCTTAGTCTCTACTAGTTTTAATTATACCTACAATGCAACACATCTTTTAGTGTGCCCTTTAGGGTATACTAAGGGGTGTGGGGTGTTTCACTTGGTATCATAACCTAAAGTTACATAATTCCTAAAAATTTATTTTAAGAATAAAGTATTTTTGAAATATAACTTGCTTTAAAGTATTTTTCATAAAACAACTCTTAAAATTAGTTTTTAAGTATAAAAGAGTTTTTTATAAAATCCCCTCAAAAGTCCAGTTCAATCTCCCTTCAACTCTTTCCTAAACTATCTTATTCTTTTCGTAGAATGGTGGATGTCGTTCCCGAGGGCATCTCAGTCCCGCCTGGTTTCGTACGTACCAACAAGCCACAACTCCAAAGGGGCACGGGTAAGCACCTAACCCAGCACTAGCGGGTACGAATCCCATCAACCCACCATCTGACTTATATTTCTCTAAGCTTTGTAAGGATTTTGCGAGTTTGGGTGGAATGAATTTTTCTAGTAAGGAGACTTTTGTGGAGGTGAGAGCTTGGCTTAGAGACACAGAGAGGATATTTGGACTATTAGGATTGGATGATCAGTAGCAAGTTCAGCTAGCATCTCGGCAGTTGAAAGAGGAGGCTTCATATTGGTGGGAGGTTATTGAGTTAGAAGGAAGAGAGGTGACTTAGAATGGGTTCCGGGTTCGATTTGATAGAAAGATTTTGTCTCAAGCAAAGGAGAGTGTTCAGTTGGAGCGATTCATTAATTTGAAGCGAGCGAATCTATCGGTGAAGGAGTACATCAATCAATTTAATGAATTGTCTTAGTTCGGAATGAAGTTGGTGAATACGCCGCATAAGAAAGCAATGAAGTTTGCGAAGAGATTGAATCAGCCCTATCAGGGATTGTTGTTAACTCACGTACCGATGGGAGCTACTTATGAGTCTTTGGTAGAGATGGCACTTATGTCTGATGCAATCAAGGAAGGAGAGTCTAAGGAAGTTGTTAAGTCAAAAGGTCCAAAGAAGAAATGGTGGAGGAACAACAAAGATAAGAAGAAAGGCGATGGCTCTTAGAAGTAGATTAAGAAAGGATTGAGGTACAATAGCTGTGGAATTATGGGACATATCTCCAAGGATTGCAAAAGGCAGAAGATGAAGGGAAGTGACTTAATTGCTGGGCAACCCGGTTACTTGAGTAGAAGTTGTCTCCAAAGGATGGGACATGGAGCTAGCATACCGGTTGCGCAAATTCAGGCATTAGACACAGCTCATTCAGCCGGCATTTCGGATAGAGGTAAGAAAGTCACAGTTGAAGGTTTGATTTCCATTTTTGATTTTCTCATTCGAACTTTATTCGATTCTAGAGCATCACACTCTTTTATCTCTAGTTCTCTTGTGAATTATTTTTACTTAGGCATTTCTTTAGCAGTAGACCCCATCGCTATTTCAAACCTCATAGGAGGATCGGCACACTTATCTAAGTTTTGTAGGGGTTTGAAAATTTATATCCTAGGTGTAGAATTTGACTGCAATGCCTATATATTAAGATTTTCAGGGTATGGGATGATCTTAGGGATGGATTGGATATCCACATATGGAACTATATTAGACCGCGAGAGGAGAGTCGTTAAACTAGAGACATGCAGCGGTAGGACTCTCGAGGTTTCTTACAACCCGCAAGGGTCATTCATGTTGAGTTTTCTTTATTCTCTCGATTCTTCATCGTCAGAGTTAGATTTGGTTCCTATCGTCGAAGATTGTTCGGACGACTTTGAGGAGGTTAGGGGACTACCCCCTAAGAGAGAGATTGACTTTAGGATTTATTTAATTGAGAATGCTACCAGTAGCGTTACCAGTGAGGCACATGGCACCTAGGGAGAGGAAGGAATTGAGAAAGCAGATCCGTGAGCTTTTGGAGAAGGGTTTCATAAGGAGGAGCATATCTGAGTGGGGAGCACCAGTCATCTTTGCTACTAAGGCGAATGGTTCACTTCGACTTTGCATTGATTATAGAAAATTAAATGAGCTCACAAAGAAGAACCAATATTCACTCCCTAGGATTGATAATCTTTTTGACCAGTCGGTTGGCTCTTCGGTATCCTCCCAACTTGATTTAGCTACAGGAGTCCATCAACTTAGGGTCGTCGATGACAGCATAGATAAGACTGCATTTAGGACTCCAGGTGGATTTTTATGAGTGGTTGATTATGTCTTTTGGGCTAACCATTACCCCAACCTACTTTGTGGACTTGATGAGTCGCGTCTTTAGAGAGGTCCTAAATAAGTTTTTGGTGGTATTCGTGGAAGACATCTTAGTATTTTCCAAAAACATGAAGGAGCAAGTTGTTCATTTAGAGGAGTTTCTTCGCCCACTTCCTAGTCATCATTTGAAAGCTAAGTTTTTGAAGTGTCACTTCTGGAGAGAAGAGGTACGTTTCTTGATGCACGTGGTCTCAAAGGAAGGTTTGGCTATTGATCCCGCTAAGGTGATTGTAGTACAAGATTGGAAGACCCCCAAGAACATCACCGAAGTTAGGAGCTTCCTAGGATTAGCGGGCTACTATAGGAATTTCATTAGAGACTTTGCCAAGATTTCGGCACCACTCACGTGCCTTACTATGAAGAATAAAACTTTCATGTAGGACGTGGATTGAGAGGATTCCTTCATGAGACTTAAGAGAGCCCTTACTAGTGCACTAATGTTAGTTCTACCCGATCGAGCCAAGCCTTTTGCTGTATACACTGATGCATGTGGGGCGGGTCTAGGAGCGATGTTGATGCAAGAAGGAAGGGTGGTATGTTATGGTAGGCAGTTTAGGATGCATGAGAAGAACTACCCTACCCACGATTTGGGGCTATTTGCCATAGTTTTTGCACTCAAGTCATGGAGGTACTATTTGCTTGGAGAGAGATTTGATCTTTCCACCGCACAAGTCATTGAAGTACCTATTCTCGTAGAAGTATTTGAAGTTGAGGTAGCAGTGGTGGATGAAGTTTTTGGCGTCGTATGATTTTGAGATAGCTTATACCCCTGGCAAGGGTAATGTGGTACAGATGCATTGAGTAGGAAGAAAGCAACCCTTAGTCTTTTATTCGTAGAGTGGAAGAGCTTGGAGTTTATTTCTACTTTTGATTTTAAGCCCTCTACGTACATTACCCCTGTATTGTTAGCTACGCTTGAAGTGAGGCCTACCCTTATGGATCAGATTGGCTCAAGGCAGAGAGAGGATCTAGAGCCTATGGACATTATGGATAGGATTAGCTAGGGGGAGGTCTCTAGACATCTCTAACATTATTCCATGGATGGAAAAGGATGGCTTAGGAGATATGGGAGGCTTTGTGTTCCCCGCACTAGTGATTTATCAAAAGCGATTTTAGAGGAAGCACACATTCCTGTATGACTATTCATCCAGGTAGTGACAAGATGTATAGGGACATGAAGAGGATGTTTTATTGGAATGGCATAAAGAAGGATGTGATGTAGTTTGTAGCTAAGTGTCTTATTTGCCAAAGGGTTAAGACGGAGCAGCAGAAGCCCGGTGGATTACTTCAGCCCTTAGATGTGCCAGAGTGGAAGTGAGACAGCATTTCGATGGATTTCATAGATGGTTTACCCCGTTCTAGAAAGGGGAATACTAGCATTTGGGTAGTCGTGGACCGTTTAACAAAAAGTGCCTATTTCATTTCTGTTAAGAGCAAGATGACGGTATCTTATTTGGCATCCCTATATGTTCGTGAGATAATCTGACTTCATAGACTTCCCTCTAGTATAGTGAGCGATAGAGACCCTATTTTTACTAGCGATTTTTGGAGAAGCTTGCAAGAGGCTTTAGGGACACAAGTTTGATTGAGTACGGCCTATCACGCTCAGACTGATGGCCCAACAAGAGAGTTAATAGAGTGCTTGAGGATTTGTTGCGGATGTCCATTTTGGATTTAGGGGAGCATGGGAGAATCACCTTCCGTTGTAGAGTTCGCGTGCAATATCAGTTACCAAACAAGCATAGGAATGGCAACATTCAAGGCTTTATATGGGAGACCTTGCAAGTCACCTTCATGTTGGATGGAGTCTATGGAGAAGTTTCTACTTGAGCCTAACATGGTTAGGGTGACATCGAAGAAGGTGGATCTGATTCGACGGAGGATGAAGACAGGTCAAGGCAGGCAAAAATCTTATGCGGACAAGTGGAGGAGAGACATTGAGTTAAGGTTGGAGAAGTATTCCTGCTTAGGAATGTGGTAAGGTTTGGGTCGAATGGAAAGTTAGCCACCAGATTTGTAGGACCATTTCCTATCTTAGAGAGAATTGGGAAGATGGCATACCAAGTGAAGCTACCGGAGAGGCTCGCAGAAGTGCGCGACGTTTTTCATGTTTCGCACTTGTGAAAGTGCTTGCATGACTCAACGGAGATTGTAGGGCCTAGTCAGTTAGAGGAGGTGGAAGTAGAAAGGGAAGCATCGGTTCAGCATATTCCTATAAAAATAAATGGACAAGGCACCACGCAACTTAGGAATAAAATAATCCGTTAGTAAAGGTGCAATGGGGGGACGATGTTGTAGACGCTTCGTGGGAGACTGAAGAGAAGATTTATACTTCTTATCCTCATCTCTTTGACAGTAAGTTTTTGAATTTTCTATTTTCTATCTTTGGTTCTGAATAGGTTCTTTCCTTTATTATCCTTTGGGAGGGTAGAATTTAGGATTTAACCTATGGATGATAGGATTTGATGTAAACATGTTGATAGAACATGTTATGAATGATGTATACCAGTGGTTGTAAGTGTTTGCTAGTGGATGCTAATGGACGCATATACTTACAATAGGCACTATTATCTCTTAGGGATCAACCTAACTATGACAATAGAGCATATGCGTATGGATGCGTGTGCATTTTATTTATTTTCCATGATTGCTATAGATGGATCATTATCACATAATTGTTGCATTTGGATGATGTTTGAAGCACGCATATAGAAATATCAGTTATCATTAGGAGTTTTTGCATTCATTTGGATACATAGCATGGGTATGATTGCATAAAAGGAGGTCAACTGAATCAGTGGACCACCTAATCTTTTGCATTAGTTAGGGACATTAACACCACACTAATTGCATAAGAAACATAAATTGCTCTAGAAAGAGAACATTTCGTTCATTCTTTTATCCTTAGAGATTTTGGGGACAAAATCCCTAAAGGAGGGGAGAGTGTAAAACCCGAAATTTAACCCATAATAATTAATTCATTAATTAATGAAATAATAAAATAACTTTATGAAACTATCAAAATCGAGCCACGGGAGTTGCACCGTTGTGTCCATGGTAATTTTCTGGTCAATTTTCATATATAGAACGTCGGAATCCGAGCTAATATGAGCTAGAAACAAAATGAACAAGAAAAGAAATATATATATATTGGGCTAGGTCGACCAAGAGATCGACCTAACCAATCACTGGATCGACCGAGGAGGAGGGGCAGTTGACCGCCTGATCGACCCGCCTACGGGTATGAAACGAAGAAAATTTTCTTCGTTTGAGAGGTTTTCGAACACGTGTTTTTCATTCTTTTTCCCCATCTGGTCCCTTTGTGCTTTCATCCAACGGATCCTATTCATCCTATGAGGTGATTGCATCCTATTCAATCACTAAATCCAAGGTCTGAGATCCAATTCTACCCCTATAAGTAGAACTCTAGGCCTAACACTTTTTCTCATTCTGGATTTTCTCCGGTTGGGTTCACCTTTTCAAGAAGGACCCTAAAAGGAATAATTTTCCAAGGAGAGAATCTTTTTGATTCCCTCAAGTGCATCCAGAAAGACCAAAAGAGAAGTGCTTAGGACCACAAGTGAGTGATTGTAAATATTTATATTTTTAAATAATTTAAAATAATAGGTTTCCAATAATTGTAGTTTTACTACGATTTTTGGAATAAACTTTTTAGTGGTTTATTTACAGTTTTTAGAATTATTTTCAGTCTATTTTTTTAAGCTATTATTTTTAGTTAATTTTAGTTTATTTCTGTTAATTTTAGCTTTTCCATTTATTTACAATTTATTTACAGTATTTTAATTTGTTTACTGTTATTTATGCATTATTTACATCTTTTTCCTATGCTTGGATTTTCTTCTATTTTCGGTTCTCTTTTATTTTTCTCTCTTCTTCACGTATGGATTACAATAGATTAAATGTGAATATGGACAAAAATTATAAGAATACTGAAATAATGGGAGATAAGATGTAAATTGTAAAGACTGTAATAAAAATAGATGTAAGACTGAAATTGATCCTAATTATGATATTAATGTCATAATTTGACTAATTAAAAGATAATTGGCCTGTTGTAACTTAAAATTATAACTAAAACGAGTATATGATGAAAGAAGCTTATTTTTTCACTTAGACCTTGGGTTAAGTAATAAGCATGATAATAACATGGGTTATAATAAGATGAAGAACATATTGAAGCTTATTTTAAGACTTAGGATAAATTAATAACCACGGATAACAAGGGCAAAAGTAAAGACTTATTTATATAATTTATCTAAGTTAATAAGAAGGAATTAAAGTAGGACCCGTACCAAATAACATTCCCCTATTATTTCCATGGACACGGTGTTTCACATAATCCTGCAGTGAGACGAGGGGCATGCTTATGCCAGTAATGGTAGTAATTGCTCAATAAGTAGAAGTCCAAATCATGGGGATTTGGGCAAGGGGCACAACTAGATATTATTTGAATGACGGGCCAGTACCAACAGCATTTCCCTTATTTTCTATGGACACGATGATCTCATATTAGCCTAAAGTGAGATGAGGGCCACGCTTATGCTGGAGCTTGAGGTAATAAGAAGACCCAATAGGTGAAACAACAGGTAACATGAGCATGGTGTCAGTTACGCGTGTGACTTCCGTTCGAGTGCTCGGTAATCGTTATGAGTTCCAAACGCTAAGTATGTATGCCTTTCGTAGGCACCATTGCCTTCTGTGTAGGGAGCGATATAATTTCTATTCCACATAGATACTTTGCGTGTCATTCGTAGACATCATTTCTATGTAGGGAGTTATATAGCGTCTAGTCCACAGTAAGGTCTATGGAGTAGCAGCCGATCAAAGTGTAGAATTAGGATTTTTAGCCTAATTATAGGATTAGGAATTCAGCTTAATCAAAGAAGCTATCAAAGACCAGTGCAAAAAATCAAAGTTAATTAATTATATCAATTAAATTAATTCGTATTCTTTCTCTCTATTTCCTTTGTTTCCTTTTATATACTAGAATTGTTGTAAGTTCTATTACTTTTTCTTTGCTTAAAGTTTTTAATAATTACTATCATTCACCAGAGTTCTAGCCTAACCCACTCCTCTATTTTCCCTTCCTCCCCCTATAGGCAATCAGGGGCAAGGAAGATAGACCGTAGCTTCTTGGAGACTTGGAGACCCTTTCATGTGTTCCTCCTTTTTATTTCCAACTTTTTGTTCTTTTATTGTACAGGCACTTAAGGAGGGAAAGTTTTTGTTTGTACTCTGATGAGACTGAGATTTTATTTTCATTAGACAATTGTATTTGGTATTTGGAACATATGTGGTTTGTTTGAAATATTTATGAAGTATTAATTTTTAAAATCACGTATTGTTTTTAATTACTTCCGTTGTGTTATTATCTATCTATTTTGTCTTGTGAATATTAGTCTCTGCTTGTTTGAATTATACCTACAATACACCACATCTTTTAGTGCATCCTGTTGGGTATACTAAGTGGCATGGGGTGTTTCACTCTGCAAACAGTAGGTTGATACGAATAGGAATAATTATTAGGAGATCCTTTACTTCGAATCCGAGAAAGACGATTTCAAGATGGTGTTGGTTGATCAGGATGCCCAGATCAAATAGTTAGAGAAGGAGAAGGTGGTGGCACTTCGTGAAAGTAGGAGAACCGCCGGCCTAATGATGAAGTTGCAGGAGGCGCATGAAAATGTTGAGATCATCTAGAGTGACGATATTAAAAATACTCATGTGAAGGAGGCGAAGCTAAAAGAAGAAGTGGTCACTTGCAATGATATCATTGAAGCTCAAAGGAAAACAATTGCTGACCATGATCTAATTGTTGAGGGGCACAACAAAATGATCTCCAACCAAGCCGAGACTATCACTAAGCTACAGGCTTAGATATCATAGCTTAGTACCAACAAGACTTGTTGTTCAGATTGAGAAGGCTACGGTGAAAGAGGATAACTTAGACCTCAAACATACCTTTGATAAGAAAAAAGAAAAGTTGAATGCGACTATTCTGAACTTCTATGTCAACAGTATGTTGCGTTAGGGGAGCCTCGGCTATCTAGGCTTGAAGTATCCGCGCCCCTTGCCCTTATTTGGGAGGAAATCTTATCTTGCTTTGCTGAGAGCGGTGATGTTTACACCAATCAAGAGTTGCGAGATGCTTATCTTAGTGATGAATCCAAGAAAGCTCTACTCAAGGGCCACGTGATCCTCTTGGTCGAACGGAAGAAGGAGGCAACCGATGTTGCCTTAATGACCATCACCGATGTGCTTACCAATTCTTCTACTTCCGACGTGGGCAAACCATCAAAGTAGCTCCACGGCCGACCAACAAGTTCAAGACTAGACATCATTCCTTATGTGGTGGAGCCCTCCAAAGGAGGCAAGATAGTGAGTTTGAGTTCGTCGTTCGTGATCATTCCTCTTATGCAGTTAACGTCCATTCTTCTTTCGAATTCGAGAGCCTTCATCTTACACCACAAGAGCAAGAGGAGTTTAATGCTTTTCTTTTTTATCTTATAGGTCCATCTACTTTTCCTGTTGACTTTCTAGCTGCTTTAGCGCCCATGCCTGCTGCCATTTTCACATCTTCTATAATTGTATCTGTTCCTGCCCCATTTCTCACATCCAAATCTAGTTCGCAGCCGGGGCCAGAAGCCAAGAAGATAGGTGGGCTCCATGGCCTGGATGGCCCTTCGGCGTCTTTGGAAGATGATTTAACTGCACCAGAGGCCAAGGAGCAGGAAATGTAGATGGAGCAGCAACAGAAGTCTAAGCATGATTTGGTCGCCGTCAAGAATGAAAAGGTGGAGGCAGTCAAAGCTTCAAAGAGCTCCCAAAAGTCAAGAAAAACGCAAGGGAAAGGGAGGCTCTTCTAAAAAACTTTTGAAGGAGGAGACCACTACCGAATTGCACGTTGATATTACTGGCAATGACACCTCTCCTGAAAAGAAGCAGAAACTACCAACCAAAGATGGAAAGGGATGTAGTGGCAAGAAGCAGTTGGCGTGAGGATGAACTTGATTTTGGCTAACAGCTTGCAAGAAGACTGACTTGTTTTTGTTTTTTTGAGTTATTTTGTTCAAGTGCAGAGTCTGCACATTGCATCCTTACTATAGAGTCTGTATTTTCCTTTTACTAGCCATTATTGTACGTCTCCCACGTTTTGATCTTGTGTACAGAAAGTTACAAGTAATACATTGACATTTTGACTATACTTTTGTCTATCTATTCATGTATATTCTCTGTATTTGTGCACATTTCATACCACACTTTTCTAGTTCTGTAATTATAGTCAAAGCCCTTCATTTGAAGCGACGAAACTTAGAAATTATCAGCACTTTGGAAGTTAATGGAACTTTAGAAATTAACTGAACTTAGAGATTTTTTTTTTAGAAATTCATAAAACTTCTAAAGACTCTAAAACTTTGAAAATTTTGTTTAGAATTTTAAAACAAATATAGATTTTTTATTTGGAAGTTCATAAAACTTTGAGATAGAACTTATGAACTTATTGTTATTTAGAGTGACAGAACTTGTGAACTTATTGTGTTCGCATATTTCCGTCTCAGTACAGGTGTACGCCCCCCAGTTCTCAGGGCTGTTTACTTCAAACAATTTTCAAGTATCCAGTAACTTAAGGTTTAGAATCTCTATTGAAAATCTAGCTAAGTCATGACTTGATTTTTCTTTCTTCGGAAGTTTTACGACCTTAGAATATAGTCTCAGTTTGGATAACGAGTAAGTATGCAATCTACACATGGGTATGTATTGTCAATCATTGAGTGTCTTCCTTCTAGCACCAACAATTCCTGGCTATATGCATGGTGTTTCTCACGCTCCTTGGTATTGCCCATCTTCGGGTCATGTGAGGGGCTATTATTTTGGGATTTAGCATGATGCTTGTGTATTATGTGACATTCGACGCTCCTTAACGTCAGATTCTATGAGTTATGTAGGGAGCGTGAGTTTGGATGTTTTTCAGCGTTGCCTATCTCCAAACAAAGCAAAAGGTTTATTTTGAGCTTCCAAGGCGTTGCTTATCTCCGAGCAACACGAGGAGTTTGTTTTTGATGCTTTTCGATGTTGCCTATCTTGTGGCAACGCAAGAGGTTTATTTTGAGCTTCCTCGGCGTTGCCTATCTCTGGACAATGCGAGGAGTTCATTTTCAATATTTCCTAGAGTTGCCTATCTCTGGGAAACGCAAGAGATTAATTTTGAGCCTACTCGGCATTGCCTATCGTCGGGAAACACGAGAAATTCATTTTTGATGTTCCTTGGCGTTACCTATCTTCAGGCAATGCGAGAAGTTCATTTTTATGTTCCTTGGCATTTCCTATCTCTGGCAACGCGAGGAGTTTAAGCTTGAGTGAGCCGCTTATAAGATGCGCGACTATCGATGCTCCTTAGCATTGTCATCTTCGAGCAGTGTAAGGAGTTTAAGTTTGAATGCGTCGCTTACGAAATACACGGCTTTAGATGTTCCTCCGCGTTTCCTATCTTCGGGCAACGCGAGGAGATTCAATTTGAATGCAGGGCTTACGAGATGAGCGGCTTTTGATGCTTCTTGTCATTGCCTCTCTCCAAGTAGCGCAAGGAGTTTAAATTTGGGTATATGGCTTATGAGATGCACAGATTTTGATGCTAATCGGCGTTACCTATCTCCGGGCAATACAAGGAGTTAGTTTTTTAGTTGCTCCCCAACACTGCTAACTTCGGGCAATACGGAGGAGTTAGTTTTTAAGTTGCTCCATGGCGCTGCCTATCTCCAGGCAACCCGAAGGAGCTAGTTTTTTAGTTGCTCTCTCGGGGTTGCCGGGGCAACACCGGTTTTTTGAGAGGCAAGGATCAAGTTCTGCCGATCCAATGGTTTGAGTCGATTTGCTTCCATCGACTTGGCGGGTAATTATTATGAACACCGTTTGGTTGGTTCAAGAAGCAAACTTTATTAAGGAAAGCATGGCAGATACATTGCCTATTTACAATGCCACCGGCATTTCTAGGGTGGCTTATTTGCTGAAAAAATGAAAATACATGGAATAGTTCTTTAAATGAAATAACGGTGGAGCGATTCGCTATTCCAAGCTCTAGGAACCATGACCTCGTCAAAAGTTGTCAGCTTGAAAGTCCCGTTCCTAAGCTTTTGATTAACAACGTCCTTCCCAGTTTGGCCCAAAGTTACCAGGAACAGGGTAAACACACTTGAGCATAAGATCTCCAACTTCGAAGGTATGACCATGAACTTTGGAGTTAAAGTACAATGCAACCCTTTTTTGGTTGGCAGCAGTTCTCATTTCTGCTTCTTCTCTTTTTTCATCGAACATGTCTAGCGATTTGAGTAGGAGTTGCTCGTTTTATGCTTGATTAAAGTTTTACCTTCGGTGCAAGGGGACTTCTAATTCAACAAGAATCATTGCTTCTGAACCATATGCTAATGCAAATAAAGTGTGGCAGTTGTCGCTTTTTGTGTTATCTTGTATGCCCATAGTGTGGGTAGAAGTTCATCACCTTTTTCTTTTGTTAATCGCTTTTTGATGGTGGATTTGATGATCTTGTTTATTGCTTCCACTTGCCCATTTGCTTGCAAATAAGCACTGCGGAAATGCTTTTTTCGATCCGGAAGCGCCTGTAGAAGTCTTTGAATTCAGCACTTTCAAATTGGGTTCCATTGTCAGTGATGATTTTTTACAGCACACCAAACCTACAAATGATGTTTTTAGTGACAAAGTTAATAACTTTCTTTATGGTTATGGTGGCTAGCGGTTCCGCTTCGGCCCATTTAGTGAAATAATCTATGGCAACTATAGCATATTTGGCTCCTACTTTTGCTATTGGAAGGAAACCGATCAGGTTGATCCCCCATATTGCAAATGGCCATGGGCTGACCATTTGTGTCAGTTCCATTGAAGGAGTTCTCTTAATTTTGCTGAATCTTTGACAGTGATCGCATCTTCTAGCATGATCTGCGGCGTCGCAATTTATTGTTGGCCAGAAATATCCATATCGAAGGACTTTCTTTGCTAGTGTCTGCCCTCTAGTGTGGTCTCCGCACCCGCCTTCATGCACTTCCTTCAGGATTCGTTGTGCTTCATCATCGGTCACAAACCTAAAAGGAGGGGTTGAGAATCCACTTCGATAGAGTATCCCATCCTATATCATGAACTGTGGCGCCTTGCGGAGGAGCTTCTTTCGTTGATTTCAATCAGTTGGTAGGGTTTCTATAAGCAGATAGTCCTTTACCGGTGTCATCCATGTATCTAGCTCGATGGTGGTCTCTACAATCTAGTCCAATTCGTCTATGCTTGGGTTGTTTAGCATTTTAACCAGAACCAATCCTAATAAATGGGCAACTCTGAAGCTTGCTAGCTTGGCCAAATAGTATGCCTTGGTATTTTTCTCCCATGGGATGTGAGTTATGGTGTAGTGCTCGATATCACTTAACAAGCTCTTGTACTTTGCACATGTACGAGGTGAGATTTTCTCCCCACGCTTGATACTCGCCTTTCACTTGACTAAAGGCCAGCTGGAAGTCGCTATATATGTGAATAGATTTTATTCCGAGTTCTTTCACAACCTTTAGCCCAGCAATCATACTCTACGTCGTTATTTGTTGCTAGGAATTCCAAGTGCAAAGCATAGCTAATATAGCTTGCCCTTCGGGGTTTCGAGCACCAACCCTGCTCCTACACAGAATTTGTTTGATGCGCCATCAATGAAGAGCTTCCACTATGTTTCTGGTTCAAACTAAATTTCCTTCTCATAATCTCTTACGGTAAATTCAGCAATGAAGTCGGACACCGCTTGCCTGTTGATGGCTTCCTTGGGGTGATAGGCTATGTCATATTGACTTAGCTCTATATTCCACTTGAGTAGTCGTCCGGAAGTTTCTGGCTAGTATAAAACTTGCTTCAAGGGTAGGTTGGTCAATACTTTGATTGGATAAGCTTGAAAATATGGTCGTAGCTTTTGGGACGTGATCAAAAGGCAATACGCTAGCTTCTGTAGTTTTGGGTAATTCCTCTAATCTCCAGTGAATCGTTTGCTAATGTAGTATGAAGGCCGTTAGATTCTCGCTTCTTCCTGCAAGAGAGCCGGCTTAGTGGGTGTAAGGAAATTGCTAAATAAAGGAACAGGTCTTCCCCATTGACTGGTTTCGATAGGATTGAGGGAGTTTCCATGTATCGTAGTAGTTCGTCGAAAGCTGTCTGGCAAGCTTCACTCCATTCGAAGTTTTTCCTTCCTTTCTTCAGTGTGTCGAAGAATGGTATGCATTTTTTTATAGATCTAGAGAAGAACCAACTCATTGTTGCAACCTTTCCATTCAAGCTTTGAAGCTCCCTTTTATTTTTAAGGGCTTGGACTTCCCATAACGCTATTATTTGCTCTGGGTTTGCTTCGATGCCCCGGGCCCTTACTATGACCCTCAGGAATTTCCCAGAGGCTACTTCGAAGTGACATTTAAGTGGGTTGAGCTTCATCCATTATTTGCAAAGTATTTCAAATATTTCAACGAGATTGTCTAGATGGTTAGCAGCTACTCGGGACTTGACTAACATATCGTCCATGTAAACTTCCATAGTCTTCCAAATCTGGCATTAGAACATAGTATTCACTAGCCTTTGGTACGTTGCCCTTGCACTTTTCAAACCGAATGGCATTACTCTATAGCAATGCAGTCCCAAATGGGGATGAACTGGTGTTCTCTTAGTCTGGAAATTGCATCAGGATCTAGTTATAGCCCAAGTACGCATCCATAAATGACAACAGCTCATGTCACGTTGTTCCATCCACCAGTTGGTCAATTCTAGGGAGCGGGAAGATATACTTCGAACAGGTTTTGTCAAGGTCTGAGAAATCAATACAGGTTCGCCATTTTCCATGGGACAACTTAACTAGGACCAGGGTCGATACCCATTCAGGGTAGGTTGCATCTCGAATGAAGTCATTAACCATCAGTTTATCTACTTCTTCTCTTAATGCCTTGGACCATTCAAGGCCCAAATGTGCCTTTTCTGCTTAACTGGGGTGAATTCAGGGTTAATATTAAGGGCATGACAGTCAATATTGGGTGATACCCCACACATATCGGAGTGTGTTCAAGCAAATACGTCCAAATTGGCATGAATGAACTTGGTTAGTTTTGACCGCATCTTGTTTCCCAAATGCGATCCAATCTTCAAGACCCACATTGGGTCATCCATAAAAACAGAGACAGACACCGTCAGTTTTGCCGATGTTGCCCGATCCTCCCCTAAGCTCTTCTTCCTAGAGTCCAAAGCCTTGTCGAATCGGGTACAATCTCCAAGCTAAGGGAGGTTCCATAATTGCTATTCGAAGGGTTGACAGTTATGGAGTGCCTTCCCTACATCATTTACTTTTTCCTTCTTGATTCGCATAATTCCGGAATGTAGCATTCCCGGGTGACGCTTTGGTGTCCCTTCATAATTCCAACTCCCTGCTTGGTAGAAAACTTCATTATAAGGCATCATTGGGCCAATGCTATTCTGAAATCGGCTAATGTGGGCTGTTCTAAGAATGCATTGTATGCTGACATTTCATCTATGATCATAAAATTATGAATGAGGGTGAATCGTCGCTCACCCTCTACAAGCTCCATGGGTAGGTCGATTGTTCCCACCAGTTGCTTGGGTTCTCAGGTAAACCCTTGAATCTTAGTCTAGCATGTGGATATGATTTTCACGCTAATCTTCATTTGGTCAAAAGTATATTTGAAAAGTATGTTAACTGGACTGCCACTTTCAACTAGCACTCATTGGACTACGGCGGGACTGATTCTTACTGTCACCACCATCGGGTCAAGAGTTGGGCTTCCATCCTTTTGGCGTCCTGATTGCGGAACATTATGTCATCGCTCAGGACGTTTTGTTGCTTGACCGGAACTTCATCATCTACTCCTAAACATGATTCCTTTGGGGCACGCTTTAATGAACTCGCATATCGCTCCATCTCTCCCCAACTTCTTTGTATGGATGTGGTCCCCTGGATATTGTTCTGATAATAAGCCTCTAATCGGTTCGTTTTTACCCTTCTTCTCTAGTTCCAGCTTGATATTTTTTACTCTTTAGGAGGTTGAGGGGCCATAGGTTGATTGGGTTTTTGTGGCTTTTTCATATATTTTTGAGGTTTTTTATCTCGGATTAATCCTTCGATGAGGTCTTTAAGATGGCAACATTCGTTTGTATTGTGCCTGTGTGTCTCGTGGAAGCGGCAGAATTTCCCTGAGCGCTTTTGTTGTTCCGTTGCCTCCTTTCCAAGAGGTTTCTTATACTCTTCAGTTTCTTGTGTTGCAAGATAAATATTCTTCGGAGTGTCAGTCAGCGGGGTATAGTCTTCCTGTCTAAACCTTCTTAATCTTTTGCTGTTGCCACCATTATTTCTTTTATCGGAGTTCTGGTTTCTTCTCTTCTGATTCCTGCTCTTTTTCGCAACCCCTTGAGTACTTCCACGATCGCGCATGATTTGTTTTGCCGCCGTGTCATTTTTTCCGACGTACATCTGTTGTGTACCAGCAGACTTTCTTTTCAGCTCCTGTGCTTCCTCCAATCTCAAGTACCGACTTGCTTTAAAATTAAAGTCTTTCCTGTTGGTAGGTTGCTTCATTTTGATCCATTTCCTGAACTCCGTTTCTTGGTGAATAGCGCGGACTAACGCCATAAAAATCATATCCTCATTGGGGTTGCTTAATTCTGTTAACGCGGTGTTAAACCTGCTCATGAATGATTTCAATGACTCATTGCGCCCTTGGCCCATTTTGGATAGGGACAAAATGTCCTTCAGTTGTGCGGTATGAAGCATGAACTGGTCAAGGAATTTTGTTGCAAGTTGGTTAAAAGTAGAAATGGATCTTGAGGGGAGTCTAGTGAACCACATAAACACGAATCCTTCTAGAAAAGTAGGGAAACATCGGCAGCAGATTACCTTTGGAGCATTAGCTCCGCCCATATACCGCATGTGTCATGACCCGTTTTCCCGTACCCTTTGAATCGACAATAAACCACACATGTCCAACTCAAATTGCACGAAAAGACGGAGCATGAAGAGTAATAAAGAAAAATAGATAGAACAGAATCTTATACGAAAGGAATAACATATAATATTGAACAAGTATATTTACAGCAGAAAACTTTTAAAATACATATATTAGAGTCTAACCTAAATTCAGCTTGGATGGTTATAAGCATTTGTCCTTACAACTGCTGACAAACATCAAACTAAAACAAACAAACCACGACGGATAATAGAATATGTCCATATGTAGATGAATATCTCCAGCTCTCCTTTGGAAACTTCAACCATCTTCGACTAAACCTGAAACTACTCGGATCTGACCTAAGTACTGAAAATACCTGGATCAGGCTTGATAAACCAGCGTGAGAAAAACTTAATAACAAATGACAGTGTCACATATCAGCCTTTGAATAAAATCCTTTGAAAAGAAAGAGTATCTCATAAGACCACGCCCACACAAACACGGAAGGGTTTTTTTTCCTTATGATAACATAAAACACTTTTATATATCAAAACATATGATATTATTTCTAGTGACATTCCGTGAAAACATTTACAATTAAACTTAATAATCTTATCCGAAATGGTTACCCATATAGCATTTCGAGGCTATTTATTACGCCAATACAAACAAAACCGCAGGTTCTTATTGGAGAATGGATTTCCATACAAATGACCAGGTGAAAGGACTACCTTCTGATGGGTACACTCTAGATGGATGTCTCGAGGAGCCATCACAAAGCACCTCTACCAACACAAGACCGACCTACCTCTATAACTAGATAGTATCGAATATGTCAGCCCCCGGTCGTTACCAACCTTTAACCTAGCGCTCATTTTTCATACACTACATTAATTTACATCCCGAACGTCATAGCGGAAAGAAATATATCTACAAGGGGATGATCATACCTTAACTGGGAATGACACACTTAGCCTTGTTGCATCTAACCCTGTTTCGGTCATTTTTGGTTGATGGGGCTCGAGGCTATGATTACCTTTTCACATAGCACATTTTTTTCACTTTGAATGCCACATTGCCATTCCACATTCACATGACTGATTTCTATAAACGTATAACTTCCTGAGCTCGTAAGTCTCGGGAAAGGGTGTTAAGCTAAGAGAATGTGTCTTCTCCGCCACCTACTGATATACATTTATAGATACCACTCATTGTGATATAGAATGCAAGGTCAGACATTCATCCACACAAGTTCGTTCTGGGACTGAATGAAACCAAAAGAACTTTCCTCCGCCATTACTAGGCGAGAAGCCCATGTGGTTTTGAGGTTTTTCACAATAAAGAAACCACTGCTGTAATATAGTGAACCGAGAGTTTATCCCCAATCAGTCAACAAGTAATCCCTCATTATTGTTCGTCTCAATATCTCTGTCTTCAAACATCTTCATTCTTCGAACACGTTAATTGGTTTGAAGCTGTGTTCGGATAGGAATCACCCAAATCCGACCCCGGTTCCATCGAAATCCAATTATCGATAAAGAGTGAATATGCATATACAGGATTTATTGTCTCTTTTCACTTTAATTCTTTTCGGATGATTTCAAAATCTCTTTTATCTTAGAGTAATTTTAAGTTATTCATTCTTTTTCTTTGGATAATATTTCAATTTCCCTCACTTAACTCTCAATCCAAATTCCTTGGCTTTTAGGTGGGTCAAAAAACAATGTTATTTAAGACATCATTTACGGTAAACCCTAAAATCAATCTTAGCAAACATTATTAAGTAAATAGGATCGTAGAAATCATTCGTTTTGGAGATTGTTTAAATTTGGATAATACTAGTCTTCTTTATTTTGGAAACAATATAATCTTTGTATCTTAGAGCATCCGGGCTTTCTTTTTGATCTGTTCCATCCCTCGCTTAAGAAAAGAAAACATAGGCCAGGTAAGTTCAAGGCACTGTTTGCTCTATCCCTAACCTTAGTTAAACACCTTGTTTTATTTTCCCAGATCCCACAAGCGGGACAAATGTATTAGTCGTTTCTGCATATTCAGTTATCAACTTTATTTTAGAATTGATTATACAAATTCCAAATTATCTTTTAAATGCTTAATATTCCTTTTAAAAACATTCACAATTGATTCCAGCATTTAAACTCATATTCAAAAAGTTATACAATTCACAGCATAAAAGTGCTGCGGAAAGTGCCATATAAGCTTATTTTATTTAAACAACTTTTAAACATAGATAATTCATATTTTCCAATCCAAATATCTTTTAAACTATCTAAATAGATTTATCAAATTTGTTCCATATTTTTCCGTAATTAAAAATGTTCATTTAAAAAGATTTCCTGTTATGGTCAATTAACAACACTAGCACGATTTTTCTAGAAAATTGGTTTGGACATAATTCAAAATCTATTCAATGAAATTTTTATTTTCTTTCTTCGTTTAGAAGATATAGATATATTAGTCTGGAAGTTTCTTATCTTGAAGAATTCTGAGCTATATTCCACTCTTTGCATTCATTTAAACTTTACGACGTGAAATCGCGAACTACCATTGCGCGATGCACCTTGTTTTAACTTATTTTTCAACATTTGAAATAATCTGTTCAAATTGAAGTTTATCACTTATAAAACCATTACAAATCACTTTAAATCAATATTTCCATTTAAAAATGTACTTTCACTATTTCCATATTATAATATTATCATATTCCTATTATTTTAATATTAAAATTTAAATTCTAATTTCAATTCTAACTTCAAATTAAACTCAATTAAAACTCAGATTTCAAATATAATTTCAATTTAAATTTAAATTTCAACCTTAATTTCACTTACAATTTTCAAAATCAATTTCAATTTCATCACTCATCTCAATTTCAATTTCAGTTTCAATTTAACTGTACTTTTTAATCCCGTTTCACTTCAAATTTCAAATTCTCTTTTATTTCTACTTCAATTTCAGTTCTAATTGAAAAGAGACTTATTTTTCTAAAGTATACAATATCAACAAAATTGGGTCTTTTTTAACAAAGAGATCACTTAATCGAAAATGATAGAAATTTGATGTCCAAATTAACATCACAACCATACAAACAATCATATGACATTAACATATTCAATAAGGGTATAGTACGATAAATGTCATAACATTACTATGGATTATCCAACATTCAAACAATTATCCAAACATCCATATCGTAAAACGGTGAATCTATCATAGCAAATCAATTCAAAAATAAATATAAATTATATAGCGGTGAGAATTTTCTCACCTTCATATCCACTTCGTCAATATTTTACGTGAAACGCGTGTCTTTCGAGCTAACGTGCTATTTCCAAACGTTCTCGAATTCGTCGCTTTTCTTTCTTTCTCCTTTTCCTTTCTTTTTTTTAGTGTGGCCGTGGGCTTGAATGGAGGGTACGACCTAGGGTGGAGTGTGTGTGGCATTAGGTAGGCAGGTAGGTGGGGGTAGGCATTTGTTTTGAGGTGGATAGATGGTCTAGGGCTCGGTATGGTGGGTATTGGGCTCGTGTATATGGAGAGGAGGGTGAGTGCATGGCTTTTGGAGTCTGTATGGCTCGGATAGGTGGAACGGAAGGGGTGTGCATGGGTATTGGGCTTGGTCGTGGGTTGTAGGATGCGTGTAAGCTTGGGTAGAGGGCTTTAGGTGGAGGGTATGACCAAGTACAGGTGGGTGGAGCTCGAGTTAGGGTGATGTTGGGTTGGAGGAAGAAAAATGGGGAGAGAGGCAGAGAAGGAGTTTGTAGATTGAAAAATGAAGTGAAAAATAAAGGGATTTGATCTTTTATTTATAAATGGAGAATTGAATGGTAAATGACATTAATACCCTTATTTACTTTTGGACTTTGATTAGCCTTCATTTGGGTTGCATTTAATGTGTAGAATGATGGTTATGAAAGAATGTGTTAAGAGATAAAGAGGTGTCATCTTCTTATGGTTTGTAAATATTTAAACATATAATTAGCCCCTTTCCTATGCATATACATAACATCTCATTAATGAGATAAGATATAAGTAATGGTGTTGTTTAAAAATATTTAAAATAAAATAAAATTAGTTAAATCATAGACTTTTACTTTTTTTAAATATTTATTTAAACTTTCCTAATATAAACATTTTGTCTTTTGGTGCTAAATGTAAAGTGTTTTAAAGTTTTTAAATTTGTTATTATATGTCATAAAGTGACCACATTTAACCAATGTTGCAACAGCTTGTTACGATTGAAAATGGTGTTTTTGTTGACAAATTTTATAGTCAAAATTTGACCTTTTTGTTAAACTATATGTTAAAGTAAACCAAACTTAAAAATGAACTTTTTACTTCTTTAAAATAAATTAAAATACATATATTCATATTTTAAAATCATATTTAAATAATATCAAAATTTTTATTTTTACCGTGTATGTCAAACTAACAAAATGCAACAAAATTTGGATATTTTTTATAAATCGATTATTAACATACTTTTAAATCTTTTAATATATTTTTATTATCTTTATTAGGTGTTTCTAATAAGACTTAACTTATCAAATAAAGATTTAAACCTATTTATTTAAGCATTTTTTATTTTTAGCAAAACTTAACTTTTGTTGATTTGTTCTAAAATCCAAATTTATGCTTTTTAAATTATTAACTATAAGAATAAATAATTTCTCTATTATTATCTACTATTTATAACTTATTTATTTAAGTTTTAAACCTTTTTAAATTTAAAACAAATGAAATCTCTCATTTTTGAAGTAGCAAAATTACGGGTCGTTGTAGGCTGTACTTGTACAAATTGGGTTTTGGGTCCTTCATTCTGTCGTAGGAGGGGATAGTTAGCATAGTGAATTTGTCTGGATATCTTACATTCAAGATCTCGTCGGTAAAAGGGGTCCAACTCGAGGCAGATCCCTATTCATCATCCTTTTGGTTCTTACTCTTGTCCATCAGCCATTTGACCATGTCTAGTATGTATGCCTCTGACATCCAGTAGTCCTAGGGCTGGTAATCAGTAACTACGCCAAGTGTTTGGTTCTACAAATGGTCTTGAAGCATGGGCTGAAGCTTAAGCCCTCCTGTCTCCGGGAGGGCCACTCCCAAGGGACCCCGTTGGCTTACAATTGGCCCGATTGAGGCAGTTTTGATGTTTCTAGCATCTTCGAATGCATTGACGTTTTCTTTCATCTGAATTCCTTGCTCTCAATCTTCTGAATTGAAGAGATTGATAGCTATATCTCCATGTGGGGTTTTAGCCCCGTGATTCAAATTCAAGATCGGTTGCATTGCGCCAGGTGGAGTATTCTCATTCTCCTCCATGTTGCATCCTATTATTACCCTTCTTTGTGGCTGCTTTCTGTTCCTTTTATGCAGGCCGAAAATGGAGGAATTCTCACGTTCTACAGCAGTCACTGGTTCAGGCACAGTCCTTGGAACGGGGTTTGATCGTAGGGTGAGCTTCTCCCTTAAAGTCTTTTGATTGTTTTCCATTTCTTGTAGTTCTCCTCAGCCATCTTATTCGGCTCATCCCTGGTGATGACTTCATGCTGAATGGAGGATGCTAGTGCCTGGTTTCCTAAGTTAGCACCATTTACTTCAGCTTATTGGAGACTAGCACCTTCTCCAACTATTACTGCCCCTATGGATCTCCCAGAGGTAGATCTTCTTCTTCAATGAGCCATTGATCCTAAAACAGCGAATTCTTCAAGTAAAGATTGGGGATCTAACTTTTGGACCTATGGGATCCAAAGTAGATAGCTAAATCTACATCTTGAGTTGGGCTCTTAATAAAAACACCAAATTATTGACCCAAAAAATAGACCAACACCCTGGTTTAGATTTGAAAGCATCAGCCCTGTCTTGACATAGCGATATCATATATCACGGATATTAAGAAAGAACAGTAAAAGAAAGTAGACAGAGAACTTTTATAGTGGTTTGGTTGTTAATGAAACCTACGTCCACTTTATAGTTTTATTATAGAACGATTGTTGTTACAATAGATGTTTAGTTACAAGGCTTTCATTATTTTCTAGCTAGATTGAATCTCCAAAAATGGAATCCACTGGAGAATCACAGGGTATTCTTTTAAAGATTGTTATATAGAGGTAGAGCGTGAAGAATAATTATAGCAGAGCTTCAGCAACCTGTCCGGAGAAGATCCTTCTTATGTTGCAGGTTGGATGGTATTTATATGGATCGAAGACCTTCTGGGCCGGCCCTATCTTCATCAGCTCACAGATAGGTAATAGACGATCTAGAGAGAGTTTGGCTTGCAAAACAAGTCAATGCCATGGGGGCTAGCGACCAACCATAGACTTGGTTCATTTGCGAGCCAATCTCTTGCCTTTTTTCATAGTGTTCCATAACTTGTTTGTTTGAAATTACTATGTATTGATGTCTTGTTCTAAATGGGCTTGTGTAGTTTGATTCTTAAATTAATGGAAAATAAGTGGTTGTAGGTTCGGCCCGATATAGTGTGGAGAACAGCAAGAAAAAAGGTAATGCAAATAAGGGGTCAAGTGAATTTAAATAGAGGGGAAAAGAAGAGAAAAAAGTGGATCTAGATCCATAATTCTCTACCATTTCAAACACCATTGAATCTAATTCCACCACCGTTTCCTAATATCTATGGCTGGCCACACCTGCTCCATATATCAGCCTCCTAATCACTTCAAGCTAGATCAAATAAAATACATTTAAAATTAATTTAAACATATATCGATATCATATATCGATACGTGTATATACAACTTTTATGTATGCACTATTTTCAGCACAAATCAAATAAAATCCTATAATTCATATTTCATAAATACTAATTAAGTTAACTAATTCATAACAATTATAATTAATGAAATCGGGTGGTAGTCAGAGTATTCAATATTTTGGTTGCATGAAACTTAGGTGTAAATTCGGTCAATGATTAATATCAAACAATTCGAATATTAACATTCACACGTCAACTTAGCTAGTAGTGTGAAATTATGACCAAATTTATTGCTCACATAGCTTCGGTAAAATATCATTTTACTTATTTTAAGCGTTACTCGGTAGTGACAAAATTTACACAAATTCTCTTCGTCAAAACTATATAACATTAGGACTTATGGAATTTGGTAATAGTTAATATTCCAAAATCATTGATGTTCAACTTTATAGTTCAAACACATAGTTCTTGGTTCAATAATAATAATTATTATTATTAATCGAACTGCTCTGACTAGAGATTTTGACTTTGAGTTTACTTCAGTTGACCGTGATATAAACCTTATATAACTGAGAAGATAAATTTTATATTGAATAGTGTTTCACTTTCAGTGCTTCCACTCGATCTAACTACAGTCGTTTGATGGATGATGTGCCATTATTTAACTATATTAAAAGTGGAGTTTCCATATTAAAGCTCAATAGTATTCTTAAGTCCAAGAGAAATGTGTAATATAGTCACATAATATTTTCTGTTTGACCTTAGTTATATAACCAACAACAAACTATCGAATGATTCATTCCATAGTTATTCAATAACTATCAGCACGTTACCCTTAGTGCCTCTTACATCCATAAATAATATATTGCCAACATTTAGAGAATGTTACGTACTCCAGTCTCAACGAATGCATCGATATCCAGTTTCGATACATCTTTACTTGGAATATTTAAAACGAGGTGTTTATTATATTATGGTATATTGCTCATAATTACAACATGTCGTAATTACTATCACAAAATACTCCTTTTATGGATTTTCTATTAAAAAATATACTAAAATTAAATAATCAGTTAATTATTACACATTATATAAAATATATAACAGGAAGAAAAAAGGCCTTTTATTTCGAACGAGATTTTATTACATAGTTAATCATTTATAATAAATTATAGAATTTCGCCTAGGGCAACCTCTAACTATATCAACCTTCCACTTACACTTGGGGCTAGTTATGGAATCTCAATCTCGTCCCTTCAATCAACTTGATGAGAACTAACCCAGCTAGTCCCTTCATGAATTGATCTGCTATGTTGTCTTGGTATCTGCCCTTCGTATCACAACCTCTTTCTTCTCAATGTATTCTCTAATTAGGTGGTACTTCCAAAGAAAGTGTCATGGTTTCTTATGTGCACTAGGCTTTTTGAGATCTGCATTGTCCCATTGTTGTCAAAAATAATGCCATCGGATTTTCCGTGTTGGTAACTCCTATTTAACTTAAAAACTAGCGCATCTAGGTCATTTCTTTAGCTTCTGCATTGAGGGTGATATACTAAGTCTCCATCATGGAATCGGTTATTGTTTTCTGTTTGGAACTTTTCCAATTGATAGCTCCACCATTAATAGTAAAAAAATAACGCAACACTAACTTACTATCATCGATATCATTTTGAACGCTAGAGCTAGTATACCCAATCGTAAGGGGATCTTCATTTCCATATATTAAAAATAAGTCCCTAGTATTTAAATACTTTAGTACACACTTAACAACCATCCAATACTTTTCTCTAGGATTAGACTGGCATCAGGTTATACATCCTAATGCGTATGCCACAACCCATCTAATACATAGCATAGTGTGCATTATGGAACCAATTATCGAAGCATATGGTATCCTCTTCTTATGCTTTCTCCACATAAGTTTATGGAGCGCCCTTCTTATAAAGGACGATTCCAGATTGCGTTGGGACATTTCCACTCTTTGAATTCTCCACACTGAACCTTTTTCAGTATGGTGTCTATGTATAAGGATTGGGACAATCCTAATGGCGTCTTAGTTCTATCTTTTGTAGATTGTTATACCTAGTACATAGACTGCTGCTTCTCCTAAATCCTTTATGGAGAAGTTCTTGGAAAGCCAAGCTTTCACTAATTGAAATAACAAAATGTCATTGCTAATCAATAGAAGAGTAATGTATAACACTAAGAATACGGTAACATTCCTAGTTCCCTTTTATAGAAGCATGCTTCCTCTATGTTTTGATAGAAACCAAACAATTTGGTTACCTTGTCAAAACATGTATTCCAACTTCATGAAGCTATTTTAAGTCCATAAATTGACTTTAACAAGTTTTAAGCCTTGTCCTCATTCCCATTGACCTCGAAACCCTTAGACTCATATATATAGTCCATTCTAAATCACCATTTATAAATGCTAGCTTTACGTCCATTTGTCATATTTCGTAGTCATAGAATGCAATAATAGCTAGATTTATCCTAATGGACTTAAGCATTTCTATGGACGAAAACGTCTTGTCATAATCAACACCTTGAATTTGACGAAATCCTTTCGCAACTAGCCTTGCTTTATAGGTCTCCACTTGTCCATTTGCATTATCTTTTTCTTAAAAATTCATGTGCAACCAATGGATTTTATGCCTTCGATTTGTCAAACAAAGTCCATATTTTATTTTCATACGTGAAATCCACCTTGAATTTCATTGCTCTAATTTATAGTGCAAAGTCTTTACTTTACGCGCTTGTTAGGGGTGATAAAGGAGTTTCATTATCTAAGTCAAAGCTACCTTATTGTCATTCATGAGAAAACGATAGTATCTTTTTGGTGCATGAGATTCCTACTAGACCTTCTATTAGATTACGTGTCTTGATATATGGGTGAACCTGTTTCTCTGACTAATTTGGTCTCCATGTTAAACTCTCAAGTCTAATCTAATTCTACAACTTCGATGTTAATTTCTTTTGATAGAAATTTCTTTTCCAAGAAGATAACTTACTGAGAAATAATGACCTTTTTTCCTCCGTGTTGTAGAAATTATATCTCATGGAATCCTAGGGATATTCTATGAGTTTACACAAGACCGATCTTGCCTCAAGTTTATTGGGACAGACGTTCTAAACGTTGGCTGGACAACCTTATTTCTTAAACTAATTGAGGTTTTTTCTTTAATATGTCACATCTCATATGGTGTTTTAGGAAAATAATTAGTGGGTAATAAATTCAACATAGGTGTTAAGGTTTCTAGCGCATATCCATAATAAGATAGAGGAAATTTAGCCTTACTCATCATGTAATAACCATATCTAATAAGGTTTTGTTGCTTTGCTTCGATCGCTATTTTGTTGCGGAGTGTATGGTGGAGTAACCTGAGAGATAATCACACTATCTTTTAAATACTATTGGATCTCTTTTCCAACGTACTTACCTCCTCGGTCAGATCGAAGTATTTTAATCTTTCGGTTCATTTAATTTTCAGCTGTGCTTTTATATTCAATAAATTTGTCACAGACTTTTGATTTGTTCTTCATAAGATACGCATATCCCAGTCTCGAGAAATCATCTGTAAATGTTATAAAATAAGAACAATTATCTTTAGTAACTGTAGGCATCAGGCCACATACATCACCATGTATAAGACCTAAGAGTTCATTAACTCTTTTATTGCTTCCATTAAAGGGGTGCTTGGCCATTTTACCTTCAAGACACGCCTTATACATATCAAATGATTAGAATCAAATGATGGTAGAAAATATTTGGTTTTAAGTTTGTGTAGTTATTTCTCACTTATATAGCCTAGCCAATGCTAAAGATAATTTTTATTTATATCATCATCCAAAGAATTACTCGTAGCATAGATATAATTAGTATTAGTCACATAAATGCCATTATATAAAATGCCATGACAAAATTTATTACCATCTAACATAATGTTCATAACATTATTAGCATAGTGAAAAATGTAACTAGTCTTAGACAGTCTAGACAAGGATAAATCCCACAAATAAAGTCTTTAACATAATAGCAATTATTTATTATTAAAACTAATCCATTAGGCAAACTTAAGTGAAAGTCAGCAACATCGTCGCATCTACTAGTGATCCATCAGCAACTTAGAGTCTTATCTCTCCCTTTGCCTCATTATGCATTTTCCTAAACCTCTATAATGAATTATAGGTGTGAGTTCCAGATCCAATATCTAATACCCAAGATAATTAATGGATTGCAAAATAATTTTGAATCATAAATATAACTGTAAGAGCCGTAACCCTTCTTGTGGCAGTGGTGAAATTCACCCTTGTTAATTGGAGTAGTCTTCTTGTTCTTTTTATCACCCCTCTTTTACTTCCTTCTGACCTTTCAAAGATAATGCATTCCCCTTAACAACAAGTACAACCCATTAGTCCTTAGGCGAAGACTCGACCTACCTCAACATATTTAGGAGCTCCATGAGATTTATGTTCAACTAGTTCAAATTATAATTTGATATAAATGGCTCAAACTAGAGAGTAAGAGACCCAGGAATCAAATCTACTTACAATTCATCACTTATAGTAACATCTAACAGAGAAAGTCTATCAATATTGCCTTCCATTGTCAAAACATAATTGTCCACTTTTTGTTCCTTTGTCATTTTCGTATTGAACATATCCTAAGAGTATTCCCCAAACAGAACTTTAAGATTATCGAAAATTTCTTAGATGGACATATTTTTGTGATACCTCTACAATGACTTGGCTAACGTTGATGGCATGGAAACTTAGGCAGTTTCAAGGTTTGAGACCCATTTACTATATGTTATTATTTGTTCAAGGTCCACATCATTAGCAGGTCTAACCTAAGGAGGTTCGTCTAATGGCTAAAGATGTTCATAAGTTAATGTTATCTTTATCGCTTTTAGCCAGTCAACATAGTTAGGTCTAGTGAGTTTCTCATTTTTAGAAAACGAATTGTAGACATTTTTATACAAACTTTAAATTGGTAAATTAGTACATTTTCATAGTATACATTTTAGAATATTAGTAAGGTTAAACATAACATTTCATTTTAATAATAAGCTCCTACTGGTTTTTTATGTTTCTCCAAACTCTAAGGTGAAACATAAGAGTCTTTCGACTTTGCCAGTGGGTATTAGAACTCGTTTATCTTAGGATTTTGAACTTGAATAATATCAACAAATCATATTCCCATAAACAATAGATAAATCCTTATCGGTTGTAACATTTACAACCCCTAGCCTATGGTTCCTTGTCCCAATCTCATTTCGACCTTGAGGAACATCAACAAATTGAAGGAGGTTATTCAGTCTTACCTACCATTTAACAATGGCTTAAGTATAAATGTACATTCTTGAGAAACATCAACAAATACATACAATATCTTATCTCGTCTATTAAATATATTAATAGTATTATACACACCATCCTTAGCTAGAGGAATATCAACAACTAAGGAGTATGCAAGTAATCTATTAATATATAAATGGTATAGAAAAAATTTATATTGAAAATTCGTAATCTTTAATATATTAAATTGAGTGACATTGACTTATGGAGTAATATATTTCTTTTGAAATACCCTTATGATTCAAGTGTCGGATATATTAAAAATCATAGTATACGTACTATATATATTTATTCGTCAAGTCTATTTAGGGTTTCTTATTTTTCCACCTTTAATTATACATTCATATTATATAAGTTTATTATATAACTTTTACATATATAATAGTGTTATGCAAAGCATTATATCAAATTTAATTAATTTAATTAAGTAATATTTTAATCAATTTTATATTATACAATTAAACATTTTAAGTTGAAAATGTATATCATAATATTTATAGTTATAAATATAATTCTTTGTATATATGTGTTTTATTATTTATTAATCAACCTTTAATTAATATATTTAATTAACTAATTTTAATTAATTATTAATTTCAAATTTTGTTATATCTATAAATTATTATACCCCATAAAATTAATAGGAAATTGATTAAGAGGATTTTCTAATAGTCGGGAATGAAAAGGCAAACAACAGAATATGTAGCTAGGTGTTTGACATGTCAGTGAATCAAAGCTGAACAAGGGAAGCCCGGAGGTTCGTTATTACTATTAGAGACTCCAACATGGAAGTGGGAAAGCATATCGATGGATTTCACGAATTGGTTACCAAGAAGTCAAAGAGGTAATAAAGCTATTTGGATTATAGTTGATAAACTCACTTAAAGTACCTACTTTATTCCAGTAAGAATTAATAGGACCATAGCATCTCTAGATTTACATCAAGGAGGTGGTCCGTTTACGTGGAACTATGATCAGTATTATTAACGATTGGCATTCCTTATTTACTAGTGAGTTTCTGAGGAGTTTGCAGCCAACTTTAGGGAGAACAATGAATCTTGGCACTGCTTACCACCCTCAGATTGATGGATAGATGGAAAGGGTGAATAGGATCGTAGAGGATTTATCAAGGGCCTACATCATGGATTTCGAAGGACATTGGGAGCAGTACTTACCTTTAGTTGAATTCACCAATAATAAAAGTTCTCGAGCAACGATAGATATGGCAACCTTTGAAGCCTTATATGGGTGGCCATGCAAGCCACTTAATTGTTGATACATGAAATTGCAGAGAAGGTTGAGGTAATAAGGCAACGAATGAAAGCTGTTCAAGATCAACATGAATCCTATGTTGATTGGTGAAGGAAAGAGTTAGAATTATTAGTTGGGGACATGTTATATGTTAAGGTTTCTCCTCTTAGGAAGATTATGAGATTTGGAATCTTAGGGAAGCTGGTGCTGAGATCTGTTGGGTCTTTCTCAATTTTAAAGGGAGTGGAGAGACTTGTATATCGTGTAGAGCTTCCAACTATCTTGGCCGAAGTTTATAATGTTTTTGTGTATCGCACCTAAGGAAGTGTCTACATGGCATGACCACTATAGTAGAGCTTAATTAGTTAGCAAATATAGAGACGGAGCGATAGCACCCTATGCTCATGCCATCACATGCATAGTGGGGAATAGAGTGGGAATATATCGTAACAATGAAATCAGGCTGTACCGAGTACAACGGAAAAATAATCTAGTGAAATGCACCTTAGAAATAGAAGAGAAAATGAAGGCTTCTCACCTAAAAAATTTCTCGGGTAAATTTTATCCCTCTATAGTATTATATTGGTTTGGTTGCATCTTGGTTGCAACATTGGATGCCAGGGGATGGTTAACACACTATTTTATGTTCTTTTTGCACTAATATTGAATTTTTTTGCATATTTAGATTGTTTTCATGCATCTTATATGTTACGATCTTTCATTCATGCTAGGGTTGAGCTCACTTATAGATATGTTGAATGCATAATCACATTGCACTTTTGGTTGAGTAGATGGTTGTGTAGATAACCTTGTTGTACGACATGGTGTTAGAGTGCACGTTATGTTGTCTATCCCTTACAAATTTTCGGGATGAAATTCCTTTAAGGAGGGAGAATGTAACAACCTGTAAAATTAGTAGGAAATTAATTAAGAAAAATTAATTAATTGATAATAAAGCTAAAAATGGAGATTGAGAAAACATCGTAATTTGACCATGAAAATTGCACCATTATGTTTTTAGCCATTTTTTGAGCAACTTTCATATATAGAGCTTTGCGACCAAAGTTCAAACGAAGAAGTTATCAATGTTTGAAAAGTTTGAATCGAAAATAATTCAAATTGTATAAAGGCAATAAGTATTCTTGAACTTAACACTAATGTATCTATTAAATATAAAACTTAACATCTAAGGAACGTTAACGTTAGTTTAAAAAGTAATCAATATTTATGCATTTAGCGATAGAAATAAGCAGCTAGGACTGTTAGTGGAAAAACTAGTCACTAACCCCGATTGTAGTGAAAGCACTAATATCCAGGTAGATCCAATCATGGATATTATGTTAGTTATATGTGGAGAGTAATAAAGTGAAGAAATAGTAAATGAAAAATGAAAGCAAGTAAAGAACACAAGAGAATTATAGTGGTTCGGCTTTCTCCGGCCTACATCCACTTCAAGAATTTTCTTTTTATTCTTTATACTATAGTTAAGTTACAAAAGAGTGTTATTCAATAGTTGAAGTGGCAGAATTTAGCCAAGCTTGAAGATAAAGAGGAGTCGAGAGAAAAAGAATCCTCTTTCCAAAGCCATGCCCTCTCTATTTTTAGGTGAAGACCCCTAAAATTTAGGCAGAGAAGTCTATTGGTCCATGTAGTCCCGTATGAAGAGTTACGAAGCCCATTTTCAGGCTTTTGGGATCGATTAGAATGAGTAGTCCCACCGTCAGAATGAGCTGCGATCGAGCATGATGAAAAATGATAGTGTAAAGTCCTTGCTCTCCAAATTTCATGAAGTTCCATCGTGTACTTTTCACATATGACCAATCCAAGTTTCAATTTTCTAGTGAAGCTGAAGCTTTCGTATCCATAGATTCGTATCCATAGATAATGCGCTCCTTAATTCTTGTATCGATCCGAGTCATGTGCTGTGATCCATGTTTTGTGCTCCATTCCTTGAGCGCTTCTTTCATATCGATCGATATGAATGATCTATACGAACTACCCTTTCAAGCCGTCGAATCCAGCTCGTGCCCTATCTTTGTATTGATCCCATGCTTGCTTGATCGATACAAAATGTATTAAGACGAAGTTTGATTGATCCAAACCAAAAGTGCAGTGCATTATCTAAACAATATCCATCCTGGAGTTGTCAGATCGATATGAATTGCATCGATACGAGACATATCGATACGAATATCGATCAATACGAACCAAATGCCATAATGATCAATACAAAAGTATCGATACGAAACCATTTTTCACCAATATTGACCCATCCATAACTTGAGCGTATAAACTCTACCTGAAACTCAAAACGTAGCCTCACCAGGCCTTGTTATCATTCCTTATCGATCTCGCCTCAATTGGTGCTTGTTTCAATTTTGATGATATCGATCATAACCTTGTTTCTAATCGATCTCTAATCCTGATAATCACCAATGTGTTGATACCCTGGATTTGACCAAAAAGGTGGATAAAATTTGCCCTCCAAAACATGCCTTGCGATAGGAAGGCGTGTTTTGTATAGCTTTAAATCTGATATCCAAAATCCATACTCCATTGGTAAACATATCTTCCAATCCATAATTCAATCCATTACCATGCAATTCCATCTAATTCCAATAGCCAAATCCTCGATTGTTCCGAGTCGATATCCAAATCCGGGACCACTCCGGGTCCTTAGCCAAATTCTTAGTTGTTTAAAGCCACTAACCGAATCCATAACCATAACCAAATCCATGATCTCTCCATGTCATTAATCGAATCAAGGACTACTCTGGGTCCATGTTCAATCCTCAGCCATTCAAAGCTGAATCAATATGCATTTCACATATTAGAAGCTAGTAACCGAATCCTGCAATCTCTCCAGATCATTAACGGCCTTCTCTGGACCCTCGCTAAGCTCGATCCAATGTTAATGGTTGAATAGGCAGATCCTGTCATTCTCCGGCCAAGCAACCTACCCCTTGCATTTTGTCCCCGGTGGAGGCATATAGAGATGTCCTAGTTTTCCTAGACCGACATAGCCTCTCTGAGCTCTTACTGGATCCCATCCTATCACTCTCCGGTTAAGGAGAAACAACATCGAGCAAGTCGATCCTGTCGCGCTCCGATGAAGCAGAGTCACTCCCTGCACTCTGGTTCAGCATCCCTAAATATTAAGCGATGCAAAGGCTTAAGTCCTAGACTGATTATAGCCACTCTAGGCTCTTATCGAACCTCGATCTAATCACTCTCTAGTGAATGGGGAACAATGTCAAGTGAGTCGATCCTATCGCCCTCCGACGAAGTTACTCACTTCTTGCGCTCCGGTCCTTGTCTCTCCGGATAGGTTCATAAAGCGATTAATTTCCAAATGACTTCTAATATCCGTCCCTTAACTCATTGGCAAGAGATTTGTTTCATAAACTCCAAATCCATTTATTAAATCCAAATTCCAAATGTCCAATGAAAAATCAGAAAAAGCTAAGTGCTGCCTCTTCGGGCAGAGCGGTCTATTACAATCTCAAAGCATGCCTGGGAATCACTTCGGTTCACTTGCATGTGTAATTGATGTAACTGCTTTATTTTAAGAAACAAAACTAGAAAGATTATTTGATGACCGAAGTTCAAATCCTGAACTCGGCCCTTGCCATCATGATCGGCGGATGATGAGTCGTGACCTCGATCAAATGTCATTCCTGTTTGGTGCCGGTGTTAGCTGCTTGTGTTCTACTGTTGTTGCCTGGTTCCTCATATACTATGGCAATCTGCCACACCTGTTGTGTTCTTCCACCATGTCCTTCAAGTGGCGGCATTCATTTGTGGTATGCCCACCAGCTCATGGAATAGGCAGTCCCTCCCGCTCTTGCACTCCTGCTTTGTGGGATTCCTTCAGGGTGGTTTTCGATAGGGAAGTTGCCCACGTGGTTCCATGTAAATTCGTTCCAGATTATCCGTTAAGTCTATGTATGTAGTGAATTTGGGTTCCCGGTCTCTCTTTCTTTTGTTTGAACCATCATATCCATCGTCCTGCTTTCGCTTTCCTTTATCCATCCCACGTCCTTCCCCAGACGTTCCTTCACCTTGCGCGGCGTTCACCTCCTTTTCAACGCATGCATCCTCTAATCATATAAAACTTTCTTCCTCGTGGTAGAACTCTCCGAGATCCTATAGTGGATCCCGTGCCAATGAATCTTTGAACTCAATGCCCCCTGCAATTCCTACTACCGCCTCATCAAAATCATTGATGGTTCTGGACGATCCACTAAAGCCACGATTGTATTGAACCGCATTAGAAAATTCCTTATGGACTCTCATGTCCTTTGCTTCATCGATGCCAGTGTCATTACGTTCTTGGATTGTGTAACATGGACCATAAACTATCTCATGAAGTGTTCCACTAGTTCGCCCCCTGTCCTATTCGATCCACTCTCCAGCTACCTTAACCAGAGCGTAGCTAAATCTGTCAGATACAACGGGAAGCATCTTATTGTAATTTCTTTGGATGCCCCTAGCACTTCCATATTTATGATGTATCTGGTTATGTGCATAGTAGGGTCTGACTTCAAATCATAGACCTCAAGCATTGGTAGCTTAAATTCTGAAGGGTTCCTTGCGTTTCTGATATTCGAAGTGAATGGACTCCGACTAACTTCCTCCAAGCCTCTACTTGGTAATCCACCTCTCATAATCCTATATATTAATCCAGCCATCCAATCATCTTTATCTGAGGTGGCCTCTTATATGCGTTTCCATCCTACCCCATGTCCTGGAAGGTATTCTGGGTAGTACTCTTCATGTTGGTCATTCACGTTTGCATTGGCCCTAGCCTGCTAAACTTCATTCATGGGCCTTCCGATATCTGATCCCGAGGGTATGCCCCTATGCCTTTGCTGATTCCCTTCACTTTCATCTTTCTGATTCTGGATCTAACCTCTAGAGATTCCTATAGTTTCGACTCCTTGATCTATATTTCCAACGGCTGCGGTTGGTACATGTAATGACCCGTAAATTTTCGATAATTAAAATAGCTAATTTAATAAGATTTCGTGATTTAATGTTAGAAAAAAATTGTAATTCGTTTGGAATAATAATAACTGGAATGAATTGCAACAATAATTATCTAAGTAATTATTTATAGATTGAATGGAGTTCCAATCTAATTGAATTGACTCAAATGTTATAACTTGGTTATAAGGGAATATATGGAAAAAACAAATGTAAATAAGTGAATAAGAATTGTGAATTATTTAGGTAGTAATACAAATTTTAATAGATTGGTTTCAAAGATTTGAATAGTAATAAGTATTGAAAAATAAATGCTACTTAGTGAATGCCTTTGCAATCAATAGTTGGATAGGATAATAAATGTTGAATTCATTGGGTATAATAGAGTAATTGATTGATAAGTAAAATCTATTTAAAATTAAATAATTGAATATTGAACAGGTAAATTGTTTAAAGTAAATATTTAAAACTTATTGAATAATTGAATAACTGTAAAATGGAAATAGTGTTCTAAGATGTGAATTGGTTTTAAAAGTTGAATCTTATAAGTTCAATTTCAAATATTTCAAAGGATAATGAATTATTGGATAATCAAAATTGTTTAAATTTAATATTTGGAATTTATTGAATAATTGAATAACGGGTTTAATATGATTAAAAATGATTTGTAAAATTTTATTTTATCATATTAAAGTTAGAATGATGTTGTAGAACTTTTAAAATCGAATTAAAAGTAAATTTATGAAAATTATATTCAATATTTAATTGACGAGTTAAAATAGTCATTTTTCAAACAGTCTCGGATTTCGATGAAACCAGTTTCATCGGAACCGTAATGTTATATTATTGTGAGATCTCAATTTTTGTGTCAATCGGATTTACCGTTTGTCCGGGGCAAGCCAAAACGCATAGAAATCGGTTTAATCGATTTAATTTAAAATCGATCATTTATTTCCGTAACTTGCACATATGATCGAATTAGCCTCTAAACACGTTCCATTGTGTTCGGAATGCGTGGTGAACCTTAGAAACGCCTGCCGGTACGCTTCGTTTGGAGTTCGGAAAATTCGAATGAATAGTGTTCGTCAGAATTTCTATATAAGCACGATATTATCTTCATTTTGCAAAAGAAAACTAAACCCTAGGGTTTGCTTCAACCGCCGCCTCTTATAATAATCAATGGCCGAAATTCAACTTCCTTCTTCTCCATTTTTCTCCAAATCCGTGAAGTTTTAGCCAATCCTTCCAACTAGAAGATTGTAGAGGCCAGTGAGTTCTAGATATCCAACGGGTATGATCGTAATTGGAGCGGCCGATCAACGGCAATCTGCGTTCAAAGGTCCAACGTTTGCTCACAGTTTTCGTGTGCCACCTAGGGCCTAGCTCCACCAAATTCGAGCCGAGAGTCGAGCACGAGACAAGCTTTGGAATGGTGTATCCTGATCGTCCTGGAAGTCGATGTGATGTTGCGTGTATTAGGGCAAATAGGCGGCCACGTTGGGTTCGTTTACTGGGGAGTTTCGCGTGATGAAGAAAGGAAGAAGCATACGTATGCGGCCAAGTGGAATGAATGGCAGATGATGATAGGGTTTGAAAAATATAAATAAAGTTGTAATTGATTTATATAAAATTTTGTATTAACTTCTAAATATAATAACTTGTTGATGCGAGGTCCGTTTTGGATGAAACGAAGTGCGTTGGGATCGTATGGACGAGCACTACGCTATGGAATTGGATTGGAATCGTTTTAAGCTAGTGAAAATTTTGGGTAAAATTAAACGCTCGTTTAATTTTATTCGAAATAAAACGCTGGAACTACATTGAAATCAAGGTGAGTGTTTTATAACGCTCACAACGTACTGAATATCTTTACGCTAGTTAAATTTAATATTATGAAGTGATATGAATTTTATTTTTCGTTGTTTGATAAAATTTAATTGTCATATAGATTGTCATTGGAATTAACCGTTAAAAATTTAATTGACAGTTAAATTGAAATTAAAATTGAATTGCGATTAAATTACCTGACATTGATAACTATGAAATTGTCATGAATTGTATTGTCTATTGGATGATGTATTTCGATGGATGCTATTGGTTGATATTTAAATGTTTGGATGTTTATTTGCTTATATATATCCTGTTATGCATACATATGAAACTGTGATTTGTTTAAGTGATATATATTCATCCCTGACATTTAATTGAAATAAATAATTACTTGGCCATAAGATAGAAAATTATATACGGACACCTGATTGGCTAAATTAATAAATTTTAAAATCGTCGATTTGGAATTTATTTAAATGTTTTGATTTAAAAGTTATAAATAGAAATCAATTTATAGAAATTGAATTTATCGAAAATTGAGTTTGGAAGGTTGAAATAAATTTTGGTTAAAATAAATTGTTAAATAATTTAAGTTGAGACTTTGAAATTTAAAAATTTGGGATATGATTGAATTTCGAAATTTGTTTGTTTTAAAGATTTAACATTATTTCGAGCTTTGAGTATTACTAAGTAAAGGTGATAAAAATGATATTTTGAAATTGAGCTTGGAACTGAATCATATTTGAAATTTGGTTTTAAATTTGAATATTGAAGGATAATTTTGTTAAGTGTTATAAATTGATATTTTTGAAAAATCAAGCTCCAAATCGATATAAATTGAAATTGAATTAATTGAAGGTGAATGTAGAATTGAATTGATTTGAAGTCAAAGTTGACATTGATTTGAATTGAAATCGAAATTGAATCGGTAGAATGGAAATTGAAATTGTTTTGAATTGGTAAGTTATAAATTGAAATGGTTTGGTTTGAAGCTGTTTCATTTTGTTTTCCAAACTACTCTGTTATATAAACCATCTTCAAATACTTAAACTATTTTAACCTATATTAACTATATTAAATTATTTTTAACCCATCTTAAACCATGTTCACTTGTTTTAATTATATTTCATCTATCTTAAATCCATTTAACAATATTAAATGAATTTATCTATTTGAAATCCATTTAAAGATTTTAAGTATTTTAACTATTTTAATTACTCAAACTACTTTTAAACTACTTAAAACTATTTTCAAAATTTCAAGCTGGTCAATAAGGTGAAATGTTTATGTTTAAATCTTGAATTTAAATACGAATTGGGTTAAATGAAGTTACAACCTAAATTGAAATTCGAAATGATTTTGAAATCGAAATGAGATATTGAGGCGAAAAATGATTTTTGAAACGGAACCTTACATTTTGAATAGATACGATGATATTTGAAATGGACTTGATTTTGAAGCGAATATGATATTTTGATATCAACTATGAATGGATTTGAAATGTAAAGGAGCCACCGGTGTAATAATACGTAGTTATTAAAGAGACCGGGATCGGATATGGACATACTCTCTGTCGATACCGAAAACCACTTTAATAACTATTATACACGGAGTGCTGATCCAGAATGAAGTGGATGGTTTGGTGAACGCGTTGACTGAAGAAAGAGAACGATATTGGATGACCCCTGACATGACTAAAACAGGAGCCGCGCCGGGCTATT
Organism: Allium cepa; assembly: GCA_030765085.1. NCBI lineage: Eukaryota > Viridiplantae > Streptophyta > Magnoliopsida > Asparagales > Amaryllidaceae > Allium > Allium cepa. Next base: position 372,771,894 of record CM060938.1, on the reverse strand, counting down.
GAGGTTCGCCACCTCTAGCGGACACACTTCTTCAATACCATATCTATTACCTTTTGTGATTCGATTTGGGTGCACCCCTCGATTTGGGAGTGTTGTTTCGCGGTGTTGAGGTAGCTGCTGGCTATGCTCAACATCAGTCCGAATCACGCAACTACTAGTATCCTAGTTGGTATCGCCTCATGTACCTTGTCATACTGATTATCCTATTCGCGACCACTACGTTTTGTTTTGTGTTATACCTATGGGGTACCCTCTGATAACCACTAGTTTACGGTGGGATTTACGGTGCTGTATAGACTATGGCATTGTAAAATGTGTTAAGGGGAATTATGGTAACGCCTTAACGCTATTTTAATACTTTTACTTTACTGTAGACATATTATAATAGCGTATTGGACTACATAGTAGATAGTTTAACGGATCCTTGAGAGATGGAAAATCCCGTAACATCTCTTGAGTTGTTGCACGCACGTTGACACTGGATATGAGATGTCAAACCCCGTAAACATCTCTGACGTTGTTACACTCATATTTATTTACGATTGATTTAACTTACATGAGGATATTTTAGTCCTGACTCGAGTGTTTTGTTTTTTCATTACGCTCGGGTCAGACTTGAGTTTTTCAGCTTATTGAAGATCTATTCTGGAGGACGAAGTCGAAGATTTTGTATACTATTACTATTATTATCTTTGCATCGTGTTGTCTGCTGCATTATTTTATTTGTTCTGGTGTATATATATAACTCTGATAAATGTTGTATAAATAATAATCAAAGTATAGTAAACAGCTTCATGAACTGTTTATTTGACTATTATATTTTATCGTTCCGCTGCAAGATTTTGTGTTGTTTCATTTCCTTTATTTCCCTTTTCTTTTCTTTTCTTATTTACCCCAATAACCATATGACCTTTTGAATGGTTTGGAATCGGCATGTGTATTTGATCGTCGGTTTAAACTGTCCAAAAAGGTGGGTCGTTACAGTTGGTATCAGAGCTTTGGTTTAGCGATAACCTTAGCTTTGTGGGGTCTGACTCTTTATAAATAGGGTAGTAATACCCTATGATGAGTCGCTGAGTGTATATATATGAGAGAGCGTATTTGTTAGTGATATAAAATGTTTTGTATTATGTCGGTTGATTTGTTGAGTGGCTTATGGATTCTGGTCAATACGAGTAATTAACGTCATTGATAGGGATCTCTAAACACTTAAACAGAACAATTCGACATAGTATTGTTTTGAAATTGGGTAAATGAAATAATTTTGCTCTAATTATATTTTGTATATAAAGAAAAAATTTCAGAAATTATTGTGACTTATCTAGCTTACCTGGTTGTTAGGAATGATAATATTGGTTATTATCATTAATTGGATATTGTAATTTAATAAATAAGGTAAATTACAAAATGAAAAATGATAAAACGCTTGTGAAATATTTTAAGAAAGAAAATCCTATAAGAATATTTTATAGAGGTGACTTATAGATTAAAATAGATTTAAATTGGAAAATATTAAATTTAAGACCCAGAGGTTTTGACAATGGTTCTCAAAGCTTTGAAGAAAATATATTGTGATATTAGTGGGAAAATGTTTATGGAAATGTTTTGAAAGGGTTTTTAAAAAAGAAGGAATGAATTCAGTACTCCTCTCTTCTGTCGCTGGAAAATAATTTCGGTGATGACTGCGCAGCATCATCGACGTTCATTTTCGAGTCTCAAAGTGGGGGAGGCTTCTAAGAAGCTTTGCTTTTCTTCGAAATTATTTTGGATAAATGGGTTTTGGTTTAAACTCCAAAGGTATGATTTGATATATTAAAGTTATAAGTGTATATATTTATTTCAAACGATTTGAAAGGAACCGGGAATTTAAATTTCTAAGTTATGTTAATTAGTAATTTTCAAATTATTTGAATGAAATGTGAATAACCAGAATTTATAAAATAAGAGGATTAAGATATCTAAGCTATTGTTTGGGAAAACTTTAAAGTTGAAAGGTAAAGAGGATTTAAACAAATTAAATTTGTGAACATTCTAATTAAGTAAAATGAAATTCTACAAATTTGTATAATACCAAAATTACATTCTGATAACATATAACAAGACTTACCAAATGTTAAAAGTTAAAATGATGTTTTGGATATGTAATGAGATATTGTACAAATAAACAGAACCTGAAAATAATTGAAGTATACAAGTAAGGAAAACTCAAAAGGAATTAAAATGTATATAAATGGAAAATTTGGTTGTGATAAAAATGTTATATACTTAAATATAGCATGAAATGATGAATGGATAAATGGAACAAGTAAGTGAACTTAAGAAAAAGGCCATTGAGTCAAGCACTGTCTTTGTAAACTGGTTGTAGAATTAAATATAAATTTGCAACAAAAAGAAAAATATGTGAAGATAAATTTGTGACTTGTGAAATAACTATAAACTAAGAAAAGTCATATATAAGAAGTTAGACTTTTATGGAATGACTATAAATTAAAGTGATGATTAATAAAATGTTTCGAAAATAAATTGGTTATTAACTGAAACTGAATATGAAGTAAATGTAAACAAAAGAATTTGGTATGGCTAAGAATCAAATTGGAATTGAAAGAGATAAACCAAATTGAATGTAAAATTAATAATTTGGTTATGTTGGGTCTGATTTGGTTGTTATATGATTGTTAGTTGATTGTATATAATTCATTAAGTGTTAATGAAATTGAAAGCTATAAATCATTGAAATCAAATTGAAAGTTAAATGAATTTAAATAGAATTTAATTTGATTCAAATTGGAAGTGAACCAATGTAAATATAAATTAGTGAATGTTAACTAATTGAATTGAGAATGAATGTTAGTAAAATCCAACGTTAATGAGTCAACTGAGATTAAAATTGAAAACCAAGTCAATAAATATTAATGAGAAGTGAATTTATATTGATTGGTTATGGATTCGTTGGATGATAATTGATTTGGTGGATACATTTGTTGTTTGTTGCATTTGCTATGTTGGCACATGTAGTTGTTATATTGCTATATGATGTATATTGATATTATTTTCATATATGCATGTTTCTCATGGTTTGTTGAGTGTTTAGTAGGTGCCGATTGCACTTGCTTCGCATTTGGAGCTCGCTTTCGCGCTATATTAGCCGTATATGCTCGCTAATAATATGTAAGGTACATATCTCGGATGTACTTTTACACTTTTCCCTGCGGGATGCCTCATCACTTGATGAGATGTATATTTGTGATATATATACTGTCATTTTTTTTCCGGATCGAGCCGGGCAAAGGAGACTCTGCCGAATTTTTTCGTAAATCCGGGTGTTAGAAAATTTTTCAAGTTTTAAAATTTTATAACTTGTTTTGATAACTAACTCGTAAACTTCATAGACTAATTGGAGTAACTTAGTGGAAGCGTAGTTATGACTTTATAAATGGAATTTCATTGTTTTATAAGTTGGTAACTTTGAATAAAATATATCTAATGTTGAATTCTATACTTAGTTCCTTTTCCCTTCTTTTTCCTTTTCGGGGACGAAAAGTTTTGAGTGGGGGAGAGTGTAACGACCCGTAAATTTTCGATAATTAAAATAGCTAATTAATAAGATTTCGTGATTTAATGTTAGAAGAAAAAAATTGTAATTCGTTTGGAATAATAATAACTGGAATGAATTGCAACAATAATTATCCAAGTAATTATTTATAGATTGAATGGAGTTCCAATCTAATTGAATTGACTCAAATGTTATAGCTTGGTTATAAGGGAATATATGGAAAAAACAAATGTAAATAAGTGAATAAGAATTGTGAATTATTTAGGTAGTAATACAAATTTTAATAGATTGGTTTCGAAGATTTGAATAGTAATAAGTATTGAAAAATAAATGCTACTTAGTGAATGCCTTTGCAATCAATAGTTGGATAGGATAATAAATGTTGAATTCATTGGGTATAATAGAGTAATTGATTGATAAGTAAAATCTATTTAAAATCAAATAATTGAATATTGAACAGGTAAATTGTTTAAAGTAAATATTTAAAACTTATTGAATAATTGAATAACTGTAAAGTGGAAATACTGTTCTAAGATGTGAATTGGTTTTAAAAGTTGAATCTTATAAGTTCAATTTCAAATATTTCAAAGGATAATAAATTATTGGATAATCAAAATTGTTTAAATTTAATATTTGGAATTTATTGAATAATTGAATAACGGGTTTAATATGATTAAAAATGATTTGTAAAATTTTATTTTATCATATTAAAGTTAGAATGATGTTGTAGGACTTTTAAAATCGAATTAAAAGTAAATTTGTGAAAATTGAATATTTTAATATTTAATTGACGAGTTAAAATAGTCATTTTTCAAACAGTCTCGGATTTCGACGAAACCAGTTTCATCGGATCCGTAATGTTCTATTATTGTGAGATCTCAATTTTTCGTGTCAATCGAATTTACCGTTTGTCCGGGGCAAGCCAAAACGCATAGAAATCGGTTTAATCGATTTAATTTAAAATCGATCGTTTATTTCCGTAACTCGCACATATGATCGAATTAGCCTCCGAAACACATTCCATTGTGTTCAGAACGCGGTGTAAACTTTAGAAACGCCTGCCGGCACGCTTCGTTTGGAGTTCGGAAAAATTCGAATGAATTGTGTTCGTTAGAATTTCTATATAAGCACGATATTATCTTCATTTTGCAAAAGAAAACTAAACCCTAGGGTTTGCTTCAGCCGCTACCTCTTATAATAATCAATGGCCGAAATTCAACTTCCTTCTCCTCCATTTTTCTCCAAATCCGTGAAGTTTTAGCCAATCCTTCCTACTAGAAGATTGTAGAGGCCAGTGAGTTCTAGATATCCAACGGGTATGATCGTAATTGGAGCGGCCGATCAACGGCAATCTGCGTTCAAAGGTCCAACGTTTGCTCACGGTTTTTGTGTGCCACCTAGGGCCGAGCTCCACCAAATTCGAGCCGAGAGTCGAGCACGAGACAAGCTTTGGAATGGTGTATCCTGATCGTCCTGGAAGTTGATGTGATAGTTGCGTGTATTAGGGCAAATAGGCGGCCACGTTGGGTTCGTTTACTGGGGAGTTTCGCGTGATGAAGGAAGGAAGAAGCATACGTATGCAGTCAAGTGGAATGAACGGCAGATGATGATAGGGTTTGAAAAATATAAATAAAGTTGTAATTGATTTATATAAAATTTTGTATTAACTTCTAAATATCATAACTTGTTGATGCGAGGTCCTTTTTTGGATGAAACGAAGTGCGTTGGGAACGTATGGACGAGCACTACGCTATGGAATTGGACTGGAATCGTTTGAAGCTAGTGAATATTTCGGGTAAAATTAAACGCTCATTTAATTTTATTCGAAATAAAACGCAGGAACTACATTGAAATCAAGGTGAGTGTTTTATAACGCTCACAACGTACTGAATATCTTTATGCTAGTTAAATTTAATATTATGAAGTGATATGAATTTTATTTGTCGTTGTTTGATAAAATTTAATTGTCATATAGATTGTCATAGGAATTAACTGTTAAAAATTTAATTGACAGTTAAATTGAAATTAAAACTGAATTGCGATTAAATTACCTGACATTGATAACTATGAAATTGTCATGAATTGTATTGTCTATTGGATGTTGTATTTCGATGGATGCTATTGGTTGATATTTAAATGTTTGGATGTTTATTTGCTTATATATATATATATATATCCTGTTATGCATACATATGAAACTGTGATTTGATTTAAGTGATATATATTCATCCCTGACATTTAATTAAAATAAATAATTACTTGGCCATAGGATAGAAAATTATATACGGACACCGGATTGGCTAAATTAATAAATTTTAAAACCGTCGATTTGGAATTTATTTAAATGTTTTGATTTAAAAGTTATAAATAGAAATCAATTTATAGAAATCGAATTTATCGAAAATTGAGTTTGGAAGGTTGAAATAAATTTTGGTTAAAATAAATTGTTAAATAATTTAAGTTGAGACTTTGAAATTTAAAAATTTGGGATATGATTGAATTTCGAAATTTGTTTGTTTTAAAGATTTAACATTATTTCGAGCTTTGAGTATTACTAGTAAAGGTGATAAAAATGATATTTTGAAATTGAGCTTGGAACTGATTCATATTTGAAATTTGGTTTTAAATTTGAATATTGAAGGATAATTTTGTTAAGTGTTATAAATTGATATTTTTGAAAAATCAAGCTCCAAATCGATATAAATTGAAATTGAATTAATTGAAGGTGAATGTAGAATTGAATTGATTTGAAGTCAAAGTTGACATTGATTTGAATTGAAATCGAAATTGAATCGGTAGAATGGAAATTGAAATTGTTTTGAATTGGTAAGTTATAAACTAAAATGGTTTGGTTTGAAGCTGTTTCATTTTGTTTTCCAAACTACTCTGTTATATAAACCATCTTCAAATACTTAAACTATTTTAACCTATATTAACTATATTAAATTATTTTTAACCCATCTTAAACCATGTTGACTTGTTTTAATTATATTTCATCTATCTTAAATCCATTTAACTATATTAAATTAATTTATCTATTTGAAATCCATTTAAAGATTTTAAGTATTTTAACTATTTTAATTATTCAAACTACTTTTAAACTACTTAAAACTATTTTCAAAATTTCAAGCTGGTCAATAAGGTGAAATGTTTATGTTTAAATCTTGAATTTAAATACGAATTGGGTTAAATGAAGTTGCAACCTAAATTGAAATTCGAAATGATTTTGAAATCGAAATGAGATATTGAGGCAAAAAATGATTTTTGAAACGGAACCTTACATTTTGAATAAATACGATGATATTTGAAATGGACTTGATTTTGAAGCGAATATGATATTTTGATATCAACTATGAATCGATTTGAAATGTAAAGGAGCCACCGGTGTAATAATACGTAGTTATTAAAGAGACCGGGATCGGATATGGACATACTCTCTGTCGATACCGAAAACCACTTTAATAACTATTATACGCGGAGTGTTGATCCAGAATGAAGTGGATGGTTTGGTGAACGCGTTGACTGAAGAAAGAGAACGATATTGGATGACCCCTGACATGACTAAAACAGGAGCCGCGCCGGGCCATTGAGGTTCGCCACCTCTAGCGGACACACTTCTTCGATACCATATCTATTACCTTTTGTGATTCGATTTGGGTGCACCCCTCGATTTGGGAGTGTTGTTTCGCGGTGTTGAGGTAGCAGCTGGCTATGCTCAACATCAGTCCGGATCACGCAACTACTAGTATCCTAGTTTGTATCGCCTCATGTACCTTGTCATACTGATTATCCTATTCGCGACCACTACGTTTTGTTTTGTGTTACACCTATGGGGTACCCTCTGGTAACCACTAGTTTACGGTGGGGTTTACGATGCTGTATAGACTATGGCATTATAAAATGTGTTAAGGGGAATTATGGTAACGCCTTAACGCTATTTTAATACTTTTACTTTACTTTAGACATATTATAATAGCGTATTGTACTACATAGTAGATAGTTTAACGGATCCTTGAGAGATGGAAAATCCCGTAACATCTCTTAAGTTGTTGCACGCACGTTGACACTGGATATGAGTTGTCAACCCCGTAAACATCCCTAACGCTGTTACACTCATATTTATTTACGATTGATTTAAATTACATGAGGATATTTTAGTCCTGACTCGAGTGTTTTTTTTTTCATTACGCTCGGGTCAGACCTGAGTTTTTCAGCTTATTGAAGATCTATTCTGGAGGACGAAGTCGAAGATTTGGTATACTATTACTATTATTATCTTTGCATCATGCTGTCTGCTGCATTATTTTATTTGTTCTGGTGTATATATATAACTCTGATAAATGTTGTATAAATAATAATCAAAGTATAGTAAACAGCTTCATGAACTGTTTATTTGACTATTATATTTTATCGATCCGCTGCAAGATTCTGTGTTATTTCATTTCCTTTATTTCCCTTTTCTTATTTACCCAATAACCATCTGCCCTTTTGAATGGTTTGGAATCGGCATGTGTTTTTGATCGTCGGTTTAAACTGTCCAAAAAGGTGGGTCATTATAGTACATTTCCTAGGTTCTGCGTCCCTGCTATTCCCATTTTCCTGAAGAGATTCTGCATTATCTCTTGTTGGCTCTTCAATAATCTCTCCTGCATAGAATCCATCATTGTCTGCATCTCATCCCTTATGATGTAGATAGATGCCTGATCTGCTCCAACTCCGAAGGAAGCCCCTTGACTTCCCTCATGATGGCTCCTTTCTGTTAATGTCCTTCTAGCCGATTGCGTAACCATAGCTTCAGATCCAATCCTTTTCCAAAGTAGTAGGTGCTAGAGTTCTCAATGAAAGCACCAAAGTGTTAGTGGCAAAAATGGTCACTAACCCCGATTGTAGTGAAAGCACGGATATCCATGTAGATCCAATCATGGATCTTATGACAGTTGTATGTAGAGAGTAATAAAGTGAAGAAATAGTAAATGAAAAATGAAAGCAAGTAAAGAACACAAGAGAATTACAGTGGTTCGGCTTTCTCCGACCTGCATCCACTTCAAGAATTTCCTTCTTATTCCTTTATACTGTACAAAAGAGTGTTATTCAATAGCTGAAGTAGCAGAGTTTAGCCAAGCTTAAAGATAAAGTGGAGTTGAGAGAAACGGAATCCTCTTTCTTGAACCATGCCCTCTTTAGTTGTAGGTGAAGACCCATAAATTTTAGGCGAGAAGTCTCTTGGTCTATATAAGCCCGTGTGAAGAATTGCGAAGCCCACCTCCATGCATCTAGGATCGATCTAAACAAGTAATCCCCAGGTCAGAATGAGCTGCGAACGAGCATGGTGAAAGATGATAGTGCAAAGTCCATGCTCTCCAAATTTCATGAAATTCCAATATGTACTTTTCGAAATATGATCGATCCAAGTTTGAATTTGCTGGTGAAGCTAAAGCTTTTGTATCCATAGATTTGTACCCATCATTTCATATCCGTAGATAATGCACTCCTTAATTCTCGTATTTATTCGAGTGTTGTGTTGTGATCCATGTTTCATGCTCTAGTTCTTGACTTCTTCTTTCATATTGATCACTACGGATGATCAGTACGAAATACACTTTCAAGCCTTCGAATCCATCCAATGCCCTATCCTTCGTATCAATCTCGTGCTTGCTCGATCGATACAAAATGTATCGAGACAAAGTTTGATCGATTTGAACCAAAAGTGCAGTGCATTATCTAAACCATACCCATCCTGGAGTTTCCAGATCGAAAAAAATTATGTCAATACGAGATGTATCGATACAAATATCGATTGATACGAACCAAACGCCATAATATCGATACAAAAGTATTGATACAAAACCATTTTTCACCCATATTGACCCATCCATAACTTGAGGGTATGAACTCTGATTGACCTGAAACTCGAAATATAGCCTCACCAGGCCTTTTTTATCGTTCTTTATCGATCTCGCTTCAATTGGAGTTCGGTCCAATTTTGACGATATCGATCATAGCCTTGTTTCCAATCGATCTTCGATCATGATAATCACCAATGTGTCGATACCCTGGCTTTGACCAAAAAGCAGGATAACAAGGACCACAAACCGATCGACCCCCTCTTTAGGTCGGTCGAGCACTAGTGGTCGACTGCCCAAGGGACTAGTCTGTCAGTTCAACATTGTGACAGCTAGATTTTACCCTAGCCAAAATAGCCCAAATTTAAAATTATTTAAAAGATTCTCAATCCAACTGTCCGGACGCACTCAAACAACTATAAATAAGAGGCTGGGTCCCTCATCCTTTTTCATACAAATCTAAAGCGAAAAATGAAATTCTACCAATTCTCTTCATCTACAAAAATCTCTTTAGCTCAAAATCGAATGTATACATACATACATACATACATACATACGTACATATATATATATATATATAAAGGTTGGGAGAAAATTTGGAAGAAGCAAGCCAAAGTGAAGGGTAATAAACTAGACACACACACACATATATATATATAAATCTCTTTCCTAATCTACAAATTCTAAAGCTAAAATATATAAATAAATCGGTTGTATGTTATATTATAAATAAAGGATAAACTGGAGAAAGAGATAGGGTTGTCGCACGAACTAAATCCAAAGAGGTTCATTTAGAATTATCCATAAGTGGAAAATCTTAATTTTTCTCTAATAATATATCACGTAGTTTGATGTTTGCATTTTTACTTTGCTTAGAAGATGTGTATGCGGAATTCTATCAATTTAAAACCCCAATATCACCCTACAACATGTAAATCTTGAATTTTTGGAATCCAAGTTGTTTATTTTAATATAATAGTTTTGATTCATTAATATTTATAATAAGAATGTTTTGTATTCTTATAACACCTCATATTTTGGAGGGTCTATAATATAGGAATTTAATTTAATAGTATAGAGACATTATTAATTAAATTATTAAAGTAATTAATTACAAAAATTACCTAAGGGAAATTTTATTACTTAAGTGAGGGTCACTTTAAAAGTTAATTGGATGGACCAAAGGCAAGTAGAGAAATTTTGATTGTCCTTAATAAATGAAAATAAACAAACTAAATTTTAATGGGAAAGATTTGGTTAAAATGAATAAGTTACTAAGGCCCAATACCACTAGCACATATTCATAAGCCACATCTTTCATCCTACTTAATTTCATTTCTTTTCTTTCAAAAAACAAAGCTCTAAAGAATACAATCATGGCTGGTCAAAATTTTAAGGAAAATAAGAGGATTTCAAGCTAGAAAAGGTCGAGCCTTAAATTTTAAGGAGGGAAGAAGATTAAAACAAGTTTCTTTATTCTAAGTGCATAAAGTATTTCTCTAACACCCATCGCTGTCTATTTTGGTTCAAACTTGATTGAATATGATTGTTTTTTATGTTGTTAAAGTGTTTTGATGACTGAATATAATTTTAGTTATGGTTTAAAGTTTAATCAATTTAAATGATTTCATGTTTTACGGTAAAACATGGGTAAATCACCTCTAAATCTCACAAAATTTTAATATGATGTGCTTATTGATGGAATAGAGATGAATTTTTAATTTCATAACTTTTGGAGTTTAAATGAATATTTTATGAATTTCCTAACTTGGAAAAATGGATAGTTCGGGTTAATTAAAAATAATAAATTAATTAATTTACCCTGAAAGTTTGCTATGAGGAAGAATATGATAAAAGATATTTCTGGTGAATTCTTGGGATTTTTCGCATCAATTTCCTATTTTATATGAATTATTTAGTAAAATAAAGAACTAATTAATTAAGGGAAAAATTAATTATCTAGTTAATTAAACAATGTGGTCAACAATTTCTAACAAGAAACAAAAACAATTTGAGGATTACCCAGTAAGAAGTTGACACCAAATGGAGCTTGATACAGTGAAGTTGCTTAAGAGGGTAATAAATTGGTTGTTAATTACAAGATTGTCATTGAAATGTTTTTGACCAAGTAAAACATAATGCATAAGGATAAACTTCACAATGGACCAAGAATAATTGTGTGCAAAAGCTAGAAAAAAAATTGGACGCCTCATGGAGACCTTAACATTTTACTCATGAAAGTCAAATAAAATAGGCCACGAAGGCAACTACGGGTAAGCCTGAGTATACGAGCCTAAGTTATAACACATGAAAGCTCATAATGATGTAATGGACAACATACTATTCATGAAGCTATTTCATGAAAACAAACTGAGATAATTCACGAAAGCATGTTAGCTCCTCCTTACACAAACATGTGGGCTAAATATAGGATCACACATATACTAGCAAGGTGATATTTTACTAAAGTAGCAAATTAAATAATGCACAAAATTAAACTAAATGAAAAACATGTTAAATGAAAGAAACCAAATGTCCAACTCATGAAATCAATTGTAAACTAAGTTAAACTAAGGAAAGAAAAAAGAGTGTGGGTGGGACGTGAAGGCTACTGGTGAAAATTAAATAATGCAGGAAGGACTCAGTATAAGTGGCTATACACGAAAGCTTGTAAGATAAAGAAAAATATATATAACACATTTTGGAAAAGAAAACACAAAGACATGCAATTATATGTGTCTGTATTGTGTGTGTCTTAAGAAGGCTTAAATATAACACAATGGCTCCATGCAAAGGACAGGCAATGAAGGCATAAGGCGGCGGCACTCACGAAGGTGAAAAATGAAATGAAGAAAAATGAACAGCACACATAATGGCAATATCAAATCATGAAGGCAAGAATGCCTCAACACGTGATCGCATGTGCATCGCTACCACATAATGGTCTAGGAGATAGTCCGCTCACAATGGCTTTAGTTGAAATTGAACGCGGTGACTAGTAGAAAATAAAACATGACAGTGGTGCGGATTAGCTTAGAATTTGCATGCCACTGTTAATAACATTTCAATTAAACATGGTGGCTATAGGATAGCCAATGTAAAACAATTAAATGCAACATGTAATAGCTTATGTAACTACATTTTTCTAAGTAGAATAATGGATACTTAAGGCACTTTGGAAGATGGTTTCTAAGTGTTGTTGAACTATTTCACAGGGATGAAATAAATGGTAAATTTTATAAGTTAAAATCGTGTTAGCATATTTTTGAAATGAAGTAAGCTTAGAGAAGATAATAAATGATATAGTATTATTTACATAAAGGATAAAAATGTTTTATCTAAAAATGTGTACGATACACAAGTAATGAATGAAAGAAAAGTGTTGAACGATGATCGTAAATGTATACCAACTCATAGAGTTACTGGTAGGATATCGTGATTATCAGTTTAATATCCAATGTTATATGGTAGGTTGTCATGATAGGTTTCAAACCTAAAAGATTAATAAACTCTAAAGCGAGTTGTGATAGGGTGCCAAAACATCAATGTGATGTTATAGTAAGAATATTAAAAAACTATACAAAGGAGTTATGGAAAGGTGTTATAGCAGAGAGCCAAAACATCAAGGGGGTGTTAAATTAAATAGACAACATGAAGGATGGAGGTTCAGGGACTAAGAGTGGCTATTGATGCTTAGTAAGGACGCTTGTTGGAACGTATTCAAAGTGCTTACATTTAGCCTCTTAAGAGAGTCAGAGTGACTCTAGTCAAGGTGGCTCCTATGGGGAAACAAGTCGACATTTTCACCAAGTGATGTCATTCGAGCAAAATATTAAATTAGTGAAAGGAAGGCCTAGGTAGATGATTGCTAAAATAAGTTAACGATAAATTGATGAAGAAAACCCAAAACAAGAGATAAGACGATGGATGATTATCTAACTTAGTTCATTTTTTGATGATAAGTATTGGGTATACTTAACTATATATATATATATATATATATATATATATATATATATATATATGACATTGTTCGTAATTGGGTAACAAGTGTAGGTTACAATTAGATTGAATGTAGGCATATGGTTACTTCTGTGATATATATTGTTTATACTTATATATATTGACGTATATTGATGATGATAAAGTGAGAGGAAAACCTATTCCGCGTTTTCGACGTGATCTCACTATGGATGCTTAGGGCAAATGTTTTTCTTATACAGGACCTATTGTATAACCTATAGTTTTATTATTTTCCATAAGCTCATTGGTACTCATTCGACTAACTTGAGTTCATGAATTAGACATGTAACTCATTTGGAAAGACGAATAAAGATTTTGAAGACCAAATAGCAGGCTTGCAATTCAAATAAAAGTATTTTGAAATTCCACTTTGTAAAATAGGACTTATAACTGGTTAGGTATGGTGTTAGCATCTTCATATATTGGACACACATTACTCTGATTTTCTTGTTATATATTTACCACTACATGGGAACAATTTGGGTTAAAATTGTTGTAATGAATTATGTAAAAAAAATTAATGTAATGAAAAAAAAATTTATCTACACTACTTACGTATTTTGTACAAAATAATATTGAATTCACTTTGCTGTTGGAAAATGATTTCGGCGATGACTACAACATCATTGGTGTCTATTTTCGAGTCTCGGAGTGAGGGGATGTTACAACTTGGTATCAGAGCTTAGGTTAGGGAAACATCTAAGTAAACTAGATTTAACATCCCCTACCTTGAGGCCCGAAGCTAAGCGCTATAGATGTTGTAGTCGTCTATAGTATCAACTTCTGTTGACAAAATACGGTAATGTTAATAGTATCCATAATATCAGAAGCACAGGAATACAGATAAAAACAACTTTTTCGATTACATTCCAAATCAATATTTCATATTCAATTACATGATCCCATGACCAATTCGTAGGTTTTTGATTAAATATAATTATTACAAATTACACCAAGAGCGACATATAAAGATGCCCCAATGGATGATCAGAGTATTAAATAGACAATCAGTCTTGATACAACACAATGGAAATAAAACCAAATATCTCCTAAATATAGCTAGCATTGCTTCTTGCACGCCTTCGAAAGCTTATTCGTCCTCCTACTAAACCTATAAAACCCTAACTCTTAATCTACTCAAATTAATTTTGACTACCAGAGAGTTTAAGGGGAAAAACACAAACTTCGAGTCAGACATAAAGCTTGGTGTGAATAATACTATTATATCTCGGATTTCTGATATTAAGTGAAAACATGCCGCTTAGCAAAACGGGTTTCCCTTCGCTAATATCCCTTTAAAACAAGTCTTTTTGAAAATCAGAATCCTACAATCAAACTAATTAAAACAATGATAGAAATATTATATATTCTCATAAATCAGGTAACAAATGGACTATCTGCCCGAAAAATAAAGTTTTGTTTGGCTAACTACCAACCATTGGTTGAACTGGGCCTACAAGACAAAATAAATAATCTAACATCTGTTAGACATGCTTTTGGATCATCTGTCCTCAACCTACTTCTCCCAGGGTCAACTGATCCTAATGGTTTTACGGGCTCACCAATAACCTATCCACCTCTAGATATTCCTTTCTGTATGTAACATCATTTAAGTCTTACCTGTGACTAAGCCCGACACATTAGAATTTTGGACTAAATTAGCTAGAGGCTATATAATGTATAGGGCGCAACCCTAGACCAGTCTCATACGGTATTCAAATATCTGAGTCATTTACTTAGGGTTAACTTCCCATCCAATTTTCCTTGAAAACATCTTTTAAATTGATTAACCCTTTAAATCATACTTTAAAACAAGGAAAATATACCTTTTGCTTTACTCAAAACTCTTTGTCATGATATATGCTTTACATTAAACATTGTTGATGAAGACCTTCGAAACCTTTGTTTAAAAGCTCTAAACAATCTCTTTCAAAACCATTGAAAGTACCCCTTTCAAAACAGGTTAACTACTTTACCTTGTAACAATAGGCCGAAAGGCCAAAACATACCTTTCAAATCATTTATAATAGACCATTCAAAACCATTGAAAGTGTCCTTTCGAAAGCCTTATAAAACCTTAGACATCCTATTTTCAAAACATTTCAAACTTGCCTTTCGAAAACATTGGAAACCTTCCTTTCAAACACTAAAGGCAAATCTTTTGAAAACATTGGGGAGTTAGCTGTTCGAAACCTTTATTAGTTACCTTTCAAAAGCTTTAAAGTCCTTTACTTAAAACAGTCGTTTCGAAAGCATTGGGTTCAAGTAAAATTTGCGGAACATAGTTTCGAAACCAATTAAAATCATTCTTTTTGAAACATTTGGGTTTAACTTTCAATATATCCTAGGATCATAAAGAACTGAAACTAAAGCATCTCTTTTGAAAGCATTTTTCTAAATAAAAAAAAGTGGATGGTGTCAAAACCAACCACCTTTGAAAGCATGGAGAAGTGGCTTCAAGGCTTAAAAGAAAAGGACCCTTTCGAAGGCACTACTTCGAAAGGCAGAAAGCAGCAATAGGGGTTTCGACCTCTTCAAGACCTTATTCTTTAAAACAAAGGTGGAACCTCTTTCGAAAGCTTTTTCTTTAAAATATTTGACCAATTCAAGAGTTGTTTCCTTCGAAAGCCTCATTTATAACCAAAATGGTTTTAAGTTTACCAAAACTACTTCAACCCCTTCGAAAGCCTGTTTTAACTATATACCCTTCGCCTAACTCTAATCCACTACGTGCCGAAACTGATAACATGTGTATTAATTTCAACTTAGATGGAGGCGGTGGTATGAGGTTGAAAGGTGGCTGCTATAAGTGGCGAAGCCGTAAAACTTTGACAAAACTGGTTTTTAACTTCGTAAAGTAATTTCTTTCCAACCAACTTGCTTTATTTTTCGACATATGATTGGTTGTCAATTCTTTTTCAAAATCTTTTCCAAAAGTGCTGCTGAATTTCAGTAATTAACAAATTAAAACATTTAAGTCTCATACCTTAAATAATTTTATATCTTTAATAAAATACTCAAGAAAATTCTCTAAAAATTTCCATAAATCGCTTTTAATATGTTTTCTAACATATTTAAATTTCTGACCCAAAGCTAACATATAATAGCCGTATTTAATTTAAATCCAATTTAACCATTTTCTTTGCTAGAAAATTCATAACAAATCTATATTAATTCAGAAAATTATAAAACTTGAAACCCATCTCTAGAATTATTCCTGATCTCGTATCAAAATGTCAAGGCATTTGGAAGTCATTTGATAGGTTTTAAAACTTATCGTAAAATCTTTATGAAACAACAAAAATTCATCAACAAGTATGTGTATATATATATATAATAAAAATATTGCGTAATACTTTGCAAAATAGATTTTGATCTTATCTAGAAATTGAAAATAACAAATATGAGATGTAATTTATTATTCACCTTTGCTTGTATTAAAGAAGGTTTAGATTTGCTGTTGAATTAATTTGATTAAGCTTCTTTCTTGAAATCTTGCTTATCTTCCCCTTATCTTCTTTTAATATTGGCTGGCCTGTTCTTATTTTAGTTTTAGTTTGTGAATATGGTAAAATGAGAATGGTTTAAGGATTTAACTATAAGAATATAACCTATTCCTATTTTTCCATTATCATATTACTTCTTTCTTACTTCATTTATTTATCTATTCTTAAGGCACGGGTTACCTTATAGTTTTACAAATCTCAATCTCTTAACCACTTAATCTTTACATTATTCTATTTAATTTAGCTAATTAAATATTTTACATAATGTTATTTAAAATTAGGGGTGTTATACCATAGCTAAGTAGAAACTTATTAGTAGAAAATAAACACTTTGGAAAAGGTATACACTATATGTGTGTGTGTGTGTGTGTGTGTGTGTGTGTGTGTGTGTGTGTAACATACTTGTATTTTGATATAGATATATTGTAGGGTATATCTACCCCTCTACTACTGATCTTATTCTCTTTACTTCAATTTCTTACGAAACTTTGCTCATACGGAAGGCTAGAATGGATCTACATAACCGACGTTTCACTATAGGAAGTACGAGAAAAATGCTAGTAAAGGAGATGACTGTACCCAAGCTGACAGCCTAGGAGGGGAGGCAGTCCCAGAAGTTTATGTTAAGCTACTCGAGTGATTACCTCGAATGTAGGACGAATGTATGTGACTACTTTATTCTGCGAGTTTATGATGGAAATGATGAGGCAACAACTAGTTAGACTATTGAGTCAAGATAGGATGTAGTAAGGGAAGAAGATTTTTCTAAGATAAACAAAGATTTCAAGAACTATGGAGGAAAGGAATTCATAAGGAAGGAGTATGCATTAGAAGTGTTGACCTGGTTGAAAGTGTGTGAACGTATTTTTAGAGATTTAGGATAT
This sequence comes from Allium cepa, assembly GCA_030765085.1. Taxonomy (NCBI): domain Eukaryota; kingdom Viridiplantae; phylum Streptophyta; class Magnoliopsida; order Asparagales; family Amaryllidaceae; genus Allium; species Allium cepa. The sequence continues at coordinate 372,754,085 of CM060938.1, read as the reverse complement.
GATAATGCCCAAAAAATTAGATTGGCTTCTTGTCAACTCCAGGAGGATGCATTGGAATGGTGGAAGGCTGTATTTGTTGAGTTCCCGGACGAGGAGATAACCCGAGAGCAGTTTAAGGAGCTATTCGAGACTCGATTTATCCTGGAATATCAGAAGAGCACTTTTTGTATGAGGTTCCTTGATTTGAGCCAGGGAGAGGTCACTTTGGCAGAGTACATCTAGCATTTTAATCCTCTGTTGAAGTACGGTAGGGAGTATATCTATACTTCGCTGAAGAAGAATGAAAAGTTCATACAAGGATTGAAGAGGGGACTGATTATAAGATGTTGGCTCTAATTGACGTGGTGGTGGAAATGGTGAGGAGGTATTACCACTCGTATCAGGGAGAAAAGAAAGTTGATGTTAAGCCTAATGGTGGGCAAAAGAAAAGATTTAACCTATATTGGAAAGGTGGGAAGAATTTGAAGGGAGGAAAGACTTTTGGAGGGGGAGCTCAAAAGCCGAATATAGCTAGCATTACTTGTTATGACTATGGCCAGAAGGGGAACTACTCTTCCAAGTGTATCCAACCGAAGAACAAGGGCAGGACTAAGCGCTTTATCTATAATAGGCTAGGCCCAAAGAAGAGGGATTGCCTAGAAGCAAGATAGGCGAAGGTCATGCTTTGGAAGGACCTTCATCTTGACTGGCTGCTGAGGAGAAAGTAAAAGTTATGCTTAGAGGTATGATTTTGATTTTTAGAACTTTATTTAGAGTTCTACTTGATAGTGGTGCCACTCGCTCTTTCATTTCGAGAGATTTGGTTAAGAGGTTAGAACTAGAAACTATATATTTGATTACATCCTTGCATGTGGTTAATCAAATCGGGGGTATGCCACTTTCGAGTTAAGTGCACTGACTTTGAATTTGACTTGTGTAGACACTTGTCGGTTTGCAACCCATATGTATTTGACTTCGTAGGGTAAGGGTTAATTTTAGGTATGGATTGGTTGGTGTGAAATGATTCTAGAATCTATTGTGCAGACAAAATCATTGCCTTACGAAATTCTAGAGGAAGAGAGAGAATTATAGCATCCTTGGATGTAATGAGGGAGAAATTAGACTTGACGTAATGTACAATGGATGATATATAGGATGAGATTGGCAGAGTGCGAGTAATCTGAGAATTCGCGGATATTTTTGAACCTATAATGGGATTATCGTCGGGAAGAGTAATCGAATTTTGGATAGATTTAATGCCAGGGGCACAACCTATTAGTAGACTGCCTAATAGGATGTCTCCTAAGGAGATAGAAGAATGAGAAGTTTATGTGGACTAATTGAAGTGAAGGGTCGCTTCTTGAGTTGAAGAAGTTGTTGACAAATGCTCCTGTCTTGATTGTGCCTAAAGGGAATAAGGAGTTGGTAGTGTCTACCGATGCTTGTGGAACAGGCTCGGAAGTGGTGTTGATACAAAGATGATGAGTGATAGCCTATGCATCATGGAAATTGAGACAACATGAAGTTAGATATTCAAATCATGATTTAGAGTTGGCAGCGGTGGTGTTTGCGCTAAAGATTTGGAGACATTACTTATTACGACAACAGTTCGAGTTGTATATAGATGACAAATCCCATAAGTATAATATGTGGCAATAGAGACAGCTGGAGTTATTGGTGTCATGTGATTTTGGAATAGAATATACGCCAGAAAAAGGGAACAAGTTTGCGGATGCTTTGAGTAGGAAGCATCTAAATGAAGTGTTGTCCATAATTGAAGAATATAAGACGTTAGCCCTTCGTAGAGTGCATTATAAGTAGAATATTGGATTGAGTAGAGATAGTAAGTTTAGAAGTCTAGCACTTATCGAAAGAATAGACGTAAGGCAAAGAGAATATTGATTTCTGAAAGGATTAGGCAACTGGAGATAGGAGTGGACGTTGGGGACTTGAAAGGATTCGAAGTAGACTCGAAGGGATGGCTAAGAAAGAAAGGATATGTGTTTCAAATATAGGAGATCTTCGAAAGAAGTATTGGAAGAAAGTCAACAGATAAAATTTATTATTCATCTTAGAGGCACAAAGATGTATCGTGCAATGAAGGGAGTCTTCTTTTGGGAAGGGATGAAGAGAGATATTGGAGAATGTGTGATGAGTTGTTTCACCTGTCAACAACTGAAGACTGAGCACCAGAAGCCTAGCAGTTTACTTCAACCCTTGGAATTACCAACTTGGAAGTACTGACTTGGAAGTACTGACTTAGAAGTGGGATTCTACGTCTATGGACTTTATTGATGGACTACCTAGGTCAAGGACGAGAAATGGTAGCATTTGGGTAATCGTCGATAGTCTCACTAAGAGTGCGCACTTTATCCTTGTGAATTCGACGAGGATGATAGTTAGCTTAATGGATCTATATGAAAAATGTAGTTATATTGCATGGGATACCGAGTAGTATCGTTAGCGATAGAGACTCATTGTTCTCCAGTGAGTTATGGAGAAGTTTGTAAAGTGCATTGGGTACAAAGTTGAACCTCAGCATGGCTTAACACCAACAAACAGGTGGTTAGACAGAAAGCATGAACTGGATATTGAAAGATTTGCTGAGAGCATGTGCCTTGGATTACGGAGGATCTTAGGAAGATATTTTGCAAATGGTAAAGTTTTCCTATAATAATTGTTACCAAACTATATCAGGGCGGCACTGTTTGAGATGCTATACGGTTGACCATGTAAGTCGCTAGTTTGTTGATTAGACACGGAAGATAGGCTTGTGTTAGGAGCTGATTTGGTAAGAGGTGCTACTTATAAGGTAGAATTAATTAGCGCTAGAATGAAAGCGGTGCAATTGGGAAATAAGTTATGCCGATAAGCGAAGAAAAAAGCTCGAGTTCGTAGTAGGCAATCATGTACTTATGAAGGTTTCTCCAATGAGAGGAGTTATGTGCTTTGGGAAAGTGGGGAAGTTAGCACCTAGATACACAGGACCATTTCCAATGACTGAGAGGATCGATAAACTTACGTATAAAGTCAAGTTGTCGAGCAGTTTGGCGGGTGTGCATGTTCTACTTCATATATCGCATCCAAGGAAATGTGTGCATAATCCAAGTTCGATAGTGGAACCATGGGTGATAGAAGACTTATCTATAGAACTATATTTGACGTATGTGAGATGACCAAAAGGAATAGTAGGCAGTGATATGAAGGAATTTAGGACTAATGTTATCTGACTTGTTCACTTCTAATGAAGTGACGACAAGGATGACTGCACCTGGCAGATAGAGGATATGATTAGGAATATCTATCCTGAGTTGTTTTTGACATTCATGTATACAACAATATGCTTTGTTTGTCTTTGTATAGACCAATAGGGTATTAGTATATTCATATATGATATGATTGTATGTTAGCAATTGCACTAACATTTATGCTTGATGATTGATGGTTCACATTAGTAAGGTACCAGTGTAATCTTTGTAGTTGTGTGTACTTATATGATGATGACTCTACACTTTCAGAGTGTTAGTGTAACTTTTCTTTCCTTATCGAAATTTCTGGAACAAAATTTTTATAAGGAGGGGAGACTGTAACATCCCATATTTTAAAGGATCCACAATATGGAAAATTAATTTGAACTAATAATATGAAGACATTATTACTTAAATTATTAAATTGATTTAATTGCAAGAATTACCTGAGGGAAATTTAATTAATTAAGTGAGGGTCACTTTTGGTGGTCCTTGATTAATGAAAATAAACAAACTAAACTTTTTTGTGAAGGATTTGGTTAAGGGGAATAAGTTAGTAAGGCCGAAAACCGCTAGTCCATATTCCTAAGCCACATCTTCCATCCTACTTCATCTCGTTTCTTTCACAAAAACACCAAAGAATATAATAATAGCTGGCTACTAATTCAAGAGAAAAGAAGAGGGTTTCATGCTAGAAAAGGTCAAGCTTTCAAATTTAAGAAGGAAAGAATATTAAAACAAGTTTCTTTAAGCTAAGTGAGTAAAATATTTTTCTAAAATCCATCCCACCTATTTTGGTTTCAATTTGATTGAATATGATTGTTTTTTATGTTTTTAAAGTGCTCTGATGATTGAAAATAGTTTTAATAATGCTCTAAAATTTGTTTAAGGTGAAGTAATTCATGTTCTAGGGTAAAACATGGGTAAAATCACCTCTAAGTGCCACAAAATTTTAATATGATGCATATACTGATAAAATGGGAAAGTGGTTTTAATTTCATAATTTTTTAGTTAATATGAATATTATATGAATTTTATAAGTTAGAAAAATGATTAATTTAGGGTTAGCTAATAACTAAAAATAATAAAACTAATTATTTTGATCTGAAATTTAATATGAGGTAGAAGATGATAAAAGATTTTAGGTGAATTTTTTGGATTTTTTTCGTCAGTTTTCTATTTTTTATGAATTGTTTTGTAAAAAAGAACACTAATTTATTAAGGCAAAATTTAATTAACTAACTAAACAATTTGGTTAACAATTTCTGACAAGAAACTAAAATGATAAGGGGATTAGCCAATAACTAGTTGACTTCGAATGAGGTTTAGTAAAAAGAAGTTACATAGGAGGGTAATGAATCAATTTTTAATTTGATTATAAGATTGGCATTGAACCATTGTTGATCAAATAAAACAAAACACGCAAGGTTAAAGTTCATACCGGACCAAGTAAAATTATGCACGAAAGCTGGAAAAGAAAAGGGGACACCTTAGCGGGACCTTAAGGCTAAACAAAATAGGTCACGAAATCAAGTACAGGAAACCCTAAATATACAAGCCTTAATTATAACACACGAAAGCTCACAACGTAGTGGACTACATACTATTGACGAAGCTATCTTACAAAAGCATTCTAAGATAATTCATGAAAGCATGCTAGCTCTTTCTTGCATAAACACGTGAACTAAATATAGGACCACACATGTACTAGCAAGGTGGCAGCTCATTAGAGTAGAAAATTAAATAATGCACGAAGTTAAACTAAATGCAAACAAGTTAAATGCATGAAACAAATGCTCAATTCACAAAACCAAATGCAAACAATGTTAAATTGAGGAATTAAAAAAAGAATGGGTGGCAAGTGAAGGCTACAGGTGAAAATTAAACATTATGCAAAGGCCTGGGTATAAGTGGATGTACATGAAAGCTTGTAAGAAAAAGCAATATATATATATATAACAAAATGTATCGTTTTTAATGAAAAAGACAGAATGGTCTGGATTTATTATTGTCAAACATATCAGATGGCTACAATTCATCCATGTCAGCAAACAAATCATGTTTGCTTAACTCCGTTAACCCTCATAATACTAACACCTGTAAATAAAACTAACAGAGTTAAGATGACTATTATAATCCAAATCCGCGACTACTTATACTCCATTATCGTTACAACCATCTACCCCACTATCCTCCCACCTGTCCTACCCACGTACTTCTTCGTTCTTTTTTGCTTTACCTTTTCTTCCTTGCTAAAACTAAGCGGACAACACCGTGTATGAAATCCAGGATCCATCTATCAGTGAACGCCAATTTTTTAGTCACTATTGTTAGAAACTGCGGATTACGGATCTTAAGGCTAGGATTAACACTAGAGGGGGGGGTGAATAGTGTTAATAAAGAATTACCTAATCTTTTTGAGTTTATGTTAATTTAGACACCAATGTATGCAATATGCAGACACAAATATGATCACAGAAATAAACACAGATGCAGAAATAAAATAAAAGCAGTAAAGGAAAGAACACATCGGATTTTATATTGGTTCGGAGTTACCCTACATCCAGTCCCGGAACACAAGTATGGATTTTCTTTCAAAAGAAAATGTACAATTACACCCTCGCAAGGCTACGAGGTACACCCTCCAGTATTTCTATCCTCTGGGTAGAGATACTTGATTTCCAGGCCACAAGTTCACCCAATTGATTTACTAAGGCTATAATCACACCTTTTCTCTTTTGATTGATTTTCAAGGCTACAATCACACCTTTTCTCTTTTGATAGATTACAAAAAGCCTATAACTCTGAATAGCACTGAGAACCTTGTAGAGATAGTGATAGAGAATCAAATTAGAAGTAATCGAGTTTGATTCAATGTTGATTTCGATAGAGTAATGGTAAGAATATGTATTAAGAAATGTGGAAGAAGAAGAAGAGGAGTGAAAAACCAGAAAATCTGATATAAAATTCGTTGAAAGTAACTCCTATTTATAGAAGAACAACAGCCATGTCCATTCATGAAGAGTTATGGCGAATAGACACTTCTTTTGAAATTTAAATTTTGAACTCAACTGACACCATGTCGACATGGGGTACTTGGGTATGTCGACATCCCAAAGGATTTTTTGGTGTTTTGATTTTCTTTAAAAATAACTTCTATTTTATATTAAATCTATTTTAAACTTTATAAATATATTTGACTATAGTTAAAATTCATAAGTAAATATAGAGAATAATATATATAGAATTTAACTATAATTTTACATTTAAATCTAAGTATAAATATTTAGAAGTTAAATATATTATATTAAAAGATAGTTTAAAATCAAGAGTAATTTGACTTTGAAATTAAAGATAATTTTGAGGCTAAAGTTATTTAAAATCAGGATAGAGGGTTTTGATGTTTTTAAAATGAAAGTTTTGAAATCATTTTGAAAACAAGATAATTTTGTAAAATCATTTTGAATAAAAAGTTAGCGGATACTAAACAATGTTCCACTATATTTTTCGTAGGTTCCATCCTACTTAGGGTTCCATCCCTTTAACAGGCTCGAAGTGGATTCCATTTCATGAATAAATTGGATTTTAAGATGCCAGTGCTTTTCTTTGAGTTTTAACAAAATTCCTAATAAAAATACTTAACCTTGAAATCTTGAACTCTTGATAATCTTGATACTCATGAGTCTTCTATCTTGATATCTTGACTCTTTATATTGTACAGTCTTCATTCTTGGTACCTGCATGGTTAAATCCTGCATATACATATATATCTAAACTTATAATGTCAGTATTTATATTTTATAATCTACTCTAAGGTTGTTGTCATCAAAACCACCATCTCACAGACTAAAAATCTCCCCCATTTTGATGATGACAATCTTTGTTTATAAAATATTACTTCTATCCTAATGACTCCCCCTAAAACTAATAACTCCTCCCCCTTAATTTATGCCTAACTACCCTATTTTATATTTCTCCCCCTTTGTCATAAAAAAAAAAGCTCACTCCAAACTATATAACCCCCCTAAAACTAACACTCTATGACATGTGATTATAATGATAGTGATATCATAAGTAATCGTCCCTTAAATCTAATACTAAAACATAGTCCTAAACAATTAAACATCTTAACTAAGAATTCACGATAATACTTATATTAAAACACGTATAAGAACACGAGTTATTTATTACGTATAAAGTTGTATATATATGAGCGTATAGAAAACATAAAGAAACACAAACAACAATGGAAAAGAAAGAAAAGAAACTATTGTGTGTTTTTAAACATAGGAGATCTATGAATCGAACAGTTTGGATAGTGGAAACAGAAATTTCCACGTTGTTCGACAAGATTCCCATTCTTGTCAAAACATACTTCTCCAACACACACGACTTGGTCATCATCCTCCGCCTGCACTTCTTCTTCCATGGGTTCTTCTTCATCTTCGCTGGCCTCTTGTTCTTGATTGAGTGAAGAGTCTTCATCAATCAAGATAGGATTGGCCTGGTTATCCATTGGGAATTTTTGCAAATTCCTAAGAATCTTGCCTTGCCTCTCTTGTTCTTTTGTCATACGAAGTTGAGTCACTTGAATTTCAGTCATCATCTGAAGTGCATCCTTCAGAGAGTCCTCTATTTTAGTCACACAAGCGAGAGTAGTACGTTGAAATGGACCAGACGTAGGAGAGGGGAATGAAAAGGTTGATTTTATGTTTGATTTGGAAGAGAAGGCCATTGATTATTTGATTTCAGAGAGAAGAGCAGAGAGATAACAAAAAGGATGAATAAAATTTCGAAAATGTAAAGAATTTATAACCAATTATTTTGAATTTTGGTGGAAAAAAATTCAAAATATAAAAACATTGCATGTCGACATGGGTATGTGGGGGGTTTCGGCATGGTCCTTTATATTTTAACTCTTTGAATTATTTTGATATTAATTATTAATTATACTTGTTATTTATATTTTATATTTCAGTTATAGAACAAATACCTAATTCTCTTCTTAATTTAGTAAATATTGATTCATTTAAGGATTTTGTTAAAATATCAGCAATTTGATTCTCAAAATTGATATAATCGAGAGTAACTACTTCCTTACTTATATTATCTATGAGAAAATGATGTCTGATATCAATATGTTTAGTTCGAGCATGTTGAGTAGTATTTTTGGATAAATTTATCGCACTCGTATTGTCACAATAAATTGGTGATTTTGAAAATTTCAAGCCAAAATCTTTTAAGGTTTGTTGCATATATATTACTTGAGAACAAGCTAAAGTAGCAAAAATATATTCTGCTTCAGTTGTTGATAAAGAAACTATGTTTTGCTTTTTACTAAGCCAAGAAACCAGAGAATGCCCCAAAAAGTGACAAGTCCCACTTGTACTTTTTCGGTCTGATTTACAACCAGCATAGTCAGCATCACAGTAAGATATTAAGTCAAAAGAATCATTTTTAGGGTAGAATAAACCATAATCAGATGTATGTTTAACATATCTTATGATTCGTTTTACGGCTTTTAGGTGGGTCACTTTAGGTTGGGATTGATATCTGGCACAGAGACAAACACTATGCATGATATCAGGTCTACTAGCTGTAATATAGAGTAGTGATACAATCATTCCTCTATATAGTTTTTGATCTACATCTTTCGAGAGATCTTCTTTACTATGGTACTCATTGGTTGCCATGGGAGTGGGTTTTCCACTCGCAGTAGTCAAACCAAATTTACTAATTAGGTCTTTAGCATATTTTTCTTGACTAATAAAGATACTATGATCTAATTGTTTTATTTGTAATCCTAAAAAGAAATTTAATTCACCCATATGACTCATCTCAAACTCTTTTGTCATTATTTCAGAAAATTCTTTATTCATGTCAAAATTAGTTGAACCAAAAATGATATCATCTACATAAACTTGTACTAGTTGAATATCATTTTTATTTCTTTTAATAAAAAGAGTATTATCTACTTTAACAATTTCAAAATTAGATTGCAATAATAAGATCTTAGTCTATCATACCAGGCTCTAGGAGCTTGTTTTAGACCGTATAATGCTTTCTTAAGTTTGTAAACATGATTTGGTAATTTATCATCTTCAAAAAGTGGTGGTTGTTCAACATATACTTCTTCTTTTACAAATCCATTTAAAAAGGGACTTTTAACATCCATTTGAAATAATTTGAAATTATTATGATTTGTGAAAGCAAGTAGAATCCTAATGGCTTCTTATCTTGCTACGGGAGCAAAGGTTTCGTCAAAATCTATTCCTTCTTCTTGACAATAACCTTGAGCGACTAATCGAGCTTTATTTCTAACTACCTCTCCTTATCCATTCATTTTATTTTTATAAACCCATTTAGTTCCAATTATAGTTTTATTTTCTGGTCTAGGAACAAGTTCCCAAACATCATTTCTAGTAAATTGATTTAATTCTTCTTGCATAGCCAAAATACATGAATCATCAGTTGATGCTTCTTTTGGATTTTTGGGTTCAATGGTTGATATAAAAGCTACATTACTCATTTGACTTAGTTGATTTCTAATTTTAACAATAGATTGCATATCTCCCAGTATATTTTCTATAGGATGATCTTTTAAAAGTTTTGTCCTTTTATTAGGATGATTAATTTCATTATTAGTTTCAATTGATTCTTGATTTTGAGTGATTAAATCCTCTTCATCATGTGTATCTTCAAAAATTTTAAAATTTTCATCAAATGAAACATGCATTGTTTCTTCAATGGAATTTGTTTTTAAATTAAACACTCTGTACGATTTACTTCTATTAGAATATCCGATGATACCTTTGTCGGATTTAGGATCAAATTTATCTATATTATCTTTTGTATTTAAAATAAAGCATTTAGTTCCAAAAATTATGAAATAAGATACCTTAGGTTTCTTTGAATAAAGAAGTTCATAAGATGTCTTATCAGTTAGTGGTCTAATTAAAATTCTATTTAAAATATAACAGGCGGTAGCAACTGCTTCTGCCCAAAAATTCTTTGGTAACTTACTATCTGTAAGCATAGTTCTCGCACACTCTTAAATCGTCCTATTTTTACGTTCTACTACTCCGTTTTGCTGCGGAGTTCTCGGAAATGAAAAATTGTGAGTTATTCCCTTTTTATTGCAAAATTCCTCAAACTTTTCATTTTCAAATTCACCACCGTGATCACTTCGAATATTTATAATTTATAGAGAAAATTGATTTTGAATTCTTTTTGAAAATGTCTTAAAACATTCAAAAGTATCACTTTTATGTTTCAAAAATATTGTCCATGTAAATCTAGAATAATCATCTACAATTACAAAGACATATTTACTATGATTTATTGATAGAATTTGAGATGGACCAAATAAATCAAGATGAAGTAATTCAAGAGGTTTTGAGGTTGAAATCATATCTTTTAACTTGAAGGAACTTTTCTAAGTTTTCCTAATTGACAAGCATCACATAAACTATCTACTTTAAAATTCATTTTAGGGAGACCTCTTACTAGATCATGTTTTGACAGTCTAGATAAGAGTTTGAAATTCAAATGCCCAAATCTCTTATGCCAAATCCAAGGGTCACTTGTATTTGCCAACAGACACAGGTTATCATTTGAAACTTTCATACTAAGAATATAAATATTCTTTTTCCTGACTGCCTCAAATATAATGGTTAAATTATTATCTTCAATGTGACATTTATCTTTTTCAAATTTAATTTTATATCCTTTATCACACAGTTGACTTATACTTAGCAGATTATGTTTCAGATTCTTAACTAGCAAAACATTAGTGATAGTAGGAGTTTCAGAATTACCGACTTTGCCGATGCCAATCACATATCCTTTTGAATTGTCTCCAAAGTTAACCAGTCCTTCGTCTTTGTATATTATATCATTCAGTATATCTGGATTGCTAATCATGTGTCTAAAACATCCACTATCAAGTATCCATTTGTTCTTTCTGATCTGCACAATTTGTCCGATGTGGATTGATTCCTCAACACCCATAAAGCATGATTCCTGCACATCAAACAACCTTAGTAGACAACTTGAATTTGAATATTAATTATATGCAGACTCAAGAAACAATGATGGTTTGAATACTTCTAAACTAGTATTAACAAATATAGCCATTTTAAAAACCTTTTTAAAAATCAGATTATGAAACTTTGAAAACCTCGCTCTGATACCAATTGTTAGAAATTGCGGATTACGGATCTTAAGGCTAGGATTAACACTAGAGGGTGTGAAGTGTTAATAAAGAATTACTAAATCTTTTTGAGTTTATGTAAATTTAGACACAAATGTATGCAATATATAGACACAGATATGATCAAAGAAATAAACACAGATGCAGAAATAAAATAAAAGCATTAAAGGAAAGCACACACCGGATTTTATACTGGTTTGGAGTTACCCTACATCCAGTCCCGCAACACAAGTACGGATTTCCTTTCAAAAGTAATTGTACAATTACACCCTCGGTTTCAAGGCTACGAGGTACACCCTCTAGAATTTATATCCTATGGGTAGAGATACTTGATTTCCGGACCACAAGTTCACCCAATTGATTTACCAAGGCTACATTCACACCTTCTCTCTTTGATTGATTTTCACACCTTTTCTCTTTTGATAGATTACAAAAAGCCTATAACTCTGAATAACACTGAGAACCTTGTAGAGATAGTGATAGAGAATCAAACTAGAAGTAATCGAGTTTGATTCAATGTTGATTTCGGCAGAGTAATTGTAAGAAAATGTATTAAGAAATGTGGAAGAAGAAGAGGAGTGAAAAACCAGAAAATTTGATATAAAATTCGTTGAAACTAACCCCTATTTATAGAAGAACAACAGCCATGTCCATTCATGAAGAGTTATGGCGAATAGACACTTTTTTGAAATTTAAATTTTGAACTCAACTGACACCATGTCGACATGGGGTACTTGGGCATGTCGACATTCCAAAGGATTTTTCGGTGTTTTGATTTTCTTTGAAAATAACTTTTATTTTATATTAAAACTATTTTAAACTTTATAAATATACTTGACTATAGTTAAAATTCATAAGTAAATATAGAGAATAATATATATATAAATTAACTATAATTTTACATTTAAATATGAGTATAAATATTTAAAAGTTAAATATATTATATTAAAAGATAGTTTAAAATCAGGAGTAATTTGACTTTGAAATTAAAGATAATTTTGAGGCTAAAATTATTTAAAATCAGGATAGAGGGTTTTGATGTTTTTAAAAGGAAAGTTTTGAAATCATTTTGAAAACAAGATAATTTTGTAAAATCATTTTGAATAAAAAGTTAGCGGATACAAAACAATGTTCCACTAGATTTTTCATAGGTTCCATCCTACTTAGGGTTCCATCCCTTTAACAGGCTCGAAGTGGATTCCATTCCACGAATAAATTGGATTTTAAGATGCCAGTGCTTTTCAATGAGTTTTAAAAAGGTTCCTAATAAAAATACTTAACCTTCAAATCTTGAACTCTTGATAATCTTGATACTCATGAGTCTTCTATCTTGATATCTTGAATCTTTATACTGTACAGTCTTCATTCTTGGTACCTGCATGGTTAAATCCTGCATATACATATATATCTAAACTTATAATGTCAGTATTTATAGTTTATAATCTATTCTAAGGTTGTTGTCATCAAAACCATGATCTCATGGACTAACAACTATAACCCTTCTACAAATTATACTCCATCGATTCCATTTTTCTTGCTCTTGGTGACTTATGCTTTGCTGGGTTATAGATCTAATTTAATCGTTATAGTAAGTAGGTTAGTTCTTCTACCTATTAATTATTATTGTTTCATACTAAGATTTCTTCAATTTTATCTTTTTATACTTGACTCGCGATTTTGATATTAATATTGTTCTTATCTGTAATTTGACATGCGATTTTGATTTCGTCTTCTCTAGCAGTTTTATTTCAACAAATTAATATGATTTACGGATTTTATTTTATCTTCTATAGCAATGATGAAACGACCCTCATTTCATATCAGATATATTAAATTCTCCCGGTCTTTAAATTAATTTTTGATATCGATAAAAATCATTTTTTACAGCTTACAAATTATTCGTTGTGTGCTTTCTGCACCCACATTTTGGTGGCTTACAAATTCTATTAGGAATAAAATTTATTAGGTATAATCTTGGTGTTTGTTATTTTTTAAGTGAATTCATTTGAACTTTTGGTGAATTTGTTGGTTTAAAGAGCAATCGACTGATTAACTTAAGCCTAGACCTTAATAGAAAGTTGCCCAGGTGGTTATATTCGGGAAGCTATGTTTATTTTACTAATTACCGACTAAGAAAAGAAAATTAAAGAAAAGTTTCGCCTGTCTTTCTACTCAGCTGTTTAGAAGTAGCAAATCACCATGGCCATGTTAATTCTAACTTATTGCTTTATTTATATTTATTATCTTTACGGAACCAAGTGATCCAAAAGAAGTATGTAGCCAGTGTTACCCAAAAGAAGTATTAGTTATGTTGTTCCAACAATTTTTCTTCTTATATATGTTACTCACATACTGTAGGATTGAAGCTGAAAAGTACTGTTTTTTTCTTTATTAAGTATTTATACCGCACCGTTGTCACCAAGTATTTTAACTTTCATTTTCAGTTAGTCGAAGTAGCCATATAATTTTCACTGAAACATGATTTTCAAAAGTCTTTGGAAGGTCCACACTTCAAAAATACTGACATGTTAATTGAAATATTAATTAACATTGTTTGTACATACAATTTCCATTTACTCTTCATTAATTTATCCCTACAGATTTCTGGACTTCATGCTATTATGTTAGTGGATCATTTAGAGAAGAGTCAAATTTTGGATGGTAATTTATACTTTTTGAGACCAAAAAGGTAAGCACATTCATGGGCATACACTAGATATTTGACTTTTTCCAACATAACTATAAAAAAGCTGTGATTACATTGATGTGCTATTATATGATATCATCTACTATCTTTGCGATATCGAATGTTATATATTTGAAGTAACTGAAATTATGTTGTAATATAAACTAATCTGCCATTTATAGGAGTAGGAGTCAAAATTGATAAATACATAAATAAAAATTTTTTATTTCTTTTAAAAAAATATTATACACTAAATGGTAAGTTTATTAGTATGGTAACTGAATTATATATTTTCTTAAGTTTTACATTTGAAGCTAACTTTTGTAATGTACTATATCTTATTTTAAGTCTATGCGAATTTTGTGTTAAATAACGATTGTTTTCTTGATTTAATGATTGTAGGGCATTGTTACCAGAAGTCTATAGCGTAGAAACATGGTGATGGAAAATGTTTGCTGGAGAATTTTGAATTTGCTGAGGAATAAGATGCATGAAACATCATGTTGACACAATCATGCTTTCGAGGTATCATAGCTTATGGCTGATGATTTCATGTCCATGGGAATTTTACTTTCCAATGACGGTGATCGTTATTTCTATTCACAGGGTCGTATTAGCCTACTTTGAGATGCTCTCTATTTGCTGATGGTTTTTAATCGATTGAGTTGAATTTCTAAATTTTGCAGTTATAACATTATTGGATACTGGCCTGAATTGAGAAAAGAAATCATGGTATTTCAATTCATGGAAATCCTATCTTTGTCATTATTCATTTATTCGGTTTTTATCATTTCCTATTCATGTTGGTTTTTCTTTTTTATTCCTTTTACCCACACATGTATGTACATAAGCTTTTTGAGTATTAAAATCCAGTTTTCCTCTTAGAGTAGATGTGCATGCACATAAGTTGTTCATTATGTATGTAGCAATTTCAGTAATCCATTTTTGTGACCGGATTACTAAAATTTAAGCTGAATTATTGTTAACTAGCACTACAGTTGAGCCTAATACTCTGTATAATCCCAAGTGCTTTTACTATTCTTTAATACTATTTTTATTATTGATTTTTGAGTAGTAATGAATTAAGACCATGTATATTATTGACTACATCACATTAATTTGTGAAGCTAACTTTTGTAATGCACTATATCTTATTTTAAGTTTATGAGAATTTTGTGTTAAATAACGATTGTTTCTTGATTTAATGATTATAGGGCATTGTTACCAGAAGTCTATAGCGTAGAAACATGGCGATGGAAAATATTTGCTGGAGAATTTTAAATTCGCTGAGGAATAAGATACATGAAACATCATGTTGACACAATCCTGCCTCCAAGGTATCATTTCATATTAATAACCAACAAAGCCAATAAATATATATCACGTGTTCTTTTTCCTTACTATTTGGTAATACAAATCTAATTGGATTATCAAGTTGATGCATTAGCTTAAAACACATATAAAATCTAATGATTATTGAGAGTGAGATGCAGTTTTCGCAACTGAAATTCAAACGAGGGAGTACATATTGCCTTTTCCTATACATACTCCAACTTTGTGTGAATCGGTGTTTAATAACTACCACTGTCATTCGTTTACTTCTTATAAGATGGTCATTGAATTAAAATAAACCGCTTACTTTTATTTCCCGTTCAACAAAAGTTAACTCATTCAAGTGCAATCTTCACTTATTCAGTTAATAGCTCAATATCATTATGTATGGTACTTTACTTGCATCACCAGAAGAAAAGTTATATCTTTCCCGATTGGGACTGACAATTTACTACACACTTAGCTGTATAAATTCAAAGCTAAATTAAAGAAAGCATGCAATTATGTAGAATTTTCCTACTCATTTTGCATGGTTTTATAATAATTTTTTAATTAACATATAATATTAGATTTTGTATATATAATGAAACTAATCTGATGCTTGATCTATTTACAGGTGACTCATGAGAGAACAAAAGTTAGATGAGATGATACTTTTAGTCCATAGTATTTTTCTGGAGATCAAACCAAAACTAAAATTATGGCATTTGAATGCATGTGCATAGCAAAGGAAGAAAGTTATTCATTACTAATATTAAATGTTGATTGTAGAGTCGATGTTTGTATATTATATGTAACCTCTATTGATTATATAAATGTCATAGAATTTCTTCTTCTTATTGTTATTATTATATATCTCTTACTGTTACCCTACTTTATTTTCACCTCAAAAAACGGGATGGGCTTCATACATCACACATGCCCACCTAAGTGCAATAAAATACAAAACCTACTAATATTGACAGCAACAATGTACCTTAAGCGAAACATAAGCTTAAAAATAAAACACACCCATATGTAACCCTACAAATTATAATATGTTCAATATATGTATTTATCAAAATTTATTTCTTCGTTGCATGTTTATTAAGATTTTTACTAAACAGTTGAGAAGGATATCAGAACAATTTAATTAATTTTTGGTTTGATTTTTAATTTTATTTCTAACAGTAGACCATAGTTTTTCTTTAGGTAATATTTAAATTTCTGTACGTATTTCCACAAGTTCGTATCGATGTTATCAAATAATGGTTTCCTTTGGAACTTCCAATGATGCTTAAAACGGCAAATTACATTAGTGCTGGACAATTCCAAATAATTAAAGGTGTCTAAAATTACAAAATCCAGAAAAATTTTCAAAATATTTAACCCATATTACATATAAAGTCGACTCATTTAAAAAAATCAACATTCAAAAGTTAAATTTCGTATAGTTTTTATTGAAATTTGTAGAAGCTGTTATCCTAGCCTTTGATCAAGGCTGGAATATCAACAAATTAGCTGGAATATGATGGATATCAGGATTGGAAATCAATTGGAAACAAGGCTGTGATCGATGTCGTCAAAATTTGGCCGAGCTCCAATCAAGGTGGGATCAATTAGGGATGATGATCGGGGCTAGGAAAGGCTACGTTTCAAATTTGAGGTCAATTGGAGTTTGTATGCTCCAAATATAGGTGAATCAATATTGGAAGGGGCCGAATTCGAATCGATGGTTCATATCGATACATTTCTTATCGATACAATTCGTATCGGTCCAGTATAGATACGAACAGCGCGTTCGTATCGATCAGGTAGGAAGGTCAAATGGATTTCAACTCGACAGCTATGGACTTGGATCGAACAAGCAGGTGCATGATGGTTTGTTCGACTCAATGGTTTCGTGTCGATCAGGCTGGAGTATAGCAGTATACTTCGAATCGATGTTGTTCGCATCGATCAACATGGGTTCGAGTCGATGGTGTTCGTGTCGATCGGGATGGAGAAAGCAACATACTTCGAATCAAACCTATGCGCGTCTACTTCCAATCAGTGGACTTCGCATTGATGCTGCGCGAATCAATTGGATGGACGCACAGGTATACTTCGTATTCGTTGCTGGATCGATACGAAGAAAGCGCATGGGAAGGATACGAAGAAGAATGAAGGCATTAACAGGTGGATGCGAAGCCAAACAGTGGATTGGATATGAATGAAGAATATGCATGGATCGAAGGAGGAAACGTTCAACGCGGCGTAGAAAATGGATCAAGCCTCGAAGATAAGGCCACGTCACCGATGCACACGTGCTAGGTATCGATACGAATAGACATCGATGCAAAGATGCAGGTTATAAAACAAAAACAAAACACACCCGTGCCATTGGCACGGGCTTCATACTAGTGAGTACACACATACACGTATATATATAGGGCTGTCAACGGAAACACTCGGATGCGGATGGTGCCATATCCACATCCGAAATCATTTTCGGGTATCGGATATCCGCATTCATGGACACGAACGGATATCGAATAATTATCCTATCCGCTAACGATCGATAAATCAAGAAATATAAGTGGAAACTTTTAGTTTAACATCAACGTTTTTCAATCCCATTGATTAAAAAAGTGTTAGAAATAAACAAACATAATGATAATAAATAGTTTTGAGCAATTAATATGCATTTAGTGCATATAATATAAACTTCTAATTTTAATAAAACCATAAATAAATATCTTTCTCTGTACTAAAATGCATATAGTTTAAACTATAATCTTGAAAAATACCGGACAGATAGTTTTTGGATGCGGATGTCTTCATATCCGCATCCGCATCCTTTTTTGGATATCGAATATTTATCCTCTTTTCGAATGCGGACGCGGACGGATTTTGGATTTTTCGGATATCCATTGACAGCCCTATATATATATATATATATATATAACAATATAGCACATGTTGGAAAATAAAACACAAAGACACATAACTTTATATATATATATATATATATATATACACATATATATATATATCCCATTAAGGCTTAAATATAACACGATGGCTCCATGCAAAGGTTAGGCTACAAAGGCACAAAGTAGTAAACACTCGCGAAGGTGAAAAATGAAATGAAGAAAAATGAAAAAAAATAAACATCACATACAATTCATGAGGACTTAAATGGATGACTTCATGAAATAAGGCAGACGAAAGCAAAAGTGAAAGAAAATAGGATGACTCGCCTAGCATTAAATAAAGTAAGCACACGAAGACAGCTTACAGTGGTAGGCAATTATTCATAATACATAAAAGCTTGTATTGTATCACACGAGGACTAATATAGGATAACTAGTGCAGTATTATCCCACAAAGTTGAGAATGCCTTAACACATAATCGCATGTGCATTACTACCACATGATGGCCTAGAAGACAGTCCATTCATGATGGCTTTGGTTGAAACTGAATGTGATGACAAGGTAAAAATAAAACATGACAGTAGTGTGGGTATGTTTGGGACTTGTATATGACTGTTATTGTCATTTTTAATTAAACACGATTGTTATAAGATAGCCAATATACAACAATTAGATGCAACTTGTAATAACTTGGGTAGCTATATTTTTTAACTAAAATAATGGATACTCGGTGCACTTGGAAGGCAGTTTCCAAGTCTTATTGAAGTATTTCATAGGAATGAAATATAGAGAAGATTTTATATGCTAAAATTGTGTTAAGTTATTTTTGAAATGAAGTAAGGTTAGAGAAGTTAATAAATTATGGGGTATCACTTAAATAAACGATAAAAATATTTTATCTAAAGAATGTGTAGGGTACACAACTAACGAATGAAAGAAAAGTGTTGAACCTTGATCGAAAACGTATACCGACTCAAAGAGTTATTAGATGGTAGAGTGTCGTGACTATCAGTCTAATATCCAATGGAGGTTGTCATGATAGGGTTCAACCTTAAAAGATTAATAAACTCTAAAGTGAGTTACAATATGATGCCAAAACATCAATGTGATGTTATAAAAAGAATATTAAAAAGTGAAAATTAGCCATAAGGGCCTCTTTAGCAAAGTTTGTCCTTCTAGTGAAACGCCCCAAAAATGGAAATTAGCTATAAGGGCCTCTTTAGCAAGTGCAATTAGTTTCTAAGACACACAACTGAAATAAATACTTTTAAGGACAAAATGAAAAATAATTAGTTTCTAAGGCCTAAAAACCTATGAAATTATGTCCTTAAAAGTAATTGGACTGCTGACTTTATCCTTAAAAATAATTATTCTACTGACATTGGCCTTGAAATTAATTTCTATGGATGTGTGTCCTAGAAAATAATTGGACTACAAAGTTTGTCCTTCCAGTGAAACACCCCTATTAAAAACTCTATAGAGAGTTAAAGGAAGAGAGAAACGTCAAGGTGATGTTAATAGTTAAATTAACAACATGAACGATGGCGGTTCAGCGACTAAGTGGGATTATTGACGCCTAGTAAGGACATGCTTGCTAGAATGCATTCAGAGTGCTTACATTCAACCTCTTAGAAGAGTCAGGGTGACTCTAGTTAGGGTAGCTCCTATGGAGAAACAAGTTGAAGTTCTTACCAGGTGATGTTGTTTGAGCAAAGGATTAAATTAGTAATAGGAAGGCTCAGGGAGATGATCACTAAAATAAGTTAATGATAACTTAATGAAGTAAGCCAAAAACAAGAGATTAGGTGATGAATGAATAATTATCCAACTTGGTTCATATTAGGATGATAAGCATAGGGCATACTTAAATGGATATATATACATATATATGACATGGTTCATGATTGGGTAACAAGTGTAGTGTACACTTATTAATCTAATGTATGAACATAGTTGCTTTGATGCAATGGTCATTTACATGCACATGGTGGGTTCAGTGATATGTATATTGTTTGTTGTTATATATACTAATGTGTATTGATGATGAAAAAGTGAGCGGAAAACCCGTTTTGCATTACGTTCGACGTGCTCTCACCATGGGTTCTTAGGTTAAAGATTTTATTTATGCTGGACTTATTGTCTGAACCGTGTGCATATTATTTCCTATAAACTCTCGGGTACTGTAACATCCCTTATCTTGAGTTCCAAAGCTAAACGCTACAGATGTTGTACTCATAGTTAGTATTAACTTCCGGTGATAAAATACAGTGATGTTATTGGTATCCATAATTCAGAAGCACATGAATATGAATTAAAATCAACACAGATTAAAACAACTTTTTTGATTACATTTCAAATCAATATTTCATATTCAAATACATGATTCCAAAATGATTCCCAAGTATTGATCAAATATATAAATTACAAAATATGCCAAGAGTGACATATGAAGATGCCCTCTTGGATGATCAAAGTACTATATAGACTTATCAGTCTTAATACATCACAGTAATAAAACTAAATAGCTAAATTTGCCTCCTACACGTCTTTGGAAGCTTTATTTGTCCACATTCCAAAGCTAAAAAACCATAGCTCTCAATCTACTTAAGTTAAATTTTGAGCACCAGATAGTTTAAAGGGAAAAACATAAACTTCGAGTCAGACATAAAGCCTGGTGTGAATAGTACTATACATCTCGGTTATTTGATATTAAGTGAGACCACGCCGCTTAGCGGAATGGGCTTTCCCTCACTAATATCCATTTTCAAAACATATCTTTTGCAAACTGAAATCGTGCAATCAAACTGATTAAAGCAATCATAGCAATATCATATATGCATATAAATCTGGTAATAAATGGACTATCTGTCCAAACAATATAGTTTTATTTGGCTAACTACTAACCTTTGGCTAACTCTGGCCTACCAGACATAACAAATAATCCGACTTATGTCAGACACACTTCTGGAAGGTCTGTCCCTTTCTCCCAGTGTTAACTTATCCTAATGGTTTTGCAGGCTCACCAATAACCTATCTTTACTCTGTATATTCCTTTCTGTGTGTAACATCATTTTAGTCTTACCTATGGCAAAGTCCTACACACTAGAATTTTAGACTTATATTAGCTAGGGGCTGCTAGCTAAAGTATAAGGCGAGACCCTATACTAGTCCCATCTGGTATTATAATATTTGTGATATCTACTTAGGGTCAAACTCCCCATCAAAATTTTCCTTTTAAACATTTATTGCAAATAGATTTAACCTTCTAAATCATACTTAAACAAGGAAAATATACTCTTTGGTTTACTCAAATCTCTTTTCCATGTTATATACTTTACCCAAAACAATGTTGATAAAATATATTGAGGGTTATTTGGCCCTTCAAAATAAGTTAAAATCCTTTTTAACTCAAAAGATCTTAGGCCCTAAAGCCAAGGTAAATAGTTTGAAACCTTTGTTTAAAAACTTTAAACAACCCTTTCGAAACCATTGAAAGTACCCGTTACAAAATATATTAACTACTATACCTTGAAACACTAGGTCGAAAAGCCAAAACATACCTTTCTAGCCCTTTATAATAACCTTTCGAAATCATTGAAGGTTTCCCTTCGAAACTTTTATAAACCTTAGACATCCTCTTTTCAAAACTCTTTAAAATTGCCTTTCGAAAGCATTGGAAACCTTCCATTTAAAATACTATAAGTACCTTTCGAAACCATTAGGGAACCTCCTCTTCGAAACTTTAGTTTAAAAATTTCAATAACATTAAAGTCCTTTAATATAAACAAACCTTTTGAAAGCATTAGGTTCAATAAAAGCTTGTGGAACATAGTTTCGAAACCATTTAAAACCATTCCATTAGAAACCTATAGGTTTATCTTTCAATAGAACAAAGGGTCTTAAAATAACAAGGTTGAAATCATCATTTTCGACAGCAATTTCCTAAGTAAAAGAAAGTAGGTGGTTTCGACACTAACCTTTTCGAAAGCATGGAGAAGCGGCTTCTTGTTTAAAAGCGAAAGTACCCTTTCGAAACCAATGCTTAAAGGCAAAGTGGCCTCGATAGGGTCGAAAGGTAGAATGCGGCAACGAGTGTTTTGGTCCTATCGAAAGCTTGTTTAAAACAAAAGGCGGCAACATCTATTGAAAGTGCATATTAAAACCCTTTCGAAACCAATCTTTGGAACGCAAAGCAAGTGGCTTTTATTTTGAAAGCAAAATAAGGTCTCGACCCCTTCAAAAGCACATTTTGACCTTATACCTTTCGCCTATCTTCAATCCATTACATACCAAGGCATTGATACCAAGTCTATTGGTTTCGACTATAATGGAGGCGGTAGTATGAAGTCAAAATGTAGCTGCAGAAAGTGGCGAAATAACAAAACTTGACAAAAACTATTTTCTTTCTTTTTAAAGTAATATATTTCCAACTAACTTGCTTATTTTTCATCATATAATTGGTTGCCAATTTCTTTTCCAAAAATCTTTTCTAAAAGTGCTGCCGAATTCAGCATTTTATAATTTAAAACATTTAGCTAATTGCCCCTTCACCTATTTTAAACATATAAAACATTTAAGTCACATACCTTAAATAATTTTATATACTTAATAAAAATCTTAGGAAAATTCTTTAAAAACTCCCATAAATTACTTTTAAAATGCTTCCTAACATATTAAAATTTCTGACCCAAAGCTAACATATAATATCCAAAATTAATTTATCTAATTTAACTGTTCTCTTTACTAGAAAATTCATAATAAATCCACAATAATTTAGAAAATTATGAAACTTGAAACCCATCTCTAAATAAATTTTCTGACTTTATATCAAAAAAACAAGTCATTTGTGTGTCACCTAATATGTTTTTCAAATCAATTCTTATCATAAAATCTTTATGAAACAGCCTAAATCATCAACAAGCAAATATATATATATATATATATATATATATATATATATATATATTCATTTAAGCAATCAAAACACTTGCAAAATAAACATGGGTCTTATATAGAAAGCGAAAGCAAAGCTATAAAAATGCGATGTAATCTATTATTCACCTTTAGCTTATGTTAAAGTGGTTGAGATTTGCTCTAGAACTAATTTGATTAAGCTTCTTGCTTGAAATCTTGCTTGCCTTCTCCTTGTTGTCTTCTAATGGTGGTCGACCTTGCTTTGGTTTAGTTTTAATTCATGAACATTGCAAATGAGAGTGGGTTAAGGTTTTAGGGTATAAGAATATAACCTATTCCTATTTTGCCCTTATCTTACTATCTTTAACTTTCATTTCCTTATTCATTGAGGAACGATTACCTTATGATTTACAAATCTCAATCTATTAACCAATTAACCTTTACATTATTCGGTAGTTTATCTAATTAAATCTCATGAATAATGTTATTTAAAATTAGGAGTGTTACAGGTACTTATTCGACTAGGCAGAGTTTATGGATTGGATAGGTACCTCATTTGGAAAGACGAATAAAGATTTAAAAGACAAAGCAGGAGGCTTGCTATTTAAAAAGAAGTATTTTTAAATTCCATTATGTAAAGTAGAGTATATAACTAGTTAGATGGGGTGTTGGTGTCTTCATATATCGAACATACACTACTCTAATTGTCTTATTACATATTTACCCCTAAGTAGGAATGATTTGGGTTAAAGCTATTGTAATGAATTATGTAAACCAAATTGATATAATGGAAAAAAATATTTAGTTACACTTTTTAATTATGTTGTGCAAAATAATACTAAATTCACTTTCTCGCTTGAAAATGATTTCGATGATGAGTGCAGCATCATCGGCGTTTGTTTTCGAGTCAAAGCGGGAGATGTTACAATTGATTCTTTTCAATTTATGGTTGAAATAACAAAGTATTCTAAAATATGAAAATAGAAAGTGGTATGCAAAGTAGGAAAAAATATATTTTTCCTGTTATCTGTAATTTGCACTGCCTATTTGTACAACTAAAATAGTACGATTTCTTTGTCGCTCTAACACTATTCATTTTAGAGGCTGAATGGAATATAAAAGATTCGTCTTGTAAATCTACTTCTTTGAAAAGAAGAATTATAATTCTAATATATTAATGTAAAACTAATTTTATTTTTTGGATTCCATTTTGAATATGTGTCCATATTTGTATAGCTAATTTATTTATGGTATTGATTTTACATGATTGCTGTACTAAATTGGGACTTGTTTATTAATTGTAGTTGGGAATGTTAAATATTATAATACCCAAATAAGAAACGGATAAATTACCTGAACATGCATAAAAACTAATTAAATATAATATAATGTTAGGCATAAATATAAAAATAATATATCTATTCAAACTTCGAAATTGATAATTATAAATGTAAACTTGTAACATATATAATAATTAGCAATTAATAATCAATCTACTAAAATGGGTTCAGGACAATTATGGAATTTAATCCATAAATAAAGACGAAATAAGGAGTTCCTTTATAAGGTTTTTAATGCATAAATATGGGTGGGGTGTATATATAATTTATGTATGTGTATATTACACATATATGTAGGCATACTTCCATATTAATTGTTGGAGAATGGAAACATGGTTTAAGTTATAGGGATGCAAGGTCAGTTAAAAGCACACAGAAGTCTATCCAGCTAATCTGGCTACCAAGAGTGTAACTTTTGTAACCAGTATGGGACATTGCCTATAATAAGTAGCCACAATGGTGGACGTGAGGTTAGTCCCAATTTTGTAGGGTAAGTCTACCCATCTAATTTGGATATTAGCACCTACAAATAGTCAGACTAATGTAAGAAGTTACGGTTAGGTTACGGGCCATAAGGTCGATATTATCTTTTAGGTGCATATTAAATGGAAGGGATTATCTTTTAGGTGCGTATTAAATAAAAGGGGTTGTCTTTGGCATACATTAGTGAAAATCTCTTGAGGGAGGTCCGGTTCAGGGTTGAGGTATTAAATAACCATTAGGATCTGCCTTTTCCTTATATAAGAAGTTTCCAATGACCTGCAAGAGGTTTTGTATGATGTCGGTTAGGTAGTGCCATGAAGGGTTTGCTTGAGGTTATATATTAAATGATGGGAGGGTCTACCTATTTCCTATTTAAAGGGTATTAAGTGGCCCAGTTACTTCCATATGATTAGATGGCAGGATGGTTGTTGAACCCAGTATAATCCATAGTTATGTTGCATCTATTTTTATAATTATAAAGTGGGACTCATAAAGCTATTAGACCAAAGTTGGAGGTATATGTGGAGAAGTATAATAAATACGTAAGACATATTACTTATCTGAATGATTACTGCCCATATGCTATTATTGCAAAATTTGAGGTTTTCATTCCTAAAACATTGTTGTTCTAACACCTTTCATTTTACAACATACAGGTCAGGGATAGTGATGAGTGTGGAGAAGATGGTGGGGATTTGGAGGCAGTTGCCTATCATAGTTATATATTTATTTATTATGATGCACCCAGACTACGTGTAGACATGTTTTATTAACTATTATGACACTATGCTCTTGTGATATGGTTTAATGAGATGGGTACTCAATTTTATTATCATATTTTGTTCCTTCCGCTATGAGATGCAGAAAGCAAAGATGGATAGAGCATATTATTCTGTTAAATCAATTACACCAACAAATAGCAGCTCTGGAATGGACCTAAGGTTTGATGGGCTTCTATTGGGTTAAAAAGTAGGTCCTCTTCTAAGAGAGTTGTTATATTTGATATCAGATCTTTGGTTACCCAGTCAATGGGAATAGGAATACATAAGGGTACATATTTATTATTTTTGAAAATATTTTTCAAAACCTTACTACACCTATAGGCATACATATATGGATATATGCACGCACCCTAGGCAAATTCTTATTTCAACAACTAATATTATTTTAGAAAGTTGTGACTAATTCAAAAAATCGAAATTATAGATAGTGGATAATGGCTGAAAACAATGGCTCCGAGACCAAGAAACTTACCAACCAAGAGAAACATACCTTACCGTATATGCTAGCATGGTTTGAGCAATCTTAAGAGTAATGGGCAAATACCCATTCTCTAGGAAGCTTCACTAGCAACATCGGTCGCTCTGCCTACCATGTCAGCATTCCACCCACTAGATTTTCCTAGGCTATGTAAGGATTTTCAGAGTATGGATGGACTAGAATTCTTAGGCTCGGAGGAATTCGTAGAAACTATAGCTTGAATTGATGATTTGACCGCATATTCAAGGAATTAGAGTTGTAAGACCGAGTCAGGAGAAAGTTAGCTACGTTAAACTTGAAAGGAGTGGAGCTGAATTGGTGGACCACAGTAACCACAAAAAACACCAAGGAAGGTATAACTTGGGCTAAATTTAAGACTCGCTCCAAGTCATAGTTCTGGTCTAATGCAGATGTAAAGCTACAGTTGGAGAAATCGATTGTAACGACCCGCCTTTTTGGATAGTTTAAACCGACGATCAAATACACATGCCGATTTCAAACCATTCAAAAGGGCAGATGGTTATTGGGGTAAATAAGAAAAGAAAAGAAAGAGAAATAAGGGAAATGAAACAACATAGAATCTCGCAGCGGAACGATAAAATATAATAGTCAAATAAACAGTTCATGAAGCTGTTTACTATACTTTGACAATTATTTATATAACATTTATCAGAGTTATACATATACAATAGAACAATTAAAATAATGCAGCAGATAGCATGATGCAAGGGTAATAATAGTAATAGTATACCAAATCTTCGTCTTCATCCTCCAGAATAGATCTTCAAAAATCTGTAAAACTCAGGACTGACCCGAGCGTAATGAAAAGACAAAACATTCGAGTCAGGACTAAAATATTCTTATGAAAGTTAAATCAATCGTAAATAAATATGAGTGTAACGGCATCAGAGATGTTTACGGGGTTTGACATCTCATATCCAGTGTCAACGTGCGTGCAATAACTCAAGAGATGTTACGGGATTTTCCATCTCTTAAAGATCCGTTAAACTATCTACTATGTAGCAATGTATGTAAGTAGATAATGCCTATCAGTCATATAAAGTATCAAAATAGCGTTAAGGCGTTACCATCATCCCCCTTAACACATTTTTATAATGTTATAGTCTATACAGCACCGTAAGCCCCACCGTAAACTGGTGGTTATCAGAGGGTACCCCATAGGTATAACACAAAACATAACGTAGTGGTCGTGAATAGGATAATCAGTATGACAAGGTACATGAGGCGATACCAACAAGGATACTAGTAGTTGCGTGATCCAGACTGATTTGAGCATAGCCAGTAGCTACCCCAACACCGCGAAACAACACTCCCAAATCAAGGGGTGCACCCAAATCGAATCACAAATGTAATAGATATGGTATCGAAGAAGTGTGTCCGCTAGAGATGGCGAACCTCAATGGCCCGGCGCGGCTCCTGTTTTAGTCATGTCAGGGGTCATCCAATAATTGTTCTCTTTCTTCAGTCAACGCGTTAACCAAACCATCCACTTCATTCTCGATCAACACTCCGCGTATAATAGTTATTAAAGTGGTTTTCGGTATCGACAGAGAGTATGTCCATATCCGATCCCGGTCTCTTTAATAACTACGTATTATTACACCGATGGCACTTTTACATTTCAAATCGATTCATAATTGATATCCAAATATCATGTTCGCTTCAAAATCAAGTCCATTTCAAATATCATCATAGCTCTTCAAAACGTAAGATTCCATTTCAAAAATCATTTTTCGCATCAATATCTCATTCCGATTTCAAAATCATTTTGAATTTCAATTTAGGTTGCAACATCATTTAACCCAATTCGTATTTAAATTCAAGATTTAAATATAAACATTTCACCTTATTGACCAGCTTAGAATTTTAGAAAATAGTTTTAAGTAGTTTAAAAGTAGTTTTAAATAATTAAAATGGTTAAAAATACTTAAAATCTTAAAATGGATTTAAAATAGATAAATTAGTTTAAAATAATTTAAATTGGGTTAAGTAGATTTAAAATAGATTAAAATAGTTTAAGTATTCAAAAATGGTTTATATGACAGAGTAATTTGGAAAACAAAATAAAGCAGCTTCAAAACCAAACCATTTCAATTATAACTTCCCGATTCAAAACAACTTCAATTTCCCTTCTACCGATTCAATTTCGATTTCGATTCAATCAACGTCAACTTTGACTTCAAATTTATTCAATTTTATATTCACTTTCAATTAATTCAATTTCAATTTATATCGATTTGGAGCTTGATTTTTCAAAAATATCCATTTATAATACTTAACAAAATTATCCATCAGTATTTAAGTTTAAATCCAAATTTCAAATATGATTCAATTCCAAGCTCGATTTCAAAATATCATTTTTATATCACTTTTACTTAGTAATATTCAAAGCTCGAATTAAGGTTCAATCTTTAAACAACTTAATTTCTGAAATTCAGTCATATCCCGATTTTAAATTCCAATGTCTCCACTTTAATTATTTGACAATTTCTTTTAACCAAAATTTATTTCAACATTCCAAACTCAATTTTTCGATAAATTCGATTTCTATAAATTGATTTCTGTTTATAACTTTTAAATCAAACATTTAAATAAATTTCAAATCGACGATTTCTAAAATTATTAATTTAGCCAATTCGGTGTCCGTATATAATTTTCTATTCTATGGCCAAGTGATTAGTTATTTCAATTAAATGTCAGGGATGAATATATATCACTTAAATCAAATCACAGTGTCATATGTATGCATAACAGGACATATATATAAGCAAATAAACATCCAAACATTTAAATATCAACCAATAGCATCCATCGAAATACATCATCCAATAG
Source organism: Allium cepa (assembly GCA_030765085.1). Classification (NCBI taxonomy): domain Eukaryota; kingdom Viridiplantae; phylum Streptophyta; class Magnoliopsida; order Asparagales; family Amaryllidaceae; genus Allium; species Allium cepa. The sequence goes on along the minus strand of CM060938.1, from coordinate 372,724,883 downwards.
ACAATACAATTCATGGCAATTTCATAGTTATCAATGTCAGGTAATTTAATCGCAATTCAATTTTAATTTCAATTTAACTGTCAATTTAATTTTCAACGGTTAATTCAAATGACAATCTATATGACAATTAAATTTTATCAAACAACGACAAATAAAATCATAACACTTCATAATGTCAAATTTAACTAGCATAAAGATATTTAGTACGTTGTGAGCGTTATAAAACACTCACCTTGACTTCAATGTAGTTCCAGCGTTTTATTTCGAATAAAATTAAACGTGCATTTAATTTTACCTAAAATTTTCACTAGCTCCAAACGACTCCAATCCAATTCCATAGCGTAGTGCTCGACAAAACGAACCCGTCGCAATTCGTTTCGTCACAATCCGACCTCGTAGCAAAAAATTATAGCAGTTTAAAAATTTATACAAATTTAAATACAACTTAATATATAATTTCTTTTATTAATTTTAAGCCTAGCGATCTGGACCGTTGATTTGGCTTGAGCGAAATCAGGACGCTATCCCCTTTCTTCCCCTCCCAGTATACGTACGCGAAAACAAAGAACCCAAAGCCGCCACTTTCATCGAATTAATGCTCCAACATCGTCAAGCTATACGACGATCAACGATAGTCGTTCCACCTACCTAGCCTAGCTCCACCACCAGCCGGAAGAGCACGAAGCTCGGCCTCCCTTTTTGCCTAGAAAATCACGTGCAATGGCAGAAGGACGCGGCTGTCCCTTGCCTCCAAACGATGACGATAACAAAAACTGACCGTTGGATGTAGAGATCTCACCTAGCTCTACGATATTCGTGTTGGAGGTTTAGGCTAAAGCGGCACGGATGAGGAGAGATTGAGGGTGGAAGGTCGTAAGTTTTCGGCCATCGAACTTAAAGGAGGCGGCCACGTAAATGAACTAGGGTTTCTGTTCAAAATGTTTATATAAGATTTTATATATTATATTATTATTAATTCCAAAATTCACATGCTTCTTCAAACGATCTCCAAACGAAATGCGGTGACCGACGTTTCTAGGGTTTATCCCGTGTTCCGGACATAATGGAACAGGTTTCGGAAGCTAATTCGATCAACTGTGCGAGTTACGGCAATAACCGATCAAATTTAAATTAAACCGATTAAACGAATTTCTATGCGTTTTGGCTCGACCGGGACAAATGGTAAATCTGATTGACATGAAATTTGAAATCTTACAATAATATCACGTTACGGATCCGATGAAACTGGTTTCGTCGAAATCCGAGACTGTTTGAAAAATGGCTATTTTAACTCGTCAATTAAATATTAAAATATTCAATTTTCACAAATTTACTTTAAATTCAATTTTAAAAGTTCTACAACATCATTCTAACTTTAATATGATAAAATAAAATTTTACAAATCATTTTTAATCATATTAAACCCGTTATTCAATTATTCAATAAATTCCAAATATTAAATTCTTATTAACTCTATTATAATCCCGATATAACTTACATTCACTTTGGAAACCTATTTGAATCATATTAAATAAAATTTCAATTATTCACTCTATTTTCATATATTAAATTTCAATATCAAATTAATCATATCAAATTTGGAATTTAATTATTCAAACATTTGTAATATTAAATTTAAACAAATTTGATTATTCTTAAATCACTATCTTTTGAAATATTCAAAACGAACTTATAAAATTTAACAAATTCAAATTATAAAACAACCATTTTCATTAAAACAGTTATCCAATTCCCGCTATTCAATTATTCAATAAATTCCAAATATTAAATTTAAACAATTTAATTGTTCAATATTTGACGGATTTCAATATTGGATTTTTAAATAAAAATTTCATTATCAGTCAATTTACTATATTACATCAAATGAATTCCACATTATTATTTAACTACAGTTAGAGATAATGCACTCAACTAATATATAAACTTTCATTTCAATTGCAATTAGTTCACAAATTCAATTCGACTAACTAAATGAATAGGTAACTTAAATAATTATCACCATTAACTTTTAATTACTTATAAGTTTATTATTTACAAACAAGTGTCACAATTACCTATATAATACAAATTCACTCCATCACCGTTAACTTCATATTATTTCAATTGATTTGGGATTTCATTCAATTCATAAATAATTAACTTAGATGAAATTTGTTGCATTTCATCTAGTTATTATTACCATACATAAATTACATTTTTTTTTCTCTTCCAACATTAAACCATGAAATCTTATTAAATTTACATTTTTAATTATCAAAAATTTACGGGTCGTTACACTCTCCCCCACTCAAAACTTTTCGTCCCCGAAAAGGAAAAAGAAGGGAAAAGAAACTAAGTAAAGAATTCAACATTAGATATATTTTATTCAACGTTACCAACTTTTAAAACAATGAAATTCCATTTATAAAGTCATAACTACGCTTCCACTAAGTTACTCCAAACGGCTTTCTAACTTTAAAAGTTAGTTATCAAAACAAGTTATAAAAAAAAATTAAAAACTTGAAAAATTTTCTAACACCCGAATTTACGGAAAATTTCGGCAGAGTCTCCTTTGCGCGGCTCCATCGGAAAAAAATATGACAGTATATATATCACAAATATACATCTCATCAAGTGATGAGGCATCCCGTAGGGAAAAAGTGTAAAAGTACGGTATGTAATCCGAGATATGTACCTTATATATTATTAGCAAGCATATACGGCTAATATAGCGCGAAAGCGAGCTCCAAATGCGAAGCAAGCGCAATCCGCACCTACTAAACACTCAACAAACCATGAGAAACATGCATATATGAAAATAATATCAATATACATCGTATAGAAACATAACAACTACATGTGCCAATATAGCAGATGCAACAAAACAACAAATGCATCCACCAAATCAATTGTCATCCAACTATCATCCAACAAATCCATAACTAATCAATATAAATTCACTTCTCATTAATATTTATTGACTTGGTTTTCAATTTTAATCACAGTTGATTCATTAACGTTGGATTTTACTAACATTCATTCTCAATTCAATTAGTTAACATTCACTAATTTATATTTACATTAGTTCACTTCCAATTTGAATCAAATTAAATTCTATTTAAATTCATTTAACTTCCAATTTGATTTAAATGATTTATAGCTTTCAATTTAATTAACACTTAATGAATTATGTACAATCAACTAACAATCATATAACAACCAAATCATACCCAACATAACCAAATTATTAATTTTACATTCAATTTGGTTTATCTCTCTTATATATATATATATATATATATATATATATATATATATATATATATATCCTGTTATATATTTTAAAAGAATCACTCTAAATTTGGCATCTTAAATTTCCAATATTAACTTTAATTAAGTCCATAAGCCGTACATATATCATCCGTGAGCAATATCAATCTAATCGCTTATTCGATCACACAATTTCACTTCCATACTAGTATCGTTCACACGACTCTCTAGTGCGGACTCAGATTTGGTTCCTTGATTGGAAACTGTTACTCTCCTTGCATAGACATATACTATGATAGAGAATTCCAGAATCAAATTAAAAATCCATATCCAGGGTTCGCCGTCGAAAATCGAGTGAAAAATCCTAACTTGGATCGATATAAATCATCTCGAAATTTTGTGCTCGAATTTGGATCAAATCGTAATGCGAATAAAATAATATACGTACAACTTATGTATCACCTTTCAATATATTTCTATACAATTTATCTATATTAAATTATTTTATTGGCTTTCATTTTATTTACAATTAATTATTCACAATCCATTATTCAGTTAATATATCCATTTCTTTACATAGCATATTCTTCAACATTATCTTTTCTTAAACATCATATTATAGAATTTGCCTACTCAAGTTCATTTTAAACATTCTATATAATTTAATTTAATTAAATTTCATTTTCCAATTGATTCTTAGCTATGCCAAATTTTTTTTGTTTACATTTACTTCATATTCATAGTTTCAGTTAATACAAATTTATTTGTGGAACATTTTATTAATTAGCACTTTAGTTTATTAATCATCCTATAAAAGTCTAACCTCTCATAAATGACTTTGCAATTTATATTTATTTTCTATAACCAATTTACAAAGATATAATACGATTCATTTATCTTCTTTCTTAAGTTCACTTACTTGTTCTATTTATCCATTCATCATTTCATGTTATATTTAAGTATATAACATTTTTATCACAACCAAATTTTCATTTATATACATTTTAATTCCTTTTGAGTTTTCCTTACTTGTATACTTCAATTATTTTCAGGTTTTGTTTATTTGTACAACATCTCATTACATATCCAAAGCATCATTTCAACTTCTTAATATTTGGTAAGTCATATTATATGTTATTAGAATGCAAATTTGGTACTATACAAATTTATAGAATTTCATTTTACTAATTTAGAATGTGCACAATTTAATTTGTTTAAATCCTCTTTACCTTTCAACTTTAAAGTTTTCCCAAATAATAGCTTAGATATCTTAATCCTCTTATTTTATAAATTCTGGTTATTCACATTTCATTCAAATAATTTGAAATTTATTAATTTACAGAACTTAGAAATTTAAATGCCCGGTTCTTTTCAGATCATTTGAAATAAACATATACACTTATATCTTTAATATATCAAATCATACCTTTGGAGTTTAAACCAAAACCCATTTACCCAAAATAATTTCGAAGAAAAGCAAAGCTTCTTAGAAGTCTCCCCCACTTTGAGACTCGAAAATGAACGTCGATGATGCTGCGCAGTCATCACCGAAATTATTTTCCAACGACATAAGAGAGGGGTACTGAATTCATTCCTTCTTAAAATCCTTTCAAAATATTTCTCATAAATATTTTCCAACTAATATTTCTATATATTTCTTCAAAACTTTGAGAACCATTTTCCAAAATCTCCAGGTCTTAAATTCAATATTTTCCAATTTAAATCTATTTTAATTTATAAATCACCTTTATAAAATATTCTTATAAGATTTTTTTTCTTAAAACAATCCAAGTGTTTTATCATTGTTCATTTTGTAATTCACCTTATTTAATAAATTACAATGTCAAATTAATGATAATAACCAATATTTTCATTTCTAACAACCAGGTAAGCTAGATAAGTCTCAATAATTTCTGAAAATAAATCCTTTATATACAAAATATAATTAGGGCAAAATTATTTCATTTACCCAATTTCAAAACAATACTATGTCGAATTGTTCTGTTTAAGTGTTTAGAGATCCCTATCAATGACGTTAATTACTCGTATTGACCAGAATCCATAAGCCACTCAACAAATCAACCGTCACAATATAAAACATTTTATATCACTAACAAATTAGCTCTCTTATATATATATACTCAGCGACTCATCATAGGGTATAACTACCCTATTTATAAAGAGTCAGGCCCCTTAAAGCTAAGGTTATCGCTAAACCAAAGCTCTGATACCAACTGTAACGACCCGCCTTTTTGGACAGTTTAAACCGACAATCAAATACACATGCCGATTTCAAACCATTCAAAAGGGCAAATGGTTATTGGGGTAAATAAGAAAAGAAAAGAAAGGGAAATAAGGGAAATGAAACAACACAGAATCTCGCAGCGGAACGATAAAATATAATAGTCAAATAAACAGTTCATGAAGCTGTTTACTATACTTTGACAATTATTTATACAACATTTATCAGAGTTTTATATATACAACAGAACAATTAAAATAATGCAGCAGATAGCATGATGCAAGGGTAATAATAGTAATAGTATACCAAATCTTCGTCTTCATCCTCCAGAATAGATCCTCAAAAATCTGTAAAACTCAGGACTGACCCGAGCGTAATGAAAAGACAAAACACTCGAGTCAGGACTAAAATATCCTTATGAAAGTTAAATCAATCGTAAATAAATATGAGTGTAACGGCTTCAGAGATGTTTACGGGGTTTGACATCTCATATCCAGTGTCAACGTGCGTGCAATAACTCAAGAGATGTTACGGGATTTTCCATCTCTTAAGGATCCGTTAAACTATCTACTATGTAGTAATGTACGCTAAGTAGATAATGCCTATCAGTGATATAAAGTATCAAAATAGCGTTAAGGCGTTACCATCATCCCCCTTAACACATTTTTATAATGCTATAGTCTATACAGCACCGTATGTCCCACCGTAAACCGGTGGTTATCAGAGGGTACCCCATAGGTATAACACAAAACATAACGTAGTGGTCGCGAATAGGATAATCAATATGACAAGGTACATGAGCCGATACCAACTAGGATACTAGTAGTTGCGTGATCCGGACTGATGTTGAGCATAGCCAGTAGCTACCCTAACAATGCGAAACAACACTCCCAAATCAAGGGGTGCACCCAAATCGAATCACAAATGTAATAGATATGGTATCGAAGAAGTGTGTCCGCTAGAGATGGCGAACCTCAATGGCCCGGCGCGGCTCCTGTTTTAGTCATGTCAGGGGTCATCCAATAATCGTTCTCTTTCTTCAGTCAACGCGTTCACCAAACCATCCACTTCATTCTCGATCAACACTCCGCGTATAATAGTTATTAAAGTGGTTTTCGGTATCGACAGAGAGTATGTCCATATCCGATCCCGGTCTCTTTAATAACTACGTATTATTACACTGATGGCTCTTTTACATTTCAAATCGATTCATAATTGATATCAAAATATCATGTTCGCTTCAAAATCAAGTTCATTTCAAATATCATCATAGCTCTTCAAAACGTAAGATTCCATTACTAGCTCCAAACGACTCCAATCCAATTTCATAGCGTAGTGCTCGATAAAACGAACCCGTCGCAATTCGTTTTGTCACAATCCGACCTCGTAGCAAAAAGTTATAGCAGTTTAAAAATTTATACAAATTTAAATACAACTTAATATACAATTTCTTTTATTAATTTTAAACCTAGCAATCTGGACCGTTGATTTGGCTTGGGTGAAATCAGGCCGCTATCCCCTTTCTTCCCCGCCCAGTATACGTACGCGAAAACAAAGACCCAAAGCCGCCACTTTCATCGAATTAATGCTCCAACATCGTCAAGCTATATGACGATCAACGATAGTCGTTCCACCTGCCTAGCCTAGCTCCACCACCAGCCGGAAGAGCACGAAGCACGGCCCCCCTTTTTTCCTAGAAAATCGCGCGCAATGGCAGAAGGACGCGGCTGTCCCTTGCCTCCAAACGATGATGATAACAAAAACTGACCGTTGGATGTAGAGATCTCACCTAGCTCTACGATATTCGTGTTGAAGGTTTAGGCTAAAGCGGCACGGATGAGGAGAGATTGAGGGTGGAAGGTCGTAAATTTTTGGCCATCGAACTTAAAGGAGGCGGCCACGAAAATGAACTAGGGTTTCTGTTCAAAATGTTTATATAAGATTTTATATATTATATTATTATTAATTCCAAAATTCATATGCTTCTTCAAACGATCTCCAAACGAAACGCGGTGACCGGCGTTTCTAGGGTTTATCCCGTGTTCCGGACACAATGGAATAGGTTTTGGAAGCTAATTCGATCATCTGTGCGAGTTACGGCAATAACCGATCAAATTTAAATTAAACCGATTAAACGAATTTCTATGCGTTTTGGCTCGCCCCGGACAAACGGTAAATCCGATTGACATGAAATTTGAAATCTTGCAATAATATCACGTTACGGATCCGATGAAACCGGTTTCGTCGAAATTCGAGACTGTTTGAAAAATGGCTATTTTAACTCGTCAATTAAATATTAAAATATTCAATTTTCACAAATTTACTTTAAATTCAATTTTAAAAGTTCTACAACATCATTCTAACTTTAATATGATAAAATAAAATTTTACAAATCATTTTTAATCATATTAAAACCGTTATTCAATTATTCAATAAATTCCAAATATTAAATTTTTATTAACTCTATTATAATCCCGATATAACTTACATTCACTTTGGAAACCAATTTGAATCATATTAAATCAAATTTCAACTATTCACTCTATTTTCATATATTAAATTTCAGTACCAAATTAATCATATCAAATTCGGAATTTAATTATTCAAACATTTGTAATATTGAATTTAAACAAATTTGTATTCTTAAATCACTATCTTTTGAAATATTCAAAATGAACTTATAAAATTGAACAAATTCAAATTATAGAACAACCATTTTCATTAAAACAGTTATTCAATTCCCGTTATTCAATTATTCAATAAATTCCAAATATTAAATTTAAACAATTTAATTGTTCAATATTTGACGGATTTCAATATTGGATTTTTAAATAAAAATTTCATTATCAGTCGATTTACTATATTACATCAAGTGAATTCCACATTATTATTTAACTACAGTTCGAGATAATGCACTCAACTAATATATAAACTTTCATTTCAATTGCAATTGGTTCACAAATTCAATTCGACTAACTAAATGAATAGGTAACTTAAATAATTATCACCGTTAACTTTTAATTACTTATAAGTTTATTATTTACAAACAAGTGTCACAATTACCTATATAATACAAATTCACTCCATCATCGTTGACTTCATATTATTTCAATTGATTTGGGATTTCATTCAATTCATAAATAATTAACTTAGATGAAATTGTTGCATTTCATTCTAGTTATTATTACCATACATAAATTACATTTTTTTTTTCTCTTCCAACATTAAACCATGAAATCTTATTAAATTTATATTTTCAATTATCAAAAATTTACGGGTCGTCACATCGATCCATCTGAAATAAAGGGACTCCACATTAAAGGATTACATTAACAAATTCATCGAGTTCTTCGAATTTGGGATGAGTCTGATAGACACCCAAGTAAAGAAGGTGATGAAATTTATGGAGTGTAATAATCATCTCCGGAACTGGACTAAATTCTGACCCAAAAAAGGCATATCGAAATTTAGACCAATTCTAAAGCTGGCTGTTGGTTGGTAAATATAACAAAACAGATCTATCTATCTATTCATTTAGAACTCGAGGTGGAAGGAATAAAATATGATAAGAATAATAGTATCTGTCTATTTTAGATCATTTCAGATGTCATAAAACATTACATAGTGTCAACCGCTATAACATTTGTTCAAATGTATATATCATGGGTGCAACAGAAAATAACATGAAAAGATAGATAATAACTACCACAAGCTTCACTCTCGCCACCATCAACCATCACCAACTCCTTCTCTAACATGTTTTGTAATGAGGAGGGAGTCAGAACAACAAGTGTCTGTTGAATAGAAATCTCGAGCCTTACAACTTCCATAGTTGGGAATTATAATTTAAATAAGAATATGTCATACGTTTATAAAACCATTTAATACTTCATAAAAGGAAAAGAGGAGGGTCCTCAATCAAGCACTTAATACCTTCCATTCCCGAAGCAGGTTTATAAATCCCATAACCCACAACCAACATCATAAATGTTTAACAATGTAAGAGATAGTACCCAACCCACTTAATATCTTTTGTTGGAAAATAGGCTGACTCTGGCTATTTAAGACCTCAATTGAGGCATACCCCATCATTTAATACTTATTCCCAAGGCGAAATCCTTAATTGTGACTATCTAGCCGACATCACATGGAATCTCTTGAGCCACTTAATACTTGTTTATGGAAAGGCAGACCCACATTCAGTTACTTAATACCTTATCCCGAAGCGGACCCTATCAAGATATCACCTAACGTGCCTAATAGCTATCCCATTGGTCATTTACTTCATTTAGGAAAAATAGATGGACCCTCAGATTGCCACTTAATATCTCAAGACCACGAAGCAGGCCCTTCGTATATGACCCATACTCATAATGTCGTCTCAAATTAGTTCAACTATTCATAGGAACTGGTAGCTAGATTAGTTAGGCATATTTACGCTACATAATTTGGGATAAACCTCATGTTATCATACATACTTTTCATAGGAGATGTCTCACATTATCCCTAAAATCACACTGCTAATAGGCAGATTAGCTGGAAAGACTTCTATGAGCCTGTTGACTGACCTCGCATCCGTATGACTTAACTATAATTATAATACTCTCTCTATATATAATACTAATCTCACGTTTCATAATTAAGGCCTTGTAAGGAATCTTTCTTATTATGTCTTAAAAAATTAATTACTCTCCTAAGGGGGATTTGATAACAATTATTGCCTAATTAACTATCCAATTATACATTATAGTTCTACGTTTATTACGTTAATTAACATACAAATAAATATGCACTTACTATTCTATGCATGCAGAGATTACACCCTAATTAATGTTAAATGTCAATTCCTTTTTGACAATAATAAAACAAGTCTTTTCTTTTTCTTTCATTTTATCAAAAATGTCCAAATTCCACTACCCATAATAAGGGATTATAATATCCATAATAAGATTCAATACTCATATCCACAATTGTAATAAATAGACTTATATATAGAATCTAAATCCAATTTATCTCATATTAAAACATTGGAAACGAGAAAAAATGGAAACTTACAATTTAATCAATTATATACTATATTCAACTTCTTTTACATGAATTTAGACAAGAGAAATTCTTTTAAATTTTATAGAAATAGGTGGTGTAAACTATGAATAAAGAATCGTCTTTTACCCACCATTTCTCAATTAAATCCCTTAATCAGGCTTGGAGAGGAAGAATAAGAAGTGGAATAGAAGGTAGAATATGTAAACTGCAAAATTCATAAAACTCCATTATTTTAACACAAAACAGCTAACAATCCAATCCTAAGAATTGACATTTCACTGTGGAAGAATTTTGAGGATTTTTAGTATGGTGCTTTTGTGATCCAAAACTTTAAAAGGCATATATCAAATCGAAACTATACTATTTCGCTAGTAGAATAGTAAAACAAAGATTTCCATTCATAGTCCGTCCTTAGCTTTGCTTCCCCTTGGATTTGCAAGGTCCATTATAAGCTCCTTCAGATCTCTTCTTTTTGATATATACAACAAGGGATTTGTATATATATTAGATGTTTGCGCCAAAAATGGTCACAAACCCCAAGTATTGTGAAAGCACCAAACAACGAATATAAATCAATAATATTCAAGCCCAAGTCTCAGATCCAAGCAAGCAGCAAGCAGCAATACAAAGATAATAATTAGAAACGCAAGATTTATAGTGGTTCGGCTATCTCCGGCCTACGTCCACTTCAAAGTTTTAACTTTTATTGATATTCTTTGCTGGTTACAAGTGATTGCAGCAGTTACAATGATTGAATTTCGGCTATCACAATGATGGAAGGAAGTAGAATCGAATCCGGTAGAGTCTGGACGTTGAATGGCCAAAAGATCCCTTTTCTGTAGATTCTGGGGCTCTATTTATAGGCGTAGGAGGCTCAGATCTCGCTTAAACTTCGGGAGACTCTTTCTAGCACGTGAGTGGGCCCACACGACCGACCCCACCAAGTTTCGACTCGATCTGAGATCGATACGAAGTGATTTCCTATCCATCAAAAAATGACCCAATCGAGCTGAAACTTGGCAGGAACAATCTTTACCTTGTATGGAAGCTTCTATGAAAATCTCATAGCATTTGGATCAGTGGATCGAGAGAAATGGTCGATACGAAATAGGATTTTCTGGTTCCTGTCTGGTTCGAATCGATGGCTGCGAATCGATGCCTTCGACTCCATCAACTCACGTGATTCTGTGACGAGGTGGCGCGCGTCCTTCGTGTCGATCCGGTCTTCTCTCCAAGTTGAACGCTTCGATCCCTTAGATCTCGCCTACTTCGTATCGTGGAATGACACGTCATCTACGCTTGTTGACTTGGTGAATACGAACAAGCCATTGTTCATGGATTCGAACAAGGATTCCTGATGGATACGAAGCGGCCAGCACCTGATGGATACGAAACAGATGGATATGAGGGACTTCCGATGGATTCGAAGAGAGTCGTGGCGGGGCCTATCTGACCGATTCGAACTTGATCGATTCGAAGTATGCAGAACATTTTGGATTCGAATCTGATCGACTCGAAGATGATGGATTCGAACCTGATCGGTTCGAAGATGATTGATTCGAAGTTGCTTATCCTCGATGGGTTCGAACTTGATGGATTCCAACAAACCAATATGACAGCTCTCTGATGGATACGATCAGTGCATCTTTTCTAACGTGTATCGATCATATCTCATTCATATGAACTCCGATTATCCTGAAATTTGGAACGCTGGTTCCCATGACTTTGCTTGCCGTGTTCTATTAATTGTAGCCTGATCCGGGCCTGGGCAAAATGCATCGATATCCATGGTTATCCTGCAATGCGCAGTTGATATTCAAGAATAATAATCATTGATTTTCAGCTAATTTTTGGGTATCTCAGCTTTGCCAAAAGTTGGGATAACATTTTGCCCCCCAAAACATGCCTTTTGGTAAAAGGTGTGTTTTGATCAGTCTCAGTTCGAATATAGCGAGTTCACATTTTATTCAAATCTTATAGCATTTTCAATCAATTCCACGGCCGTTCGAAGCCAAATCGTTACAATTTCTTCCATTGGAAGTTAAGAATGAATTTTTACAGTCTCTCCGGACTGTCGTTGGTCACTCTGGACTCTTGCCAAGCCCATTCTAGACTTGACGATTGAATAGGAAGATCCCATTGCACTCCGGCGTTGCCTTCTATCCCTTGCGCTCCGACCCCAGCTAGGGCATATAGTGATGTCTTGGTTATTCTAGACCGATCATAGCCTCTCCGGGCTCTTGCTGGATCCCATCCTGTCACTCTTCGGTGAAGGAGAGGCAGCGTTAAGTGAGTCGATCATGTCGCTCTCCGGTGAAGCAACTCACTTCTTGCACTCTGGTTCAGTGTATTTGAACCTTAAGCGATGTCATGGCCTAAATCGTGGGCCGATCACAGCCTCTCCGGGCTCTTATCGAATCCCGATCTAATCGCTCTTCGGTGAATGGGAAACGACGTTAAGTGAGTCGATCATGTCGCTCTCCGGCGAAGAAACTCACTTCTTGCACTCCGGACCCCGCCTCTCCGGGTAGGGTCATAAAGCGATCATTTTCATATTGGTGTTCAATATTCATCTTTTGACTCTCCGGTCAAAGGTTTATTTCAAGAAATTCCAATTTATTTATTTAAATTCAAGTCCTAGATGTTCAATCTCAAACATCAGAAAAAGCAAAACATTGCCTCTCCGGGCATATCAGTCTCTCCATCTCAGAGCATGCCTAGGGATCTCTCCGGTTCCCGTACATGAGTAAGTGGAGCAACCGTTTATTCTGAAAACAAATGTAATGAAATTATTTGACCGAAGTCCAAATCCTGGACTTGGCCCCTGCCATCTTTAATCGGTGGATGACTAGTCGTGATCCCGATCCAGGATCGTTCCTGTTAGGTGGAGGCGGTAGTTGTTCAGGCCTTGCCACTGTTGTCCGTTCTCTGACATATTGTGGCAATCTACCACTCCTGGCATATTCTTCTACCTCATCTCTTAGGTGACGGCATTCATCTGTAGCGTGCCCATCCAGCTCATGGAATAGGCAATATTTTCCAGTTCTGCTCTCCCGCTCAGTGGGATCTCTCCTAGGTGGTTTTCGATAGGGGAGTTGCCCCTCGAGTTTCAGTGTAAATCCTTTCTAGACTTGCCGTCAGATCCGTGTACTGTCTGAATCTAGGCTCTCGGAATTTCTTCCGTTTATCAGGACCATCACGTCCATCGTCCTGCTTTCTCTTTCCTTTGTCCGCTCTGGACTGTTCCCTGGCGGTTCCTTCGCCCTGCACAGCATTTATTTCTCTCCTCTCGGCTCATGACTCTTCCAGCCGAATGAATCTCTCAGCTTCATGATAAAATTCTCCAAGATCTTGTCGGGGTTCTCTCGCCAAAGAATCTTTGAATTCTGTGCCTTCCCCGACTCCTGCTACCGCCGCCATCAAACTCATCAATGGATCCGGGCGATCTACAGAAGCCACCGTTGCATTGAATCGCAATAAGAAATCTTTTATGGACTCTCCGGTCTTTTGCTTGATTGAAGCTAGAGTCGTCACACTCTTGGGTCGCCTCACATGGATCCTAAACTGTCTCATGAAGCAATCTACAAGCTTGCCCCCATGTCCTGATTGATCCAGTCTCCAGTTGTCTGAACCAAAGCACAGCTAAATCTGACAAGTATAGAGGGAAGCATCGAGCCATCACTTCCTCCGGTGCCCCGAGCACTTCCATGTATCTGATGTATCTGGTAATATGTATCGTTGGGTCTGACCTCCCGTCATAAGGATCCAACGCAGGCAGTTTGAACTTCGGAGGATTCCTTGCATTCCTGATATTTGGAGTGAACGGACTCTGACTGACTTCTTGCAATCCTCCACTTGACAATCCTCCTCTCATGATTCGTCGCACTAGACCAATCATTCTTTCATCTCCATCCGAGGGTTGCCCCCTTGTCATGCTTCTATCCTGCCCTCCAAGCCTTGAAGGGAACTCTAGTACATACTCTTCATGTGGCTCAGTAACAGTAGCATTGACTCCAGCCTGCTGAGCTTCATCTATGAGTCTTCTAATATCTGATCCTGAGGGTCTGCCCCCAAGTCCTTGTTGATTGACTTCAGGTCCCACACTACGGTCTTGAACCTGACCTTCATTGGCCTTCGCAATCCTGACTCCTTGTCCTGTACCTTCAGCCGCTGTAGTTGGCCCAAGGTTTTGCACGTTCGCTGTTCTTATCTGCTAAAGAAAACTCTGCATCATCTCTTGGTGAGTCTTCATCATGCTTTCGCGTAACGAATTAGTCATAGCCTCCATCTCATCTCTAGTGATGTAGACGGAAGCTTGTCCTTCTCCTGCTCTAGAGGATGCCTCCTAGCTTCCTCCTTGTTGGCTTCTTTCAGCCCTCTGCCTTCTACTGTTTTGCCTAATCATTTTCTCTAAGTCTGGAATCTTCAAGCTTTTCAAATTCTAACCTTGATCTGATGTAGCGGGTGCTGATTTTTCTCAGTGAAAGCACCAAAGTGTTTGCGCCAAAAATGGTCACAAACCCCAAGTATTGTGAAAGCACCAAACAACGAATATAAATCAATAATATTCAAGCCCAAGTCTCAGATCCAAGCAAGCAACAAGCAACAATACAAAGATAATAATTAGAAACGCAAGATTCATAGTGGTTCGGCTATCTCCGGCCTACGTCCACTTCAAAGTTTTAACTTTTATTGATATTCTTTGCTGGTTACAAGTGATTGCAGCAGTTACAACGATTGAATTTCAGCTATCACAATGATGGAAGGAAGTAGAATCGAATCCGGCAGAGTCTGGACGTTGAATGGCCAAAAGATCCCTTTTCTATAGATTCTGGGGCTCTATTTATAGGCGTAGGATGCTCAGATCTCGCTTAAACTTCGGGAGACACTTTCTGGCACGAGAGTGGGCCCACGTGACCGACCCCACCAAGTTTCGACTCGATCTGAGATCGATACTAAGTGATTTCGTATCCATCAAAAAATGACCCAATCGAGCAGAAACTTGGCAGGAACAATCTTTACCATGTTTGGAAGCTTCTGTGAAAATCTCATAGTATTTGGATCATTGGATCGAGAGAAATGGTCGATACGAAATAGGATTTTTCTGTTCCTGTCTGGTTCGAATCGATGGCTTCGAATCGATGCTTTTGACTCCATCGGCTCACGTGGTTCTGTGATGAGGTGGCGAACATCCTTCGAGTCGACCCGGTCTTCTCTCCGAGTTGAACGCTTCGATCCCTTAGATCTTGCCTACTTCGTATTGTGGAATGACATGTCATCTACGCTTGCTGACTTGGTGAATACGAACAAGCGATTGTTCATGGATTCGAACAAGGATTCCTGATGGATACGAAGCGGCCAGCACCTGATGGATACGAAACAGATGGATATGAGGGACTTCCGATGGATTCGAAGAGAGTCGTGGCGGTGCCTATCTGACCGATTCGAACTCGATCGATTCGAAGTATGCAGAACATGTTGGATTCGAATCTAATCGATTCGAAGATGATGGATTCGAACCTGATCGGTTCGAAGATGATTGATTCGAAGTTGCTTATCCTCGATGTGTTCGAACTTGATGGATTCGAACAAACCAATATGACAGCTCTCTGATGAATACGAACAGTGCATCTTTTCTAACGTGTATCGATCATATCTCCTTCATATGAACTCCGATTATCCTGAAATTTAGAACGCTAGTTCCCATGACTTTGCTTGCCGTGTTCTATTAATTGTAGCCTGATCCGGGCCTGGGCAAAATCCATCGATATCCATGGTTATCCTGCAATGCACAGTTGATATTCAAGAATAATAATCATTGATTTTCAGCTAATTTTTGGGTATCTCGGCTTTGCCAAAAGTTGGGATAACATTAGATTCAGAAAGGTTGGAGGAGGAGATTTAAAAATTAAAGAATAAACAAAAATAGGTATATATGATTTTTTTTTTACCTGAAACACTAATGGAGTTTTGTGAATCGAAGAAGAGATGAACTGATAAAGCTTCACTGATGTTCCTAAAATGTTTTTGAATAAAAGTGGAGAGGGTAGTTTCTATTTATAGTGGTTGAAACGTACCGAAACCGTAGGATGAAACTCTGTCAAAAACGAATAAATCTAAAATGTAATATATAACCCTAGTCGTCAATACAAAATAGCGGTCGGCCGCCAATACTCGATTGATCAACCGCTAGGGGTCAACTGGTCGGGACTTACTGGTCAACCACTCCTCTTATTTCAAAAGCGTTTGATTTTTCCATTGTCTAATTATTTTATTCCATAATTATCCTTTTAATGTTAGTTATTAATTTTAATCTTTACTTAACCCCTAAGTCTAATCACAGTTAATTTTTAAATTAAAACTTTATATTTAATTGCTCATTTAAATTTGAATTCGAATTAAAGTAATTTACATCTAAAAAGTTCAAATGCTAATGGAATAGCTTTCGTGGTCAAACTCCAATTCTGTAAAAATTCAATTTTCATACCTTCCCTAATTAATTAAATTTCTCTTAGTTTAATTATTTAATTAGGGTTGATTTTACGGGGTATTACATTCTTCCCTGTTAAAAAGAATTTTATCCCGAAATCTTTCAAGGGGTGAACAACGTAGAGCACAATAAAATATATGTTATACAATCGAGTTATCTACACAACTATCTACTCAATCCAAAGTGCAATGTGATTAGTAGTGCAGACACACTAATAATGAGCTCAATCCTAGGATGAGTCTGTAATCGTGTCATGCAAGTATGTATTCAAATGCCTGAAACATACATAAAAATTTCTAGATGAGTGTAAAGTGACAGTGTAAAAGTGTAGCAACCATCTTCTACCAGCCAATCTATTAACCACGATGCAACTAAAATCCTAATTTTCAAGAGAAAATTTACTAAAGAAAGGCTTAGGACAAAAAGTAATCGTGCCTTCCACCAGATTTACTCCTCATTATGCTTGGACCAAACCAATTTCTTTATTGCGTAGCTTCCTAGTTCTGTGCTGCATAATACATGCGGTGGCACGGTATGCAATTGCCTCCATCTCAAAATCCATCAGTTGATTAGGCTCTATCATAATTGCAAAGCTATGAAGGTATTTTCTCAAATGCAAAATGCGAAAAACATTATGGACTCTAGCCAACATAAAAATCTACTTATTTCTCCCTAATATTGGCAAAAGGCCCAGTAAATCTGGTGCCAACTGTCCAAGCATTACGACCTTCACATGCTGCCCGCTCACAATTTAAATCTGGTACGAGTAGAATTTGTCGGTGGTTACCACCCATAATTTAGCAACTTTTTATAGCCTCCAAAAAATTTCTTCAAGGGTGGTCATCTATTTGTGACAGCTACTATACCTGAATTCTACTTATAGTAAGTGCGGTTCCCTATATCCTCCAAAACCCAAGATGCAAGCTCTCGACAAATCCTCCAAGTTGTCGTTCATTCCTTCAGTTTGTTCGTTGGCCTTCGTTTGGTAAGCGATGCTCAGATTTAATGAATTTCCTAAAGCTACCAACAAATTCCTTAAAAATTTGCTAGCAAACTAAAGGTCCCTATCACTAACTGCAAACTGCAACCCATGAAGCTGTGTTGGGGACGTTGTGGTTTCGTAGCTTCTAACGGAAAATTCTGCCACCTTCTTCCTTATTCTAGATTGATAGAAAATTCTCTTCACATTCATATTTATTTTGTCTTTTCCTTGAATGGTGACAGTCTGTGAGCTAAATTTTATTTCTCCCAAAATTCTAAGGTTTTGGGATTGAAACATCCATTTACTTTAGATTGCTACCATATTTCCCTCATTAGCTTAGTCTTACAAATGGTTTATCGCAAGTTAAATGTCCCCTTAAAATTTTCTTATTCACTTTACTTCTCATTATATATGGTTTAATCTAATTCATAAAGTCAACCAGGAATAAAACACGGATGTATCTTACACTATATTATTCACTCTTTCGATAACTAAGAGAGACAACTAGCGATTACAGCTCAAGAACTCTAAATGAAAATTTTGCTAGAAGTTACTATTTATTATCAACTGATACAAATGGTGTTGAGGTCCTAACATTCCCTATTAAATTAAGATGGGTATTTCTCAATCTGTTATTCCATTATTACCCATTATCTTTAATATTCCTTTTCGGTTTCTATTGGACATGGTCCGTCCATTTCCTCAATTAATACATCCACAGCAGTTGATCGCTACTTCCAAAATCGGACCACTCCCAATTAACCCATCTTTAATTCCTTTCATCTTCTTCGGGATTCCAAAATCCATTCATTACTCAAATTTCTTCCATAAATGTCATATCGAGTTTCTTTAATCAGTCCCCATTTAATTCACTTTTCCCCTTATTAATTACAAATTTATTGCCTATTAAATTTGTAATTAATGTCCATGAATCCTAGTCTGTAAATACTAATTAATACGTATATAGTGGTAATCTATGCTATATATATTTCTAGTTGTTAAGCACGGTAATACACGTATATATTTCTAACTACTAATTTCCACAACTAGTATACACATTTTCATATTTTAATTTATCGAAGCTATCCTTCTAAAAAGATTATCATCATAATTTCTCATTAATTAACCATAAGTGAGATGCTTGCTTTGTTTGAAATTACAAGGAATTATTTCTTTTCTTTTCATTGAATTAGACAGTGTAAACTACATAAAAGAATATATGTCTCTTACACATATATTTTCTTTTTAGTTTATTCCTTGTTACTTCAAATAATGCACTTTTATACGTATTTCGAAATTGGATAATTTACGAAAATTACATGGAAACTACTCTAAAATTAAAACATAGAAATTCATATTCTATGGGGAACAGAGTTTACAACCTAATTGCAGATCTGGCTAAACAACTTTACCAACTTCTTTAAATAGAGATTTGAGACTGATTTCAAATTTCCAAATCAGGTTGTACAGTCTATTCCTATTATATTCATATCCTAAAAACCTTAGTATGTCCTACCTAAGTTGTTTCCTTATCTACTCCATAAAAACTATTCTTTATAAAACAAGAATTTTAGCATTCACACAAAATAGTTTTAAATAGACTATTTTCTTGCAAATAAACTTATTTTAAAATCAGCAATTATTACCTCATTTCTTGTAAAGCTTAAAATTTTACAAAAATGAAGTACCAAACTCAAATCTCCATCTTTGAAAATATAAACTTAGAAACCTTTTCCAGGAATTTAAAAACTCTAGTTCCAAATAGGAGAAAAATAGTATCTCTTTTTAAAACTTTCTTCATCAAAGATTTTTCCCTTTAAAAGCTTGACTTCAATTCACATCATTTAAAAACTGCTTAGTTTTCAAAAAGGAACTGTGGAAAACTATACCTTTTAATGTCGTTCTATAATAAAGACTTGCTCTTTTTAAAAATAGGATCTTTAACAAGAAACAATCAAAACTGAATTCTCACTTATTTATTATTCCAAAAAGTTTTCTAGTTTCATGAATTATCATTTCCAAAATAACAGTTATATCTAAAATATAGATGAATATCTATTGCCTTATTACTCAAAATATACTATTATTTGGTAAAATACTTTTGTAACTTTGTTCAAAACTCCTAAAATCTCTTGCAATACTTTTCTTATCAACTCCAATAATATTTTATTCAAACAAGTTTTGAATTTGAATTAGGACAAATGCATATATAAAATTCTCTTCTTTACATAATTTCTTTTCCAAAAATACCTAACTGATTTATTAATCATCATTCAAATCCTTTCCATTATCAAAGATACCTTTTATAACATTAAACGATGGAAAAATAGAGTAGATAGAGATAACTCATATATTATTCCTATTATTTCTCTTTTAATTCCTTTTTTTACTAGATTAAAATTCCAAATTCCATCATTGCCTAAATTCATCTATCATTCTCTGCATTTCTTTATATGGGAATGTTCCTCCTATCTACCTTGTCGAAAATTATTATCATTTTATTTTTTTCAATCCTATGCTAATCAAGTTCCTTTCCCATTGATACATCCTTTCAAAATAAATTTGAGGAAAAGACCATCTAATTTTATAGGGTAGGAAAAATTATGCATTTCTCAAAATAAAAATACCTTATTAAAAATATTTGGATCAAAATCTTTTGGCTCAATAAATTTAAACTAAAAACTTTAAGAACGAAAAATCCTTTTAAATTAGAACTTCTAACTCAACTATTCATAAATTATAAATCTCCAAATTTCCTTGTTCTTTTCAAAATAACAACTTCCAAATTCATAAACGGGGAGAATTCATAAAAATAGAAGAATCCAAAAACAAAGAATCTAAAAGTTGAAAACTTTTAATTTAACAAATTTTAAATTGAGAAGTTAACAAATTAGAACCTTCTCTTTTTTTCAACTTTTCAAGTAATTAATCATCCCCCATTTTGTTTTTAAAATGTTCCACCACTTCTTCATGAACTAAAAATCACTTTCTATCAAAAAAATTGAACTTACAACACATAAGATTTCACTGGATAATCTTTTGAAAAAAATCTTTCCAAAATTTCAAGGAATTTTTAAAAATCTTTTTACTGCTTTCTTTCTCAAGATGTAGGATTTTAAAAATTGACTTTAATTGTTCTTCCTTTTAAACTCCTTGCTCGATCATCTAAAACATCAAGTTATATCCTTGTGGTGATTAATTTACACCTTCTTACTGAAGCTTGTTTCACTATTATATCCCTTACTTTAGTATATTTACAAATATTGTGCCTTATAACATTTAACTATTACCTAACATTTATATTTACTACTCTCATAAATGTCTCTTTGTCCATATTAAATGGTTATTATCTTAACAGGCATTTCCAAAAGGCATTTATTTGCTTATTCAACTTTACCTATTTAACTTCTTCCTCATCTTCCCATAATTAACCTAACGGTCTCGTAAATCTATCTAATTTCTTATAACTCCTTGCTTAATGCTCATTCGTTACCTATTAAATTTTGGAGTTACAACCTTTCCTCTTACGATTCATATCCCTATTATTTAACATGCTTATATGGTCCTTAATTGAAATACCACACACCCCTTAGTATACCTAAAAAGGGCACACTAAAAGATGTGGTGCATTATAGGTATAGCTAAAGCATCACAGAGACTAAGATTCACAAGACAAATAAGTAAAAACAGCAAAAACATTTAAATAATAACTTGTCATTCAAAATTAAACTTTATCTCAAATAAATTAATAAATATATAACTTGTCTCAAAAACTCAAAATACCTCACGTCTCATGAAAATACATCTCGGTCTTATAAAATCATAGTATAAAAGTAACAATAATAATAGTAATACCTCTCACAAGTGTCAATCCATTATAGGCAAATGAAAAGGATGAAAAGTAGAAGAATACATCTGAAACGAGAAAACTCTGGGAATAAATCTCCAAGCAAACTAAATCAACTCAACGTTGCTGGCCTATTGGGGGGAAAGGGAGAAATAGAGGAGTTGGTCAAACTATAAGTCTGGTGAGTGAAAGCGGTTACTAGCATTTCTAAGAAAATTAAAGATAATAGACTAAGCAATAGTTCTAGCATGAAAGGAAAATACAGACAAGATAAAACTCGAATAAAATACTGTTTCTTATTCTGTTTGACTGTTTGCTTTGATTTTTTGATTCTGATTGTTTGCACTTTTCTTAAACTACTGTGATTAGGCCGGAACCCTAATCCTATCTCAATTTTCTACTTGATTAGGCTGAAATCCTAATTCTACCCGTTGATCGACCTGTTCTATCTCTGTTGTACCACTGTGAGATGGTCCAATCATGTTGGTCCTACAGCAAAAGACACCTCTTAGCGCTTGGAATGCGGTAGCGAATTATTTACCTTTGTTGATTTCGCACGCTCGATTATCGCTGGTACACACTAACTGTCGTCCCTTGTTGTGACCTCTTATTTACCCTAATTAGCATAAGCGTGCCCAGCCTCACCTAACTGTTGTGAGATCATCAGTCCTAGACCTAAAAGGGAATGCTGCCCAGCCTCACCTAGCTGTTATGAGACAATCAGTCCTAGTCCTTAAAGGGAATGTTGCCAGTACTGGTCCTAACAAACAAATTCTAGTTTACGCCCCATGTCCAAATCCACTGATTTGAGTCTCTATCTATTAGCCACTTATTTTCCATAATTAGCATAAGCGTGTCCCAGCCTCACTTAACTAATGTGAGACCATCAGTTCCTGACTGGAAGGGAACGCTGCCGGTACGGGCCCTACTTCTATGTTTGATTATTAACTTAATTCAAGATTTAAGTTTTAAAATAAGCCTCTTCTGTTATCTCTGCTATATTTGCTTATTAACTTAATCCAAGATCTAAGTTTTAAAATAAGCCTCTTCTGTTATTTTGGCTATATTTGCTTATTAACTTAAACCAAGATCTAATTTTTAAAATAACCCTCTTTTGTCATTCTACTATATTTGATTATTAACTTAATCTAAGGTAAAAGTTTTAAAATAAGCCTTTTTCGTTTTCTCTTTCTTTCTAATTATAACCTATGTTATAATTATTCTTACAGCTGTTATTCTTCTATTTTCTCCTTTTAGTTATAACCACTGGTTATAATTATGCGTGCAAATATCTTAAATTTTCCTATTTCAGTCCATCTCTATTTTTATTTCAATTTTTCTCATTTTACATCTAATTTCTGTAAATTTAGTGTTTTTCTATTTTAATCCATATTTATGAATTCCTCTTCTTTCTAATATTTTATTCGCGTAAGAAGGAACAAAAAGAAACGAACATTTATAGGCTAAATTCCAACTTAAAACAGATGTAAATAACTGTAAATAACTATAGATAACTGAATAAAAAAAGCTAAATAAAATAGACTAAAAAGAACTCCTGAAATTTACTTAAAAGTTAACTATAAATAGCTTATATATAAACAGTCTCAAATTGTATAAAAACTACAACTATTGAGAACTATGTTATTTTAAATTGCTTAAAAATCTAAATAATTACAAAACACTCACCTGTAGTCCTTAGTTCTGATCATTGGCCTTCCCGAATCAACTTTTAGGGTGTAGAATATTTTTATCAAAATGATCTTCTCCCTAGAAATTTTTTCTATTTAGGGTTCATCCTCAGGCAATGAACCCAATTGGGAGAAAATCTAAATGAGAAAAATAGTTAGGCCTAGGGTTCTATTTATATTATAGCTTAGGGACCTCAGACCGTTGGATTTGAAGATTAAATCTGGTGCAACCACGTCATAGGCTCTCTAGGAACCGTCGGATGGAAGCAAGAACGCATAGGATCGCTCGGAAATCAAAATATGACGTGTTCGCTTCAACCTGGATGAATCTTTGTCTATTAAAAGAGGCGAGTTGACCTAGGCATAATGGGGGTTGACCCTAAGGTTGACCTGACCCAAGCTTGGGTCGACCTAGGCCTTAGTATATATTTTTTATAATTTTGAATTCTTATTTCTTTTGTAACTTCTTTATATTAACTCGAATTTCGACAAGTTATATATGGAAATTGATCATAAAATCACCACGGATTCAATGGTGCGACTCCCATAGCTCGATTCTAATAATTTCACAAACTTATTTTATTATTTAATTAATTAATTCATTAATTATTATAGCTTAAATTTTCTGTTGTTACATTAATGATAAGGAAGCCTAGGTCCAACAAAGAAGTACAAATCTAACTCGGTTTATTTTTTCCAACTCATAGTTGCTACGCTCACCCTTTTGGAATATGGTAGCAACTACTTCTATAGTCGGAATTTATAAAGTTAAGCGTAAATTCAAAAATAAGTGTGTGTGTGTGTCTAGTAATATTTCTAAAAATACTTTCCAAAAATAACAAATACCCACTCATACATATGTTTTCCTTATTGATTGGGTAACCTAAGCTCCGATACCAAATGTAATAACCCTCCTCAAAATAAGACTAAATTCTAACCCCAAAAAGGCCTGTCGAAACTTAAACACATTCTAAAGCTAGTTGTCGGTCGGTAAAAATAACAAAACTGAGTCGTCTATCTATTCTTCCAAAATTCACCACAAAAGGAATAAAATGTAATAATAATAATAGTTCCCATTTATTCCAGATCATTTCAAATGTCATAAAAGATTACATAATGTCAACCGTTACAACATTTGTTCAAAAATAAATATCATTGGTACAATAGAAAATAACATGAAAAGATGGATAATAACTGCCACAAGCTTCACTCTCGCCATCTTCAAGCAACATCAACTCCTTCTTTAACCTATGTTGAAATGAGAATGGAGTCGGAATAACAAGTGTCCAATGAATAGAAATTTCAAGCCTTGTTACTGTAGCACTTCAGCAATATAACTTAAATAAGAATACATCTTATGTAATAAAACCATTTAATACTCCATATAAGGAAAGGAGGCGAGTCCTTAATCAACCACTTGATACCTTCCATTTTCGAAGTGGGTTTATAAATCCCGTATCTCATAACCAATGTCATAAATGTCTAACAATGTGAGAGATGGTGCCTAAGCCATTTAATACCTTTTATTGAAAAATAGGTAGACTCTGGCCATCTAAGACCTCAATTGAGGCAGACCCCATCACTAATACTTATTCCTATTGCAGACTCATCAATGGCAACTATCTAGCCAATGTTTTATTGAATCACTTGAGCCACTTAATACTTCTTTATGGAAAGGCGGACCCACATTCAATTACTTAATACCTTATCCTGAAGCAAACCCTATCGAGATATCACCTAACGTGCATAATACTAGCCTCTTAGTCATTTAATACTTCATTTAGGGAAAAGAGGTAGGCCTACAAATAACCACTTATTATCTCAAGACCGCAAAGTAGGCCCTTTGTATATAACCCACGCTCATAATGTCGTCTTATATTAGTCCAACTATTCATTGGAACTGGTAGCCAGATTAGCTGGTAGATTTACCCTATAAATTTGGAATAAACCTCAAATCATCACAAATACTTTTCATAGGAGATGTCTCACATCATCCCCAAAGTCACACGGCTAATAGGCAGATTAGTTGGGCAGACTTTTGTGAGCTTGTTCACTGACTTCGTATCCTTATGACTTAACTATAATTATAATGCTCTCTCTCTATATATATAATACTCATCTCACTGTTTCATAATTAAGGCCTTATAAGGAATCTTTCTTATTATTCCTTAAGATGTTATTTACTTTCCTAAGGGGGATTTTAATGACAGTTATTACCAATTAACTACGTAATTATACGCTATAATTACATGTTCATTATGCTAACTAATATATAAATAAATACGCACTTATTATTTTATACGTGCGAAGATTACGCTCTAACTAACGTTAAATGTCAATTCATTTTTAACCCTAATAATACAAGTCTTTTCTTTTTCTTCCATTTTACCAGTAATGTCAAAATTCCAATATCCATAATAAGGGATTATAATATCCATAATAGGTTTCAATACTTGTATCTGAAATTGCAGTTAGCATACTTGTATACAGAATCTAAATCCAACTTATTTTATATTAAAATAATGGAATCAACCAAAAATGAAAACTTATAATTTAATCGATTCTACACTATTCATCTTCTTCTACATGAATTTGGATAGGGAAAATTTTATTAAATTTTATATGAATAAGCTGTGTAAACTATGATTAAAGATTCATCCTTTACACACCATTTCTCAATTAAATCCCTCAATCGAATCTGGAGAAGAAGAATAAGAAGTGGAATAGAAGGTAAATACATAAAGTGCAAAATCGACAAAACTCAATTATTTTAACATAAAACAATTAAGCTTCCAATCCTAAGGATTGACTGTTTGCTTTGGGGGATTTTTAATATGATGTTTTCATAATCCCAAACTCCCTAAGGCACATGTCAAATTTAAACTATACTATTCAACAACTAAAATAGAAAAACTAATATTTTCACTCATAGTTGGTCATTAGCTTTGCTTCTCTTTGGATTTGCAACGCCCATTATATTCTCCTTCAGATCTCTTCTTTTTGATATATACAACGATGAATTTTATATATATATATATATATATTAGATTCAGAAAGGTGGAAGGAGAAGAGGTTTAGAAATTAAATGATAAACAAAGGTACATATATAGGATTTCTTACCTAAAACTTTAGTGGAATTTTCTTAATCTAAGAAGAGATGAACTGATTGAGCTTCACTGATGTTTCTAACATATTTTTGAATAAAAGTGGAGAGGATAGAGTTCTATTTATAGAGCTTGAAACCCACCACAACCATAGATGAAACTATGGTCAAAAATGGATAAATCTAAACATTTAATAGCACAAACCCTAGCCGCCGCTGTAAAGTAGTGATCGACCGTGTATAATCGACCGGTCGATCGCTACAGGTCGACCGATTGATCTTACTAGTCGACCACTCCTCTTATTCCGGGAGCGTCTGATTATTTTTCCATTGTCAGATTATTTTATTCCCTAATTAACTTTCTAACATTCATTTTTTACTTTACCGTTTACTTAACCCCCAATCTAATAAAAATTAATTTTTGAAATTCAAGTTTTTAATTGAATTTCTCATTTAAATTTGAATTTGAATTAAACTAAATTAAATCTGAAAACTTAAAGTGCCTAAAACTCGTTCGTTTGAGCTCCGTTTTTAGAATATTACACATAGAAATATATCAAAATTATGCAAGAATGCAACGGAATAACTTTTGTAGTAAAATTCCAAATCCTGTAAAATTTTAATTTTTATCTCTATCTTAATTAATTGAATTTCTCTTAATTTACTTGTTTAATTAGGATTGATTTTATGGGGTGTTACATAAAGGGGCTAAATTCTTCCTTAAGGGAACTTCTCTTAACCCAAATTTCTATAAGTACCACTTATGAGACACTAGTCGAAATGCCCATGCTTCAGACAGTTAGTAATAAAAGAAAAGGAAAAAGTAGGGGAGTTTGATGACCAAGTTGGATCAAAGAAAAGGAAGTTTTGGAAAGATAAAAATGCCAAAGACATGTTCAAGAAGGAAAGTCTGACATGTTGCAGATGCCACAAAAAGGAAACATCTCTAAAGATTGCAGGGTAAGCTATATAAGGGAGGTGTTTAAAGGGAAATGTTATCATTGCCACAAAGAAGGGCTTTACAACAATCAATGTCTGGATCAAGCCAATGAGGGACAAGTTGTGCAAGCTTACACCATTAAAGTTGTACATGTCTCAAGAAAACCTTCTCCCTAGGACAAGGAAAAGGTACTACGGAAGGTATAACTATTATTTTTAGGAATACTATTTGTACCCTATTTTATATAGGAGCATCACATTTATTCATAGCCCAAAATAGTTAAAGCCTTAGAATTAGAAACCCAACTTGTCACTGACCCTATAGTTTTTTCAAATCCTATTAAGGGATCGACACACCTTTCTATGTTTTGTAAAGGCCTAGTTTTTATATGTAATGCATATGTTCTTAGTTTTGATGGATATGGTTTTACCTTAGGAATAGATTGGTTATCTTACTACAGGGCAATCTTAGATTATGATAGGAGGATTATATGGTTGAAGAGTTACGCGCGGCAAGATATGGATCTTCATTGCATGCCCAAAGGCTCGGCTATGTTGAGCTATATGTATTCCCTTAGCTTATCACAAGATGAGCTCTCATTTGTACCTGTATTTGGAAGTTTTTGGATGCTTTTGAAGAAGTCTTCGGTCTCTCACCTCGAAGAGAAATAGAGTTTAGGATTGATATGGAGAAAGATGCTGGACCGGTCGTACTACCATTGAAGTATACAGCCCCAAAAGAAAAGCGAGAACTAGATAAGCAAAATTCGAAGCTATTACATAGTTAATTTATTCTCCGTACTATTTCAGGATGGGGAGCACTAGTTACCTTTGCCATTATGGCAGACGGCTCCTTAAGGCTATGCATCAATTAGCGAACAATTGATAAGCTAACCCACAAGAATAGGTATCCTTAATCTAGAATAGATGACTTATTTGACCAGCTTGTTGAAGCTAAAGTCTTTTCTCAATTAGACTTGGGCATTAGATTCTACCAATTAAGAGTGGCCAAAGATAGCAAGAAGAAGACCGCTTTTTGCACTCTATGTGGACTGTTTGAATGAGAGGTAATGCCTTTTGGGTTAAAAAATGCCCATGCATACTTTGTAGATTTGATAAGTAGAGTTTTTAGAGGGCATCTAAATAGATTCATCATAGTGTTTGTGGATGATATTCTAGCATTCTCAAAAGTTGAAGATAAACATGAAAACCACTTAAGGGAGTAATAGAGACCTTGCAAAGGCATCATCTAAAAGCCAAATTTTCAAAATATAATTTTAAGAGAAATAATGTAAGGTTTATCGGTCATATTGTTTCCGAGAAGGGGTTGTCTATTGACCCTACAAAGTAGAAGCTATTCAGGACCGCAAGTTTCTAAAGATTGCTATAAAAGTTAGGAGTTTTCTTGGTTGGTAGGTTACTACATGAAGTTCGTCAATGAGTTTGCAAAGATAGCAGTACCATTGACTCGCCTAACTAAGAAAAATTCAGTCTTCACATGGGATGAGAAATGCCCAAGAGCCTTCGAGAAGCTAGAGGAGCTATTAACCAGTGCACATATACTAATGATCCCGATTGGGTCAAATAAATTCACTGTTTACACTAATGCGTACGGTAAAGGGTTAGGAGCTATTCTTATGCAAGAAGGCAAAGTGATAGCCTATGCAAGCAAGCAGTTGAAAGACATAGGAAGAGGTATCCTACTCACGAATTGGAATTAGTGGCTACCATATTATCCTTGAAGACGTGGAGGAAATATCTTTTGGAAGAAAGGCTTAAGCTATTTACTAATTATAAGTCTCTTAAATACCCATTTTCCCAAATGGATTTAATCCTTAGGCGGTAAAGGTGGATGGAGTAATAGTACATATGACTATGAGAATCAATATACCCTCGAAAAAGGGAATTTTTCTATCGATGTCCTTAACTGGAGGCATGCTACTCTAGGTGCTATATATGCGTAGAGGTGGTTGGAGTTTCTCTTAAATGTAAATTTCCAACTGCCATCAAAATCACTCCAAGATATCTTGCAACAATGGAAGTAAGGTTAGCATTGATGGACCGCATTAGTCAAGAGCAGAAAACGGATGCGCCGATAGTTGATATTTTAGCTAAGATGAGTAGGGAGCGAATTTCTCCTGTCACAACAAGTATTTGATTGATGAAATAAGATAGCTAAGGAGAGATAAATGCATATGTGTTCCAGTGGTAGAGGATGTTCTGGAGGAAGTACCGGTAGAGTGCCATCAATCTAGGATGACTATTATCCCGATGTAGATAAGATGTACAGAGACGTGACGTAGATTTTCTATTGGCCAAGAATAAAAAGGCAGGAAACGGAATATGTAGCTATGTGTTTGACATGTCAACGAATCAAAGCTGAACAATAGAAGCTCGATGGTCTGTTATTACTATTGGAACTTCCAACTTAGAAGTGAAAACACATATCGATGAATTTCCTAGATGGGTTGCCAAGAAGTTAAAGAGGCAATGATGATACTTGGGTTATAGTTGATAAGCTCATTAAAAGCGCCAACTTTATTAAGATAAGAAGTAATATAACTGTAGCATCTCTAGCATGGATTTTGATCAAGGAGGTGGTCCGATTACATGGAATTATAGCTAGTATTATCAGTGATAGGGTCCGCTTATTTACTAGTTAGTTTTGAAGGAGTTTGCAGTCAGCTTTAGAGACAATGTTGAACCTTAGAACCGCTTACCACCCTCAGACCGATGGACAGATAGAAAGGGTAAATATGATCTTGAAGGAATTTTTGAGGTCCTACATAATGGATTTTGGAGGACATTTGGAGCATCATTTACCTTTGGTAGAATTCAACTATAATAAGAATTAGCGGGCAAAGGTAGATTTCTCACTCTTTAAAGCCTTATACGGTAGGTCATGCAACCCACCTAATTGATGGTGGGAGAATACTGATAAAATTTTACTTTGACTAGATTTGATAACATAAAACCACAGAGAAGGTTGAAGTAATCAGGGAGCAAATGAAGGTCACTCAGGACCGGTAGAAATTCTATGCTAACAGGATAAGGAAAGAGTTGGAATTTTCAGTCGGGGACATGGTATTTGTTGAGGTTTCGCTTCTTAGGAAGGTTATAAGATTTGGAAACTCGGGGAAGCTGGCGTCAAGATTTATTAAGCCTTTCTTCATTTTGGAGAGAATAAGGAGACTTGCATATTGGGTAGAGCTTCTAGCTAAGTTGGCTGGATTCATAGTGCTTTTTATGTATCGCACCTAAGGAGACGTCTACACAGCACAACAACTATAGTAGAGCCTGACTAGTTAGCAAATATAGAGATAGAGCTGATAGCATACCATGCCACCGCACCCATAGTGGATCATAGAATTAGGAAACTTCATAACAAAGAAATTAGGCAGGTCTGAGTACAATTGGGAGATAGTATAGCAAAAAGCACTTGGAAAATAGAAAAGAAGATGAAGGTTTATCACCCAACACTTTTCTTCGGTAGATTTTCTCCCTCTAGATTTAGTATTATATAGGTTTTGGTTGCATTGAGATCGCCAGATTGGATGTTAGAGGATGGTTGCTACACTTTGTCCCATTATTTTTGCACTCATATAGAATTATGGGAATATAGGTCGTTTGCATCCATGCCTATATGCTATGATCTTGCATTCATGCTAGGGTTGAGCTTGCCTATAGATATGTTGTACGCATAATTACATTGTACTATTGGTTGAGTAGATGGTTCTGTAGATAATTTAGTTGTATAACACGGTTGTAGAGTGCACATTACATTATCTGTTCCTTAGGAATTTCAGGGACAAATTCTATTATGAGGGAAGAATGTAATAGCCCATAAAATTAATAGAAATTTAATTAAGAAATATCAATTAATTAATAATAAAGCTAAAAATGGAAATTGAGAAAATGTCAGAATTTGTCCATGGAAATTGCACCATTTCATTAGTAGCGATTTTCTTAGCAACTTTCATATATAAAGCTTTGTGGTTAGAGTTCAATGAAGAAGTTATCGACGTTTGAAAACTTTGGATTGAAAATAATTCAAATCGTATAAAGGCAATAAATATTATTAAACTTAACAATAAAGTAATCGTTAAATGTAAAATTTAATGTCCAAAGAAACATTAAAGTTAGGTTAAAATATGGTAATAAATATATACATTTAACGATAGAAATAAGCGACCAATACCACAAACCGATCGACCCTCTCTTTGGGTTAATCGACTGTTGGTAGTCGACCATCCAAGGGGGACCGGTCGATTGGTTAACATTGTGATGATTGCTCTACCTGAACAGCCCGGATTTAAAATTATTAAAATATTTTCAATCCAACGGTCCTACTGCATTCGAGCAACTATAAATAAGAGGCTAGCCCCCTCATCCTTATTCATACAAACTTAAAGAAGAGAATAACACTCTGCCAATTCTCTTCCTCCACAAAAATCTTTATAGCTCAAAATCAAAAGTAAATATATATCTTCAAAGACTTAAAAGAAGCAAGCCAAAGAGAAAGGCAATATATATATCTTCCCTAATCTAAAATTCTAAATCTAATATGAATAAATAAATCGATTAGATGTTATAAAATAAATAGAGGATAAAATGGAGGAAGACAAAGGGCTATCACACGAAGAAAATCCAAGAAGGTTCATTGAGAATTATATATGAGTGGAAATCTTAAATTTTCTTAACAGTATATTATGTGATTTGATATTTGGATTTGTATTATGTCTTGGGAGATTTGTATGTTGTTATTCAGCATTCTAGCCCGGCTACATCAAACCGATTGCACGAGTTAGATTCAATTGCCATCAAAGTCGATGACTCCAGAGTGATGATTGTGAGGCCCAGAAGTCAAGTATGATTGATAACACAAAGTTGAATAGAATTGATATATATGCAAGGTAGAATGCTCAAAGTATGAAATATGGTTCAACATATAGGAGGGATCGACATAAATTAGCTCCAACAAGAGGGATCGACATGTTTCAAAGTGCAAGAGCATTCTTGTGGAAAACAATCAATACCTCAAGATTTACAAGTCTAATGCCTATGAAATTTAAAGAGCAAGATATAAGGCCCTAGGAAACACACCCTAGGGATCGCACCTTAAAAGGATAAGATTGGAGGGATCGATATTATCCCTTGGAAGGTATCGGTAGAAAGATGCATAAGCCATGTTGTATTAAAGATCAAGCAATAAATCGTGTTCCAATGATCCAAATGACATGAAATTTGGAGGCTAAACATATTTTTGTATGAGGTAGCTACCATAGGATTTGTTCCCTGAAAATCGACTAAAGAAGGGATCGGTACTGATCCCTATTCTTTGAGAATTAGGCTTTGCGATCCCTTTAGTGGGCCCATATGGTTTAGAAGGTCGTTTAGCCGAGATTTTAGAGAGATATTTGGTCATCTTCATCTACAAATACTGGGGTAATGGGTCATTTTTAGGATCTTTAGACTCCATTGTAATTAAGTGCTAACTTATTTCTACTGTTGTAGACAGATTCAAAAAAGTGATTAATAAAGGATAATCTTCAAAGTGGACGTAGGCATACAACGCCGAACCACGATAAATTTCTTTGTCTTTGATTACTGCTTATTCTCTATTGCTTACTTATTCATCTACTCAGTTTAATTTTATTTTTCTTCACTTACTTCTCTATGAAAATTATTCTTGGGTGTTTATGACAATTTTAGGTGCAAATATTTTGGTGCTTTTACTAAGAACCTTAATTCTCCGCTTATTAGGATCTCTTTGTTGCTATTAGATTGGATAAATACCCCAAAGGTGATCTATAGTTATCTTCAAGGAGTTTCTCATACTACTCAGATTTGTAAAATCTAAGTGGAGCTATCGAAAATAGTGAAAAATACTAGATCTACTTCTCAGAACATGAAAGGAAATGAGATCTCTAGCATCCAGCAAGGAGGCCTAAGCAATCAACCAATGAATGTGAAAGCTGAACCAGTTGAAGTTTAGAATCCCATTGATTCCATTATAAGAGATGAGTTTCATAATCTAATAAGAGAGCTGATAGAGAGTCGTCGACAATTAAATCAACAAATTCATACCAATATCAACTTAATGAACCAACTCAGTCAGTAGCAGCAAAAAAAGCTAGAAGGGACCTCACTTCTTAATCGGCATCGGTTAGTTCTAGCTCATCGAACAAGTATAACAGGAATAGGCATCGTAAAACAGATGAATATCACATGGAAACTTCGAGGCATCAACCGACAAACCATCATGGTCTGCCAAGATCGATCGGTATATCTCCCTCCATAGGGATTGGTACTGATCCCTCGCCCAGAAGAGGGAATTAACCCATGCAGCATCGGAATCAAGTTGGAGATGCTTCAGTTGGTATGGACACTGGAGTTTAATTAAATGTTGACCAAATGCTTTCTTGGAATGACGATGGAATGAATTTGCAAGATATACATCGGGAAGATGGTAAACTAAGAAGGCATGGAATGACCTGTAGACATCGACCAGACATTCACATGAGGTGGAGCACGACCACCGCTTGGCACCAACTATCTAAACACCAGACTTATCAGTTATGGTCAGACAGTTAGTGAGAGAGAACTAGGGCTTGACTAACGATGACTGGGGAATCTCAAGAATCCATACCCCATTCACTAATAATGTTCTACATATGGAGTATCCAAGGAGGTTCAACATGCCATAAATCCCCGCTTATAGGGGAAAACTGACCCTAAGTAGAACACCTTGAGATATGTATGGCTATGGATTCTACACTAGCGGATGATACAACCAAGTGCAGATGCTTTCCCATAACTCTCTCTGGAGTAGCAAAGATGTGGTTCATAAGGTTACCCCCATGATCAATTTCTAGATTTGATGATTTAACAATAAGGTATGTGGAACAGTTCCAAATGCACGCAACTCGTTCCAAGGATATAATGTCCCTACTCAGTGTGATCTAGGTTCTAGAAGAATCGTTGAAGGATTATTTGGAGAGGTTTCATATAGCTATTATAGAAAATAAGTAATTCGAATAACCATGCAATATCGATGGCTGTGACAAAAGGGATAGATCCAGAATCCGATTTCAGCGATTGGTTAGCCGCTAAGCCACCCGCAACGTCGGACTGCTTTTTCGTAAAGGCGGCACAGTATTTGAGAAAAGAGGAAGCTAGTTCCTCTAGGAAGAAGAATGTTGCAGGACAAAGCAGAGAGGGAACACAGAGTAATATTGTAGTAAAGCAGTCTGATGATAGCTCTGGAAAAGTTCAAATAGATGCCCAAAACAAGCCGAATCAACAAAAGAAAGGTAGAGATATAGGCCAAGAACAAAAGAAGGATTCTGGAAGATGGAAGCCTAGGATTTCGATGTACGATACTTATACACCATTGAATATGTCCTTGGAGAATATATATTTGTCTACTTGTAATACCACGCAATACAGAAAGCCACCTCTAAAAGAATCAACAGAGAAGCAAAAACCAAAGACTGTCCACATCCAAGCTACCGAAGATTGACAACCAGCGCCTGAGCTTAGGCTAGGTGTCGTAGTTGGTTCTACAGAGATATAGATCTGAGAGATGATGAAGAGAAGCCCAAAGAGACCATGCCTGCATCGGCTGAGCTGACGATTGACATCACACTTAGCCACAACGACCTATCATGGGTCCTAAAGTTCAGATCACGGCTCAGCTCCCCGATGATGAAAGAACTTGCTGGATTTCTTCGAGAAAATCTAGACGTGTTTTCTTGGACTTACTCTGACATGTGTGGAATCTCTCCTGCTATTGCGAGCCATGTATTGAATATCGACCCGAGGCATGTCCCGGTGAAATAAAAAAGATGCATCATGGATTTGGAGAGATTTACGATCTTAAAGAGGAGGTGGATAGACTCAAAGGCAATGGGGTTTTTCCATGACGTACTCTACCCTAAATGGGTAGCTAATCATATGCTTGTGAAAAACGTGAACGGAAATAGAGAACATGCATTAATTACTTAGACTTAAACAAGACATGTCAGAAAGATAGTTTTCCTCTTCCAAGGATCGACCAGCTAGTGGACTCAACATTGGGACACAAATTGCTATCTTTCATGGATACGTACTTAGGATTTAACCAAATCTCGATGCACATTCCCGATGAAGAGCACACCAGTTTCATTACCGATGTTGGATTATATTATTTTATAGCGATGTCTTTTGGATTAAAGAATGCAAGAGCGATTTACCAGTGCTTAGTGAACAGGATGTCTAAACGTCAAATTAGAAAAACGATGGAAGTACATGTGGATGATATGCTCATGAAGTCATGACGACCAAGCGACCACATTAGAGACTTAGCAGAAATGTTCGGCATCCTCCGACATTACAATATGAAAATTGATCGTCTGAAGTGTTCTTTTGGTGTAGCATCAGAGAAGTTCTTGGGTTTTATTATTAACACCCATGGAATCGAAGCAAATACTGAGAAGATTCATGCTATCTATGACATATCTAATAAGTATAGATTCTGAATAGAAAGGTTGCTGCCTTAAGCCGATTCATTTCCAAAGATACTGATAAATGCATTCCTTTCTTTGACTTGATTAGGACAGGAAAAAGAAACTTCGCATGGACATAGGATTGTAAAGATGCATTTCGAGCCTTGGTGGACCATTTAGAGAGGCCTCCATCTTATCGAAGCAAGTGGATCATGAAGATTATACATATATTTGGTCATGTCGGTACATGCTATAAGTGTCGCATTACTTCGAGAGGAGAATCGAATCCAGATACTAGTTTATTACGTCAGCAAGCGATTGACGTGAGCGGAAAGGAACCATCCTAAAATAGAGAAGCTAGCATACTGCTTGCTGATTGCATCATGAAAACTCTGCGCATACTTCCAGGCACATCCGATCAATGTTTACACTGACCAGCCGTTACGACAGGTCCTGCAATGACCTGAGACGACTAGAAGGTTACTCAAGTGGAATATCAAGCTTAGTCAATTCGATATCACCGAAGGGCAATCCAAGGTCAGGCACTAGCAGATATTATAGCAGAATTTACCGCACAAGATGATTCCTCGAAGAGCAGCGAAATCCCTACCATACAGTGGAAATTATATATTGATGGAGCTTTTGATGATCATTATTATGGAACTCGAATTATGCTTGTAACTCCATAAGATCGGCCGATTTTTTGTGCTTTAAAGCTTGATTTCCCAGCAACAAACAATGAAATTGAGTATGGACTCTGATTGCTGGACTTGAACTCGCAAAAGAACTGAGAATAAAGTCTCTTGAAATCTTTTGTGATTCACAGTTGTAGTATACCAAGTTAGGGGAGATTACCAAGCTAAGGGACAATGGGTTGCTTCTTACCTTATCCAAGTCCAAGAGTTGTTGACTGAATTTGAGTACTATGACATTACGCATATTCCATGGGATCAAAACGGAAAGGCTGATTCATTGGCAAAGATTGCAAGCACCGGGAATGCGCAACAGATGGGCTTGGTTCCAGTCAAAGTATTAAATGCCCCGAGTATAAACTTGATAGATATCGACTTGGTAATAGAGATGGAGCCTGAGAGGGAATCGTCGATGACTCCGATTAAAAACTATTTGCTACAGGGAGTCTTACTTGAACAAAGGAATGAAAAGAGACTAGTCCTTCGTAAAGCTTTACGATATATCATACAAGAAGGAGTTATGTACAGAAAGGGTTTTTCTATTCCCCTACTCTGGTAAATCGCTTATAATGAGATAAAATGGGTCGTAAAAGAAGTTCGTGAAGGGGAAAGTGGCGATCACACTAGAGGGCAAACTCTGGCAAAAAATACTCTATTACGAGTATTATTGGCTAATGGTCAATCAAGATGCTGCTGACTATGTAAAGCGATGTGACAAGTTCCAAATATATGCAAGAGTTCCAAGAGCTCCGCTAATGGAAATCACACAAATGATTAGCCCATGGCCATTAGCTATGTGGGGTATACCTTATCGATCTCTAAAGGTGGTACAAAGTAGACTATTGCCACAATTGATTGCTTTACCAAATGGGCCCAAACAGAACCATTAGCCATGATCACAACTAAGAAAGTAATCAACTTCATTGTCTAGAACATCATCTGTTGTTTTTTGGTCTTCCGTGAACTATTGTAATAGATAATGGGAAACAATTCGATAGTGCTGAAGTCAAAGACTTCTATAGGAAGTATCATATTTAAAGAGGTTTGCAGTAGTCGCTCACTCTCAAGCGAATGGGAAAGTTGAAGCTATGAACAAAATTATAAAGCCCATTCCGAAGAAGCGTTTGTAAAAGGCTAGACGTAAGTTGGTAGATGAACTTTCGACAGCACTATGGGCTTACAGGACCACCTACAAGTCCATGACTGGCTATACTCCATTCGCCCTTGTTTACGGTTCTGAAGTTGTCATTCCTGTTGAGCTCGAAGCTCCTTCTCATCGAGTGACTTACTAGATCCATAAACTAATAATGATCCCCTCTTGGAATCTCTAGACTTTATAGATGAGAAGCACAAGGAAGCCGAGTTGAGAGCGGTTGTGCACCGATAACGAGTCACCCGATACTACAACATTGAAGTCTGACCTAGAACCTTTGAAATCGGTAATCTTGTCTTGAAACTACACAGAGGGAGGACTAGAGTATAAGCATAAATCAGGTGTGAATTGACCACCTATGAACTAACTCTAAGTCCCCAGAGTGCGGACTAGAGTATAAACATAAATCAGGTGTGAATCGACCAAACATGAACTAACTCTAAGTCCCAAGAGTTTGGACTAGAGTATAAACATAAGTTGGATGTGAATCGACCACCAGCTAACCAACTCTTGCCCCAGAGGGTGGATACGAATATAGATAAATAGATTAGTGCGGTTCAACCACCCATTATTTTATAACTCCAATTTGAGACCGACATGATATAAACTCACTAATGATAGAGTTCGACTATCCACTATCTATCTCCCCTAACCTGAGACTGGGGCCTGGAGTATAATTGTGCAAACCGTTGAATTCGAGGGCGTAACACTAAGGCTCGAGCGTACTGCTTGCTGCGACGTAAGGCTACGACCACATGGAGAACTTAGGATAGAGCTAGTGGATTATTATCAGAATTGGCAAATAATGAATTACAAGTACATTGAATGGAAAGTAATAGTTCAACTACTTAAATAACAGTTCACATGAGAGCTCGACAGAAAAACAAACTTTTATTCGCATGATAAATTTCAAAATTATGGCACAAGTTTACTCAAAGAAACGGTGGTCATAACCATAAAACCACGACTAACAAAGAAAAAAAAAAGTTGTACAAGCTATGTACACACCGCGCCAAAGTGATGGCTATTTCTTTTGTCTTCTCTTTTTTTGTATTTCTCAAGAGCGGTGCAATCTGAACTTCCACTTGTTCTCTTCCTTGATCCTTTACTGCTCTTGGCCGGGAGCATTCAAAGCTTAGAGGGAGTTCTAAGGGAATTGACCCGCCGGGCGGAATGACTTGTAGTGGGATAAGATTTGGATCATACACATCCACCTCGATGGGCTTAGCTCTGGCTTTTTCTTCAACAACTCCTTTTTTCGATGCACTCCTTCAAGCTGATTATGTCATTGTGTTCGAAGGTGCCAGTAATCACAATATCATCAGATTCATCCATCGGGAGCAGACTTCATCCTAATCATCATCGACTGCTCAGATGACTTGAGCATCGGGCCTCGAAACATCGGTGGCCACTGAAATCTCTGTTGAAATCACTTGTTGCTTCATGGTTGCATCACTTGTAAAAGTTTGGCCAGGACCCAAAAGACCTACAAATTTGTCAAATCAAGGAGATAATCCAAAAACCATTGGGAATGAAGAACAAAACCTCTCGACAAGTAGAAATTAAATTGGAATACCTACGTCAGGCTAGCTCTCGGTTATCGCCGGAGTGCTCCGTTCTAGAATAGGGGTTAGCACTTTAGATTGGTAACCAGTTTTATCTAGATCATAGCTCAAATCTTGCCCCAGACCAAAAGAAATTGACTATCCAGCCACTTGGAAAGAAGATGGTCCCTTGGGATCAGACTTTGAGGATTCGGTAATATTTTTACCTATACGAAAGGCACTAAAATGTCGAAATATCGGAGTCTCGCGACGGCAAGTTCTTGGGGTTGATTTCTGCGAAGGATCTCCCGCACTAATTTCTCTTCATTTAACTTGGCTTCGAGCAGCTCCTATTTTTCATCTTGACAATGTACTTCCAGTCTTTGGCAAGTGACTCAAGATAACTTCGCTAGAAGACTCAAGTCGCGGTGGATAAGGACGTTAGCGTTGTATTCGATGATTAGTGGATCAAACATGTACTTAATTTCATTCCGTCCTGACTCTTTATCATCCTCCACCTAGGCTTCAATTTATTCTATCATCTCCTTGCGGCCTACCTCTCTTGCCTCTTCTTCGAGGGCTTCTATTTTGCCAAGTTGCTCATCAAGTTTGATCTTCAGACTCATGGCTTCAACATCCTCCTTGCAATATCTCTGTGTTTCTTCATGAGCATCAATCTTCTCTTCCATTTCTTTCCTAAGAAGCTCTTTAAGCTCCATAACACGGAAGGCTAAGATTTCTTTCTCCTTTTACAAGGAATCCTTTTGCAGAGAGAGTGCACCATTGCGATTAAGGGCAGCATCGAATTCCTTCTTATGGGCAGCTTCCAAATGACTTGCTGCCTTAGATGTTTCCTTGGCATCTTTCTGCCTCGGTTAGTTTTGTTGTCATCTCCGATATCTCATTATCTTGGTGATTGATTATATCTTTATCATGGATGGCCTCTTGCTTAAGACGATCTATTTCATGTTGTCGCTCGATTGACATCTCGGAGATTTTTTTTGCTAATTGCTAGAATGACTCATGCTACACAATAACGTCCTTAACACATGCGAGAGTGCTTACTTTGGTATGCCATGGGATCATATGAATTGAGGGAAGGAACTTAATCCCGTCAAAATAGATTTTTGGGAAAGTGGCCTTAAGTTCGGCCAGTTTCTCTGTGGTGGAAGTATCAGGAGCAGCAGTTGGCAAAGATGGATCGAAAGTGGTAACTAGAATCCTACTCAATCTGCGACCGTGAGATTTCCAAGAGCTGGAAGAACCATAATACTGCTCGGGTGATACGACAATTTGAGGTCCCTGATAGGAATTGTGATCTCCACTATAAACAGAAATATTGGGCCGATCTTCCTGATGGAATGACTGAGACTAGGACTTGCACTTGGAAGAAGAAGATCCCTTGAATGACAAATTTTTTCCCAACCATCTTCTCTTTTCCTACGCCTTCCTTATTCTAAGCCACGGCTAGATCCATAATGCGTCAAAGAGCCCCTTAGGCAATCTCAAGACTGAGTCATTGCACCTACAAAGACCAAATGAGAATATACAAGCAACCATTATACAAAAGATAGATGAAGATCATGTAGTGGAGTGCATGTGATTGTAAGTGTACTAGTGTTCCCCCTGATAGACTAATAGTTGTAGCCTTGCTTATAGGCTTTTTCTCTCCTCTGTCAAAAGAAAGAATGTCATCACCATTCCTAGCAGGAGCATTCAGCACCTCGATATTGATGTCCAGTAAGTCATAAGTCATAATGTCATCGAGGATCTAGAGATTCAAAAATATTTTTATTGAACTTTCTAAGTGTTATGAAGATGACTCTTTGTCAACAGAAGTGATAACAAATTCTAGATCCTTAGCAGTTTTTCTTCAGTGAAGTTTATATGCAAGTTTCTTCCTTCTCTTTATTGGAGTTTGGGATTGAGGGCCTTATGATGGTTCAACCACAGGCGCCTTGACTGGACCTGCATCATCATCACTAATCCCATTGGTCTAGGCAACCCTAATTTCACCTTTTTCAATGTCATCCAGAGTACCCTCGACTGGGGTACGGTAGGGTTGTTGACATCCCTTTCTTGCTCTATAATGTTTCTTGGTAATGCAACACTTCCAAGAAGCCCAATGCTACGTTTCTCTTTCAGGGGCCTGAATAGAGATAACAACTTGTCAAGTACGAGAAGTCTAATGTTCCTGTCCTTGACAGGGATGGCACGAATTCTAAGGATCGCTCTTGAAAATCTATTACCCTCAGGACATGGACGGACACCTATAGATATTTAGGATGTTAGTTGATTCAAAAAAATGACTTGGATTAATGGACTAAAGAGTGAAGCGAAGACAACACTTATGTCCTTCCAACCATCGCTTTGCGAAGCCAAGCGGACACTGAATGTAGAACCACTCATGTTTGAAAAGAGAAACTTTATTCCAAGCACCCGTTAAATCTTGGCAGTCGGGTGAACGGTCAAGGAAACATAGGAATGACTTTCTGACTGTTGCTTAAAGTTATAAATGAACCTTATTTCCTTAGGAGTTGGCTGGTAAGACAAAATGCTCATGAACTTTAGAAAAGTCCCATGGAGGAAGGCGTAGCTGTTCAGGTGAAGTTGAGTCGGAGCTATTCCAAGATATCTTAGCATTTTTCGAATAAAAGAACTGAAAGGGGCACGCATTCGTCCCAGCACATGAATTTGTTGCACGATGTGCACCCTACTGAGGACAAATGAGCCATGTCATTTATTAAAGGAACCAGGACGTCTTCAAATCGAATTCCATATATGAAACATAGCCTACGAAGGGCAGCATCACCAATTTGGGAGGCTTGAGAATCTATCAGGTTATCTAAGAGAAAGGTGCCATCTACTGCGTATGGTGCAGGACTTACATCCTCCACCAGGGGGATGGGAACATCTGAAAAAAGGTTGACTGACGGGCCAGAAAATTTCGTTTGTTTGATTTGCTGACCAGGGAGAGCTTGTCAATATAGTCGCGGAGCTCGAATTTGCTTCAAGATTGCTATGATGCAAGGATGGTCCAGAAGATATTACAGATAAATGCTCTAAGCGTTTGGAGTCCCTGTTGACTACACTCAGTAGATTATCGAGATTAGAAAAGTTTACTTGTTTCCTCCATGCTAAATGTGAGCTAATGTAGTGTAGTGTATAACAAAAATAAACAACTTTAAATAAGAAAAAAAAAAGTTAAATGATGAGACTTTGGATTCCGACCAAAGTGACTGTCATCGTTGACCGTCTCAAGTGGTGAAGAGATTAATCGGTTGCAAAAGCTTTGGGATCAGCTGGCATATCAAAGTGTGAAATCTATTATTCAGGTCTATGTATTAAGTTTTAGTTCATGTTAAAAGTTTCAAGGATTTAGTTGTTCAATCTCAAGTTCAATAATGAATATGCAAGTTCTATTGTTCTCGTCATCAAATGTTCAAGTTCGTTGAAATGTATTGGTAGTAATTGCTAACAAGTAAGTTTGGATTAGGTTTCAAGTTCAATTCAAAAGACATGTATGTTGAACCCTTTATGCCAAACCCTACATGCAGACATATATCAACTAATTCCCTATCCCAAAGCGATTCAACCGATCCCTCTCCTCAAATAAGTAGTATCGATCCCTTTACATTAGCAAAGCTTGTCGATCCCTAGTCCCATCGATCCCTCTACTCCATCGTCTTCCATCAAATTTCTAAGATCGGTCCTCCCACGCAAGTCCCCTGTACAGATCTTTCTAACTTCAATGCTTTAGCCATCCTCCCAAGAAGCTTCAATATTGATCCCTCTCCCACATCATCAAACGAGGGATCGGCATACCCACACCATACACCATGTCCCAACTGATCCATCCTTTACTCTCCCTTCTTCTTCCTCCATGCTTATTCTAACAAGCCCTGTCAAACCCATGACTTACCTCCTCCAGACCACTTCGGACACCATTCCATCATTCCACTAAGCGCCATCATAATTGCCGATGGCGTGGAATCCATTATCCCATCATAAAATCAAAAGGTATAGCTCAAAAAATTACCTATGTGAGTGTATGGGTTAAAGATATAGGTGAGCATTTGGAAATTTACAAAGTGGAAAGTGAAAGGAAGCAAGATCGTGGGACATGTTAGATTGCAATAGGATTTCAAGCTAAGGGTGGGAGGGTTCGGTTTTGTGAATGGAATAAGAGGGTTCGGTGCAAAGAAGAATGTTTGGAAAATGAGGCAAGTGGAGTTAAAGAGGTAGAATGATAGCTTATATAAGAGAAGAGTGTTTGGCAAACAAAATAAGGGATGAAGGATCAGCGAGCAAGGTGGAGAGATCGGCATGGAATAAGTGAAAAGGTGTTCGGTCGGAATTTCCTATTTGAAGAAAAGGGAAAGGGTTCGACATATAACATTCCGACCCATGCAAGCGTGAAGAAAAGGAAGAAAGGGTTCGGCTAAGTATATGCCGACCCCCAAAAAAATAAAATATAATAATAATAAAATAAAATACCAATAAATGATAGAGAGTGAGGGATCGACCATTGGTATATACCCAAATGAGTATAGGCATGGTAATTATAAAAGCATGTACTTACAACATGCGGTGAAAATTGATGATGACCCGTGAATGTACAAGCATGTCTGGGAGCCAACGAAAAGAATGTGTATATGAACATGCACGTGTGTGGCCTAAAAATTTCAAATTTTGAAATTAACAGAAATTGAAATCAAACGTAAAGCCCTTAAGTTCAAGGCTAAACCAAATAACCAAAGCTTGTTATTCTTGTGGAACCGGACTTACATACATCAACTGATGGAATATAGCTCTGATTATACTAATGAAAACCGACCAAGCGTCATGACGACCAATGAGAAGTATAGCACCTTGGAAAAATAATTCGACAAAGGGATAGCAACTGTTCAAGGAAGTTGGATGGGTTTCTTTTCGATAACTCTAACCTACTTCAATCCAAAGCATGTTATGTTCATCACAAGACGTACTTTGGGGGAAAGTGTTATCTGATATTCTAGCCTGGCTATATCGAACTGATTGCACAAGTTAAATTCGACTGCAGTCAAGGCTGATGACTCCATGGTGATGATTGTGGGGCCT
Organism: Allium cepa; assembly: GCA_030765085.1. Classification (NCBI taxonomy): domain Eukaryota; kingdom Viridiplantae; phylum Streptophyta; class Magnoliopsida; order Asparagales; family Amaryllidaceae; genus Allium; species Allium cepa. Next base: position 372,680,301 of record CM060938.1, on the reverse strand, counting down.
AAAAGTCAAGTACGGATGATAACACGAAGTCAAATGGAATTGATAGATATGCAAGGCAAAATGCTCAAAGTATGAAATATGGTCCAACATATAGGAGGGAACTGCATAAATTAGCTCCAACGGGAGGGATCGGCATGTTTTAAAGTACAAGAGCATTCTTAGGGAAAATAATCAATATCTCAAGATTTACAAGTCCAATGCCTATGAAATTTGAAGAGAAAGATATAAGGACCTTAGAAAACATACCCCAAGGATCGCACATCCAAAGGACAAGATTGGAGGGATCAGTATATATCCTTTGGAAGGGATCGGTAGAAAGCTGCATACAAGCTATGTTGAATCAAAGATCAAGCAATAACTCGAGCTCCAATCATCCAAATGATATGAAATTTGGAGGCTAAACATATTTTTGTATAAGGAAGTGACCAAAGGGATCGCTCTCCAAAATTTGACCAAAGAAGGGATCGGTGCCAATTCCTCCTCTTTGGAAATTGGACCTAGCGATCTCTCTAGTAGGCCCATATGGTTTAGAAGGTCCTTCGATCGAGATTTCAAAGAGATATTTCATCATCTTAATCTATAAATACTAGGTTGACGGGTCATTCTAAGTATCTTTATGCTGCTTGTTACTCTAGACTCCATTATAATCAAGTGCTAACTTATTTTTAGTGTTGTAATTAGATCTAAAGTGATTAACAAAAGGATAATCTTTAAAGTGGATGTACGCATACAACGTCGAACCACTATAAATTTTTGTGTCATTGGTTAGGGCTTATTCTTTGTTCTTACTTAGTCATATACTCAGTTTAATTTTATTTTTCTTCACTTACTTCTCTACAAAAACTATACTATGGTGTTTATGGCCATTTTAGGTGCAAAGATATGTGAAATTCTATCAACTTAAAACCCCAAAATCTCATATAACATGTAAATCTTGAATTATTAGAATCCTAGTTGTTTTGGTTTAATATGGTAGGATTTGATTCATTAATATTTACAATAAACAAATTTTTTATTCTATTTATTTCTAGTTTTCAATTTGTGGTTGAAATAACAAAACATTCCAGAATAAGGGAGTAGAAAAAAGTGAGCAAAGTAGGGAAAAGGATATTTTTCCTCTTATCTGTAGTTTGCACCACATGTTTCAATAACTAAAATAGTATGACTTCTTTGTCATTCCAACGCTATTCATTTAAAGGCTGAATGGAAGATAAAAGATTTGCATTGTAGATCAACTTCTTTGAAGAAGGACTAAAATTATACTATATTAGCGTAAATAACTCTATTATGGGAGCGACTCAGAGCATGCCAACAAGCAGTCCTCACGCTTTGAAGATCCACGGTCTTCAATAATCATCATCTTCAACATGTCTTCACTTTCGAACGTATACATCGGTTCAAAGTTGTTTTCGGATAAGAATCACCCAAATCTGACTCTGGTTCCTTCGAAGCAATAATCAATTTAAAAGATGTTAAGTTCATATGTGGATATCAATCATCAATCAATACTTCATCTTTTATTTTAATCAAATATATTTCTTAGATATATTCTTTTCAATTTATTCCATTTTATTTTCAAATGTATATAGAATCATTAAGCCTAATTTATCAAATTATTTGGTTTATGTAAACCTTTCTTAAATCCTGGAATAATTCCAAATCATCTTCTCTTTTACTTAGGAAAACCTTTCCAAATCATTCATTAAATCTTAATCAAAGATTTATTATACTCAAGTTATAACTTTCAACTTAGGGAAAATATTCCCAAATCATTCATCAAATCTTAATCAAAGATTTCTTTCTTAACTTCAAATCGTATTCTTGCAAATCGAAGATTTTCATAACACAGCACCAATGCCATTTTAAATATGGTAAATTTCACCTCCAGGGACTAACGGCAAGTAATCCTACATCATGAAGATCTTCATGTTTAATGATCTTTGTCTTTAATATGTTTTATTTCAAAAATTAGTTTGAAGGGATTTTCAGATAGAAATCATCCAAATCCGATCTCGGTTTTTCGGGTAGGAATCACCCAAATACGATCATGGTTTCTTTGTGCTAATCATCGACAAAAATATGTTAAATTCATATGGGGTTTCAAAAATTAGTTTGAAGTTATTTTCGATAGGAATCACCCAAATCTGATCCGGTTCTTCGAATAGGAATCTTCCAAATCTGATCTCGGTTCCTTCGTATCAATCATCGAATAAAATATGTTAAGTGGTTAAATAACATTTAAAGAATTTGTTTCTTTTCTTTTTTCTTGGAAAACATAAATTTGATCTTTTAGAGCATCGGGCTTTCCTTTCGATATATTCCATCCCTCACCTAAAAAGAGAAAACATATGAAAGGTAAGTTCAGGGCATTGGTTGCTCCATCCTTAACATTAGTTAAACACCTTGTATTATCTTCCCAGATCTCACAGGCGGGACAAATGTACTAGTCATTTTTGCTTATTCAGTTATTAGCTTTATTTTGGAATTGATTATAAGATTCCAAATTATCTTTTAAACTCTTAATTTTCCTTTTTAAAAATATTCATAGTTGATTCTAGGAAAAATCATTAAGTATAAAGCTTCTTTTAAAAAGTCGTATAAATGGTAGTAGAAAAGTGCTGTAGAAAGTGCTTTATAAGCTTATTTGATTTAAATAACTTTTTAATATTTAAAAATTCATATTTTCAATTCCAAATCTCTTTTAAACCATTTTAATAGATTTATCAGATTTATTTCATATTTTTAAATCATTTAATAATATCATTTATAAAGAAATCCTTTTTTGGATTCCGAACTGCAAAACCGTGATGTTATTAGAAAATTGTTTTGGACATATTTCAAAATCTAGTTGATGAAATCTTGATTTTCTTTCTTCGTTGGAATACTATTATCAGTGTGGACCAAAGAATTTTTATTTCATAGAAATCCGACTTATAAATCATTCTCTCCATTAATTTGAAGTTACGGGTCGAAATTTACGAACTACCGCTATGCGACGTGCTCGATTTTGGCCAATTTTGTGAATTGCTTCGGAACTTGTCTGAAACACTTCAAATTTGTTTTAAACCATATTTAAACTATTTTAACTCGTTTAAAACAATATTTTAATCACTTCAAACTCATTTTCCATTTCATTTCATATTATATTATTATAATGTCATTTTTAATCTTTTTAGATATTTTGAAATTATTAAGAAGCTAAATAATTTCCATACACACATTTATATGGATTTAATTCTTATTTAATTACGATGCTTACTAACCATTTCTCTTATCATTTACCAAACCAAGTTATCATCCATATCACAAACATATAATCCACCAAGTTATCATCCAATATCAACCAATATTTAACATATTTAAACTTTTCAATCATTATACTTGAAATAATTTATGGATTAGTTAGTAAATATGAGTACACACCTTTAACCAAATCGATTAACTTCCTACCAACATTCTTACTAACAACAATTCACTTAAAATTCAACTAATCAACTTCTACTCCATTTCTTTTGCTTTACGCTACCGACCTCTTCTTCCAAACTCCAAAAAATCTGATAGAGCTTCCGCAACACCTTGAATTTGCTCCAAGCTCCTTGGAATGAATCGACGACACTTCCTTCTCTTTTTCTTGCTCCAGAGCTTCACGGCTTGCTTTCCTCCTTCCAAATGGTTTGGCCTCACCTTGATCCTTCCCTTACTCCATTATTCTTCACTTCTTAGATGCTAAACCATGTTTTAATGGTATTCTAAGGTCTTTGATAAAGTTTGATGGTGTTTTGACTTTGTTTGATATGGTTTTGAAAAAGTTAATAAGGAAAAGAGAAGAGAAAAGTCATTAGAGAATGGAAGAAAAGCTTGAAAAAGGAAGAAGAAGAAGTGAAAAAGAAAGTGAAAAAAAGTGAGAAAGTTGATGCTTATTTATAAAAAAAAGTTTCGGATTAAAATAATATTTTGTAAAAAACCAAAATATCTTTGCTTACTTTTTAAACGGCCTTATTTTTTCAACACTTAACATCACATTTCAAATCATTACTTTATGTCATTTTCACTTAATTGTTAAGTAAAGAATATAATAATTATGTTTGTTTGATTTGATGTTTACTTTTGTATTTTTTTGTCTTTTTGTGCTTGCTTTTTGTTAATTATATTCTAGAATTTTCTAAGCACATGTAATAAAAGTAAATTTGATTAGTGAATTAATTAATACTTACACTATTTGAATATATGTTTCTATATAAGAAAATAAAGGTGCGAGGACGTCGCGATAACTTTTAATCGACAAAACGTTGATTTTTGACAAAATGTTTTACGGTCACATTTTGACATTTAGTTAAAATATTTATTTATGTAAACCAAATTTAAAATTGAAAATTTTAATTCTTTGATTAAATCAAAACATTTATCTTTATATTTTAAAATCATATTTAAATAATATCAAAATCTCTAATTTTACGGTGTATGTAAAACTGACAAAATGCGACAAAATTTATTTATTTTTGTAAAACGATTATTAACATACTTATAAATATTTTACTATACTTTTATTATCTTTGTTAAATGTTTTCAATAAGATTTATCTTTTTAAATAAATATTTAAACCTATTTATTTAAGCATTTGTTTATTTTTAGCAAAACTTAACTTTTGTTGATTTGTTCTAAAATCCAAATTTATACTTTTTAAATTATCAACTATAAGGAAAAATAGTTTCTCTATTATTATCTATTATATATAAATTATTTATTTTAGTTTTAAACCTTTTTAAATTTAAAACAAACGAAAAATTTCATTTTCGAAGTAGCGAAATTACGGGTAGTTACATTCTCCCATACTTTAAAGAATTTCGTCATCAAAATTACCCAAACAAAAGTTTGCCTAAAACATTTATCTCCAAAATTAATTCCACATAATATACATAGATCAACCGTATGATATATCTTATTTGATCTCTTATTCGAATACACAACTTTATTTCTGAACTAGTATCGATCCCTCGATCCTTTAGTGTGGAATCTGATCAGGCTTCTAGATCAGAACCTTTGTTTTCCTTGCATAGTTCTCAACTATGATAGAAAATTCAAGTACCTAACAAAAAATCCTCATCAATGTTCATCGTCAAGAATCGAGTGCTAAATCTTTTTTCGGACCGGTGTAAACACCTCAAAGTTCGGTACTCAAATCTTAGATCAAAATTTATATGACGAAATGATCTACATATAACATATGTATTTATTAACTCTAAAAAATTTCATAAAAACTTTATCTTAAGCTTAAACACTTTATAAAGGTGCTTCTTTATATAATCCCTTTGATTATTTATTTCCAGATATTTTTATTAAAGGAAAATATTCTAAAGAAATCATTTTTCACTCAAAAGATAGTTATCTTTATTATAATTTTTTTCCGCAATCCACTAACTTAGTATAGTTCCTTTAACACTAATATTATTTATGAATCATTTCGTAAAACTATTATTTAAGTTTATTTCATCTTATAACTTATGTAAATCAATCATAGTTTAAAGACTTAAGTCCAAATTCTAAATTTATGCTAGAAATGATTAATAAAACACTTTCCAGGTCATAATTACCTTTTTTTGAGGAGTCATTATTTTACTTAATAGTTCATGACTTAAATCTATATTTGTATGATATACCTTTACATCCTAAGAGTATACACAAATCCCAAATTTCATATTGGTTTTACATGAATCCATCTGTTTAACAAATTTATACTTTGTTGTAATTTACTATTATCTCAAATTCATAAGTTGTAAAACTTATTTCTTAATTAATACTATTATTAATTTTCTAGCTTTGAAAAACAAATTTTAAAAGCACCTGTATTTAAATCCTCAAACTCTTAACTCTTAAATCTCTTTTTTCTTTATAAATTGGATTTATAAATTATCCTTATCTTATTTCATTTACTCAAAGTATTTCACAATCCTTTATCAATTTCTTAGCTGTGTCGAAAATTTTCGACTGTCCAAAATCGTCGGTAATTTCGCTTTATTTTAGCAATTAGCGATCCCAATATATCTTTAGTTTAAACACTTTTATAAAGATTACTAAACAATTTATCAGTTAATGATTCACATTATCTCTTTAACTTAAGAAAATTATATAGATCGAGTAACTCCAAACAATCTAAGGAATTGGGTACTACCAATAGTATTATATATCCTCTTAACAAGAAGAGTAATACTTAAGAGAATTGTTTACCATCTGAACACATCTATTGCCCATTTGTAGTTTATTTTCGGGCCAATCGAATTATTTGTCATAAAATATCTCTTTTTGTTTGAAATAATACATTTTCAAAATCCTTTAGAGATAACTTTAACCTATTTTATAAATTCATTTTATAAATTTATCTTATATTAATTAAGTTCATTTAAATTACCATAATTCTTTTACTCGAAATTAAATTCTCATTCCTTTTATATTTATCTTTTTCCACAATCATTTAAATACATTTTTTTCTATATGTTCATTCCTTAAATAAATCTTATTATCAAACACCTTATAGTCAATCTGTGAAACTTAATTCACAAGATATTTGTACTCAAACTATTAAGTCAAACAATTGATCAATTTATGATAGTAACTTAACATTATTATTTCTTAATTTATTATTTGGGAATAAGTATTAAGATCTTAATTACCTTATCAAATTTCTTACTTATCGATTATCTTTATGAAACATCTTATAGTCAAACCGTGAAATTCTAATCACAAGATGTTCATATTTAAATTTCACTAATTCTGCTTTCTAACTATACAAATTTTCAAATTGTATACTTTATATTCAAAATATAATCCAAGGTAAAATTATTTCATTTACCAATTTTTCATAATCAGTGTGTCGATTCGTCTTGTTAAATGTTTAGGAACCTTCATCGATAACGGTTGTCAGGCGCATCAATCAGAATTCACAAATCACTCAACAGATAAATCAACTAAAAATAATTTATTAGTTACAAAAAAATACGCACTCACATATAATACACTCAAACACATTCTCAGTTGTTACTAACCCTATCTCTAATGAGTTACTCATCCTAAGGTATTACTAACCCTATCTCTGATGAGTCTTACCCAAACAAAGCTTATGTGTTTGCTCAACCTAAGCTCTGATACCAAATGTGATGGCCTATTTTACCGTACCCTTTGAATCGACAATAAACCACACATGTCTAACTCAAATTGTACAAAAACCCGGATCATTAATAGTAGAAAGAAAATAAGACAGAATTGAATCTCACACGAATGGAATAACGTATATTATTTTAATAATAATCTTTACAGCGGAAAATTTTAAAATACAATATCAAAGTCTAACCTAGATTCATCTTGGACATTTATAACACCTGCCCTTATAAATGCTGACAAACAACAAAACAAATGCAATAGATGCAGCGGATTATAGAATACGTCCATACGATGATGAAGATCTCCAACTCTCCTTTAGAAACTCCAACTGTCTTCAACTAAACCTGAAACTACTCGTATCTGACCCATGTATTAAAAATACCCGGATCAGACATGTTAAACCAGCGTGAGATACTCGAAATTTAAATGTATAAATCATGATGATGTTATCAAAACCTTTGAAAAGAAGGGTATCTCATAAGGCCATGCCGACACATAAACACGGACAGGTTTTTACATTATGATAACCAAAACACTTTTATACCAAAATACACTTGATATTATTTTTAATGACATTCTTTTGAAAACACAATTCAAATAAACTTATTAAAATAAGGCATCAATATTTGGACTAAGTCTAAGGTAATATATCCGAACTGGGTCAACAGAATATACTAGACGGAATATATGATACCAGAAAGGGTAGCTGAAATGTTTGCAAGTCATTACAGCTATTTTGGGACTACAATCAAACGTGTAAATCTCGTATTGAGATTGGAATTCCAACATGACAGGAAACTAGTGGCCTTTTTCTTCGATCCACGCATAACAAACATAGTTCCTGCGGTGCCTTAATTGCTTTTCTCAAAATAGTCACTTGGAACTATACTTGCTATACTATAACTGATAACAAGTAATTCCTGTTTTCTTAAGCTAACCACTTTACCCAAATGGGGCAATAAATTCCTTGAGGGACATATCACCCAAAGGGCCCAATGTATTAGACACCATCATACACACTCAATTATTTTGAATTTGCATCTATCAGAACACATAGTATCCCATATCGTCTTTCGGGATGTGAGGCTAGTGAGGCTACGCTCAGTTTCTTCAAAGCCACGCTTTTCATACAAAACCATGATTTTATCATAGCAGGTTCCACTTTAAATGCCACACTGCCATTCCTTTGACCACTATTTGACTCCCACAAGCGTACAATCTCTGAGCTTATATGTCACATAGAAGGGTGTTAAGCTAAGAGAAGATTCCTTCTCCGCCACCTAGCAGATGTACATTTGTAAAAGTCAAACGTTGTGTCTCAAAAATGTAGTCTCAAACATTCGTCCATACAAGTTCACTCTGGGACTAAACGAAACCGAAGGCACTTTCCTCGGCCATTACTAGGCAAGAAGCCCTTGCAATCCGAAAAAATCTCCACAATGAGGAGACCGCTGCTATAAACAACTCTATAATGGGAGCGACCCAGAGCAGGTCAACATGCAGTCCTCACGCTTTGAAGATCCACGTTCTTCAATAATCATCATCTTCAACATGTCTTCACTTTCGAACGTATACGTTGGTTCGAAGTGCTTTACGGATAGGAATCACCCAAATCCGACTCCAGTTCCTTCGAAGCCAATTATCGATTTAAAAGATGTTAAGTTCATGTGTGGATATCAATCATCAATCAATTACTTCTTCTTTTATTTAAATCAAATATATTTCTTAGATATATTCATTTCAATTTATTCCATTTTCTTTTCAAATGTATAAGGAATCATTAAGCCTCATTTATCAAATCATTTGGTTTACTTAAACCTTTCCTAAATGCTGAAATAATTCCAAATCATCTCCTCTTTTACTTTGAAAAACCTTTCCAAATCATTCATTAAATCTTAATCAAAGATTTCTTATATTTAAGTTGTAACTTTTAACTTAGGGAAAATATTCCCAAATCATTCATTAAATCTTAATCAAAGATTTCTTTCTTAATTTCAAATCGTATTCTTGCAAATCGAAGATTTTCATAACAGAGCACTACTGCCACTTTAAATATGGTAAATTTCACCTCCAAGGACTAATGGAAAGTAATCCTACATCATGAAGATCTTCGTGTTCAATGATCTTTGTCTTCAATATGATTTATTTCGAAAATTAGTTTGAAGGGGTTTTCGGATAGGAATCACCCAAATCCGATCCCAGTTTCTTCATGCTAATCATCGATAAAAAGATGTTAAATTCATACGGGGTTTTGAAAATTAGTTTGAAGTGATTTTCGGATAGGAATCACCTAAATCCGATCCCGGTTCTTCGGATAGGAATCACCCAAGTTCGATCCTAGTTCCTTTATACCAATCATCGAATAAAAGATGTTAAGTGGTTAAATAACATTCAAAGAATTTGTTTCTTTTCTTTTATCTTGGAAAAACTTAAATATGATCTTTTAGAGCATCCAGACTTTCCTTTCGATCTATCCCACCCTTCGCCTAAAAAGAGAAAACATAGACCAAGTAAGTTCAGGGCACTGGTTGCTCCATCCCTAACCTTAGTTAAACACCTTGTATTATCTTCCCAGATCTCACAGGTGGGACAAATGTACTAGTCCTTTTCGTATATTCATTTATTAGCTTTATTTTTGAATTGATTATAAGATTCCAAATTATCTTTTAAACTCTTAATTTTCCTTTTTAAAAATATTCATAGTTAATTCTAGGAAAAATCATTAAGTATAAACCTTCTTTTAAAAAGTCGTAGAAACGGCAGTAGAAAAGTGTTTTACAAACTTATTTGATTTAAACAACTTTTTTATATTTGAAAATTCATATTTTCAATTCCAAATCTCTTTTAAACCATTTTAATAGATTTATCAAATTTATTTCATATTTTTAAATCAGTTAAAAATATCATTTATAAAGAAATCCCTTTTTGGATTCCAAACTGCAAAACCGCGATGTTTATAGAAAATTGTCTTGCACATATTTCAAAATCTAGTTGATGAAATCTTGATTTTCTTTCTTCGTTGGAATACTATTATCAATGTAGACCAAAGAATTTTTATTTCATAGAAATCCGACTTATAAATCATTCTCTACATTAATTTGAAGTTACGGATCGAAATTTACGAACTACCGCAACGCGATGAGCTCGATTTTGACCAATTTTGTGAATTTCTTCGGAACTTGTTCGAACACTTCAAATTTTGTGAATTGCTTTCCTCCTTTCAAATGGTTCAATCTCACATTGATCCTTCCCTTCCTCCATCATTTATTCACTTCTTAGATGCTAAATATATTTTAATGGTATTCTAAGGTCTTTGGTAAAGTTTGGTGGTCTTTTGACTTTGTTTGATATGGTTTTAAAAAAGTTTGTAAGGAAAAGATAAGAGAAGAAGCCATTAGAGAGTGGAAGAAAAGCTTGGAAAAGGAAGAAGAAGAATTGAAAAAAAAAGTGAGAAAGTGGATGTTTATTTATAGAAAAAGTTTTGGATTACATAATATTTTGTAAAAAGGCCAAAATACCCTTTACTTACTTTTTAAGCAACCTTATTTTTCAACACTTAACATCACATTTCAAATCATTACTTTATGTCATTTTCACTTAGGTATTAAGTAAAGAATATAATAATTATATTTGTTTGATTCGATGTTTTACTTTTTGACTTTTGTACTTTTTTTGTCTTTTTGTGCTTGCTTTTTGTTAATTACATTCTAGGATTTTTTAAATATGTTTAGTAAAAGTAAACTTGATTAGTGAATTAAATAATACTTACACATTTGAATATATGTTTCTATATAAGAAAATAAAGGTGCGATGATGTTGCGACAACTTTTAATCGACAAAACATTGATTTTCGACAAAATGTTTTACGGTCACGTTTTGACATTTTCGTTAAACTATTTATTTATATAAACCAAATTTAAAAACGAAATTTTTAATTCTTTAAATAAATTAAAATGTGTCTCTTTATATTTTAAAATAATATTTAAATAATATCAAAATCTCTAATTTTATGGTGTATGTAAAACTGACAAAATGCGACAAAATTTGGTTATTTTTGAAAAATGATTATTAACATACTTATAAATATTTTAATATACTTTTATTATCTTTATTAAATTTTTTCAATAAGATTTATTTTTTTAAATAAATATTTAAGCGTTTATTTATTTTTAACCAAACTTAACTTTGGTTGATTTGTTCTAAAATCCAAATTTATACTTTTTAAATTCTCAACTATAAGAAAAAATAATTTCACTATTATTATCTATTATATATAACTTATTCATTTAAATTTTAAACCTTTTTAAATTAAAAAAAAATGAAATCTCTTATTTTCAATGTAGCGAAATTATGAGTCGTTGCATTAATCACAATTTTATAGGGTAAGTCTGCCTAGCTAATTTGACTATCAAGGCCTACAAATAATCGATCTAATGTGGGACGTCATAGTTGAATTACAGGCCATAAGGTCAGGATTATCTTTTAGGTGCGTATTAAATAGAAGTAATTATCTTTAGCATGCGCTAGTTAAAAATCTCTTTGGAGAGGTCCGCTTCGGGATTGAGGTATTAAATAACCGTTGAGGTTTGTCTCTTCCCTATTTAAGAAGTATTAATTGACCAACCAGAGGTTTTATACGATGTTGGTTAGGGAGTACCAAGAAGGGTTCACCTAGGCTTAGGTATTTAATGATGGAAGGGTCTACCTATTTCCCATTTAAAGGGTATTAATTGGCCTATGTACTTCTTCTCGCATCATTAGGATATAATTGGATGGGAGATGGGTTGTTGAACCCATATACTCCATAGTTATGTTGCACCCATTTTTATAGTCATTGTATGACTCGTATTGCCACTCGCCCATGGTTGGATGTATATGCGGAGAAGTATAAAAATACATAAGACATACTACTTAGTTGAATGATTACTACACATATACTATTATTGCAAAACTTGAGGTTTTCATTCACTAAATATTGTTGTTTTGACTACCTCCTCACTACAACATATAGGTTAGGGACAATGATGAGTGTGGAAAAGATGTGGAGACTTAGCGGACAGTTATCTATTTATGTTATTACTATGTACTTAGACTATGTATCAGATATGTTTTACACACTGTTGTGACATTGTATTCCTTTGATTAGGTTTTACAGGATGGTTACTTTATTTTATTATTATATTTTGTTCCTTCCACTGTGAGACGTAGAAAGCATAAATAAATGGCTTTGCATATTATTCTGTTAAATTAATTACACAAACCAGCAGCTAGCTTCAGAATAAACCTAAGGTTTGATGGGCTTTTATTGGTTCGGCTATTTCGAAGTGTGTTGTTACATATGTATACTTATACGATCTTAAACAATTCAAGATAATGTAACATACATGGTTATATTTTATATATATATATATAATATTATAAATTCATTAAATAATTAGTTATTTACTTAATTTATTTAATTTAATAAACTAATGAATATTTTAAAAAATTTGAAATATATTTAGTACATTTTCAAAACACATTTGAAAATTATACTATAAAATTTAACTTTTTGATTTAAAATTTTATTTAAAATTCAAAACAGATCTGGAAATTGGCCCAAGGTTCAATTCAAATTAGGCATTTTCTATTAGGGACAATCTTTAGGCTCACTTCACCTTTCAGGCTAGGTCAATGGACAGGTAGGGCAGGGTACTTAAATACCCAAATCCAATGTAGACACTACTTTGGTAGACACCCCCACTAAATGGGTAAGCTTAATTAGTTAGCCCTAATATAATAAATTTAGACCGCATAGGCTATTGGACTTCGATACCATTGTTGAAATAGGCCATCGTGCAGAGGGTTATATGGAAAATTTCAATTTTTTGGTCTTTTTGGATCTTGTCAGGCTTATGAAGTCTAAATTTATTTTAGGTTTAATCTAAATCAATATTAAATAACATCATTATTTATAAAATTTTATTTTGATACTATATTTATGTTATATAATATGACCATGCGTATCAAATACACATGTGTGTATACATGCACGTGCAACATATATAGTGTACATGGTTTAACATGCCCATATATTGGTGCTAGGATTTACACCTTAAAATACGTGTTAACCTTTCTTATACATATGTGTTGTCTAATATATTATACACACATATATGATATAAAGTTATATTTATAATATTATATATATGACACTATAAAATATTAATATTTCTAAATTCAAATATAATAATTTAAAATTTAAATATTTATACACACATAGATATATATACATATATCTTATATATAAAGCAAATACTTGAAGGAGTGAAGCCTTTTTTAAATGGTCATAAATGTCCATTATCAAATTATTTCATTACATATGAAGTAAGGGCATAATAGTCATTCGGTCTCCATCAGATCCTAAATCAGTTCACAGGCCCACGTTCTCATCACGTTCCCCTTTATCATCGCGAACCTCAGAAGAAGGAAAGTAAATTTGGCCAAAAAATGAAAAAACTAAAGCAGGCGATAATTTCAGTTAACGATAACTAGATGAATTTTTGGATCGACATGGCAATCGAAGTATTCGAAATCGATAGCTCAACCTAATCGAGTTGAACCATGGAAGCAAATGGCTTTCCCATGGTTTTACTCGGTTTTTATACTAGGTACAATCTAAAACCCTAATTTTATCATCATTAAGCAATCGACTCTCCTAACGAACGTTTTCGAATTCTGATGCGTTTGTACAAAATTCATGAAAATTTTGTTTATTGTATTTATATATGCGTTATATTATTGTCTTGGCTTTATGCTTGATTACTCTTAGTTTTATGGATTTCCTGATTTAGTTACATGATTGCCTAATTGACCTAATTTTATTCAATTTAATTGGATTATTTTGGTCAAAATTTTAAAGTTTTGTTGACAAACTACTTGACTGTTTTGTTTTATATACTGAGCACATATAATATATAATTTGAAGGTGTGAATGGGTTAAGAAAAAATTGATTTTTATTATGCTATATTGAATGCCTCAACCATCTTAGTAGCAAAGAACAAAATATGGATTTTTCAAACCAAGCTTGCTACATGTCATTATTTTGTTTCTCATGAATTGTTTGTTTCTATTCTAGACAGAGCTTTATGATTTAAGGCAGACATTTTTTGGCGAGCATGGCAAGAAAATAATGGTAATTTTATAAGTAGTTTGCAAATGGGGCAAGTGTGATAGACAACAATCAAGCACGCACTGGTAAAGGAAGTAGAGTCATGTAGATTTGAACTAGAGTCTTTAAGGATGAGAATATGCGTCTCTTGAATAGACTGCAATGTAATATAAATAAAAAAGTATTTTACTTTTCATCAATAAAGCTTGAGGAAGAGCTTCGAGACTGAGTGGAATGCTTGCCAAAACCCAGGTGTTTCATTGCTGAATGAGCATAGTCTATTTTGTAGGAAGTGTTAACCTGATGAAATGCAAGCAATTTGAAGTTGATGATTCTTACATGAACAACGAGTACAGTATTAAATATCAGAATTTAAAGTGTTGGATTGAGAATCTTAAATGAAGTTTGTTAGCAGTGTCTAAGGTTGTTGATGAAAAGGCCAATATATATGTATCAGATTGTAGGTCACAAGCCACTGAATGTTTCACATCACAGCAGCAGTATAAAGATCAATCACCCGAGGTACGATCAACCTTTACTGAACTAAAATTATTTGATTTTTATTGGTTACTAATTGTTAAATCCTTTATGGTTTATCATTTTTAAAATAAAAAATAAAATAGAATGAGCTGGAAATAGGATTGAAGGCATGTTGTTTACTGAGTAAATTATTGAGAGATAAGCTTTATTCAAAAGAACTAGAAATTGAGGATTTGCAATCAGAGCTTGCATTATCAGTTTGCGCTCATGGCATTCTACAATTCGAAATACAAAGATTACAGGATGAACTTTCTTGCCTCACACACAAATCAAAGATGCGGAGATTCAGGTGAATATTTTATTTACATTAGCACAAGTGTTATATTCATCTATTGGTTTATTCTAAGGTAATAACTAAAATCCTTCATTTTTAACAGTGTCAAACATAATACCCTATTTTTTTGATATATATTCATTAAATTTTCTATATTTACTATAATGAAAAGTCGTAATTTTAATGAGTTATTTGCAGTCGATCCTTTGTTTTAAATTATTATCATCATTATGGTGATGATGTTCAATTTATTTTTCTTCTATTATATGTGTGTATGATTATTATTTTGTATCCTAGAAAATTAACACAGTTTGTAATGGTAAAAAATATGTCGACCTTAAGAAAGCATTTAAAAACTGTAGCATTTAAAGATTAATATCTATCAATTTGTTTCATGTTATTTTTTCTGTGTTCTTTATGTTTAATAATGACTTTAATGTGTGTAATCGGCTTTAAAAAATGATTTGGTTAAAAAAACATGGGAGTAATATAGATAGGTGGGTGCATATTTGTACCAATGGAATGGATTGCTGTCGTGGTTAATAACTAAAACCCCTCATTTTTAACCGTCTGCCAATCATAGTAAATTGTTTCTCTCTCATACATTTTCATTAAATTATTATTTTTTACTGTTAAGATGAAAAGTCATAATTTCATCGAGTTATTTGGATTTGACCCTTTGTTGTTTAAACTATTATTGTTATTATGATGATGGTTAATTTATCTTTCTTCTATTATATAACTTTATTCATTTTGTGATGTTAAAAAATATGTTGCCCATAAGATAACATTTCAAAACAATAGTAATTAAAGAATTAAGATCGATCAATTTGCTTATGAGAATTTTTCTTCTTTTCTTTTATGTTTGACAATGACATTACTATTTTTAACTGGCTAAAAAAAGAATTGGTGGAAAACATAAGAGTAATATAGATGGGTGGTGCATATTTGTATCTATAGGTCATTTTTATGGTTAATAACTAACAATTAAACCCCTTATTTCTACAATAAAGTCAACCATACTACCCATTTTTTGCTAAATTTTTATTCAAATTTCTTGTAACGAGAATTCATAAATTCAGTGAGTTATTTATCTTTACCCTTTGTTTTTAAATTACTAATGCGAACCCATGCTACGCACACGGGTGTTGCTAGAAATCTTATTGACGTAAACATATGATAAAACTTGGTATTAAGTAACCCAAAAGTGTTTAGACTTCAGTTACAAATTTTTAATTGTTATCCCACCCTTTGGCAAAGCTGAGATACCCGATAATTAATTGAAAATCGATAATAACTAGCTATGAATATCGACAATGCATTGCAGGGTTAACCATGGATATCGATGAATTTTGTCCGTGTCCGGATTGAGCTATAATTAATAGGACATGGTTAGCAAAGCCAAGAGAGCCAACGTCCCAAGTTTCAAGCCAATCCGAGTTTGTATGCTCAAGTTATGATGGATGCAATTTGAAGGGAAAAGCTCCGGTTTCGTATCCATCCTTGTACACCAATTCGAATCGACCGTGTTCGTATCGATCAGGGGTCCAGCGGCTTCGTATCCATCGAAGTGCCTCATTTCGAATCGATGGACTTGGCCATGTTCGAATCCATCGAGTTCGTATCGATGGACTTCGTACCCATCATAAAGCTGCGCTTCGTATCGGTCAGCAACGTCCTACTACGTATCCATCGGCAGATAGTCCACTTCGCATCCATCAACTGAGGTAACAGTCACTGCTTCGTACCTGTTTGCGCCAAAATTGGTCACAAACACCCAATATCGTGAAGGCACCCATTTATGAACACAAATCAGCAACAATCAATATAAAACTCAGATCTAAGCAATAACAATCACAATAATTCACAAATACAATCACAAACACAGGATTTATAGTGGTTCGGCGATCTTGCCTACGTCCACTCTGAAGCTTATGTCTTTATTGATTCATTTGATGATTCCAATCGATTACAGCGGATTACAATTGATGATAGCTTTCAAATCTGATTACAACAGCGATAATGAAGTATGGAATTGAATCCGGCAGAGTCTGGACGTTGAATCGCCAAAGATCCCCTTTTCTGAAGGCTTCAGGGTGCTATTTATAGGCATAGAAGGCTCAAATCTCGCTCAAACTTCGGGAGACCTTTTCTGGCACGTGAGTGGGCCCACGCGACCAACCCCACCAAGTTTCGACTCGATCTGAGATCGATACGAGGTGATTTCGTATCCATCAAAAATGATCCAATCGAGCTAAAACTTGGCAGGAACAGTCTTTACCTTGTATGGAAGCTACTGTGAAAATTTCATCCAATTTGGATCTGTAATTTAGGAGATATGATCGATGCAAAATCACGTTTTCGCGTACACTGTCTCGTTCGAATCCATCTGTTCGAATCCATCACCTTCGACTCGATGGAAGCACGTGCGCGTGCGATGACGTGTTGCGAAGTCCTTGGGTCGATCCTCTCTTCATGGCGCATTGACTGGGTATGTGCTTTGTTTGCTCCAAGATATAAACTATATCCCATCTTGTTCGCATTGACCTGGTATCGATAGCATTCGTTGGTTCCCCTGTTCGCATTGATCAACTGTGGTTCTGTTCGCATCGATCGGCCATCGATGGATTCGAAGGTGATTGATACGAACCGAACAGTTTGGAGGGATGCGAACAATACCGGATCTCTACTCTGGAGCAATACGAACAAGATGGTCATGATTTGCATGGTCACGGGTCGATTCGAGCGTCATCGATTCGAAGATGATCGATTCGAAATCGCTCACCTCCGATGGATTCGAACAAAGCAAAACTTGATGGATTCGAAAAGAGCCGAGGCGAGGTCTATTTGATCGATTCGAAACCGATCGGTTCGAATGGACCGATATCATGTTATTGGTCGATTCGAACTCGATCGATTCAAAGTACGCAGAACCTGATGGATTCGAACTTGATGGATTCAAACAGCATACTTTGGCTAACTTGCATCGATTATATCTCGTTCATACGAACTCCGATTAACTGAAATTTAAAACACTGGCTTTCATGGCTTTGCTTGTCGTGCTCTATCAATTGCAGCTTGATCCGGGCTCGGACAAAATTCATCGATATCCATGGTGAAATAAGGTACGATCAATCTTTGAGATGAACTGTCTTTGGTTTTCGACCGATCTTTTGATATCACGGCTTTGCCAAAAAGCGGGATAACATTTGCCCCCCAAAACATGCCTTGTGGTAGGAAGGTGTGTTTTGTAATGCCTTGAGTTGGATGTTCAAATCATGTCAACAACCTGTAAAGAACTTGATAGTTCATATGATCTCAAATGACGATCGTTCGGGATCGTGAGTCATTTGAGATGAATCGGGACCGTTCGCGGTCGATGCCGTTCGCGGCAAATGAGGAATGGGATCGTTCGTGGTCAATGTCGTTCGCGGCAAATGATGAGATGGGACCGTTCGCGGTCGTAGGCCGTTCGCGGCGGATATCGATCGTTCGTGATCGAGTGCCATTCAAGGCTGAGTGTGACCGTTCGAGGTCGGGCATAATAAGTGAATCGTGATCGTTCGCGGTCGGGTGCCGTTCGAGGCAAATTGTGATCGTTCGCGATCGTGTGTCGTTCGAGGCGAATCATGATCGTTCGCGATCGTGTGCCGTTCGAAGCAAATTATGTGTGTCCGGGGGGGACTTAGTATCATCGGCGTCGGATTTAATGTTCGGGGGAGTTTCCGAATCAAAGACTTTGGCAGTTCATTGCCATGCAAGAGGTGCTCGTGGACCGTTTGCGATCCAACGGGCATACAAGTAAATTTTTTCATAGAATTGTAAATATCAAAGCAATAATCATATGAACCTTACAACAGAAAAGTCCAAACAAGCAGAGTCTAAATGTTCAAATCAAAATCAAAGCAAAAAAGCAAGATGAAGATGTCAAAGCGTAAACTCTTACTATGACGCGGTTGGTAGTCACTCAGAGCATGCCTATGGATCGTGCGCGATCGCTCACATGTGTAAATGATTTGACCGTGTTAGTAAGAGGTTTACAACTTGTTCATCGTTATTTCAATCGATCAATGGATAATCAAACGATGCCCCGATTCAGGGTCGCCTCTAACCGATGTAGACGGAGGTCTCTCTGGCTCCACTGTTAGGGTTCGCCTCCTCACATACTGAAGGAGCATACCGTTCCTGATATGCCCTTCCACCTCGTCCTTCAGATGCCTACAATCATTAGTGTTATGACCGTTCAATTCATGAAATGCACAAAACTTATCTGATTTTCTCTCGTCAGGAGTCGGATCCCTTCGCATCGGTCTACGATACGGAACCTGCTCTTTGGTATCCTGATAGATTCGTTCCAGACTCTCATTCAGCTCAGAGTAAGTGGTGAATCGTGGCTCCCTCCGTGGCCGCTTTGACCTGTCACCGTTATTCTCAGTCTTTCTTTTTCCTATACTATTCTCCACACCTTTCTCAGGTGCATCCCCGCCTTTGATTGCAAAAACATCAATCCCCTCTCCTTCCTCTCTTTCGGCGTTCGCATCCTCCAATCGTAAAAACTTTTCCGCCTCGTGATAGAATTCTCCTAGATCAACGGGTGGATCTTTAGTTAATGAATTTTTGAACTCTGTTCCGTCAGCTATTCCGGACACAGCCGCCATCATAACCATAGATGGATCCGGTCGATCCATCGAAGCCGTTGTCGCATTGAATCGCGTCAGAAAGCTCCTCAAAGTCTCTCCAGCCTTCTGTTTTAGAGTCTCCAAAGTCATTACGTTCTTGGGTCTTGCAATGTGAACCCTGAATTGCCTCATGAATCTCTCAGTTAAATCTGCCCATGTCTCTATGGAGCCGCTCTCCAGCTGTCTAAACCATAACGCTGCAATATCTACCAAGTACAACGGAAAGCATCGGGCCATAACCTCCTCTGATTCCCCCAGCACCTCCATATGCCTCATGTATTTTGTCCGATGAACTGTGGGGTCTATCCTTCCATTATACATATCCAACGATGATAACTTAAAGTCTGGTGGGTTCCTAGCTCGTCTGATTGCTGGAGTAAAAGGACTCCTATTAACATCCTCCAAATCTTTGTTTACCAAACCGCCTCCATAGCTCTTCTAACCATCTCCGCCAATCTGTCATTGTCTCCGAGATACAATCTTCGTTCCACACTCTCAACCTGCCCCCAAGTTCACGAGGGAACTCTAGGATCTGCCCCCTTGACTGAGTGTTCATTCCTCTGCTACTCCTGGGTTGCGCAGATGCTCCTCTCTCTTCGAGATTGGATCAACATTATCCATGTGCGTGCCTCCTAATCCTGGTGCTACGCCGGATGGTCCTGCTCCGTTCTAAACTCCATCCGCTTCTCTATTCTATGCTCCAAGTTGTCCTATCTGCTGAAATAAACTCTGGATCAACTCCTCCTGTTTCTTCATCATTGTCTCCATCTCGTCCCTAGTGATGAAGACCGATGCTTGATTCGCTCCTGAAGAAGCCTCTTGACTCCCTTGGTGTTCACTTCTCTCTGGCCTTTGTCTTTTACTTGTTTGTCTCGTCATGGTTCTTAGATCTAAATTCTTAAGTCTTCAAATTCAACTTCTCCTGAATCAACTTTTCTCGGTGAAAGCACCAAAATGTTTGTGCCAAAATTGGTCACAAACACCCAATATCGTGAAGGCACCCGTTTATGAACACAAATCAGCAACAATCAATATAAAACTCAGATCTAAGCAATAACAATCACAATAATTCACAAATAACAATCACAAACAAAGGATTTATAGTGGTTCGGCGATCTTGCCTACGTCCACTCTGAAGCTTATGTCTTTATTGATTCACTTGATGATTCCAATCGATTACAGTGGATTACAATTGATGATAGCCTTCAAATCTGATTACAACAGCGTTAATGAAGTATGGAATTGAATCCGGCAGGGTCTGAACGTTGAATCGCCAAAGATCCCCTTTTCTGAAGGCTTCAGGGTGCTATTTATAGGCGTAGAAGGCTCAAATCTCGCTCAAACTTCGAGAGACCTTTTCTGGCACGTGAGTGGGCCCGCGCAACCGACCTCACAGAGTTTCGACTCGCTCTAAGATCGATACGAGGTGATTTCGTATCCATCAAAAAATGATCCAATCGAGCTAAAACTTGGCAGGAACAATCTTCACCTTGTATGGAAGCTACTGTGAAAATTTCATCCTATTTGGATCTGTAATTTAGGAGATATGATCGATGCAAAATCACGTTTTCACGTACACTGTCTCGTTCGAATCCATCTGTTCGAATCCATCACCTTCGACTCGATGGAAGCACGTGCGCGTGCGATGACATGTTGCGAAGTCCTTGGGTCAATCCACTCTTCGTGGCGCATTGACTGGGTATGCGCCTTGTTCGCTCCAAGATCTAAACTATATCCCATCTTGTTCGCATTGACCTGGTATCGATAGCATTCGTTGGTTCCCCTGTTCGCATTGATCAACTGTGGTTCTGTTCGCATTGATCGGCCATCGATGGATTCGAAGGTGATCGATACGAACCGAATAGTTTGGAGGGATGCGAACAATACCGAAGCTCTACTCTGGAGAAATACGAATAAGATGGTCATGATTTGCATGGTCACGGATCGATTCGAGCGTCTTCGACTCGAAGATGATCGATTCGAAATCGCTCGCCTCTGATGGATTCGAACAAAGCAAAACTTGATGGATTGGAAAAGAGCCAAGGTGAGGCCTATCTGATTAATTCGAAACCGATCGGTTCGAATGGACCGATATCATGTTATTGGTCGAATCGAACACGATCGATTCGTAGTACGCAGAACCTGATGGATTCAAACTTGATGGATTCGAACAGCATACTTTGGCTAACTTGCATCGATCATATCTCGTTCATACGAACTCCGATTAACCTGAAATTTGAAACGGTGGCTTTCATGGATTTGCTTGCCGTGTTCTATCAATTGCAGCCTGATCCGGGCTCGGACAAAATTCATCGATATCCATGGTGAAGCAAAGTACGACCAATCTTTGAGATGAACTGTCTTTGGTTTTCGACCAATCTTTTGGTTTCACGACTTTGCCAAAAAGTGGGATAACAGTACCCATCATGGAAGCTTCTCTTTGAAACCATCTAGGCGGAGCATTTCATAACCATCAATCATCAATGGTTCGTATCCATTGTGGAAGCCACTCTTCGAATCCATCTGGGCGGAGTAATTCGTATCCATCGAGTAAACAAGCCTAGGTGACGTGTCATCCCTCGATACGAACAAGCCGAGATACATGGAGTCGATGCGGTCAACTAGGAGTGAAGACCGGATCGAGGTAAGGTATGTGTGCCACGTCATCACAAGACCCCGTGAGTTGGTTGAGTCGAAGGCATCGATTCGTAATGATCGATTCGAACCAAACAGCCACTCGAGAATACTCATTTCGTATCGACTATATCTCCCAATACACTGATCCAAATGCCACGAAATTTTCATAAGAGCTTTCATACGTGCCGAGGAATGTTCACACCAAATTTCAGCTCGATTGGACATCATCTTGATCGATACACAATGATTTCGTATCGATCACAGATCGACTCGAAACTTTCTGAGGTTGGTCGCGTGGGCCCACTCACGTGCCAAAAGAAGTCTCCCGAAATTTGAGCACGATCTCAGCCTCCTACGCCTATAAATAGCCCCCTAAAGCCTGTAGAAAAGGGATTTTTGGATTCTCAAGCGCCCAGATTCTTCCGGATTTGATTCTACTTCTTTTTATATTCAAATTCATTCATTACATCTGCTGCAACCATTTGTAACCAGCAAAGAACATCAATAAAAGATAAAAAACGTTGAAGTGGACGTAGGCCGGAGATAGTCGAACCACTATAAATCTTGTGTCTTTGGTTATCATTTGCTGTGATCTGTGATTTGTATTGAGAACATTGCTGATATATATTAACACCTTGGTGCTTTCACGATACTTGGGGTTTGTGACCAATTTTGGCGCAAACACTTTGGTGCTTTCACTGAGAGGAACTAACACCCGCTACACCAGATTCAGAGTTCAGATTTAAGAGCTTGAAGAAACCCGACTTAGAGACGATGACTCGACAAACAAGACAAAGAGTTGATCGGAGCCAACAAGGAGGAAGCCAAGAAGCATCCTCTGGAGCTGGAGAAGGACAGGCTTCGATGTACATCACTAGAGGTGAGATGGAGGCTATGGCTAATTCGATACGCGAAAGCATGATGAAGACTCACCAAGAGATGATGCAGAATTTTCTTTAGCAGATAAGAGTGGTGAATTTGTAGAACCTTGGACCAACTGCAGCAACTGCTAATGCTGAACAAGGAGATGGGATTGCGGAAACTAGCAGAGATCAAGCTCAAGATCAGAATGTGATACCAGGAGGCAATCAACAAGGACTTGGGGGCAGACCCTCAGGGTACGATACTGGAAGGCCGATGGATGGAGCTCAGCAAGCTAGAGCCAATGTCAATGCCAACGAGCCACCCGAAGAGTATGTACCAGAATTCCCTTCACGACTTAAGGGGCAGGATAGAAACATGACAAGGGGGCAACCCACGGATGGAGACGAAAGAATGGTCGTTCTAGTGCGATGGATCATGAAAGGAGGATTGTCTAATGGAGGCTTGGAAGAGGTCAGTCGGAGTCCGTTCACTCCAAATATCAGGAATGCAAGGAACCTTCCAAAGTTCAAACTGCCTATGCTGGATCCTTATGACGGAAAGTCAGACCTAACGATGCATATTACTCGATACATTAGGCATATCAAAGTGCTGGGGGCATCCGAGGAAGTAATGGCTCGATGCTTCCCTTTATATTTTTCAGATTTGGCTGCGGTTTGGTTTAGGAAGCTAGAGAACGAATCGATCAGAACATGGGGCGAGCTTATAGAATGCTTCATGAGACAGTTCAGGGTCCACGTGACGTGACCCAAGAATGTGATGACTTTAGATTCAATAAAGCAAAGGACCGGAGAGTCCATAAAATATTTCTTACTGCGATTCAATGCAATGGTGGCTTCTGTAGATCGCCCGGATCCATCAATGATTTTGATGGCGGCGGTGGCAGGAGTTGGGGAAGGCACCGAATTCAAGGATTCTTTGGCAAGAGATCCACTCCAAGATCTTGGAGAATTTTACCATGAAGCTGAAAGATTCATTCGGCTAGAAGAATCACGAGCCGAAAAGCGAGAAATAAATGTTGTGCAGGGCGAAGGAACCGCCAGGGAACAGTCCGAAGCGGACAAAGGAAAGAGAAAGCAGGACGATAGACGTGACGGTCCTGATAAACGACAGAAATTTCGAGAAGCCAGATTCAGGCAATACACAGATCTGATGGCAGGCCTGGAACGAATTTACGCTGAAACTCGGGGGCAACTCCCCTATCGAAAACCACCTAGGAGAGATCCCACTGAGCGGGAGCGCAGAACTGAAAAATACTGCCTATTCCATGAGCTGGATGGGCACACTACAGATGAATGCCGCCACCTAAAGGATGAGGTGGAATAACATGCCAGGAGTGGTAGATTGCCACAATATGTTAGAGAACGGACAGCGGCGGTAAGGCCTGAACAACTACCGCCTCCACCTAACAGAAACGATCCTGGATCGGGATCGTGACTCGTCATCAACTGATTAAAGATGGCAAGGGCCAAATCCAGGATTTGGACTTCGGTCAAATAATTTCATTAGATTTGTTTTCAGAATTAACGGCTACTCCACTTACTCATGTACGGGAAACGGAGAGATCCCTAGGCATGCTCTGAGATGGAGATAGACCAATATGCCCGGAGAGGCAACGTGTTGCTTTTTCCTGATGTTTGAGAATGAACATCTAGGACCTAAATTTAATAAATAAATTAGAATTTCTTGAAATAAACCTTTGACCGGAGAGTTAAAGGATGAATATTGAATACCAATATAAAAATGATTGCTTTATGACCCTACCCGGAGAGGCGGGGTCCGGAGTGCAAGAAGTGAGTTGCTTCGCCAGAGAGCAACAGGATCGACTCACTTAACGTTGTTTCCCATTCACCGGAGAGTGATTGGATCGGGATTCGATGAGAGCCCGGAGAGGCTATGGTCGGCCTACGATCTAGGCCAAGACATCGCTTAATGTTCAGATACACTGAACTGGAGTGCAAGAAGTGAGTTGCTTCGCCGGAGAGTGACAGGATCGACTCACTTAACACTGCTTCCCCTTCACCGGAGAGTGACAGGAAGGGATCCAGCAAGATCCCGGAGAGGCTATGATTGGTTTAGAGCAACCAAGACATCGCTCTATGCCCTAACTAGAGCAACGCCAGAGTGCAATAGGATCTTTCTATTCAATCGCTAAGTCTGGAATAGACTTGGCAAGGGTCCAGAATGACCATCGATAGTCCGGAGAGATTGTAAAACTCTTTATTCTTAACTTCCACTGGAATAAATTGATAACGATTTGGCTTCGAATAGCCGTGAACTTGATTGAAAATGCTATAAGCTCTGAATAAAGCATAAACTCACTGCATTCGATTTGAGCCTAATCAAAACACACCTTTTACCAAAAGGCATGTTTTGGGGGGCAAAGTGTTATCCCACCCTTTGGCAAACTGAGATACCCGAAAATTAATTGAAAATCGATAATAACTAGTCATGAATATCGACTATGCATTGTAGGTTAACCATGGATATCGATGAACTTTGTCTGTGTCCGGATTGAGCTATAATTGATAGGACATGGTTAGCAAAGCCAAGAGAGCCAACATCCCAAGTTTCAAGCTAATCCGAGTTCGTATGCTCAAGTTATGATGGATGCAATTTGAAGGGAAAAGCTCCGGTTTCGTATCCGTCCTCGTACACCAATTCGAATCGACCGTGTTCGTATCGATCAGGGGTCCAGCGGCTTCGTATCCATCGAAGTGCCTCATTTCGTGTCAATGGACTTGACCGTGTTCGAATCCATCAAGTTCGTATCGATGGACTTCGTACCCATCATAAAGCCGCGCTTCGTATCGGTCAGCAACGTCCTACTTCGTATCCATCGGCAGATAGTCCAGTTCGCATCCATCAACTGAGGTAACAGTCACTGCTTCGTACCCGTCATGGAAGCTTCTCTTCGAAACCATCTGGGTGGAGCATTTCGTAACCATCAATCATCAGTGGTTTGTATCCATTGTGGAAGCCACACTTCGAATGCATCTGGGCGGAGTAATTCGTATCCATTGAGTAAACAAGCCTAGGTGACGTGTCATCCCTCGATATGAACAAGCCGAGATACATGGAGTCGATGCGGTCAACTCGGAGTAAAGACCGGATCGAGGCAAGGTATGCGTGCCACATCATCACAAGACCCCGTGACCTGGTCGAGTCGAAGGCATCGATTCGAAATGATCGATTCGAACCAAACAGCCACTCGAGAATACTCATTTCGTATCGACTATATCTCCCAATCCACATATCCAAATGCCACGAAATTTTCACAAGAGCTTGCATACGTGCCGAGGAATGTTCACACCAAATTTCAGCTCGATTGGACATCATCTTGATCGATACGAAACGATTTTGTATCGATCACAGATCGACTCAAAACTTTCTGAGGTTGGTCGCGTGGGCCCACTCACGTGCCAGAAGAAGTCTCCCGAAGTTTGAGCGCGATCTCAACCTCCTATGCCTATAAATAGCCCCCTGAAGCCTGTAGAAAAGGGATCTTTGGATTCTCCAGCGCTCAGATTCTGCCAGATTCGATTCTACTTCTTTTTGTATTCAAATTCATTCATTACATCTGCTGCAACCATTTGTAACCAGCAAAGAACATCAATAAAAGATAAAAAACTTTGAAGTGGACGTAGGCCGGAGATAGCTGAATGTTCGTCGACGGAAATTCTATCGGATTAGAAAACCGTCGAACGAATTTAGAAATAAAATTTATACCGCAAGCGCACGGTGTACGAATGTAGCACGCGGCGAATACGGGTTGATCCACAGGGAATTGATGATTTTAAAATTCTATTCAATCAAATTATACCGTAGTCGAGAGTGAATAGCTAGAAATGTAAGAAACTAACAAAAACTAGCAAAAGAAAATGATAAAAATATGAGTGTTAAAAGAACAATTTAGAGATAAATCCACTCTCTAGATCATATAAATCAACAAAATGAAGTTATGATCTCTCTTTTCTTGTCATTAGTGAATTAGTTGATGTGTTTATCATAAGTATGGTATATTTGTGCTATTAATTAGCTCAATATAAACCATCAAACTATAACACAACCACTAATACACATTTAACTCTCATGAAATATGACAACAAAGTTGAAATAAAAATCTATTATAAGCATAGACTATTAACTATTGTTTAGAAATATAGGCTATCAAATTTCAATTTCAACATTCACTTCTTTGCCATAATCATATTTAGATGAAGAGGCAATTTGTGTTTTGTTTGACTAAGCATAGCCTATTTGTTATAAACAACATAGACTATCAAATTCATAGCTAAACAACATCATTAAACCACTTCAATCATTCTCATTAAGCACAAAAGGAGTGGATAAACATCAAATTAAGTTGAAGCTACATGATTAGAGAGCTTCATTACCCCTAAATTGAAGGGGTTTAGCCTCTCATATTTGTTATCATATGAATAAATGTAGCTTGCAACATAAGAGAAAAAGAAAAGGAAAAGAGAGCAAAGTGAAATGGAAAACTAATCTAATTGCATAAAGGTAAATCTACACTATTACATAAGAAGAGAAGAAGCATGTAAATAAAAGAAAATTAACATTGCATAAAAGAAAAGAAAATTATATGAAATAAAATGGCTAAGTAGCCATGGAAAGAAAGAGAGCTTTGATTTATTTTCTAAACTAAAACTAACTAACTAAAAAGGAAGATGGCTACATGAAACATAAAGGGTACATATACAAGTTTTAAAACCCTAATTCACTTTTTGGGGAATGCCCAACATGCCCCTTAGGAAGTGTGGAGGCCAAGTAATCATTAACATGCCTTAGTCCCCCATTAAATGTACATGAAGCCATTAAGTCCAAAAGCATGTGCATTAGCCTTTAATTTGTACATTAAGGTAGGTGGGTAGATGGGGTCCTCCATGATCTTCACTTTGAATTATTTCCATCTTCATTCCTTTATATCCATTTTGTGCATGCATGTTTCTTCATGAACCCACTAATATGAGAAGCTAAATTCCTACAAAATATTATAGAAATTTCCAATTAAATTCTTTCAAATTAATATACGCGCACAAATGGCCATTTTACCCTTATATGAAGATGAATATGTGAAAATTTGGAATTAATATGAATTTTGGTTAAAACAAGTTAAAATACCCAATATGATCATTTATTTAATTTAAATAGAATAAATATGGTGGTAAAAATATGCACACTTACGTGCACATCAAATACCCTCACACTTATCTTTTTATTCGTCCTCGAATAAACTAAAATTAAGATAAATCCATTTTCGTAGGAAGCACGATTGCATTGAGCGTATGCAACAAGCCGTTAAACCTCTGGGTGTCCCCAGTAGGACGAGTGTTGTCTTGTGAGGGTTTTCAGCGGATACTACCCACAAAATCCAAACGCAGGATGAAAATATTTACAAAATGCAGGATATATTTACAATGAGATGAATGCAAATTTTTGAAAATATTTACAAATGAAGGATTTATTTTCAAATTGACACGAATAAGTTAAATATTGGTTTTGGTCATTATCTTGAAAATTTAAGTCATTTACTTGTCAAATTTTCAACAAAAATCAAGTTATCATAACAAATAGACAATAGTTTAACTTGTTGTTTCGGTTGATAACAAAGTGTAATTATAAAATGGATCCTTAGTTGATTATCAAAGTTTATCAAAGTGGTATTTTCATTTCTTTTCAATAACAAATCAAATCAACTAAGTAAAAATAGTGCTATGATTTCAATTGCTTGCTCTCTCATTATTTGCAAGAAAAATTACACACCTACCTCAGGTAAACTGAGGCCAGATATACCACCCATCCACTGTCTTTCGGGCTTATGTGAGGGGAGTACAGAGCATGGCGAGTGCACACACTTTCGAGCATACACCTATCGACCGTAGGTGGTTTTTATTAAGTCTGTTTTTTTACATGTGTTCCATACATGCATAACCGTGAGGACTTTTAAATGAGCATGAAAACACATAATCAAAGATTCCAAGTAATTCACTCATGCATAACCGTGAGGACTTTTAAATGAGAGTGAATACTTTAGATATTATTATTTTTTATATTTTTTTAGAGAGAGAGAGAGAGTTTTGCAAAATCATCTTAGCACCATTTAACTTAGAAGACAAAAAAAAGTTATATCCTTTACTTTAAATCAACCACTTTTTAAATCAAAGATTTTCAATTAGGATGTACTTCTAAATTAACGCGTATAAATCTTCCTATATACTAGTTAAACCATTATTATTTGTAATCAAACTTCATTTTCATTTTTGTTAAGACAAATAAATTTTCAAAATTTCAATTTAATAAACCGAAACCATATATTATCTTATTGTGTTTCTTTTAAAAATAAATCAAAAGAAAATTTGTTTTTGGGATTTTTTTTTTAATTTTTTTTGTTTTTGTGATTTTGCAAAAATAAACCATGAAAAAAAAATGAAGATGAGTCTCCCCCCCCCCCACACTTGATTTTGACTGTGTCCCCACAGTCAACCCAAGTGAAAGGGATGTTTATTATTATTTACATGAAAACGAACGGTATTTGCACGAGATCAGAAAGTATATTGTCAAAAAGTAAATGAAACGGTCTTCCAAAAACCGATTCATTTGTCTCGTCGAGTATACGAGACACAGCTTAAGCTCGAAAAACCAAACCATAAAAGATTTTGAAGTTGAATGTTGATTTGGAAAAATGAATGTCGTTTTATAGAAAATTGAATGAGTTGTTTTGTTTTCGATGATTTTTGGGGCAGATAAAACAAGTGATTGAAATTCAAGTTTATTTTCACCAAATTGAAATTCAAGTTTGTCATTGAAAAATTCTTCAAAATTATTGATTTCAAAATCAAAATGGTGATGTAAATCTTCCCCTTCATAATTTAACAACTCATTTTCGAAAAGTCCAAAGAATTCATGTTCATTAAATTCGTCTTCCTTTGTTGTATTATCAACAACTTTATTACATGTCTCAAGTTCAAAATTCAAAGTTGGTGTATTTAAATTTTCAGAAAAAGGAAGATCGAAATTTAAATCGAGTTTCTCACCCTCAAAAGAATTGAAATCCAACACAATTACCGTCTTTTCAACAACTTCGTTAAGATCATCATTTTCAGTTTCAAAAGTTGTTGTTTGAAAATCATCGATTTGGGTAAAAGATGGATTATCGTTTGACTCGTCACACATTGAAACTTGATTTTGTTTCTCACGAAAATTTTCCAATGTTTTAATCAACAAATTCGTGTGATCATCGTAAATTTCATTCATTTGCTCAACAAAGTCAAATTTGTAATTATTAACTAGAAAATTTTCGATTTGGACTTGTTGAGAACAAGAATTGTCAATTTCGATAAACGGTAGATTATTATTTGATTCTTCGTGGGTTGAGATTTGATTATGATTTTCACGATAAGTTTTGTATTTTTCAAGTAATAAATCCCCGTTATCTTTTTCCATTTCGTCAACAAAATCAAATTCATGATTATTAATTTGAAAATTTTCACTTTGAATTTGTTGATAACCAAAGTTTTCAATCGTATCGCAATTGAAACTATTCCCATTGCCAAATTCGTTTGAAAAGTTGTTCCCATTTTCATGTTGAGTTTGAAATTCATTTTGGAGTTCGAAATTAAATTGGCATGGGTTATAATCGTAATCGTTTGAATTTTGAATTGAATTCAAATTTTGAAATCCTTGACTCGAGTTATTACTCAAATAAGAATTACATAAATCATTTATCTCTTGATTTTTTCGTGTAGAAAGTTCGAGTAAAGATGAAATCGTTTCAATGCTATTTTCAAGAGTCGAAGGTTGGTCATCGTTTTGAAAATTTTGTTGTTCGAAATTTGAATTATTACACAAAATTTGTTGTTAAAATATCCATACGAATTTGGAGTAAACTCATATGGATTATATTGATTTTCACCGTTAAATTCAAGTGAGTAAGAAAAAGGAAACTCAGACATTTTCAAGATTTCTTTTTTTTTTGGTTTTTTTTATAAAGAAAATATTTACAAGTAGAATTTATTTTTCAAAATGGAAAATTGATTTTTGTTTTGTTTTTGAATTTTCATTTTTTTTTTGGGCTTTTGAAAAGATTTTATAATTTTTTTTTTGGATTTTTTTTTCTAATTTATCTAGATTTTTGAAATTTCAAAGGAAAAGGATTTAAAAATATCAAAGAAAAAGAAAAGGAATATTTAAAAAAAAATTAGTTTTGGATTTTGAAATTTTTTTTTTGTTTTTTTTTTAAATATGCATGAACAAATGCAACTAAATGAATGCAAGGGTTAATTACAAATGATTTATCCTAAGTTAACCCAAAATTGTATGTTCACAAATTGTCTTAGATAAACAAGATAGTTCTCAGCCAGGTAACGGGCAGATTTATCGGTGCACCACGAATCACCGTAGCAATGCAGCCGAAGGTTTAAGTACCTTCAAAGGAACAACCACTATAATATTTACGAATCAACGTAATATTTATAAATGGTTATTACTCTGCCGTAGCCTAGACACCAAGAAATTAAATTGTTCAAAAAAAGACAAATTGTCAATATACAATTAAGTGTTATCGATGTCTAACCGTTATTATTAATCAAAATCTAAGATGAAATGCAGAACAGAAACTAAACGTGTATTAACAATGCAGATACGAATGAATTTTTTTTTATTTTTTAAAACGCAAATGCAAGCAACCAACAATTCAATTTAAATAAAACTAGAAATGAAAGCGGAATTTTTAGCAAGCAGAGCAATTGATTTTGGCTAGTGAAGGAAGCAATTTTTAGCAAGCTATTCTTCCTTTATTTCCTGCTTTGGCAACCTGAAAATTAAAAACTAAGATATATACAATATTTTTTATTTTATTTTGGTTTTTTTTTTGAAAGGAAACTTAAAAGTAGGGTTTTACTTAAAAAAAAATTGAAAACAAAGAAAATTAAAACAAAATAATTAAAAGAGAAAGTTTTTTGTATTAACAAAACTAAAAACAATTAAAACTAAACAAATCAAAACAAAACATAAGAAAATAATGGAAAAAAAATTCACTTGGGCCCACCCACAAACGTTATAACTCGACCCAAAACAAATCAAAACAAAATTCGCTCTCTTTTGTAAATCCTCCCTAAATGATCTCAGCAAATAATTCTTTCAGGATAACAAATTTACTCAACCAATTTTTTTAAAATTAAAATTCCAATTTCGCTTTCTACTGTTCGAATCGGGTTTCGAGTTCGAGGATCGTGGCTTGAGTTTGGATTTCGACTGGGGTTGGTCGTGACTTGTCAAGGCGAGTCGCGTGTTCGCCGAGGGGTTGAAGAGGAATTGAGAGGCGATTCGTGTTGGAGGTGGAGATGGGTAGCTCGGTGGTTTGAACAGTGGCAGAGGTTGTGCGAAGGCGTGATTGGGGTGTTTTGGCGACTTGATTGTGGTGCGATACTGCTATTTTGTGGGAATTTGCAGTCGAGTTGTTGGTAGATGTTCGGCGATGGAAGTTTGGATGAAGTTGAGGTTGAGTTGGTGGTCGCGGTGGTTCGATTGGTTCGACTTGGCGGATTGGATTGGGTTCAGGTGGTAATGGTGTTTTGGGAGATGTGGCAATAAGCAATTCAAGCAAGGTGAGGACCGCGGATTGTGGTTGCGGCTGGGGTTGAGGGTGGTCGATGAGGGCAATTTTTGTTGCTGGTTCGTGAAGGTGAGTTTAATCGCAGTGAATGTTTTTGTTGATTTTCGAATTGGGTTTGGATGTAGAATGAAGTCGCCTGTTGTGTGGCTGTGATGTCGAATTGAAGTAGAAAGGGGTGTGTTATGAATGTTGAAATGATGGTCAGTGATGTTCGTGTGAGCGGCGGATGAATTGTTCGGTGATATAGCAGGAGTTTTTGTTGGGGAAGTGGGTTATGAATGATCGCACTGTAGAAGTATGGCTGTCGATAGAAATTGCTGGGCGATGGAGTTGTATGTGCTCTGGGCAGTGACTGTTTTTGGATGTAGTGGCTGATGTTCGTAAATGGGTGATGGCAGAAATTGAAGTGGTTGATGTTGTGCTGTATGAAGTATTCTCTGGTGATGTTGGGTGTATGCAAGTTGGTTGGAGGGTGGTGATATACAGTTGAGAACAGGTGAGGGGGGAAGTTGATGGTTGTAAGGGATTAAGTGGTTGATGGCAGGAATTGCTGTAAACTGTCGGAAGGTTGATGTATGGTTGGCAGCAGTCAAGTGGATGGTGATAGAATTGTGGCTTCTGTTGTATCAGTGTTGTTCTGCCAGAAATGATATTTTTTTTGCGAAGTTGAAATGAAAATGCAGAATGGTAGGGGTGAAGCAAGTGGGTGTTGACAGTTTCAGGTGGTGAGTTGATTGTTGTGGTCAGTTGTGGAGATGGTTTTGGAGAGTGGTGGTTGACAGTTTAGCAGAGGGGTTTGCAGAAGTATTGCAGGCGATGGTCAGGTAATCAGAGATGAGGTGGATGGTTTGAAGTGGTGAAGTGATATAAGCAGTTTGAAGAAGTGAATTACAGTGAGAAGATTGAGAAGATTGTGCAGTAACAGTAACAGATAAGGGGGAGAACTGCACAGTTTTTAGGCAATCAAATTTGTAAAAGAAATTGAATTGTAAATTGTAACTGAAATTGCAAAGAAAATGAATAGGAAATAAAATGTTTTTTTTGTTTTTGTTTCGAAATTTTGTATGTTTTTTTTAATGGAAATAGAAATGCAATTGCAAAATGAAAACTACAAACACACAAACAAATGCAAGAACAAATCAAACACACAAAACAATTTTTTTTTAAATGCACTCAACACACAAAACAAACACACAATATAATCTAACAAAAATAATCCGAAGAATAGAAAATCAAAATCGATGCAATTCCCCGGCAACGGCGCCAAAAACTTGTTCGTCGACGGAAATTCTATCGGATTAGAAAACCATCGAACGAATTTAGAAATAAAATTTATACTACAAGCGCACGATGTACGAATGTAGCACGCGGCGAATACGGGTCGATCCACAGGGAATTGATGATTTTAAAATTCTATTCAATCAAATTATACCGAAGTCGAGAGTGAATAGGTAGAAATGTAAGAAACTAACAAAAACTAGCAAAAGAAAATGATAAAAATATGAGAGTTAAAAGAACAATTTAGAGATAAATCCACTCTCTAGATCATATAAATCAACAAAATGAAGTTATGATCTCTCTTTTCTTGTCATTAGTGAATTAGTTGATGTGCTTATCATAAGTATGGTATATTTGTGCTATTAATTAGCTCAATATAAACCATCAAACTATAACACAACCACTAATACACATTTAACTCTCATGAAATATGGCAACAAAGTTGAAATAAAAGTCTATTTTAAGCATAGCCTATTAACTATTGTTTAGAAATATAGGCTATCAAAATTCAATTTCAACATTCACTTCTTTGCCATAATCATATTTAGATGAAGAGGCAATTTGTGTTTTGTTTGACTAAGCATAGCCTATTTGTTATAAACAACATAGACTATCAAATTCAAAGCTAAACAACATCATTAAACCACTTCAATCATTCTCATTAAGCACAAAAGGAGAGCATAAACATCAAATTAAGTTGAAGCTACATGATTAGAGAGCTTCATTACCCCTAAATTGAAGGGGTTTAGCCTCTCATATTTGTTATCATATGAACAAATGTAGCTTGCAACATAAGAGAAAAAGAAAAGGAAAAGAGAGCAAAGTGAAATGGAAAACTAATCTAATTGCATAAAGGTAAATCTACACTATTACATAAGAAGAGAAGAAGCATGTAAATAAAAGAAAATTAACATTGCATAAAAGAAAAGAAAATTACATGAAATAAAATGGCTAAGTAGCCATGGAAAGAAAGAGAGCTTTGATTTATTTTCTAAACTAAAACTAACTAACTAAAAAGGAAGATGGCTACATGAAACATAAAGGGTATATATACAAGTTTTAAAACCCTAATTCACTTTTTGGGGAATGCCCAAAATGCCCCTTAGGAAGTGTGGAGGCCAAGTAATCATTAACATGCCTTAGTCCCCCATTAAATGTACATGAAGCCATTAAGTCCAAAAGCATGTGCATTAGCCTTTAATTTGTACATTAAGGTAGGTGGGTAGATGGGGTCCTCCATGATCTTCACTTTGAATTATTTCCATCTTCATTCCTTTATATCCATTTTGTGCATGCATGTTTCTTCATGAACCCACTAATATGAGAAGCTAAATTCCTACAAAATATTATAGAAATTTCCAATTAAATTCTTTCAAATTAATATACGCGCACAAATGGCCATTTTGCCCTTGTATGAAGATGAATATGTGAAAATTTGGAATTAATATGAATTTTGGTTAAAACAAGTTAAAATACCCAATATGATCATTTATTTAATTTAAATAGAATAAATATGGTGGTAAAAATATGCACATTTACGTGCACATCACCGAACCACTATAAATCTTGTGTCTTTGGTTATCATTTGTTGTGATCTGTGATTTGTACTGAGAACATTGCTGATCTATATTAACAACTTGGTGATTTCACGATACTTGGGGTTTGTGACCAATTTTGGCGCAAACGGTAATATCTTCAAAAAGAATTCAGTTGAAAAGTATTAATAGCCGATCATTCTACAAACCTTCAAGTAATGTGTGCATGATTTAATTGTTTAAACATCATAGTCTAAGTTATAGAATATCTGAGCATCAAGTATGTCGTAGAGAGTGGGTAGGAACCAACTGAGTTAAATAATGCTGAATAGGGAGGATTTTCGCCAACCTATTATCCGCAAAGTCAATAAAAGTTAATATATTTTGTTTCAGTACACATTTCTCTGTATATGAAAACATAATTTGGAATTGTAAAGTGGTAGCTCAATTTTTCTTTGGCCTCATTACGTGAGCCACAATAATAGCTTAAATTCATTAGCTAAACATAAAAGAAGGTTAGCTATTTTCAATCATGAAATATTAGGCAGGAACACATGTTGGATCGAACATAGTTAATATTGAAGAAAGATATATGAAATAAGGATAAAGTGGCTGCCATTCTCAATCACGAAACACAAAAAAGCATAAGGCATAATTTCAGAATCAAATAGGAAATGTGAAACATATTTATTACAAACAGGACATAGGTTTAATATTCATGTAATAAAGTAGTAAAGAATCAAAGCAAAACAAAGTTAGTTTAATTTCGGAACGTAAAAGCTTGAATTGTCCATTATCAGGACAGGCTAATATAAAATTTAGGAATGAATGTAGCAACATAATGGACTAATATTTATATTAAATAGCAAGCCAAGTAGCAAAGGGGAAAGAGGTCAGAAATGTCCGCCAGTAGCATAAAATCAAAACTCTCCATTCAGTTCATTGCCGTATTCTTGTTCCTGCAAATGAATTCAGCCAAAGATGTGAACAACGGCAGAACTATAGGATGATGCAGGCTAAAGTATGTAAATATTATGTTTAAACTAAATTTAATACCATACAGAGGATGCCAATCGTGAAAGTATACTGAACAAAAAGTGCATGAACTAGAAGAATGCATAATACATTCAGTACATTACACCTCATAATGCAGCTTAACAAAGTAGTTATCATTATAGCTGTAAAGCGAGCCAGTCTTAACACAACATATACCTTTTGATTCATAGGAAAATACATTACTTTAGCAATTGCCTCATTTTAACAAAGCCAGCCTGAGTTAACTAAGGCATTGCCCCAGGAATGACTGATGCATTGCTTCAGTTAAAACCGAGGCAATTGCCTTAGTTTAAATGAGGCCAATGCCTCAATATCGATGGAGGCATTGCCTCCGCTTCGACTGTGGCTTTGCCTCAGCATCGACCAAGTCAACTGCAAGTTTGTTTTGCATAAAAAAATATTACCTTGATTTGTCTTCTCATAATGTTTTTTGTAAAGTGATAAGTAGGTAGAGCAGTTCGTTAGTATTATTATTTGACAATTATATTTTAGAGTTTCAAGAAATATACTTCTCTCCCTTATAACATTTTTGTAAGGTTTTGATTCGTGTTACCAAATATTATTGTAAAAGTTCATATATTGACGGCTTTTGCAATTATATGATGATTAATAATTTGATTATTTATGAATATTTAATGATTATAGTTTCTAAAATCATAAATCGCTAAATCATGAATTGGAAACTCCAAATTGTATTAGAAAATTCATCATATACATAATATTGTTAGTATATTTAGAATTCTTTTCTAATGAATTAGATACTGTTTTCTATGATTCCTCCAAGCAAAGTCTATAGTTGGACATTAGGTACTAAAGATCAAGTCATTAAATTTAGCTTGTTTATGATATGGTTGGAAGAAGGGAAAATTAGTTAAATTAAATATTTGGAAATTTTGGGAAAAGCTTACCCGATATTGAAAAGTTTTGCCAAAGTAGAAAGCAAATCTTAAATTTTGCAGTAAAGAATAAAAAATAAGAAGCATAACCACCTCAATAACTAAAGCTATCATCCAAACTTTCAGATGAAGAACAAAAAAGAATCACATACCAACATCACACCAATTGTTTTTACATTACATTCATACTTAAAATTTCAAACTTACACTACATGTAATTATTTGAGAGATTCTTAAATCTTATGTAAGACCTAAACTTGGGAACAATAGTGTGAAATAGTCTGATACTTGTAATTTGTAATGAACCAAAGAAAAATATAAAACCCATTGAAAGAACACCTAATTTTATGTCTTACATATGGTAGCAGATTGAATTCAACAATTTTTTTCTATCAATTTTTACAATAAATTTCGACGCCCATAGAGAAAAATATGTAAGTACATTCGCAACCAATAGTATCTTGAACGTATTACAAATTAATTTTCAGTGTATTAATCATTCTCTACTTTTGAATTGTCAAATATAAATTTAATAACAATTGTTCCTATGGGAATCGTTTGAGATTTTGAGTACATTAATTTCTCTATTGATTTTTTTTGACTAAAACTATAAAAGTATCATAATTAACTAAAACAATTAACTATAGCTATAATATTTTATGATGCTTTACTAATTCAAACCATGTAGAGTAATTCAAATCAGATTACATGGTAGTTTTTATAAAATAATAATTTAAATCAAATTTAAGTGTACGAAAATGTGACACTGGTAAACAAAGCTAATGAAGTTAACCAAAGAGAAAATTTCATACTGTTTTTAATAAAAGAAACTTTAGTAGCTAAGTCAAAATTTAAAACACCAATTAACCTTATATTTGAGCACGAATGCTGCAAACAGAGGATAACTCCCTACAATGGGCCATCAAACCAATGAATTAATAATAATGCTTACATATTTTAAAGTAGTCGGCGCGTGGATCTAAATATGAAGTGGTTGTGAAAGCATCAAACTAAATATATCTGAAGTGAGAAGTGGAAAGCAAATTTGGGCAAAGCAAAGAGGAAAAAGGAAAACATTACCGTGTGCAATAAAATCAAGGGGTTAAAATTATACCATCGATGAAGAATTTACAGAAATGAATGGAAGTGGAATATGCATCTTCTTTTTAGAGCTGGCTTTGTTTTATGGGATTCACCAATGATTAGAATAAAATATTATTATTTATGTTAAATTTTCATATCACAAAAATGAAAAGCGAGTATTTTTTGTTAAAAAAACTGTACAACCAAAGGAGTTACCTCATACAGGGGAAAAGATGTAAATCGAAATGAGGATCTGGTTCATGTGTAAATATAAACTTCTATCAATGAATATAACAACCAGTTAGATCATGTATTCATCATAAAAAGTCCCTAATCCTATATGATTACATTCAATAAAACATCATTACAGATGGAGCAACATACAATTAACCTCAGCCAGCAAATGAACAGTGCGTAATCCATCTACTACACTTTTCGTAAGCACAATATTACCAAACTATGAAAAATTCACCCAAAGTATGAAGCACTATGTTATTGCATTACACACTTAAGATCTAAAAAGAAGAATAAAGAAATAACGTAGTCCAGAAGAAAAAAAAATAGATGCAATATTTTCTACTTTGTAGGAATACAAATTACTAAATACTTAGCTTAATACTCTGAACCGCATTAGTAAATTAACTCTGTACATCACGTAAAAATAGTATGTTGCTTAGGTGAAATGTCTTAAAAATGATTGTTGAAGAAATTCAATATGTTTGGTCCCTTTGAGTCTAGTTTTTTTAATGATGCGCACTGTAACCAAAATTAATCAGATTGATTATTTCATTTTTTAAAACTTGTATTTTTAGCACACTTACATAATAAAAAGTCGTAACCATCAGAAAAAGAGCACAATGAGCCACTTACTACAAGAAACTGAATATAAATGTCCCTTAACTTTGCAAAAGGTTGAACAACATTTTTGGTAAAATAAAGGTCCTGCAAATAAATAGCTAAGACCATGAAGCTTTGAAAACTGAAAACAAATAGGTAATTTTATAGCTAAATCAATAATGAACTACCTTTTTTACTTAATTTTATAATTATAAAAATAATGAATTCAATATAATTTAATCAGCTCATAAGGGAAAAAAGTTGTAAATTTTATCAGTAAATTTAGGTTTACTTATTATGCAAATGGCTTTCGATAATACACATCTCACAATGATCAATGTCAGAAAGGCATTCTGGACCATCGCAGTTATTGTTTTCAACATCTTGAAAATCAATTTTAGGTATACCTTCATTTTGACTTCCTGCATAATCTCATATACACAATTCAATTATCATTAACTACTCCGATAGCAAACATAATAAATAAACATGGGGCATGCCATTGATTTTTCAACTTGTGATTTTACAAAACTCGAATTATATTTGTGTTTTTCATGTGTAAGCCAAAAAAAACATCAAAAATTAAAATATACTAATTATCAATAAACCATATAGATGTTTTCTCACATTATATTATTAGAAGTACCCACATCAGTTATTAACAGAGTATTGCTAAAAGCATCAGTTTTTGTGCTGCCTGCGATGGTGGAAAACTGTTGCGAATCGCATTATAAAAAAGCAAAAGATAAATTTTGGTATTTGGCAGCATATCTATTTGGTGACTTTAGTAACGCTCTAGTTAATAAAAACTAAGGTGACTATAAACGGAATTTGTTTCCATGGAAATCACAATCGTTAGTAGAAATCAAACTTAAAATCTAATTACTACTTTCGAATATGGAAACTATACTGAAGGATACTTGCTACAGTAAGCCACCTAAGAATTCAAGTCGTTGCAGAAACCTAAGGCGAGGATGTCAGAATAAATGATTTGACATAATTTCACCAAATTAGGGCAGTTCAAGGAAAATAGCAGTGGAAGATCGAGACCTATATCGTTGCTATTTTAAGTGAAC
Source organism: Allium cepa (assembly GCA_030765085.1). Taxonomy (NCBI): domain Eukaryota; kingdom Viridiplantae; phylum Streptophyta; class Magnoliopsida; order Asparagales; family Amaryllidaceae; genus Allium; species Allium cepa. The sequence continues at coordinate 372,639,585 of CM060938.1, read as the reverse complement.
GTAGGATGACGAACCACGATCATAGGCATGAACTATTTAGGTTAAGAACCCTTGAAATTGAGAACCAAAATTGAAATCCAGACTGGTAGAAGAGAGATTTAACGAAATTTATTTGGTGGGAAAAGTTTCACCATGGTCGAAACTAGAAGGCCGATATGCATATGTGTGAATAAGAAGGGAGGCGGACGTTGGTGGACCATTAAAGGAGAAAAATAGGAACAGAAAAAATTGATAGGGTTTGGATGACGGGAGGAAGGGTAAAGAAGAGGGCGGAAAGGAGATGTGGGGAGAGAGAAGAAGGTGTAAGAGAGCAGCGGTAGATAAGGAAAAAAAGAGGACCGTTCATTTCATAAAATATGCAGGAGGCTTAGGAGCTTTAGAAAAGCAATTCAGTAATAGTAATTTTGGAGACTGTTCAGTTGTCAAAATTCAAGTGGCTTATACGCTCTTGAAATCCAACTTACTAATCATAGTATAGTATAGATTATCATGATGGATTTTGTGATAATGTTCAATTAATTTGCCTTTTATTCTAGCGTCAATTGGAAAAAAAACAAATGAAGAAACATTAGAGCAATATAAATGGGTAGGGCGCATATTGTACATGCAGATATGCAGGCTTAATCATATTTTTCTAAAAACTGTGAACATATGGAAGATTTATCATTCTGTTTTCCCTATACAAATGTATAAGATAAGGAAAATGTCATATGAAAAGTTCATTTATTCTATAATAAATCATGCATAATTTAACGGCGCACAGTCCAGTTCTGACGCACAGTCCAGTTCTGTCGCTGTTTACTAAACAAAACTTTTGTTAAGGTACAAAATAAAAAAGATAGATGACGAGTAAAGTGAGAAGATCAATGAACTGCAGCAAGATTTGCAAGAATGCACAAAAGAAGTGACAGCAATGCGTACTAATTGCTGACTGATTTAGATAAAGAGCTCATATGTGGGATGAAATGAAGAATTTAAAAGAGAATATCATGCTTCTAAACCTTGAGGTAAACTCATTGAAATAAAAAGCAAAGCCCTCGACGAACGTGTCCTAATCAAAGAGGGTGAAATAGCTATATTGAAAGATAGCCTAACTGACCACCTACCTTTCAATATCATTTGCAGTCGTAATAAATCTGTAAAAGACCTTTGCCTATGATCAGTGATTTTCCATCACGTTGTGTTCTCTTTTCTTGTGTAGTTTTTTTAGTATAATATTTACTATTGATTTGAATGTATGTTTCCTATAAGCATTTGTTATTGTTTCATTGACATTTTTTACATGTACAACCATTTGAAATTTAATATGAAGGTGATGCAAGTGAAGAGTTTGTTCTACTGAATGGCAACAATAAGCAGTAATAGTTCAATTTCAAGCTTATTATTAGTATCACTGTTATTATATTTTCAATTTTGCTTTTGTAGTAATTCTTTTCTGAAGTTTTAGTCTTTAGGGGTGCGATTAATTTAGGCTGATAGAAATAATGATATTTATATGTAGTAATTTTTTATCCTCTTTTGCATGTTATCAGCTTCAGCAATGCTATTTAAGGATGCAAAAATTAGTCAAGACGTAAGTAATAATTTACAAAATGTTCCTTTGTTATGGCTGAACATCGTAAACTTTGAGGTATTATTGTAATTCTAGTTCACGATACGAAGATAAATAGCCATTTGGAATTTTATACTTTTAGCCAAAGCCAATGGTCATCTCAAGTATAAAATTACTATAAGGGGTCGTTCAAAAGCAATGAGAATAGAAAAGTCACATACTATTGCTTATACAACTAATCAAAAATTGGGTATTGAGATGCCACCAAAACACACAGACGTGTAGGGCAATGTTTGATAACACCACTCTTTTGCTACGCCTTTAATCTTTCTTGATTTCAACCACATGTTCCGAGTTAAATTTCTAAAATGTGTAGATTCTCAAACCAAAAAAAATACGTACTTTTGTAATTAAATTTGAATAGATGTGAATTGATTAATGGATATAAATTTTTTCTAGCTTATGCCAATTACTATTTATATAATTTAAATGAGTCTACACACCTAACTACTTCCTATTTCCAATGTTATTTTATCTATTATTGGCTATATTATGATGACTATGTAACTATTATATGTGTGTTTTTACATTGATCGTTAATTTATTATTTCCTGTTCTAATTTTGGTCAATAATTAATTATCGCCTACATTACTTTTTTATATAAATACTTACTTTTCAAATAGTTGTTATCATAATTAGAAACTAATAATCTTTTGCCACTATAATAGTGGTCATTTGTGACATAACTTCACTTTGTTGTTATGCCATTTTCTTCTTTGATATATATAATTGTGTGGTGTAAAATTAGCACCTGAACTAAGATTTATTATTTATCATAATAATTAAAATCTCAACCATTAGATTTATAGCGTATCCATCATTTGGATATTAGATATTCTATCATTTTCCAGACAAATATTTTATCAGTTTCAGATGTGGTAGATGTGGCTACTTTTTGCTTCTTTACTTTTAATTGTTAAACTACCTTATAACTGTATTTTTAGGGTTCCATTATTTTGGTATAAGCCCGTCGTATGTAAAATTATTTAGACTGTATACATGAGAATTTGGACAGTAATGCAATCATTAGATTTTTTTATTCGAGGTAAAATATTTTTTTTTTGTTTTAATAGAAAGAGAAAATGTTACAAGAAGAAATCTAAAAGAGATATGTTGTAAATTTTCTACGTTCCAAAATACTAGAAGCACTAACTTTAATATTTATTACATTTCTCCAGATATTCATGTAATAGTTGATTCCTTTATTTACCTTTTATTATCTAAAATAACTTAGTATCATTCACATTTTGATAAAAGGTAAATTTGTGCATGTACATGTATAAAAAATGCAACATTATGTACATTATGTACACGTCAAAGTCATTTTGTAAAATCCAAATAACCTTACAAATTGCGTTTTTAAATACTAATTCCTTCCGTGCACGTGCATCGCACATGCCAAGGTACTCGTATATTTAAAACAATAACTTATAACTTAATAATATATATCTATGTATGTATTTATGCAAATATTTTTTTTAATATGTATGTATATATGTATTTGTACATATATATTAAAATCTATATTTGTAATTAAATATAAAATAACTTTATATGTTTAAAATGTAAATGTACAAACTTATATATATGCATACACATTAATATGTACATACACACACATACTATATATATACGCATTCGAGCATAAAATATATTAGCAAAATAAGATTTTTAATATTTAAAACCTTACGGTCTTGATCCTGTTTTTTTAATTAAATAACTTTTGTATGGAAATATTAGAAATATTATTTTTTTTTCAAAATTTAGTTTAATGACATATATGATTTTATGTATATTAAAATTACACATACACACATAGATATATATATATTATAATATATATGTCAAATTGAAATAATGTATTATATTTTAACTGAATTATATATGTATAGATTTTCAAGTAATACATATTTTAAAAAAATATGTTTTGAAAATGTAATATATATGATTATATACATGCGTGTAATATATATTTATATTTCAATATTAAAATAAATTATGTTATAAAAAATCTTTATAATATTTTTAAATTTTAAAAATACATATTATATTTTGTGGCCAAAAGCTTATATATCAAAATGAATAAAAAATCACAATGTGTGTGTATTCGGATCTAATGTTGACAACACACATATATAGGGATTCGTGATTATACAATCGATCTAACTACACATGAATCGTATAATGAGAAAATATATGTGTATATAAAATGTAAACAAGAATGTTACCTTACTATAGCCTAGAGAATACAAATCGAATGCAAAATCAGTTAGCTCCATTTGATTCTGAATTCAAATCCCTCCAGATAGAGCTACCTGGTTGAAAGTACTACGCACAGACGTCAATGTTTTAATCAAATTTACCTTGTTTGATGCTTGAATTAATGGGCGAGGAGAGGAGGTAGGTTCTGCCTGATATGGCATGAAGGAGAGCGAGGAAAAAAGTAGTGTAAATGAGGGGTTAAGGGATTTTAAATAGAAGAGAAAAGAAGGAGAAAAAAGTATATTTGGATCCACAAATCTCTCTACCATTTCAAACCATCTGAATCAAATTCCAGCTCTATTTCCCACCATCTATGGCCAGCCAAACCTGTCCTATATACAAGTTCCTAATCACTTCAAGCCCGATCAAATAAAATGCTTCTAAATCTAATTTAGACATACATCAAAATTGTACATTGACATGTGTATATAACTTATATATTCATACTATTTTCAACACAAATCAAATTATTTTTATAATTAATATTTTATAAATATTAATTAATAAAATTATAACAATCATAACTAATTAAATCTAGTGGTAGATGGAGTATCCAATATTTCGGTTGTGTGACTTTTAGGTGTAAATTTGGTCAGTGATTAATATCAAATAGTTCGAATATTAACATTCATATGTCGACTTAATTACGTTGGAACTAGGCCAATCCACAGCAGAATTTATTGGTGAATTTCTAAAAAATCCTTTATTGGATCTTTATTGGGCTTATGAAGTCTAATTCATTTATAAAAAATTTAAACTTTATTTAAATAAAATCTTTTATTTTTTTAAACTTATAAATTATATATTTTATTATATATGGTTGGTATATATGTATATATATGTATCCTATACACAGATATGTGTGTGCATGTGTAACATATCAATCCGTGCAAGGCATAACGCGTCCGTGTATAGTTATTGTGATTTACATCCCTATGGACACTTTAGCTTGTCCAATATGCAAGTATATATTATCCAAATATATGTATGTGTATACATACTATTTGTTATCCCGCCTTTTGGCAAGGTCGTGATATCATCAACCTGGCTAGAAACGGATGGTTACCAGCCTTGAGAATCAATTGTGTATGATACTATGGACGATGGTCGAGCAGATCCAGACTAGGACCCAATGATGTGCAATCAGTAAGGAGTGACAGGCATAGCCTCATGGAGCTATATTCCAAATTTCAAGTCGATCGGAGTTCATATGCTCGAATTATGGACAAAGCAATGATTTATATGGATCAATCGGGAACGATCCATAAAATAGCTCAAATTAGCGAAGATCGATCGATATTTCAAAATCCACAAGGCCAATTCACTTGAAACTTTCAGGGCATCAATATACTGAATGTTGAAGCCCATAAAAAATGATTGCAGATCAAAACTCTGAGGTTCAAGAAATGCCGATCGTTTTAAGGCAATCATTTTGAAACGACCCGATTACCAATTATATAATTCAAAAGTCGAATTTTCCAATAAATCATTATAGCTTAAATCCTGAATTTACTTTATAAATGAAAACCATACTTTCCATATTCAAAATCAATTCATAATCCAAATCAAATATTTAAATCCATTTAAATATCTCAAATTAGCCGTTCAAAAAAATCTGCGTCGTTACATTCCTCCCCCCTTAAAAGAATTTCGTCTCCGAAATTGCTGGTTAGGAAGAATGGCCCAATACCCGTTTACTTTTCCCAAAACCAACAATTCAACATCCTACCAACTATCATTTTATAAAAGATCCATTATCATTCTTACTAACTTCCCAAACTCTCCCATAGTTTTCAAACAATACTATTTGCTCAATCATTCAAATTTCAATTTAAAACCAAATTTTGAATTATCAAAATTTTCTCAAAAATTTTCTACTCCCTAAATTTTCGAAAAATTTCGCCAATGTCTCCTTTGCACGGCTAGCTCGGTGCAACTACAAAATGCCTCTACGGGCTCCCAAATTCCAAAAGAAAACAAAAGGCCAAGTGGCTAGATCAAAAACCCAATCAAATTTCATACAGATATTTAAACACATACCATTTTGTCGAGCAATTCAAATTTATCTTCTGAAATCAAAACCAATTTTTCTTTCCCTTTATAATACCTGTATATCCTACATAGCAATAAAATCCAATCATCGCTTTTAAAATCATTTTATACATTTCCTTATAGAAGTTTTCATACCTATTTCATTCACATCCGTACGATGCACATATACCATCCGTACGCAATATCAAATTCGATCGCTCACTCGATCACACAATTTTACTTTCGAACTAGTATCGTCCACCCGACTTCCTAGTGCAGCCTCAAATCTAGTTTCTTGATCAGAAACCGTCATTCTCCTTGCATAGCCATAAACTATGATAAAGAATTTCTACAATCAATCAAAAATCCACATCCAGGGTACGCCATCGAGAATCGAGTGAAAAATCACAACTCGGATCGATATAACTATCTCGAAATTCTATGCTCGAATCTGGATCAAATTGCTATGCGAATAAAATAATATACGTACATCCTATGTATTTACCTCAATTGATTATCAACTTATTAATTCTCTTTTTATTCACATTCATTTGATTTCTATCTACTTATCCACAATTATCCCATTTCGCCAATTTAGTTAATCTCCTTTCCAAAATTACTTAGTATATTTCCAAAATCAACCTTACTTAAGAATTTCACCATTCATTTCTTAAGTTCAATATAAGCATTATGTACCCTTTATTATTTTTCGTCCACTTAGAACAAATTCTTCATCTTTACTTTACTTACACAATTTAAATTGGATTTCAATGTTCAGTTTCAATTCTATTTGCTTACCAATTTTAAATTTAATTCCAGCATTAAATTTCACTTCCATTTAGTTACAAATTAAATTAATTTGTTCATTTACAAATTTATTCCCAACTTAATAAATTTTATTTTGATGTCCATTTACTTAGTCTAGTCTACTTAGACCTTTCCTCAATTGACTTTTATTTATTAGAATTTAAAAATCACTTTGAATTAATTTTATAACTTCCCCTTATTTTACACATTTTAAATTAAATATCATCTCAACATACAATTCCAATTTATTTTATTACCTTCTTGAATCAATTAGTTACTCACTAATATTATTTTTTTCAGTCCATTATTTAAATTAGCCAAATCTTGACTAACTTCCATTATACACAATTCAAATTAATTCCCAATATTCAGTTTCAATTCTATTTTCTTACAAATGCAAATTCATTTGTCTATCCACAATTTTATTTCTAACTTAACCTTTATTTAAGTAACCCTTTCCTTAGTCCACCTAGACTTTTCTTTACATTCATCTTTTTATTTAACTAGATTTAGTTATGCTCCATTTCAATTCAAATTTTTAACTTTATATAAGCTTTCCCGCTTATTTTAATTTAACCCTTATTAAGTTAAATTTCTATTCTAAACAGATTTCAAACTTATATAAGTTCCCAAATTTGTTCTTTAAGCATTTCCAATTTACTTCCAGAGTTTTAAGCAATTGCTTAAACATTCCAAAATATTTTAAACCAACTCCAGAGTTTTCAATAATCACATAAGTATTTCAAAATCCTTTTTGAAATTATTTATATCCAAAATCCTTTGGTAAATTCAATTATCTCTTTGAATTTCAAAACCAACCCAGTTTTGCAAACAATTCCAATTCAAAATCTCCAAGCAGCAATCCCTCTCTTAGAAACTTGTAAATGAACATCGATAATGCTGCAGTCATCACCGAAGTAATTTTCTAGTGATCGAAAAGAGTTCAATGCTTTTATCTCTTTAACAATCCCCTCAAATGTTTTTAAATTCCAAATCTCACCAGATTTCAAATCCAATTCGAAATAATACCACTATTGTTTCCTCAAAACCTTTGAAAACCATTACCAAACCAAAGGAATCTAAACCTTTCACCAAAATTCCGAATTTTCAAATCCTTCAACTCACATTCAAAAATTACTCTGGAATTTTATTTCAATTTATAAATCACATTTACAGTTTATATTTCAAATTCCATTTTATTAATGAATTTATTTCCTTAACCTTTGATTATTATCTTAACTTCTTATTCAATTTCACACCTAAATGATAGTAATTTAAGATTATCATTTCCTAATAATCAAGCAACCATATATAACTATAATAATTTACGAAAAATTATTTCTTTTGTATACAAAAATAATTTTGGTTAAAATAATTTCATTTACCCTATTTTAAAACAATACTATGTCGGTTTATCTTGTTTAAGAGTTTAGAAATCCCTATCGATGACATGGCGTCCCACATATCGACCAGAATCCATAAACACTCAACCGATAAGTTAACCCAATATAAAACAACTTTTATATTCACTAATAAATACGCGCTCATATCTATTAATACACTCAAACTCATTCTAGAGTACCACTGACTCTATTCCTAACGAGTAATCCCCATTAGAGCCAAGGTTCTCACTTTACCTTCAGCTCTGATACCAAATGAAACGACCCGATTACCAATTATATAATTCAAAAGTTGAATTTTCCAATAAATCATTATAGCTTAAATCCTGAATTTACTTTATAAATGAAAACCATACTTTCCATATTCAAAATCAATTCATAATCCAGATCAAATATTTAAATCCATTTAAATATCTCAAACTAAGCGTTCAAAAAAAATCTGGGTCATTACACATTTTATGCCCATCGTTCCTTAACCATTTGTGTAACTCAGAAAACAATCCAAATGCAACAAAGATTGATCCATATCCTGCAATCTACAACTCAAAATGACTTCAAATTTTAGGAGCAAGGCATAGAGGCATGTGGGACCCTCCACAAACGATCACATTGCAATCAAAGACGAAAATACGATTGGTATAATGTATACCGATGGTTCCAAAACAAGAAGTTATGTTCACCGATCGTTATGGGGGGCCCAAATGGATTCGGACAGCCTTTTACCAAAATCTTAGCAAAATATCTCACCATCTCGTCCTATAAATATAGACCTATTGGTTCATTTTGAGGATCTTTACGCTGGTTGTTACTCTACACTCCCTTGTAATCAATTTCTAGCTTTGTTCTACTGTTGTAATCAAATTCACAAGAGAGTAATAAATGATAATCTTCAAAGTGAACGTAGGCATACAACGTTGAACCACTATAAACCTTCGCGTCTTTGATTGCTGCTTATTTTCTGTTGCTTACTTATTCTTTTACTCAGTTTAATTTTTCTTTTCTTCATTTACTTCTATACAAAAACTATTCTTTGGTGTTTGTAGGCATTTTTGGTGCAAATATTTTGGTGCTTTCATTGAGAACCTTGATTCTCGGCTTATTAGGATCCATTTGTTGCACTGGATTGCGAAAATCCCTCGAAGGAGATCCATAGTTATCTTTCGAAAAAGCCGTTAGGGACCCTACCTTTTACCCGACATCAGAGAGTTCAAGTTCATTGAATGACTATCACAAACATAGGCATCGCAGAACAGACGAATATCACGTAGAAACTTCAGGGCATCAATAGGCAGACAATCATGGTCTGCTAGGAACGATCAGGGCTGATTCCTTCACCAGAGAAAGGAACTTACCTATGCACACTGGGATTCAAACTGGAGCTACTGCATCCAAATGCTGGACTTATCGGCTAAGGTTAGACAACTAGTGATAGAAAGCCAAGGCTTGACTAATGATGACTGGGGAATCTCAAGAAGCCATACTCCATTCACTAATAATGTCATGCATGTAGAATATCTAAAGAGGTTCAACATGTCATCGATGCTTGCCTAGAGGGAAAAACCGACCCAAGCAGCATATCATGAGATATGAATGGTTGACGGATTCCACATAATTAAATGACGCATCCAGGTGTAGATGTATTCCCATAACTCTCTCTAGAATAGCACTGATGTGGTTTACAAAGCTACCCACATGAACAATCTCTAGATTCAATGATTTGGCAACAAGGTTTGTGGAGTAGTTCCGAATGCATGCAATTTTCCCCAAGGATGTAATGTCCCTATCCAGCAAGATCCAGGCTCCAGGAGAATCGTTAAAAGATATTTGGAGAGATTACATACAACTATTACAGAAATCAGTAATCCAAATGACCATGCTATATTGATGGTCGTGATAAGAGGGATCGATCTTGAATCTGATTTTAGCGATTGGTTAGCAGGCGAGCCACACACAACATTAGAACGCTTTTATGCAAAGGCGGCTCAATAATTGAGGAAGGAGGAAGCCAAATCCTCTAGGGAGAAGCATATCATGGGACTGGGTGAAGAGGGAGTATACAATAATATTGCTGTAAAGCAGTCTGATGAAAGCTTTAGAAAAGTTAAAGTGAATGTGCAGAATAAACCGAATTAGCAAAAGAATGGCAGAGATAGGAGTCAAGAATGAAAGAGGAATTCTGGAAGAGGAAAGCCTAGGATTCTGAAGTACAACACATACATGCCACCAAATACGTCCTTGGTGAATGTTTATTTGTCTACCTATAATACTATGGGGCATAAAAAGCCGCCTCCATGACTCAACAGAGAAATAGAAATAAACCAAGAAATATTGTCGGTTTCACAAATGTTATCGGCATAACACTAGTGAATGCAGGCATCTCTAGGATTTTATCGAAAATCTGATTCGAAAAAGGAAGTTATAGCAGGTTGCAAAAACCCCACAGGATGGCGGGCAGAGGACATCTCACCCTAACCGAGGACAAACACCATACAGGGCTGAGGAACATACACGGATTGGTGGACGATTACTGATCCATATAATAACCAGGGGACTGCATCCAGTTGATAAAAGTTGGCATCAGATGGAGCGTTATGCTAGCACGATTAAGCATGTTGATTTTTACTGTTGTTCAAATACAGAGGATGGAGTTCCGGCAAAACAGCAAAGGACAATGGCAGATAATATAATGCTTAGAAATATAAATGCAGACAAGGTGGAGGCTCCAATGATCGACCCAATGGTCATTTTGGCCATGATCGGCACCGCTTTTGTGAGAAGGATATTGGTTGACTGTGGAAGTTCTATAAACATAATTTTCAAAAAAGCTTATGATCATATGAGGATGGAAGCAAAGGACTTGAAATCATCCAAAGCCTACATTCATGGCTTTAACGGTGCTGCAACTGAAGTTATTGGTTATGTTGAATTATCTGTAGTGTTGGAAGAAGGTGACCGTAAGAGAGTGCGGATTTCACCTTTTGTTGTTCTAGATGTTGACTCTCCATATAATGTTTTTTTGGGCCAACCGTCCCTAGCCGAGTTCCGGGAAGCTCTTGTTCTATGGTTTTTGACTTTGAAGTTTCTAGTAGATAATTTTGTTGTAGTTGTTCACAGTGATCAGGCGACCAGACATGCATGTTATGTAGCTGAGTTGAGGGATGCTCAACGGAGGGAAAAAGGTAAGGGTGCAGACAAGTCATTACGCATTCAGCCATTGAAGATTGACAACTAACACCTGAGCCTTAGCTCAAGTGCCACAGTAAGTTCTATAGAGATATAGAACCGAGAGATCACGAAAAGGAACTTAAAGAGACCAAGGACCCACCGGCTGAGCTGATGATTAACATTGCAGCCATCCACGATGACCGTCGTGGCTCCTAAAGATCGGATCACATCTCAGCACCCCGATGATGAAGAACTTTCTGGATTTATCTAACCGAATCTTGACGTGTTTGCTTAGAGTCACTCTGACATGTGTAGGATCTTGCCCGCCATTACAAGCCATGCATTGAATATTGACCTGAGGTATGTCCCAGTAAAACCAAAAAAGACATGGTATGGATCCGGAGAGATCTACCACTCTTAAAGAGGAGGTGGACAAACTCAAGGACAGTGGGTTTATTCGCGACGCCCTCTACCCTAAAAGGGTATCTAATCTTGTACTTGTGAGAAAGGAAAATGGGGAATGGAGAACAACGTTGACCACTAGAACTTGAACAAGGCATTCCCAAAAGATAGTTTCCCCTTCGAAGGATTGACCAGCTTAGTAGACTCAACCGCGGGACATGAATTACTATCTTTCATGGATGCATACTTAGGATAGAACGAAATTTCGATGCACATTACCAATCAAGAGCACATCATCATTATTATCGATGTTGGATTGTATTTCTATGTGGTGATGTCGTTTGAGCTAAAGAATGCAGAAGCAACCTACCAGCACCTAGTTAATAGAATGTTTAAATATCAAATCAGAAAAATGATGGAGGTATATGTGGATGATATGCTCATGAAGTCACGACAGTTTAGCGACCACATTAGAGACTTGGCAGAAATGTTCTGACATCCTTTGACATTATAAAATGAAGATTAATCATCTAAAATGTTCCTTTGGCATTGCATCAGGAAAGTTCTTGGGTTTCATTGTTAATGCCCACGGAATCGAATTTAATCATGAGAAGATCCAACCAATTCGTAATATCCAAGCGCCAAAGACTATCAAACAAGTATGAAGCCTAAATGGGAAGGTCGCTACCTTAAGCTGATTCATTTCTAGAGCTGTCGATAAATGCATTCCTCTCTTTGACTGAATTGGGAGAGGAAAACGGGATTTTGAATGGGCACAAGATTGTAAAGATGCATTTCAAGCTTTGGTGAACCACTTGTAGAGACCCTCCATCTTATCAAAGCTAGTGGACCATGAAAGTTTATACATCGACTTAGCCGTGTAGGTTCACACTATAAGTGTTGCGTTGCTTCATGAAGAGAATTGAGTTCAAGATCGGTCGATTATGTTAGCAAGAGATTGAAAGGGGCTCAAAGGAACTATCCGAAGATAGAGAAACTAGCATACTACTTGCTGATTGCATCATGTAAGCTTCGCCTCTACTTTCAGGAACGCCTATTATTGTTTACACCGACCAGCCATTACGACAGGTCTTGTAGCGACCTGAGATATCTGGAGGTTACTTAAATGGAATATTGAACTTAACCAATTCGATATCACTCATCTTCCTTGGAGGACTATCCAGGGTCAGGAACTAGAAAATTTTATAGCAAAATTTATTGCATAAGATGATTTCCCAGAGAACAGTGAAACCACTACCATAAGTTGGAAGTTTTATATAGATGGAGCGTCCAATGATCATTGTTCTAGAATAGGGATCGTGCTTGTAACTCCCAAAGATCGGTCAATTTATATGCTTTAAAGCTTGATTTCCCTGCAACAAACAATAAAGTTAAATAAGAGGCTCTGATTGCTGGACTTAAGCTCGCCAGAGAACTGGGAATAAAGTCTCTTGAAATCTTTTGCGACTCATAATTGGTATTATACCAAGTCAGAGGAGATTACCAAGCCAAAGGACAACGACTTGCTCCATACCTTACCCAAGTCCAAGGGTTGTCGACTGACTTTGAATATTATGACATTATGCACATTCCATAGGATCAAAATAAAGAGGCTAATTCATTGGCAAAGTTTGCTAACACCGGGGATGCACAACAGATGGGCTTGGTTCCAATCAAGGTATTAAGTGCTTCGAGTATAAGCCTGATGAAAATTAACCAGGTATTAGAAACGGAGCCTGAAAAGGAATCATGGATGATCTGATTAAAGATCATTTGTTATAGGGAGTTCTTCCTGAACAAAGGAATGAGAAGTGACAAATCCTTCGCAAAGCTTCACAGTATTATACGGTAAAGAGTTATGTACATAAAGGGTTTCTCCGTTCCCCTTCTCTAGGATATCACTCATGATGAAATAAAATGAGTCCTAAAGGAAGTTCATGAAAGGGAATGTGGCGATCACATTGGGGGCCAAACCCTAGCAAAGAAGATACCCTGTTATGGTTATTATTGGCTGACCGTTAATTGAGATGTTGTCGATTATGTAAGGCGAAGCGATCAGTGCTAGATATATGTGAAAGTTCCAAGAGCTACATCGAAATAAATTACACAAATGGTTAGCCTATGGCCATTTTCCATGTGGGGTATAAATATTATCGGTTCCTTACCAATCTCTAAAGGTGGTGCAAAGTACAATATTGCCGCAGTTAATTACTTTACCAAATGGACCAAAGCAGAACCTTTGGCCATAATCACAATAAAGAAATTAATCAATTTCATTGTCTGGAACATCATCTATCATTTTGGTCTTCCATGAACTATTATAACAAATAATGGACTCAATTCGATAGTACCGAATTTAAAGACTTCTACTGTCGATATTGTATTCAAAAGAGGTTCACGGAAATCACTCACCCTTAAGCGAATTGACAAGTTAAAGCTGCGAATAAAATCATGAAATCCATTTTGAAAAAGCATTTGGAAAGGGCTAGAGGCAAGTGGGTAGATGAACTCCCGATAGCACTATGGGCTTACAGGACCACCCGCAAGTCTACGACTGACCATACTCCGTTCGCCCTTACTTACGGCTCCGAGCTGTTATTCCTGTTGATCTCGAAGCTCCTTCTCATCAGGTGACTTATTACAATCCTTGAACAAACAAAGATCTCCTTTTGGAATCTCTAGAATTTGTAGATGAGAAGCGTGAGGAAGCTGATTTGTGGGCAGTTGCATACCGACACCGAGTCGCCCGATTCTATAACACTAAAGTCCAACCTAGAACCTTTGAAGTCGATGATCTTGTTTTAAAATGGGTTTTTCCTATCCTGTTTCATACGAATCCAACTTTCAAAGGACCGTATGTCATTGAGTGGAGGCTTGGAGAGGGAACAATCAAGCTAGCGACTGTTGACGGCATCACACTTCCAAGGGCGTGCAATAGCAAGCATTTATGATGCTATTTCACTTAGTTTTTTTATTCAGTTGTATTTAATTTTAGGATTTTCTTTAGAATTTGGTTTATCAAATATGTAATAAGACAAATTATATCATTTCTTTCTATTTAGCAATAGAGCTTCGAATTTTCCATCATATCTATGACCTACCATTGCAATACAGGTTAATTGTGATATAAGACCGACTAAATCCAACTATTCGATGGGACCGACATAATTCGAGAGTGATTGAGATTCGACTGGTCACTTGATGAGTTAAACCCTATATTTAAGGGTAGAACAATTGACCAAAAAGAGCTGAAATTGATAGTTTTCCGAATAACTCGTGTCCCTAGAATGCGGATATAAGTATAAATGCTGAGCGGGTGAGACTGATCACATACGAAATAACTTATGTCCCCAGAATGTGGATATGAGTATAGATGCCAAAAGGGTGTGATCCAACCACCCATTAGCTAACTCTTATCCCTAGAATGTGGATATGAGTATAAACACATAAATTAGTGTGGTTCGACCACTCACTATTCCACAAACTCCGACCTAAAATAGGTAGGAGGAGTATAAACTTGCTGAGGATGGAGTTCGACCATCCACTGCCTAACTCCGCTAAATTGAGACTGGGGGCAAGAGTATAATTACCCAAAACGCTGAATTTGATGGCGTAACACTAAGGCTCGAGCCCAGTGTTTGATACGACTCGAGGCTACGACTTTACAGTGGCCTTGGGATGGATAAATCGGATCGATATCCGACCTAATAAGCAACGAATCACAAATATATTAAATAGAAAACATAATAGCTCGATCATTTAAACAAGCTTGTACAAGAATTCTACAAAAGAATTAAAAAATTGTTATTCACAATAATCTTGTTGTACACAATACAAGTTTGTCCAAAATGAGAAGTAAGAGTGAGTCATACCGGTACAAACACGACCAACAAAAAGAAAAGGTAACCATCCAAACTATTTACACATCACTTTAACCCAACGATTATTTCTTGGATTTCCTATCCTTTTGTTGTTTCTTGGGAGTGGCTCTATCTGAACTACCAGTCAATCCTTTCTTTGATCCATTTTCACCTTGGCTTTTCTTCGAAGATACACATTCAGTTATATGGATCAAGCCGGCATCATCTTTAGAACCAGGAGGGATCGAGGCACTCTTAACACCAAAAGCGAGGGGACCTCATGTCGAGGAATTATCCCACTAGGAGGGATTATTTGTAATAGGATAGGAATCGGCTCATTGAAATCCATATCAACGGGCTAAGCTTTCACCTTTTTTCAACACCTTTTCCTTCTCAACGCACACTTTCATGATAAACTCATATGTAGGGTTGGAAAAGCCTGTGATTACGACATACTCATTAAAAGGAATTTCGTGATGTAGGTCACATCCTTCCTTAAACAATGCCTCCATGAATTGATCATCAATAACAAAGGTTTCTTCTTCAGCACCCTGAGCAGCGGCTAAAGCTGTAGCTTTAATGGATACTATCATGGTCGCTTGTGGTCCCAATTGAGGCTCTTGTGAGGGAGGAGGAATGACACCTGAAAATTTTAAAGATGAGAAAAAATGGGCGTAAAGATTAGAAATATCAATTGATAACACCCCAACTTTTTGAAAGATGAAAGATGTCATCGAAATACCTTCCTCGGTGTGGCTCCTAAGTTAAGCCGAAATACCCTTAGAACTATGTTCAGGAATTGGAAAAGGTTGAGGCTTGTCTAGATCATATTCAAAGATGATTAAAGAATCTGTCATGGAACTAGGGATAGCCTGGGATGCTGGGGCAAATCAATTGTAACATCGGGTTGTGCCGACCCGGATCCTTCACCCACTTCATGTGAAGAGGTAGCAGCAGATTATTTCTAAAGTGTAAACTAGATATCATGCAATGTTTTGGGTTCGTCGCACAATAACATTTCACCTTCAAGTCTAGGCAGGTTGGTTTCTTAAGTATTAAGGAGTTTCTTTTCCTCTACAACAAGAAATTTCTATCTGCGCCAGAGCTGATGGGGATAATTTCACCAGTAGGCCTGTCAATGGGTCGGGTTCGGTCCGGGTGTTATAAAACCTGGACCCGAGTCCGATTACAATTATTAAAACTCGAGTCTGGCCCAAACCCATAGGGTATTTCAACCCAATATCTGAGCCTAGCCCATTGGTCTTTTTAAGCCCACTGGGTAATAACCGTATACCTAACTCATAATACTTATGTTAAATCCATATTTCAAAACTGCAACTTGGTAAAAATTTGTATACGAACAATGTTAACATATAAAGTGGATGGTTATGTAGTCAAGTTAACAACAAAAGTATGCAAAAATATGTGCATGTAAACAAACAAAATGGTAAATAAATAGCATACACTCATGTTTTGATACAACGGAAAAATAATAGTCGGGTCGGGCCCTAATCGGGCCGGGTTTTGATAAAACTGTACCCGACCCAGGTCGGGCCTGTGTCGGCCTTGGGTAGTAAAACACAAAACCCTTACCCGTAGTAATAGGGTGGGTTCGGGTAGGTCCCGTGCCAAAACCCATATCATTGACAAGCCTAGTCACCAAGCCATGTTAGATTTCTATGCTTGAGAACATCGGCATTGTAAAGAATAAGAAGTGGGTCAAGCTCGTTCAATATCTCCTCACTGACCTTATCCTTGGCAACTTCTACTTCGCGCCAAACGAGTGCATCAAAATCTTTGGCCCTTTCAATAGCCATATCTCTCTCAAGTCTCACATCACCAGCTCATCACAAGCATCTTGAACGATTTTTTGAGCATCGTCTTTCTCCTTGTTTGTATATTTGAGCTTAGCCTTGAGTTTTGCTATCTCCTTCAAGGCTGTAGATTTATTGCTTCAAGCTGTATCTCTCTCGAGTGTTATTTCTTGATTTCGATGATGTAACACCTGGATCATATCAAGATGACTGGACTTCATCTCCTCCATGATTAGATGGCAGCATTAGCTTTACCCTCGGCTTCTGCTTGAGAGGTCCTAGAAGCCTCTAACTTGTTTGTCAAAGTATTGAGAATTCTTTTATTTTGAGCTTCCTAGCATTTTAGCTTTTCAATTTGCGACGCATACTCAAAAGATACTTTCGACATTTTCTCCGTTGTTTTCATCCATTCACGGTACCACTTGTGGATATCAGTAACGCAATTGATAGTCATCTTCTAGAGGTCTTGGACCCTCTTCATATTAGGAAGGAAAAAGAACCCTTCAAAGCATAGGCTCCGAAACTCTTTTCGAAGTTGTACAATGCGAGAAACTGGATCTATCGTAGGATCTTTGATAGTGATTTCAACTTCAGTGCTTTCCTTGCCGAGCTTATTAGTAGTAATATGTTCTCTATGCCGATGATGATAACTAGAACACTGAGAATAGGACGGAACTAAAGGCTGTGGAGGAACTAAAATGAGAGGGGAACCATAAGAGGGATCAACAGGTGGGACCTGACGATTCATTGGCTTATCGAAACCCTTTGAAGGAGGGGATGTAGATCTAAATCGATGTTTATGTTGAGATGGTTTATCCCTATCGCCCCTCTCCTGATGACCACAGTCCCGATCGAAACAGTAACTAGAATCATAATATTCTTGACTACCACCTTGACAGTATGAACTAGAACATAAACCAGAGAATTGGTGGTGTATATCCCGAAGGGAATCAAACATGTTCCTTTTCTTCATCATTGTTTCTGCAAAGGAAAACAAAAGTTAATCAACTTTAACCATTAAAGGCACAAGCTGAGCATAATCCAATGTTGAAGGGTGCAAGTGTGTGCAAGTGTCCTTGTGGTACCCTCCCTTCTCCCATTATCCCTTGACAAACCAGGTGCAGGAGCTTTGCTAATTGGAGTAACTTCCTCTTTATAAGTTGGAATTTCAATAACAATTCTGTTGGGAGATTCTAACCTATCAATACTCACATCAGTGAAGTGGAAAGCATCAAGGTCATGCAGTATTAGCAGACCGGACAAAGAATCAAGAGGTAGACTTGAATGCTTTGATGGGTGGGAAGAGGATTCATCATGAACAATCTTAGAAGCCATTGACGAGTTGAGTTGATCAAAAAGGAAACTTTTGAGAAATTTATAAACAAATGTTTCTTTTTTCTTCTATCGAGGGAAAAGGCTATGAAGTCTTTGAGGATCTGGCCTCGACTCCAAGACTAGATCCATCATCATTCCAACTAGGCATATCGCCTTTATCTCCTTCGACATTAATATCAATGAATTCCTAAGCACCCAAAGCTGGGGGCACAATGGGATCGATTTGATTGCCTCCTTGACCGGCTGTAGCCCATGGCTTTACCCTGTAGTTTGATCAACTTTTACTAGCCCTACACTAAGGCCCTCTTATATCAAACAAAGGGTAACAAGGCGTTAGTCCATGAGAAGATATTCGATGTTCCTATCTTCAGGCAGTGCATTTTTTAGGGTCGTGGCTACCTCCTCATAAAGATTAACATTGGGCCGAGAGGGTGCCTGTAAAAAGAATTACTTAGTCAGGAATATGGCCTGAATATTGATTTTCCACTTTAAAATAAAGATGGTGGATAACACTTATGTCTTTTTGGCAATTGTCGAGCAAAACCACGAGGGCACCAAACAAAGAACCACTTGCTTTTAAAAGCACTTAATGTATTCCATGTGCCAGTTAGAATCTAACACTTCTTCGCAGACACAAGAAATGTAAACGAAAGACTCCATGTTTGTCACTTGGAAGAGAATATGAACCGAATGTCATCGATGGTCAAAGGATGATGCAAGAACTCTATAAATACCATATAAGTACAATTAAGAAGAGCATATCCATTCGAAGGAAGCTACACTGGATCTATCCTCAGATAATGGAGAATTTTCCAGATGTATGAGTTAAATGGTGGGATGCATCCAGCCTAGCACATGAATTTGTTGCACGCCATATATCCTACTGAAGGTCTATAAGCCCTCTCATCCCACGATGGAACCAACACATCATCAAAGGGAATTCCATGCCTTACGCAGGTTCAACGAAGAGCATCTTCCTCAATTTTAAGGCTACAGAATCAGTGGGTTTCTCTAGAATAATTGCATCCTCAAAGTGTCAGGAGCAGGATCAATAACTTCTGGTGAAATAATGGGAACTACGTCAGAAAAATCAAATTGTGGGCCTAGGCTTTCCAGTTGTTTTGAATGATGACTAGAGGATGGACTATCAGACTCAGCTGCAGAACTTGATTCCACGTCAAGATTACCCTACTGAGAAGATGGTTCAGCTGGCATTGTCGCAAGACGTTGAAACACCCCATATTTTTATAACATTATTTAGAATGTTTAATTAACAAAATTAAATAAAATAATATAGAGATTAACAAGTTAAGAATTGATCAGCTAAGGGTAGTTGTTCCATGTTAATGAACAGACTAAAATGAAATAACATAAGCTAATGTGTTAAGATATGAAAAGGGCATAATGGGAAATAGGAGAAGGGCTTATACCTTAAACCCTTAGGAATGAAACTCACGTTCGTTTCATTTTCCCTCTAACTAAAATTAAACCAAGACCGGCCACCATTATTGTTCTCAGAAGAAGATAAGCTAGGATTCAAGAGAAGAAAGATAATCAACTAAATCAACATAAATCTCACATTACTTAATCTCAAAGCTAAGGTGAATAATTACTACATCCTATTTTCTTATGATTTAGATTTTAAGAATTAGATCTGAAATGTTTTTGCAAGTATATTCCATGTTTTGATGATTAAAGTTATACATATGCTTGTTAATGAATTATATATGTTCATGTTAGCTTTTATGATGTGTTTGACATGAAAATCCTATGATATCCAAATGCCTTGAAAATTTAAATATAGGTCCGAAATAATATTTTAGAGACGGGTTTCAATTTCCATAATTTTCTGAATTAATGTGGATTTTATATAAATTTTCTAATGAGGAAAATAATTTATTTAGTTATAAATTATTTACGGCTAAAATAATAATATTTGGGTTTGAAAATTTATATCTTGGAAAACATATTAAAATAGATTTTTTGGGATTTTTCCTAAGTTATTTGATGAATATATAAAATTATTCATGGTATGGGACTTAAATGTTTTATATGTTTACTTAAGGAGAAGGGGCATTTTATAAAATAAAATGATTATTTAATTTTGAAAAACATTGGCAGCGCCTTTTCGAAAAGTATTTCTTAACCAATGAGAATTTGACAAATAAAGGCAGATTAGTTGAAAAAGTATCCTTTTTAAGTTAAAAACAAAGAAATCATATTTTTAGCATGTTTCAGCCAATTCTAGCATTAAACCTTCCGACCAAGGCCTTTCGACAAGGTCGAGAAGTTCATAGCTTTTGACAAGGTCAAACCGATGCGTAGGGCATCAAATTACTTAGTACGTAATGAATTGGATGGAGTCGAAGGGTTCTAAGTCGAAAGGTTGGTTGCTAAAGAGGTTGAAGTGTGTTTGTTTTGTAAACCAAAGTAGCCTGCTTTGCTTTTGAATAAGAGCTTTCGGCTTGGTTGCTTTCGACCAGGTCAAATGTTTAAATAAAGGTTTCAAACCTTTCAACATAGTCGAAATTTTACTGCTATTTTATCACTATTTTGTTTGAAACCTTTCGACACAATCGAAAGGTCACTGTCGATTTTGTTTTGTTTTGATTTGAACCATTCGACAAAGTCGAAAGGTTTACCTATTTTTAAAACTAGCCGCTTCTCCATGCTTTCGAAAGAGAGCTTTCAACTTAGGTTATTTACCCTTGTTTTCTAAATGAAGCATAACCAAAGCTTTTGAAGCAGAGCTTTCGATAAAGTCAAAAGGTTGCTTCAAATGAAGTAGAAAGGTTTTGAAAGAAGGTTTTCCACTTTTTGAAGCTAGTAAGTTTTCGAAAGGTTTAGTTCAATGATTTCAAAAGGTTTAGTTTAATTATTTAGAAAAGTTTAGTTCAATGGTTTCAAAAGGTTTATTTTGAATGATCTCATAAGGTTTATTTTGAATAATTTCGAAAGGTTTGTTTATTGAATGGTTTCGAAAAGTTTGTTCATTGAAAAGTTTCAAAAGGTTTGTTTATTGAATGGTTTCAAAAGGTTTTGATTCAATGGATTCAAAAGGGTTGAGATGGAAGGTTTACTAAGGTTTTTCTAAGGCAATTTTTTAAAGTAATTTTAAAGAAGTATGTCTAATGTTTTATTGCTTTCGAAAAGTTTGTTTTTCAATGATTTCGAAGGGTTGATGTTGGCTTTGAAAGCGATGATTTCAAATGGTTAGAAAGAGGTTCTTGCAAGTGTTTAAATGTTTTCATCAACTAAGAATTAAGTGTGTATATACAACTATCATGGTGATATGATTTTGACTAAAGCATATAGATTATATACTTTTCATTGTTTAAGTTTGATTTAATGGTTTTTAATAATTTTGAAAATATTTTAAATAAAAATTTTAGGAGGGGATCCTTAAGCGAAATGACATTTTCACTCAGATATTAGAATACCAGATGGGACTAGTATAGGGCTGCACCCTATACATGAGCTAATAGCTCCAGCTAACTGTTGTCCAAAATTCCAGTGTGTAGGGCTTTGTCACAAGTAGACTAAAATTATCATTACACGCTGAAAGGAATATATATTTGTACACAGATGGATTATTGGTGAGCCCAAAAATCCATTAGGATTAGGAAGACCTAGGAGATGATTAAATTAGGGATAGGCCATCCAAAGGAGAAGTATTTAACATATAGTTAAGGACAGACCATTCAGAAGTGAAGTATTTAATAGATAGTTAAGGATAAATAATCCGGAAGAAGAACAGCCAATAATGTTAGATTAATTTTGATTATATTGTCTGGTAGGCCCGAGTCAGCCAAAGGTTAAAAGTTATCCAAACAAAACTTATGTGTTTGAAAACATAGTTCATTATTACTTGATGTTTACGTATGTTTACATAATGATGCTTTACAACGTTAACCAGTTTTGATTGCAGGAAAAGTTTTTGCAAAGATATGTTTTAAAAGGATGTTCGTGAGGGGAAACTCATTCCGCTAAGTGGCATGGTCTCACTTAACGTATATATTCCGGGATGTATAGTGTTATTCAACCAAGCTTTATGTCTGACTCGAAGTTTATGTTTTCCCCTTAAACCCTCGGGTGCTCAAAATTAATTTGAGTAGGCTAAGGGGTTAAGTTTTTTTTTCAGGTTTCAGTAGGATGACGAATAAGACTACTGAAGGCTTGCAGGAGACAAACGGATAGCCATTTAGGAGTTGCAATTCTTGATTTATGTTTTGATGTATTTTTGTAGTGTTTTGTATTAAGTCTATTATGACTCTATGACTCTGATCATCCAAGGGGGTATCTTCATATACCGCTCTTTGGCGTATTTGTAACAAGTATATTTATCTGTGCTTGTGAACGTATTGGGATTATGTAAGTTGAATATGAAACATCTATTTTAAATGTAATGAAGTAAAAGTTGTTTGGAATTTGTGTTTTATTTCATATTCAAGTTCTTATGATATTATAGATACCATTAACATAGTTGTATTTAGTCTCCGGAAGCTAATACTATAGATGACTGCAACATTTGTAGCACTTAGTTTTGGGCCTCAATATAGGGGATGTGACAGACGTCCAGAACGTCTAGAAAACATTGCTATTAAACTCAATAAAAATCATGATTAGATAAAGTAATCTGCACTCCTCCAATGCATAATGAGTGCTAGTATGGTGTGGAGAAGTGCTACACAATACAGTAATAAGTTGTATGGAATCAAAAATGCAAAATACGATGAGACTACGATGTTCGACCGGAGAGACCGTCATTCCTAACCGTCTTAACCGTTTCTCTGTGTCATTAAGGAACGATGCAGTTTGAGTTTCACGATCCATTATCAGTAAGTGAAAGTACGATTTTTATATTTAAGTCACTGATGAGCTCCAAGAGAACAGTCGAAGATATTGGTTCATGTCGAGTTCAAATGTCATATATTACCGATTACGCAGTTCAAGTCCTATACAAGTTATATAAGTTCACTTGAATGTGCAAGGCCGAAGTTCATCTTTGGGTTCAAGTCTATTTAATTAGGTTCAACTTCTAAGGTTCATGTGCAGACAATCGATCATTCATTTTATCATCACCAATCATTCCTCAAGCTACACTACTAGTCATTCAACTTAACACTCCTAAACCGATCGTTCTAGCTTGACCACAACCGATCGTTCCTACACCTAGTCCTATCGATCATTCCTGATCGATTCATTCCCATCGATCATTCTCCTTAGCCTTCTAAACTGATCATTGTCTCTACTCCATCCATACGATCATTCTGCTAATTGATCCCTTCACTTCAGAATTCACTAAGTCCAAAAGCACAATCGCTACTCTAAATCCTCCAAATCCAAAGCACCATCAATCATTCAAAGGCGATCATTAAACACCCAAACGATAGTATCACTCTATAATGATTGGTACAACTTCAACATCACCTACTCCAAAGTCATCTAAGTCCAAAGCTCTACCAATCGTTTAAGGACGATCGTCATGCGTCGATCTGCATCATTTCCCACACTCCGTTACTCCATCTTCCCTAATTCATATCCGCTCCAACTTGACTAAGATCGAACGGAACCATCAACTAAACTAACTAACACAAGATTTAAGGCACATAAAGTCTTTTCCTTGAATTATAAAGCGATTTCAAGTCATTCTACCTAAGTGTGAGATTTGAGGGGAAATGGTGGACTCAAATTCGATTCGAAGCGAGATCTGATGCAACAACAATGGATAAGAGAAGAAGACAATCGACTAGAGATACAATAGAGATAAGATGTTTCTTAGTTAGAGAATTCCAATCATCGTTAGAAGCGATGGAAGGAAAGAGGGAGATGATTCGTTCGTTTTCTCTTCTGGTTGAAAGTTTGAATGATAGGAAAGTGATAAGTGGAGATGTCAGTTTCTACGTAAAATGCTTTTATATGGGGCTGATCCTTCATAGCCCAAAATTACACCAATCATTCTAAAATGATCCAAAATTCTACAAGCCTAGAAATGATCGGTCAAGGTTATAAAAAATGGTTAAGGATGAAATTTTTATAGGAAGAATATATACCGACCACTCAACCCATGAGACATACCCATTGTTCAAACTAAAATTCCTACCGATCATTCCACAACCAAGAACGATTCAAAAACTCCTTTATGTGAACTAATGATCAGTGGTGATCATAAATATATATATTTACATAGAAGATGACAACGATCGTACAAGGATGATTGTAAATAGATGGGTATGAAAATCCATTCAGAAATAACGATCATCCTTGGTTATTAGCTTTTTTAAAAGACGATCGTATAGAGGCAATCCGACTTTCCATTTAATGAATAACAATCGGATGTGGATGTTCACACAAGACAAGGAATAACTTTGAAACTTAGCAACGACCCATAGGCATGTAATCGTGATCGGGGGACAGGTATGGACACATTTACGAACCAATATACATTCGAAAGTTCAATTTTTTGAAATCAACAGAAATTGAGTTCGCACCTAAAATCAACAAAAGGAAGATCAAAACCAAATTATTGTGGCCTAATTATCACCAGAAAAACAACAAGATGATCATAGATAAGCCATGATCTAGTATTTATACTATTTGAAATTGACTAATAGTCATAATGAATGAAAGGAGACACGACCCTTAATAAGAAAGCGACTCAACAAAAGGAGAATGACCATTCAACGAACTAAATGGAATCGTTTTTTTTTATGATTGAAGTTTGTGAATTTTCAAAGCATGTTATGTTTGAACAAGACACACTTTAGGGGCCAAATGTTGTCCCGTCTTTTGGCAAGGTCCTAATAGAATCAACCTGGCTAGAAACAGATGATTACCAGACTTGAGAATCAGTTGTATACGATACTACGGACGATGGTCAAGCAGATCCGAACCGAGACCCAATCGAGGTGCAATTAGTATGGAGTGATAGGCATAGCCCCATGAAGCTATATTCCAAATTTCATATCGATTGGGGTTCATATGCTCGAGTTATGGACAAAGCAAGGATTTATACGGATCCATCGAGAACGATACATAAAACAGCTCAAACCAGCGAAGATCATTAGATACCTCAAAATCCACAAGACCAATTCACTTGAAACATTTAGGGCATCAATATATTAAAGGGTGAAGCCCATAAAAATGATCGTAGGTCAAAACTCTGAGGTTCAAGAAATGCTGGTCATTTTATGTTGAATGTTTTATGCCAATCCTTCCTAACCATCTGTGTAACTCAGCAAACGACCCAAATGCGACAAAGATTGATCCATATCTCGCAATCTATAAATCAGAATGACTTCATATTTTAAAAGCAAGGCAAAGAGGCAGATGGGACCCCCACAAACGATCACATGGCAATTAGAGGCAAAAATAATGATCGGTATAATTTATAACAATCATTCCAAACAATAAGTTATGTTAACCGATCGTTATGGTGGACCTAACCTGGAGAGCCTTCTACCGAAATTTTAGCGAAATATCACATCATCTCACCTTATAAATACAAACCTTTTAGTTCATTTTGAGGACCTTTAGCTGCTTATTACTCTAGACTCTATTGTAATCAAGTGCTACCTTTGTTCTACTGTTGTAATCAGATTCACAAAAGAGTAATAAAAGATAATCTTCAAAACGGACGTAGGCATACAACATTGAACCGCTATAAACCTGTATGTCTTCGATTACTTCTTATTCTTTATTTCGTACTTTTTCTTTTACTCAGTTTAATTTTTCTTTTCTTCATTTACTTCTCTATAAAAATTATTCTTGGGTGTTTGTAACCATTTTTGGGACAAACACTATTTTTCATATATAAGTATTATAAGTTAATATACATACATACATAAATACATTTATACATCTATAAGTTTTGTTTGAATAATTTTATATAAGTATATTTATGTTACCCTGCCTTTTGGTCAAGGCCGGGATATCGACAAATTGGCTAAAAAGGATGGATATCGGGATTGGAGATCGATTGGAAACAAGGCTGTGATCGATATCATCAAAATTATACTATGCTACAATCAAGGTAGAAATGATCAAGAATGATAAAAAGGCACAGTGAGGCTACCTTTCAAATTTTAGGTCAATCGGAGGTCATGCGCTCAAGTATGGATGGATCAATATTGGTAAGAAATGGTTTTGTATCGATACTTTTGTATCGATCATTATGGCATTTAGTTTTGATAGATCGACATTTCTATCGATACATCTCGGATCGATACGATTCGTACTGATTAGGAAGCTCCAGGATGGGTATAGGTAGATGGATGTGGACTTCGTATCGACACGTGCGTATCGATTGGATGGATACTGCGAAGCATGTTGGTACACTTTGTATCGATAACGGCTGGGATCGATACTAGGAATAAAGCAACTGATGGATACAGATCTAATGGATACGAACGCATATGCTTCCATAACGCTTAGGGCCGATATGAAGGAAGGATGCTGGATGGATACGAAAAGCACTCATGAACCATTTCATATCGATCGTGTTCGCATCAATCGATACGAAGGAATCGGCTAAGGGAAGAAGCGCATAGCATGGATCGAAGTGCAAAACTACGGTCGATACGTAATTGATGGATGCGTGATTGATGGATGCATGATTGATGGATACAAGTCTCTTGATGGATACGAAATCACCAGCCTACTTTGGAAAAGGCAATCCTGGAATGGTCATAACTCGCAAAATACAAATTTAAATGCCATGAAATTTTCACAGAAGCTTGTGTATCAACTCAGGAACCACCATAATCGATCTCAGCTCAATTGAAGCAATCAAGGATTGATGCTAAACCACCCCAAAACGATCATGTGGGCCTACCTATGCGTGAGAAAGGGTATTCCAAGATTCAAGGCAGACATTTCCAGCTCCACACCTAAAAGGTATCTTCTTCTTCTTTTCATTTGGCTAATCTCTGCCATTTTTTTTATTGATATTCAAAGGATTGTAACCGTAATCACAATATAAAAGGAATAAAAGGATCAATTCAAAGTGGACGTAGGCCGGAGATAGCCAAACCACTATAAATATTGCGTTCTTTACTTTCTTGCTCATTTTACATTTGTTATTTCTTCATTTTTACTCTCTACATCATCTAGATCTAAGATCCATGATTGGAAACTAAGGATTTGTGTGTAAACACTGATGCTTTCGCTACATTCGTGGTTTGTGACCAATTTTGGCACAAACACTTTGGTGCTTTCACTAAGTAGGCTAGCACCCGCTATATCAGATTTGGAGTTCAGATTTGGAAAGCTAAAGGATCAGATCCAGGAGGAACCATGGTTAAGCAATCACTTAAGAGGACATTACCAAAAAGGAGCCATCAAAAGGGAAGTCAATTGACTTCCTCTAGATCTTGAGCAGATCTGGCATCCATCTACATCACGAGGGATGAGATGCAGACTATGATGGATTCCATGTAGGAGCGGTTGCTGAAAATGCAGGAGGAGATGATGCAAAATATTATTAGAGGGTTTGAACAGGCTAGAACAGCAGGAGCTACAGGAGGCCAGATCCATGGAGTTGGACCAGAAGGACTCAATAGGCCATCAGATGGAGCAGTTCAGAAGGGTGGCCCCCAATCAACACACAGCTATCAATCTGGACAGATCTAGACTCAGGGGCACACCCTCGTGTAATGCTGGACCAATTCATGGAAGAATGTCAAGTGACGCTGCACAGCCCAGCGCCATCAAGAATGCAGGAGTGTGTGATGAGGAGTACGTATCTGAATTCCCTTGAGGACATGGGAGTAGTTAAAAAATGAAGATGGAGGGGCAACCCTTGGTAGACAACACTGAATTGGCTAAAATTATCAGGAGAACTATGCACGAAGGTCTGACAAACAAAGATCTAGAAGGAGCAAATAGGATTCCATTCGCCCATAACATTAGGATGGCTAGGAATCCACCGAATTCAAGTTGCCTACTCTAGAAGTATACAATGGTAGGAAGGATCCTACCAATCATTTGATGACGTATACAAGACATATGGAAGTACTGAGGGCATCAGATGAGGTTATGGCCCAATGTTTCCCACTGTACTTGATGGATATAGCTGCGATGTGGTTCAGGAAGTTGGAAAATGGATCTATTAGGATATGGATAGAACTGGTGTATAGGTTCTTGAAACGGTTTCATGTTCATATCAAAAGGCCAAAAAATGTGATGACACCGATGTTAGTAAAACAAAGGTTAGGAAAGTCACTAAGGACTTTCTTAACCCGGTTTAATGCGGCGGTTGTTTGGTGGATTGGCCAGATCCATCAATGGTTCTAATGGCGGTAGTGTCAAGAGTCAGGGACAACACAAATTTCAAAATATCATTGGTATGGGATCCACCAATGGATCTTGGGGAATTCTTTCATAAGGTCGAAAGATTTCTTCGACGGGAGGATGCAAGCTTGGATATAAAACCAAAGGAAGTAAACGTGGTTAAAGATGGAGAACCATCTGGTATAAGCTCGGGTAAGGATAAGGATAAAGGGAAGAGGAAGTCAGATGACGATTCTGGCAGAGCAAGGAAGCATTAGGGAGAACCAAAATTCTCCATTTCCACGGGACTGAATTAGACATTGGAATGGATATATATAGAAATTCAAGATCGCCTTTCTTATCGAGGGCCAACAAGGAGGGAACCCTCGGAACATGAGAGGGCATTGGGAAGGCATTGTCTCTTTCATGACTTGGACGGGCATGATACTAACAACTGCATGCATCTAAAGGATATAATCGGAAGCATGTAAGGAGTGGCCAGTTACAGCAATATGTCGAAACTCAGAATGCGGTGGTGGAATAGGAGCAGCCACCGTCTACCTCTAACAATGATGGCGCGAGGCCTAGGAATGATGGTCAGTTGGTCATCAACTGATCAGGCTAGTATGGAATAAGTAGCAAAGTCTGGGCAGTCGGCTAAGTCACTTACTCATGTTTGAGGACAGAGATAGCCCCTAGTCATGCTCTGAGATGATGATAAACCGTGATGCTCTAGTTTGTGAAATCTAGTTTTTTCTTCTGGTTTGGATATTTTCTTTTTCTGGTTTGGTTTTGGAGTTTGGTTTGGACTCTTGGCTTTGTTGATTTTCTTGTTTGGATGCTTGTTTTTTGGTTTGGATCTTGATCTGGATTTTTGATATAGATTTCTAGTTTTTTGATTTGATCTGGATTTTGGATTGGAATCTGATTTGATTTTTATCTGGTTCTTGGTAAAAAGATCTTCAGGTACGGATTATGCCTAGCAAGGGGAAACTGCTTCGTCCGATAGTGGTGAATCGACTTATTCAGGTCGTCAAGTATAGACTATGCTCGGCGAGGGTTCAGAGAGACCAGGATTCGGCTTAGGACTTAAGCCACGGCATTACTCGGCATTCAGGGACACCTAACTAGGAACACGGTCGATCTAGGACTTATGCCAAGGCATTGCTTAATGTAGGTCGTCGAGTGTGGATTACACTTGGCAAGGACCTGAAGAGATCATGGATTTGGTTATTGGTTGTTGGATATGGAAGGATTAGAATGTTTGGATGGATAGGGAATTAGCTAAGGATTTGATTACTGGATTCAGAATTGGATATCGACTCGAAGCAATCTTGGATTTGGATAAGGATATGGTTAAGGCTTTTGGATAGAATGGCTTGGTAATGGATTAGATTATGGATCAGATGATATGGCTATGGATGAAATATGGACTTTGGATGTCGGATTAAAGCTATTCAAAGCATGCCTTCCTGTTACAAGGCATGTTTTGGGGGGCAAATGTTACCCCACCTTTTGCTCAAGGCCGGGATATCGATAAATTGGATAAAAAGGATGGATATCAGGATTGGAGATCAATTGGAAATAAGGCTGTGATCGATACCGTTAAAATTGGACTAAGTTCCAATTAAGGTGGGATCAATCTGGAATGATAAACAATGCACGGTGAGGCTACCTTTCAAATTCCAGGTCAATCGAAGTTCATACGTTTGAGTTATGGATGGATCAATATTGGTGGAAAATGGTTTCGTATCGATACTTTCGTATCGATCATTGTGGCATTTAGTTTGGATCAATTGACATTTATATCGACACATCTTGGATCGATATGATTCGTATCGATTAGGCAGCTCCAGGATGGGCATAGGTAGATGGATGTGGACTTCGTATCGACACATGCGTATCAATTGGATGGATACGGCGAAGCATGTTGGTACGCTTTGTATCGATAAGGCTGGGATTGATACTAGGAATAAAGCAACTGATGGATATGGATCTGATGGATATGAAAGCATATGCTTCCAGAATGCTTAGGACCAATACGAAGGAAGGATGCTGGATGGATACGAAAAGCACTCAAGAGCCATTTCGTATCGATCGCGTTCGAATCGATCAATGCGAAGGAACCAGTCAAGGGAAGGAGCACATTGCATGGATCGAAGCGCAACACTTAGGTTGATACATAATTAATGGATCCATGATTGATCGATACGAAGCTCTTGATGGATATGAAATCACCAGCCTACTTTGGCAAAGGCAATCTTGGATCGATTATAACTCGCAAATACATATCCAAATTCCATGAAATTTTCACAGAAGCTTGCATATCAACTCAAGAAACTCCGTAATCGATCTCATCTCAATTGTAGCAATGTCTGATTGATAGGAAATCGATATGGATCGATCAAGGATCAATCCTAAACCACCCCAGATTGATCATGTGAGCCCACCTATGCATGAGAAAGGGTATTCCAAAATTCAAGGTGGATATTTCCAGCTCCACACCTATAAATATCACCTCCATGTCAACTAAAAAGGGATCTTCTTCTTCTTCTTCTCTTTTGTCTAAACTCTGCCATTTTGGTTATTGATATTCAAAGGATTGTAACTGTAATCATAGTACAAAAGGAATAAAAGGATCAATTCAAAGTGGATGTAGGCCGGAAATAGCCGAACCACTATAAATCTTATGGTCTTTACTTTTTTGCTCATTTACATTTGTTATTTCTCTATTTTTACTCTCTACATCATCTAGATCTAAGATCTGTGACTGGAAACTAAGAATTTGTGTGTAAACACTGGTGCTTTCATTACATTTGGGGTTTGTGACCAATTTTGGCGCAATCAGTTAATATGTATGTATATATACTTTTACATATTATCTTATGAATAAAATATTAATATTACACACATATAATTATAATAGATTTATTTAAATATAATAAATTATCTATAAACATTAAATTAATATTTTTAAATCGTGATTAATACATATATAAATATATTAGAAAAACTTTTTTATTAAATATATACACATACAAATATATGTATAATATATATAATTAATAAAATACTTAATAATATTTTAATTTAATATAAAAGTCGAAGTCTTGTGCATAACTCAAAAAATAATTTTAAAATAATTTAAAATACATTTTAATTAAACATCCATTTGCAAATTAATAAAATATCAATTTAAAATTAGTTTTGAAACTTTATTTCAAATTTTACATTTCTAAAAAATCCTAAATGATCTTTTATGCTTTGAAAAAAATTTCCATGATTTTTTTGGTTTAAAATAGTTTTAAAATGATTTTCATTTTTCCACTAAGTTTGATAATTAATTTAAAAATAAAAAATGTTTTTTTTGCTGAGAGCTTCTTTACTGTTGATGTTATTTTATAAAATATAAATTATAATTGTCAGAATATATTTGTATTAATATGATCTGTTTATGTAATAAATTAATTCAAATAATGTTAAATATTAATAAAAATATTTCCCACTGTCGAAAATTATCATAGCTTTAATTCTTTACACATAAAATTATATGGCAATTTTCGATTAAATTATGATGTTGTAATTAATTATAAATTATATATATATGTAATTAAATGATACATATTAATTAATAAAATATAAAAAAATATTTTCTATTCAAAGTCATACCGACCTGATGTATATTAGATAAAAATATTAAAGAAAATTAATATATATTTACATGCATATAACCAAACAACTTTTTGACAACATTACTTGCATATCAGAATTGTCACCTGACTCACAATATATGTGATATATACATATATAACTAAGCATTATAATTGGGAATTAATAACTTATTTTGATTAGAAACATACCTTAATTTCAATGCCTTAAATTACAATGAGATAAAGGGACTAGTATTGATTTTTGGCCAGTAAGGAATAGAGGGAGAGGTAGCATAAAGATCCTAATCAGATTAGGTTAGAGATGCTTATATAGTGAATAGAAAGGAGAAAAGTGTGGATCTCATACTAATTCTCCTTTAATCTAAACCATCCAAAATCAATCCCTTTCTAACCTAATTTTAGCCGCCTTTTACACATAGTTGTTGTTTAAAATAACAAACCCTATGATGGGCCTTAACCCTATTTTAGCCCAAATGAGATATTATGTGATTAAAACCAATTTAATCGCTTATGGATATCGTATATCGATTGCTATATTGTAACTATTGTAAATAATTTAATAATATTTTTTATTAAATCATAATCAAATTTTTATAATTAATATTTCATAAATATTAATTAATTAAATTAAATTATAACAATTATAAATTTATTAAATCATTTGGTCAAAGGAGAATTCATCGTTTTGGTTATGTGACTCGTCAAGTGTAAATTTGGTCAGCAATTAATATCGAACTATTCGAATATTAACATTCACGTGTTGCTTTGCAGGTGTTGTGACATTTTGGCCAAATTTACATCTTACTTGATTTCAGTAAAATCCAATTTTACTTCATTAAGTATACCAGGTTGTAACTTTTATTTACACCAATTCTCTTTGTCAAAACTATATCACTTTAAATTTATGGAATTTGGTAATGGTCAAGATTCCAATATCGTACATATTCAACTCTATAGTCCAAATACAAAGTCCTTGTTTAATAATAACAATTATTATTAACCGAACCACTCAAACCAAATATTTTAACCTTGAGTTGACTTGAGTTGACTGTGATATTAACCCTGTATAACTGAGGAGATGAATCCTCTCTTCAATAGTGCTTCACTTCCAATACTTTCGCTTAACCCAACTATAGGCACTCGATGGATGTCATGTCATGATTTGACTATAATCAAAGCAGAGCTTTTATATTAAAGATCCATAATATTCTTAAATCAAGAGAACTACGTAAATCAGTCACCTCGATATTTTCTTTATGACCTTAGTTATATTAACCAAAAGAAAACTATCAAGTGAGTCATTCTATAGTTATCTAATAACTATTTGTACATAACTCCTAGGTTCCCCTAGCAATCATGAGTAATACACTCCCCAACATTTGGAGATCATTACGTACACTAGTCTCAATAGATACATCGTTATCCAGCATGCTGCATTTTGACTAGGAACATTTAAAAATGATGTGTTTTACAATATTGTGATACAATTCTCATAATTACAACTATTTGTAATTACCATAACAAACATGTCATTCATGGATTTTATTTTAAATGTATTTTAATTAAGATTTTAATTATTTATAATACATTATAAAAAATATATATATCAAAAATAAAAACACATTTATTATGAACGAGAATTAATTAATGAGTTAAATAATTTATAATAAATTACGGAATTGCCCCTAGGGCATACCCCTAACCCTATAAATCTCCCACTTGCACTTGGGGCCAATTATGGAATGTCAATCTGATTCCTTCAATTAGCTTCTCGAGAACTGACCGATTTAGACCCTTAGTGAACGAACCTGCTATGTTGTCTTTGATATCCACCCTTTGTATCACAACCTCTTTCTTCTCAACG
Source organism: Allium cepa (assembly GCA_030765085.1). NCBI lineage: Eukaryota > Viridiplantae > Streptophyta > Magnoliopsida > Asparagales > Amaryllidaceae > Allium > Allium cepa. The sequence goes on along the minus strand of CM060938.1, from coordinate 372,605,092 downwards.
AATTCGCTAATCAGATGGAACTTTCAAAGAATGTGTCGTCACTTATGTACTTTAGGCTCCATTGCGATCTACATCGTCGCATTATTATCATAGAATAATATCATAGGATTCTTGGTATCAAGAATACTCTGAGCTTACTCAAAAATTTATGCATCCCACTGCCTCTTTTGCTGCTTCATTAAGGGCGATGTACTCGACCTCCATCGTGGAATCAACAACTTGTTGACCCAAAAAATGGACAACCATCCTGGTTTGAATTTGAAAGCATCAGCTCTATTCTTACAGAGCAATATCACAGATAACAGATATAGAAAAAGAACAGTGGAAGAAAGAAGACAGAGAATTTTTATAGTGGTTCGGTTGTTAGTGAGCCAACGTCCACTTTATAATTTTGTTAAAGACTGATTGTTGTTATAAGAGATGTTTGATTACAAAACTTTGATTATGTTTTGTTATATTAAATATCTAGAGTTGAAATCCACTAGAGAATCATAATGAATTCCTTTTGAGATTGTTGTGAGGGAGGTAGAGTGTGAAGAATAATTCCAGTGGAGCTTCCGCAACCAGTCCGGATAAGATCCTATTTGTGTTGCAGGTAAGACGGTATTTATATGGATCAGACGGCTTCTTGGCTAGGCCACCACATCATTTTCTCATAGGTAGGTAGCGAACGACCCAAGGATGGTTTAGCTTGCAAACCGAGGCAAGAATAGGGGTCGATAGTCACCCATGTTCTATGGGTCATTGGCGACCCATAGACTTGGCTCGTTTGCGAGCCAATGTCTTAGCCTCTTGCCTCTGCATCCTTAGCTAGCTTGTTTGAAGATTCGAGGAGAGACATGGGTCGCTAAAGATCTAAGCATTTAGGATTTTTCTTGAGAGAATTTGAGATGTTTTCATAGTCTTTTATCATAGTTGTTTCGTTTTGATGGAGATTCACTAGCTGTTTGTGCTCAGTTGCTGATAGGACTAAAAAAATGCTGATCTCTCGATTTGATTGATCCCATTCATTGCCTTAGTCATACAGCTCTTTCGATTAAGTTCTGAACCATCCTATTTACACGGGGTTGTTTTGTTTCCTATTTTTTCCTGCTGAGTTAAAAACCCAGATAACATTTGCCCCCCAGAGTACGTCTTCATTGGAAACAAAGCGGGCTCTGGAAGTTATCGCTCTCAATACCCATCTGTCGATTTCCAAGAGATTGCGTTAGAGCTTTACGAATACATTAACCCAATGTTGTTGGTCTTTTTTCTTTGGTTCTGACTGCCATTACTTGTCATAACGGATCAAATTTCTTCTTGTACTTTCCCGGTGTGCCTAGGAATGATGAACAGGTGTAGAATATCGAGTTCAATATAAATAGGTGTAGCCTTCACTTTTTTTGTGGGTCGCTAGCGATCTATATTGATGGGTCGCTAGCGACCTAACTTCTTAAGGAAATTTAAAATTTTTCAAGTTTGGGTCGGGTCGCTAGTGGTCCATAATGGGTCGCATGCGAAAGAGCAAAATTTATTTGCTCCTTTGTTCACCTATATACGCGACTTGAACTGACCTAACTCCTCGCTCGAACCAACCCAATGAACTTCCTCGCGCGACCTGTTCTTCGAGCGATCTGATTCCAAGCAATCCCTCATGCACCTTAATCCATCATTCTCTGGTGCTTTCTTCTATTATGAACCCTAGTTTGAAATTCCAACTCGCCATTACCTTGAATGATCGCCGATCCAATGAACTCGCCACCAATCTTATTTTGTTGCTGACCTGTCATCAGCTCACCACCAATCCATTTCGTAGCTCGCAAAGTTTGATGTTTGATTCTTTATATGCCTTTGAATTTAGTTAGAGGTGGGCTATAATTTGTTTGATCTTAATTAGTGTTTGTGTAATGATTTGACTAGAAGTTTCCGTTTGCAATGTTGATTGTGAGAAGTTCGAGTTGATTGCGATTTAATGGAGAAAGATAGTAAATCAAGTCTTGAGTTTTTTCTCAAAACAACATTCGAGCTTCAACCCAGTGCTTGACACATTTCGCTATCTTTGTCCATTATACCAGAATTAACTTGTCTCCAGTTTCGCAACTGTTTCTGTATGCCACATCACCAGTTGATCACGACTCTTTTGCAGAATTCAGACTTCTCTTGCTTTCTTGTTGCACACTCGGCGTTCCTATAGTGAAAAGAGTTTTTCGTGTCACTTGGGAAACGGATCCGTTATCGATCATGGATCGATAAGGGGTAAATGTATAGGAAGTAGAAATAAAAGTAGAAAATGAAGTGACACAGAAAGTTCTTTTCTTTCTCCACTATGAGCGAACTACCTACATGGAATAGGGCGTCTGCGGTGTAACGAGCACTGAGTTTATCCCATATAGATAGCATACTCCACATTGCCCCGGTCTGCACTTGAAATCGGACATGGCGATTACAAGTTAATATTTCTTCGAAATTCAAGTGTGGCAGGAAAAGCTATTAGTTTAGGATAGATTTACCTGACAGTTTTCGAAGGCGAGTTCTATTATTTAGAATGAAGAAATCATCCATGCACCGTAAGTCAATCAGGGGAAGCCCGACGCTCTCAAAAGCCGAGTCATCGTCTACTTCGCAAGCTCAATACGGCCAGTTAGTCCCGCTTCGGCCAATCGTGGATCATACGCCTCCCAACTTTAGAGTTTTGCTTAATCCACCAGAGAGAGGTTCATCAGTTGTCTCCGCCAAAGTTCTTCAGAACTTCTATCCACAACACGGAATTCCCAAAGAGGATATCTGTTTGCCAGAGAAGCACAAATTCGCTCATATGCATCCCCGAGGTACACCGTTTACCGCCAATACATGTGTTTGAACGGAGCTGTGCCTCCCTTCAACGAATTTCTACGTGATACTCTCTCGAGCTTGGGTATTGCACCATTTCAACTCCATCCTAATAGCTATGTCATCCTGACTTGCTTGCATGTACTTTTCACACGGGCGTTCAATGATGCTCCAAGTTTTGACGAGCTGCGTTACTTTTTGGCATTTAAGAGGAGAGATGATTGTCCCTCTTTGATTACAATTAAGGCCCAGAGAAATCGAAAAATCATCAAGTGCTTGCAAAGAAACTTATCACAATTCAAGACGCAATATTTCTTTGTCAGATGCCTGGAGGGGTTCAATCGTTAGTGGACGATAGTGGGTAAGTTTCCCTTTATTCACCAAGCTCTTAATGGGCTTTCACGGAGTTCCTAACCAAACGTATGTCCCTTGCAGTTATTCCAAGGCCGAACAGAGACACTACTCTTAATGAAGTTTGTCAGACTTTAAAGGCTATCGATGCCAAGGAAAGGAGTGTTAAAGTATTACTGGCCGATGAAAGCTTGCGTAGATATGGACTACTGGCTCCGGGTAGATCAGCCATTCAAGTTGAAAATACCTCTCCTGCTCGATCCAAGGTTCATACGAGATCTATTCCCTCCTCCCACGGTTCCAAGTAGGCACCTCTTAAGAGAGAGGAAGCCCATCTGGAGGATCCAACAACGAAGCCCGTAAGGGGGAAGAGGCGCTAGCGACTAGATTAAGCAGTTTAGTTAGAATGCCCCCAATTCCGAAGGAAGTAGAAGAAGAGGTCTCGCATAAAGAAGGGAAGGTCGTGCTGGACTCGGTACTGGAAGAAGAAGAGTTTGAGAGTAGCAGCAATGAGTCCACTCTAGTGACTACTTCTTGTCAGAGTCTGATGGTGGGGACTCAAAGTCTTGTGATGAAACTTCGAGTATGAGCCCCATTCTTCCGAACTTGCCTCTCCCTAATATAAGTGATAAAGGCGAAGCTCTAGAGTCTATAAGGCATCGAGACTCTCCGAGTAGGGATGTCGAAGTGGAATTCAGGGATTTCAGCGGTGTCTAAGTTGACTTTGATGTGCTCTTGAAAGAAGACTTTAAATTTGACATAACGCCTCCCAACTTGGGTGATATCATGCTAGCAGATAGCCTGGTTCCACCCATAATAAGCGAAGTTAGTCTGATCCCGCCTACGACGGCCGTTCGTTTCGGTTCGTGATGATGTTTTAGGCCCATATTTGGAATAGTATGCATGTCACGCTAAGATTACACTCATTTTCATTCATTTCTCTATATTTATAATGTTTATCCTATGTGTTTTGAAACCTTGTATATACGTTTCATGCTAGATATGACAAGAGGACGAGGTTTCTATAACGAATTTGAAGGGTTTATTGACTCTCAGCGGTGCTCCAAGTGCACCTCTAGCCGTCATTAGTCATGTGAAATGGAGGAGGAATATAGGAGGAGGAGAGAACTCGAAACTGAAACCCTCCATCAGGTAGAAAGTGACCGAAGTCAATCGTATAAAGGAAGGTATAAGAAGAGGTGATCTCTTGTTGAGAGGGATAAACCGTCGAAAAAGTCAAAGTTTGAACACCGTCCCCATTCTTCAGAGCTCACTCCAAAACACTTTTCTATGGGTCAAGAAATCCCTATTACTTCTGCCCTGCTTCTTCCTTCAACTTACGTTTCGTCGTCTTCCATAGTTACTGCTGCCCCGGGTGCTTCTCGCCCACAACGGACACCTGCCTATTCCCTTCCTGCGGGCCCCCCTAAACATAAGGCAGCGCTTCCTGGCTGGATTTTAAAGGGGGTTAAGTTTGACATGGACCTACACCCTGTTCACAAAGGTTCCTTCATGCAGCATCTCCAAGCTATTCAGAGCGACCTAGAACAGGCCGAAGGATGGGAGAAGATTTGTAAATAGTTGGCGGATAAGAACAGAAATAACTATCAGGTGATCCTCTCCTTCAAATCAGAGAAGGAGGATTTTGAGAAGGCATTGGCCAGCCATGATATTAAATTAAATAGATGGAGGAAGAGAAGGAGGCATCCCTTTGTGAAAGTAGGAGGAAAGATGATATGATGAAGAAATTGAAGGATGTGCATCCAAAAGTTGAGATAGTCTGGAGGGACGAGATTAAGAAGACTCATGCGGAGGAGGCCAAGCTAAAAGAAGATGTTGCTACTTGTAATGCCATCATTGAAGCTCGGAGGAAAACTATCGCTGACCATGATCTGATTATTGAGGGGCATAACAAAACTATTTCCGACCAAGCCAAGAACATCGCCAAGCTACAGGCTCAGGTCGCACAGCTTAGTGCTGATAAGGCTGTCGTTGAAGTTAAGAAGGCCGCTGTGAAAGCAGATTACTAAGAGTTCCAAAATGCTTTAGATAGGAAAATGGAGAATCTAGATGCGACTATTCTGAATTTGTATGTTAACTCTTTATTGCATCAAGGAAGTCTCAGCTATCTTGGCCCGAAATTTCCACGCACACTCGCCTTAGTTTAGGAGGAGATCTTATCTCATTTTGCTGACGGCGGCGACATCTATTCCGATCGAGAGTTGCGGGATGCCTATCTTAATGACGAATCCAAGAAGGCATTAATTGAGGTCCATAAACTTCTCCGAGTTGAAAGAGAGAAGAAGGCCACCGACGCTGCCTTAACAACTACTGCCGACGTGCTTACCAAGCCTTCCATTTTCGGTGCGGATAAATTTTCGAAGCAGCCCCATGACCAGCCAACGAGTTCAGGACTTGGAATTACTCCTCAGGCGGTGGAACCACCAAAAGAGGGCGAAGGCGGTGAATACGTAATAGACATTTGTCTCCTTCGAATTTGGAAGTTTCCAACTTACGTTACAAGAGGAGTTTAATGCTTTAGTTTTTGATCTTATAGGTCCTCGACTTAGCCCATTGACGTTCCATCTAACTTTGGTGCCCGCACCTACAGCCATTTCCATATCAACTCTGGTTGTTTCTATTCTTGCTCCAACTCCCACCTCGGCGTCTGGTTTGCAGCCTGGGCCAGAGGCTAAAAAGATAGCTGTGCTCCACGGCCTGGATGACCCTTCTGTATCTTTATAAGGAAATATAACAACTGCAGAGGCCAAGGAGCATGAGACTCAGATGGGGCCACTACAGAAGACTCAACACGAGCTGGTTACCGTCAAGAGGGAAAAGATTGAAGCGATCAAAGCTTCCAAAAGCTCCCGCAAATGTCAAAGACAAAAGACGAAAGGAGAGGCTTCTGAGAAGGCTTTGGAGGAAGACGATGGCATTGCAACTGAGCTATTCGTTGGCATTACCGAAAGTGACACCACTCTTGAGAAGAAGCAGAAGCGACCGATTAAGGGAGGAAAGGGGAGCGGCGGCAAGAAATGTTGAGCGGCTTGTGCGAAGGTTAACTTGATTTTGGTCAACAGCTTGTAGGAAGATTGACTTGTTTTGGTTTCTTTTTGAGTCATTATGTTTAAGTGCAGAGTTTGCACTTTGCGGCGTAACTATAGAATGTGTTTTCTTTTTTTTGGCCGGTGTTATGTGGGTATGACCCACACATTTTGACCCTATGTATAGAAAGAAAATACCTTTATTTCGAACAAGATTGGTCAACGAGTTAGACATACGTAACAAATTAAATAATTGCCCCCATACCCCTAACTCTATCAATCTTCCACTCGCACTTGGGGTCAATTATGGAATCTTATTCCAAATTCTCCAATTGGTTTTTTCAAAACCAATTAGGTCGGTCCCTTTGTGAATGGGTATGCTGTTATGTTTTAATTATCTACTCTGTCAATCAACTCTCTCCAATGGTGATAAACTGCTTTATCATATGGAACAATTCGGAATATGTCTCTCGACATTTAGTGAGCTATAAGTTCTGTTACAATTATATCGTGACATTGTTATCGTATAACAATGTTATGAGATTCTCAACATTTGAAATTGGCTCAGTTATAAATTTGTACACTTATAATTTTATATACATTATTTTAATTGCGGCAATATTCAAAGTGATGTATGTTCCCTTTTTTCATTGAATAAGCCATAGTCTTTTATTTGGAACATTTCCAATTTAAAGATTCTTAACTTGAATTTATTATTGACATACTACATTCAATATGATTTGCGTAGTTTGAGTTCAAGCACTCCTTCATAAGGAGTTTTTGTTTCTGTAAATAATTTTCTAGTATTTCATAAATATATGAGAACACTTCAAACAACCATTTAGTGATATCAATTTGTTGATATTTGCTTCATGTATCGAATATTTAAACAAATCATGAGCTCGTAGACAACATAACATGTATGATAATTCCTTTTTTCCAATGCAAAGTAATCAATCTTACATGTTTCATATTAAATATTTTAGTAAGCTGTCCTTGCATATCATTTGAGACATTCCTGATATCTTTTATACTTACTATAAAGACATCAGTTATTAATCCAATGTTGAGTATTAAAACGACTAAGGCTTATTTTAACACAAGTACATCGCTAAAATCAACAACGTGTTGTTTATTTATAGTTTAGAAATATCAATGTACCTTTTAACGTTCTTTCTCATGAACACACACTTCCTCTACACTTCATTGAAAATCAAACTATATGATAGTTCTATCAAAATAATTATTCAATCTTCATGCTTATAAAATGATACTTTTGTATCATTTCTTAGATCATATCCAAAGACTCACAAACTCAATATTGCTTCCACTGACTTTGAGACATTTTTTTTCTAATATGTGTAAACAGCTTACTCTAAATCGTTATTTAGAATTTTCTTGTTTCAATACATATGTACCAAAACACTAGGACTTATCAAGTGATAGTTTTATGAGTAAATCCGAATTGACTTAAACATATTGAACATCAAATCTATTACGCTAATTTCAACAATTGAAATTTACGATATTATTTTTATCAACATTACTCATTTAATTCCAATTGCAGTAGTCTTACTCGTAAAGACACAGTTGTGGTCGACGGATCATATCCCTTCAATTATGACCACCAAAATCTATATTTTGTTAGTGTACTTGGAATTCTTTCAAATTTGTGCATCATACCATATAAAGTCAACACCCTCAATGGTTTAATTAAACAATCTAGGATTATATATTTTCGACATTAATAAGAAACTTATAGTTTCTCTGTGACGACCTGCAAATCCTTACCCTTTGAATTGACAATAAACCACACATGTCCGACCCAAAAAGCACAGACTGACGGAAAGTCATGAGAAAGAAAAGAAGAGAAGAGAAGAAAGAGAGAAGAAGAAAACCAAACAGAATAATACGGACTCTCACATCGCAGCAGAAAACATATAATATCATATCAATGATCTTTACAAAACAGAAACTGTATATACATACATCAATTAGAGTTCAACAATCAATCACTAGTTATCAACCTGGATAGTTATAATAACTTGTCCTTACAATTGCCGATAATTTAAATAACAAAGAGTGGATAATAAACAGATACTTGTATACAACATGAAGATCTCCAGCTCACCTACTGAAGCTCCAAAAGCACCAAATCTAAACCTATAAATATACTCGGTCTGACCCGAGCATTGAAAGGGAAGAACGTTCGGATCAGTTTGGTAAACCAGCGTGAGAAAACACACTCAATTGAATTTATTAAATTACCAAAACTTTTTCTTTCAAAACAAAAGTATCTCGTAAGACATGCCCACACATAAACGCGGACATGTTTTTACCTTACGAGAACCAAAACATTTCATATCAAATCATGTTATATTATAATAGTGTCCATTGCACAAATAATATTAATCATAGCCGAAATGGTTGCCCATATAGCATTTCAGGGCTATTCATTAATCAAATACAAACAAAACCGCAAGTTCGTAGTGGAGTTTGGATTTCTATACAAATGACCAGGTGAAGGGACTACCTTCCGACAGTACATCTCTAGAGGAAAGTACCGTGGACCATCATAAAGGATCCTCTACCAACACAAGACCGGCCTACCTCTATAACTAGGTAGTACCGAATATATCACCCCCCGGTCGTTACCGATCTTTCCGAGGTCCCTTATAGCATACAAACCACAATAATTTACATCCTGAACATCATAGCGGGAAGAAATATATCTAGAAGAGGATGATCATATCCTAATTGGGAATGACCCACTTAGCCTTGTCACATCTAACCCTGTTTCGGTCATTTTCGGTTGAAGAGGCCTGAGGTAATGATTACCTTTCACATATCACACATCATGTCAATTTGAATGTCACATTGCCATTTCTATTGACTACTAATTGCCTTCCATAAAAATACAATCCTTGAGCTCGTATATCTCAAGGAGGGTGTTAAGCTAAAGAGAAATTACCTTCTCTGCCACCACTGATGTACGTTTGTAAAAACTATAGTACGTAATCTTAGAAATGCAATGTCAGACACTCGTCCATACATGTTATCCAGGAACAGGACAAACCGAAGTTACTTTCCTACCACATCCTGTTGGGAAATCCCTAGGATTAGTAGCGAATAGTCCTTGCATTGCATATTTCAGAACGAAGAGACTACTGTTGCTATATGTATATTGGGATTTTAACCCCAAACGATCAACAAGCAGTTCTCCACTATGGAAAATCCTAAATATCAATATCATCACAACCTGCACAATCGAACGCATATACGTTGGTCCAAAGTGATTTTCGGATAAACCAATCTCGGTCTCTTCACACCAAAAATGCAAAAGCATTTCTTAACCTCACATAGAAACTAAGTCTCATAGACTTATCACGTCTATAACTTTCAACTTGCTGTCCTTCGACCAAGAAAGAAGCTTGATAGGTTGGAGTAATCACTCCGCACTACACGAATCAACATTCTTAACACAAACGATAATCAAGCCTACACAGATGGCTACGTACTAAGTGTACGACTAATTAGTTCCCACATCAAGTCGAGGAACTAAAATGGCCAAAATATAAATTTAGAACTAAAGCAGTCACTAGGCCTGATTTATTAAGTTATTCACTAAATAAATCACTTTTCCAAATATTCACTTCAAATTATCTTTAAAAAGATATATTCTCAAAACTATTCCAATATTTCACTATTTGGAAAACATTTCCATATACATATTTTAATAATAAATAATTTACAATTTACTTTAATTTCAAACCATTCAAACTCCATTTTAAAATATCACTTTCCAAAAACATTCATTTTATTTAAAAGATTATTCATTGTCCAAAATCGTGAATATAATTCATTTACCAAATTCATTATCTCTACACATTTAATTAAAAGGATAATTCACTTTCAAAATCGTGAGTAAAATCCCTTTATTAACCAATTCCATTTATATCTCATTTACATCCCAAAATCCAATTATAAGTTTATTTACTTATAATTTTCTTATTTATAAATTCATTCTTTTCAAGTCTTATTATTTATAAAATCCATTATAAATCCATTTCAAAATTTCAATTCCAAATCCATATACAAATTTGATTACAATTCCATTTCCAATATTTATAAGACACTGTTTATAATTCTGTTACTTTTATTTATAAAACATAAATTTTGTAAATCTTATATACAAACCATTTATAATAAATTCAAAATTCAAAATTCTCATTTAACTTATTTTACAAAATAGTTAACTCCATATTTCAAAAATCATATTTTGATTCCATTTAAATAAACTTCTTCTTTTAATAATTTACAAAACATTATTAAAACTTATATAACTTCAAAAACCATATTTAAGTATATTTCACAAAAAATCATAATTTTTATAACATAGAAATTATAACTTTTTATTTATTTAAAATAAATTCATTTCCTTAACAATTCAAAAATTAATAAAACATCTATTTTCAAAATCACTTTGAAATCCTTTTTAATTTGAAATCATCACTTTAATATTTTAAAATTCCAAAATATGGCCCAATGTTACAAAAGCTATAAATAAGGTGATTCACATCAATCATGACATCCAAACATCATATTTCACATGATACCAGCATATATATAAATATCCGTAAATAAAAATCAACACTGGTGAGGAATCCAGTTGGATCCCTCCAACCTGTCACCTGCAACAAATATATATATGAGAATATATGTACAATGTCCGCTTCTAGGCAGACGCACGTACAAAAGGTCATCTGCTCATACACGGAAACGTATAGGGTCTCATCCGCTAAAATATGCGGGAATATATCCAAACCAATCAATATATATATATAATATATCATATATCATCCAAACAAGCATCAATCACATAAATAAATTTTATTCTCACTTATATAAAAATATAGCGGGACAGAAAGAGCGAGTTGTATTCACTTTGATTCCAATAGTCAATATAGCGTTTTATTCCGAATAAAATTAAACAAATGTTTAATTTTACCTAAAATTTTCACTAGCTCCAATCTAGCTCTATCGCGTATTGTTCGCGAATACAAACCCAACGCAACTTGTTTCGTCCAATTTAGACCTCGTATGATAAATATATTCAATTGTAAAGATTACATGAATTAAAATATAAAAAAATTACAAATTCTTTTTTTTATCAACCTTTAACAAACCAAGGCCGTCCAACTCAACATTGCAGATCTAAGCCACTAGTTTTCTTCTTCCTTATCGTATATACAGGTCGAACCCATTACGAACGTTAACAAGTTAATCGCCGCTCCTCCCAATTGATGACCGAAACTCGATCGAGCAACGCTAAATGAAAGCTCGTCCCATGCAGCACCTCCGCCCCCAACGATGATGAACACAGCACCACTATCACCTCGAAATATGTGCTCAAATGCCACAACTTCACGAGCCCCTTTTGACCAAACGCGACCACAATAATCGATCACCACCATATAGATTTGAAGCTCTCGACAACCTCTACAATTTCCAAATCGGTGATTTTAGCCAATTGTTGATGGATCAATCAAAATTTAAGGGTGAAGGTTGGTTGTTTTCGCTATTGAAAAGCTAGAGGCAGCTAGGGTTTAAAGAGAGAGGGTTTGCAAATTGAAAATCCTAGGGTCCTCTTATAGAAAAATTTTGTGCACTATTCATCCGGAAAAATTTCGAACTCCAAACGAAGCGTACCACCTAGCATTTACAATGTTTTACCCCTATTCCGAACATAATGGAATATATATCGGGAGCCAATTCCATCGTATTAGGAAGATAGGTTTTCGAATCGAATTGTTTAAATTAAAATTTACTTAAATAAATTTCTAGGCATTTTAGCTTCTCACGACCAAACTGTAAGTCTGATCGACACAAAATTTAAAATCCTACAATAATATAAAATTACGGATCCAATGAAATTGGTTTCATTGAAATCCGTGACTGTTTCAAAAATGACTATTTTTACACGTTAATTAAATTGATAAATTTTCAATTTCTATAAATTAACTTTTGATTCAATTTTAAAAGTTTACTAACATCATTCTAATTCAAATAGAATTCAAATTTATAAATCATTTTTATTCACTTTAAATTTAAATTTCAATTATTTCCACAATTTCAAATATTAAATCAACAATTTAATTATCCAAATAAATTACTATATTTGAAATATAAGTCATTTAATTTATAAACTTTACTTTTGAATATTTAAAATCAATTAAATATCCCAATTCTGAAAGCCTAAAATTCTGAGTCATTACATTCTGCCATACTTAAAAGAATTTCGTCCCCAAAATTACCAAGTAAAAAAAAGCTAAAAAATCCATTAACTTTTCAAAAACAAATCTTTCAACTAGATTGCCAAAATTATTCAAATCTTTTAACTTTTTTTTAAATCCAACCGTTAAACGTATTATAAAAATTTTATAAGTTTTCAAATCATACTTAGTTATCTTTACAAAACCAATTAATATTGTTCAGCCTTTAACTCAAAATCAAAATGTTAGTTATCATAAAAAAAATTAAAAATTTTCTAACGCCTTAAATTTTCAAAGAAATTCGCCATAGCCTCTTTTGCATAGTTCGGTCCGGAAAAAATCACAATATATATATATATATATATATATATATATGTATGTATGTATGTATTTGTATATATATGTGTGTGTGTATATCACAAATATACATCTCATCTTCGAGGATGAGGCATCATATAGGGAAAAAGGTGTAAAAGTATGATATGTAATCCAAGATATGTATCTTATATATTATAAGCGAGCATGTATGGCTAATACAGCGAGAAAGCGACCTCCAAATGCGAAGCATACACCATCTGCACCTACTAAACACTCAACAAACAAATGAGAAACATATGTATATGGAAAGTAATATCAATATACAACATATATCAATCCAATAATTATATGTGCCAATATAGAAAATGCAATCAAAAGCAACAAATTCAACCATCAAACAACTCTCATTCAATAAATCATCCAACAAACCAACATCTATCCAATCAATCCATAACCAAATCAATATACATTCATTTCTCATTAATATTATTAAATTGATTTTCAATTTATTCACATTTGATTCATTAACATTGAATTTTACTAATATTCATTTATTCAAATTCAATTAGTTTACATTCGCTAATTTACGTTCAAGTTAGTTCACTTTCAAATTAAATCAAATTTAATTCTATTTAGAATCACTTGCTTCTAATTTGAATTCAATTATTTAGCTTTTAATTTTATTAATCTTTAATGAATTTCTATAAAACTAACTAACATCCATCTAACAACCGATGTATGTCCAACATAACCAAATTTATTTACTTTACACTCAACATTCATATTTACTTCATTTACCTTCATTTTGGTTTAACACTTTTAACTTCAGTTGGTTGATATCTAATTGACTTTCATTCAACTATTCAATCCCCAATTTCATTAGCTTTTAATGAATTAACACTTACATCTATTATTCCATATCAATTCATTTACATTCAATTGATTAACATTCAATTCATATTTCATTTACTAATTTATTTCATTAGTCCAATCCAATTCATTTTACAACTAAAGTTTAATTTCATTATATAGCTTAAGTTCATATTCACTTAATTAATTCATTTTGATATCAAATTCAACTTCATTCAACATTTCATTCTATTTGACTTAACTTAAATTTCATCTCTAAAGTCATTTTATTTTACTTTTACTTAAGTCAAATTTCATATCACTACTCAAATTCAGATTCTGTTTTGCTTAACAAAATTGTTTAACCATTTTAACATTTGGTTTTACTTATCTTTTCTCACTTTATAAGTTATACAACTTATTTATTTAAACTTCCAAATTCATACCATATAATTATTACCACCTAAGTTTAATTTCCATTTCAATAACTTAGCTAATCCAGTTCAAATCCAATTCATTTAATTTAACTTTTCTTTAATTAAATTTCAATTTATATAATTCACTTACTAACTCAATTCAACTTAGCCTTACTTACGTTAAATTTTAATTTCATATCTCAATTTCACACTTAAATTTTTGAAATTTCTTTTTCTTATTGATACTAATTCCATTTATAAGTTCAAACTTATTTCACTTATATTTATCAATTTCAACTTGGATTTTAAACTTAAATTTGCTTACTACAACAAAACTTCAATTTTCAGTTTACTATTGGTAGCAAATCCACCACACAGAAACTTGATAATGATAATGATGATGATGCAGTCATCACCCTTATTATTTTTGAGCAACGGTAGTGAATTCAGTGCTTTATATTCTTTTAAAAACCCTTTTTTTATTTATAAATCAAATTTATGAAATCGTGTACTTATATAATTTCACTATTTCACTTTACTTATATAAGATTCATTCCAAATTTATTTATCTTATTTTGATTTATAAAGATATAATCTCTTTAAACTTTGAAAAATAACTTTCGAAATCAACAGGATTTAAAATCTCAAATTCTTAGTTTAAATTCATTTTTGTGTACAGCTTATATTTATAAATATACTCATTTAGTTTCATTTCTTAGATATAAGATTATTTCACAATTGTATATCATATTAATTATAATTCCATACTTTATAGCTCATTTGCTTATATAATTTATTCTTTTACAATTGTTATTTTTATTTAGATTATTCAAATAGTTATTATTAACTTATATATATTTACATTTTCAGACAACCAAACAATCAATTTATATACACTATAATAATTTCTAAAAAATTGTTTCCTTTATATATAAAATATAATCGAGGTAACTTATTTCATTTACCCAATTTAAAAACAGTACTATGTCGACTTGCCTCGTTTAAGTGTTTCTAAATCCTTGTCGATAACATGGCGTCCCACATAACGACTAGAATTCACAAACTAAAAGTATAACTAAACATAGTATAAATCATTTTTATATCACTAACAAATATGCGCTCATATATATAATACACTCGAACTCAATCTAGGGTGCTACCAACCCTATCTATAGTAAGTACACATCAAAGCCTAGGAATATACTAAATCTAAGCTCTGATACCACGTGTGACGATCCAAAAAATCCGTATTCTTTGAATCGACAATAAACCACAAATGTCAGACCCAAAAAGCACAGACTGACGAAAAGTGATGAGAAAGAAAAGAAGAGAGAAGAAGAGAAGAGAAGAAAGAGAGAAGAAGAAAGCCAAACAGAACAATATAGAATTTCACATCATAGCGGAAAACATATAATATCATATCAATTATCTTTACAAAACGGAAACTGTATATACATACATCAATCAGAGTTCAACAATCAATAATTAGTTATAAGCCTGGACAGTTATAATAACCTGCCCTGGCAATTGCCGATAATTTAAATAACAAAGCAGCGGATAATAAACAGATATGTGTACACGACATGAAGATCTCCAACTCGCCTGTTAAAGCTCTAAAAGCACCAAATCTAAACCTGTAAATATACTGGGTCTGACTCAAGCATTGAAAGGGAAGAACGCCTGGATCAGTCTGGTAAACCTCCGTGAGAAAACACACTCAGCTGAATTTATTAAATAACCAAAACTTTTTGTTTCAAAACAAAAGTATCTCCTAAGACATGCCTACACATAAACACGGACATGTTTTACCATATGATAACAAAACATTTCATATCAAATCATGTTATATTATAATAGTGTCTATTGCACAAATAATATTAATCATAGCTGAAATGGTTACCCATTTAGCATTTCGAGGCTATTCATTACGCCAATACAAACAAAATCGCAAGTTCGTAGTGGAGTTTGGATTTCCATACAAATGACCAGGTGAAGGGACTACCTTCCGGCAGTACATCTCTAGAGAAATATATTGAGGACCATCACAAAGGATCCTCTACCAACACAAGACTGGCCTACCTCTATAACTAGGTAGTACCGAATACATCATCTCCCGGTCGTTGCCGATCTTTCAGAGGGCCCTCAAAGCATACAAACCACATTAATTTACATCCTGAACATCATAGCGGGAAGAAATATATCTAGAAGAGGGTGATCATATCCTAATTAGAGGTGACCCACTTAGCCTTGCCACATCTAACCCTATTTCGGTCATTTCCGGTTGACGAGGCCCAAGGTAATGATTACCTTTCACATATCACACATCACATCACTTTGAATGCCACATTTCCATTTCCTTTGACTACTAATTGTCTTCCACAAAAATACAATCCTTGAGCACGTATGTCTCAAGGAGGGTGTAAAGCTAAGAGAAGTTGCCTTCTCCACCACCACAGATATACGTTTGTAAAAACCAATGTACGTAATCTTAGAAATGCAATGTTAGACACTCATCCATACAAGTTGTCCAAGAACAGGACAAACTGAAGGTACTTTCCTACCACATCCTGTCAGGAAATCCCTAGGATTAATAGTGAATAGTCCTTACATTGGGTATTTCAAAACGAAGAGACTACTGCTATAATATGTATATTGAGATTTTAACCCCAAACGATCAACAAGGAGTCCTCCACTATGAAAATCCAAAATATCAATTTCATCACAACCTGCACAATTGAACACATATGCGTTGGTCCGAAGTGGTTTTCGGATAAACCGATCCTGGTCACTTCGCACCAACACCGCAAAAGCGTTTCTCCACCTCACACAAAAACTAAATCTCATAGACTTATCATGTCACCAACTTTCAACCTGCTATCCTTCAGCCAAGAAGGAAGCTCGATGGATTGGAGTAATCACTCCGTACTACACAAATCAACATTCTCAACACAAACGATAATCAAGTCATGGCTATATACTAAGTGTATGACTAATTAATTCCCACATCAAGTCTTGGAACTAAAATGACCAAAATATAAACTTAGAACTAAAGCAGTCACTAGGCATGATTTATTAAGTCATCCATTAATTAAATCACTTTTCCAAATATTCACTTCAAATTATCTTTAAAAAGATATATTCTCAAAACCATTCCAATATTTCACTATTTGGAAAACATTTTCATATACTTATTTTAATAATAAGTAATTTACAATTTACTTTAATTTCAAACCATTCAAACTCCATTTTAAAATATCACTTTCCAAAAACATTCATTTTATTTAAAAGATTATTCACTGTCCAAAATCGTGAATACAATTCGTTTACCAAATTCATTATCTTAACGCATTTAATTAAAAGGATAATTCACTTTCCAAAATTGTGAATAAAATCCCTTTATTAACCATTTCCATTTATATCTCGTTTATATTCCAAAATCCAATTATAAGTTTATTTACTTATAATTCTCTTATTCACAAATTCATTCTTTTCATGTCTTATTATTTATAAAATCCATTATAAATCCATTTCTAAATTTCAATTCCAAATCTATATACAAATTTGATTAAAATTCCATTTCGAATATTTATAAGACACTGTTTATAATTCCATTACTTTTATTTATAAAATATCAACTTAATAAATCTTATATATAAATAGTTTATAATTAATTCAAAATTCTCATTTAACTTATTTTACAAAATAGTTAACTCCATATTTCAAAAATCATATTTTGATTCCATTTAAATAAACTTCTACTTTTAATAATTTACAAAACATTATTAAAAGTTATATTATTTCAAAAATCATATTTAAGTATATTTCACAAAAATCATAATTTTTATAACATGAAAATTATTACTTTTTATTTATTTAAAATAAATTCATTTCCTTAAGAATTCAAAATTTGAAAAACATCTATTTCCAAAATCACTTTGAAATCCTTTTTAATTTGAAATCGTCGCTTTAATATTTTAAAATTCTAAAGTATGACCCAATGCTACAAAAACATTAAATAAGGTGATTCACATCAATCGCGGCATCCAAACATCATATGCTGGTGAGGAATCCAATTGGATCCCTCCAACCTGTATATATATAAATATCTGTAACTAAAAATCAATACTGGTGAGGAATCCAATTGGATCCCTCCAACCTGTCACCTGCAACAAATATACATATGAGAATATATGTACAACGCTTGCTTCGAGGCAAATGCGCGTACAAAGGGTCATCCGCTCATACATAGAAACGTATAGGGTCTCATTCGCTAAAATATGCGGGAATATATCCAAACCAATCATTATATATAATATATCATATATCCTCGAAAAAAGCATCAATCATCATAAATAAATTTTGTTCTTACTTATATAAAAATATAAGCGAGATAGAAAGAGTGAGTTGTACTTACTTTGATTCCAATAGTCGTTGCAGCATTTTATTCCGAATAAAATTAAATAGGCGCTTAATCTTAACCAAAATTTTCACTGGCTCCAATCAACTCCAATCTAGCTCTACCGTACAGTGTTCACGAATACGCACCCAACACAACTTATTTCGTCCGATTCGACGTCGTATGACAAAGATATTTAATTTTAAAGATTACACGAATTAAAATATAAATAAATTACAAATTCTTTTTTTAATTTTATCAACCTTTAACAAATCAAGGCCGTCCAATACAACTCTGTAGATCCGAGCCATTGGTTTTTTTCTTCCTCATTGCGTATCAGGCCGAACCCATCATGAACGTTAACAACTCGATCGCCGCTTCTCCCGATTGACGATCGGAACACGATCGAGCAACGGCAAACGAAAGCTCGTCCAATGCAGCACCTCCACCCCCAACGACGACGAACACGGCCCCACTATCACCTCGAGATACCTGATCAAACGCCACGACTTCACGAGCTCATTCTGACCAAACGCGACCACAATAATCGATCACCATCGTATAGATTTGAAGTTCTTAACAACCCCAACAATTTCCTAGTTGGTGATTCTAGCTAATTGTTGATGGATCGATCAGAATTTGAGGGAGAAGATTGGCTGTTTTCGGCTGTTGAAAAGCTAGAGGCGGCTAGGGTTTAAAGAGAGAGGGTTTGCAAATAGAAAATCTTAGGGCCCTTTTAGAGAAAATTTTCACGCACTATTCATCCGAAAAAATTTCGAACTCCAAATAAAGCGTGTCGCCTGGCATTTATAATATTTTACCCATATTCCAAACATAATGAAATATATATCGGTAGCCAATTCCATCGTATTTAGAAGATAGGTTTTCAAATCGAATTATCTAAATTAAAAGTTATTTAAGTAAATTTCAAGCCATTTTAGCTTCACGTGACCAAACCGTAAGTCCGATCGACACGAAATTTGAAATCCTACAATAATATAACATTACAGATCCAATGAAACTGATTTTGAAGAAATCCAAGACAGTGTCGAAAATGACTATTTTTACACATTAATTAAATTGGTAAATTTCCCATTTTTATAAACTAACTTTTAATTCAATTTTAAAAGTTTACTAACATCATACTAATTCAAATAGAATTTAATTCAACTTTATATCATTTTTATTCACATTAAATTCAAATTTCAATCATTTCCATAATTTCAAATATTAAATCAACAATTTAATTATCCAAATAAATTATTATATTTGAAATATAAGTTATTCAATTTATAAACTTTACTTTTGAATATTTAAAATCAATCAAATATCCCAATTCCGAACGACTGAAATTCTAGGTCATTACATTCTCTTCGATATGTAGAATATTTACTACACATTCTAACGCTATGTGTTCATTTAGGTTAGTTAATTTCATTTCATCTCATATAATTTATTCTGTCAATGGATCGTATCCAATTCTGTTTTACTACAAGTAATTCCTCGAAGAAATTTCTTCACAGTGAAGTTGGTATACCTTGAAACAACAAATGTTTTCCAGTGCAATAGAATAAGTATCCATAAACATTTTATGAATTTCTTTTATTTGTAAAACTGATTTTTAGTTTACAAAAATTATGTTCGAAACATAAGTATGTCATCCAATGACAGTTTTTCAAAATCCTTCTGGGGATATTTATACAAGGTCACTCATGAACAATTATTACGTGCAATCTTTCGACTCGCAAACCTGCCAACCCCTCGGCCTAGGATATGTTGGAGTTTCTTATAAACCCTTATCTTGTAAAATTTTGTAATCAATTATTCAGATAAAATAATATTAACCCTGTGTACTATCCTAAAGTACATTACCTTATAGAAAGAGACTAACTCAACTTCACGCACAATTAATCGTACATTGTCCAACAAAGTTCGATTACTCCATATCAATGCATCATTATGTATCACATGGAGGATTAATTTTGAGATTAAATCTTTATTCATTTTAGTTACATTAGAAACATTTTTTCAATATACTCACTTATTCGATCAAATCAAATCATTTCTATCGTATGTTATTTTATTTACTTCTATTTTATATTTTATACTACATGTGTATGAAATACACATGTCCGTGTCGACGATAACTCATCGGTGAATATGACGAAGTATGTGGAACCGTTTTGATATTTATAGAATTACGATTGCATACATCTATATTATCAATACAAAGAGGTCATCAACTCTTATAATACTCCCACTAAACGGGTGCATAGCCCTTTATTGTTTGAGATATAATTAATAAGTATCATATGATTCAAAATCACACAATAAAATTATTTCTCAAAACTATGGTTTAGTCTATAATTCCAAAATAATTGTAAATAATATTAGATACTTTTGTATTTTCCAATGCATCACTTTTGTTATAAAAAGATTACTATGTTATAGTTTTATTTCACAAAGAATATTCATAATATTCATATTGAAATATAGCCGTGTCTATTTATTTTTTCAGTCGATACCAAAAAATAATCATTATTTCATAAATAATGTATGGTAAGTTTTACGAAATCGGTTTTCATACTATGATGCAATTAATAAGTGCTATATGGTATGCTTCCACAATTTACACCATTACTATACTAATGTACTAAATTTGGAGGTCCATCATTCACTTAATACAATTTGTTTATTTCATACACTGTAACTATTTACAGTGGAGAGTTCGTTGATCAAATATCTTGAGCTCAAAGAAATAAATCTCATAGAAAATAATTTTCTATATGAAAATGCATTTTGAAAAGAAATCATATTTCTTATTTTAATATTAAGTATCGATTATTGTTACAATTCCCATTTCCAATGTTTCTTTCTAAAGCAGAAGTGACAATTCATTCTCTTCATCCCAACCGCACCTTAAATTACATCTATTCTTATGCATTCGTTTTCTTTCAAATGGTCAAACAATTCAAAAAAAACCTTGCTACAATATCAAAATAAACTATTTAGAATAGCGCATTCGATTATCCTTAACATTTAAGGACATCAAATATATTGCGCTTTACGTAAACCAATCAAAATGACATTTCAGCGATTGAATTCAAGATTTATCTTGTTGTTTTTTAGTCTTGTGTTACATTAACACAATATGATCCCTTTCGTTATCAATTAGATTGCATACCCGATCTCGCACTAAGGTTTATTTGGTTTTTCATATGAACTAATTTCATCGAAATATTGTACGTAACAAACTTTGAACATTCACCATATAACATTCATATGCAATTGTATATGGATCAAATATCCATAGTCTTGTATTGCTTTACAGTTTGAAAATCATAGAATGCAATACATGGCCTTGACCAAATAAATGAGTAAGTCGCTAAACCACAAATGTATTCGGTAGTTGTAAAATTGGGCACTTGCATGGGTTTTGAAACGTTAACATGTAATAGGAATTTGATAGCGGGTATTATATTTCTATTTGACAACTTTCAATTCAGTTCGTTTGTATATGTTAATTGATAAACGTTTTATCAATCATATTAATGCACAAATTTATCATTGTATATAATTATAACATTATTTAGCATATGTTTTTACAATATTAGAAAGGTTAAAAGTTACCATTTCATTTTTCTAATAAGGCTAATGCTAGTCTTTTATGTTTCTTCAAACAATAAGATGAAACATAGAATTCTTTCGACTTCACTAGTGGGTGTTAGGACTCGTCTATCTTGATATTTTGACCTTGAGTTTGCTCAAAAAATCATAGCACCACAAATGATGGATAACTTCTTATCGGTTGTACCACATACACTCCTAACCTATTTTTCTTTGTCCTAATCTCATTTCGACCTTGAGTTTTCTCAACAAATTGAAAGAGATTATTCACTCTTACCTATGATATCATTATGACCTAAGTATAGTATATGTGTTGAGTCAAGATTTTTATAGAGTTTTGATTTCTGACAAAGGAATAAGCCGTGATCGACAAAAAGAAGTTATTCATTGAAGAAACACAAAGAGCTCCATATATTAGAGGTTGATTATTTGGTATGTTAGTAATTTATGTTAAAAATCTATCCTCAAATAATCATATAACTTCAATCTTTCAATATATATACATATGCACATTAACTGTGCAAATTGGACTAAACCGGTCGACCGGTTGAAAATAAGGTGGTCGACCGTTTTTGCCCAGAATGCACAAATAACATGCACACATGCACATAACGTATATATATTTGAATTCCTGTCTACCGGTCCATTTTTGACCTGTCGACCGTTTTTAAACAGAAAGCAACTTTTCCAAAAGACACTTCTCTTCTCCAAAGGTTGCATCTCCTATCTTTCATCAATGATCATAACTCTTAATGGCAACTGTTCACAAAGAGTTACAACTATTTTTCTCTATATATACTCATCTAAATCATTGATTAAAACACAAGTTTTTACACGATCATATATGCTCTCTAATCTAATCTCTAACACTCCTGCATTCTAAAAATTAATTTAGCTTATTGAATCATTGAAATTATTTCATATCTTTTGATTCAATAAGTAAATACCTTCTTTAATCTTTACAAAACATCATTCATATTCTTTGAGGATAAGATTATAGGAAGGGTGTACTACTAGTGACAAATCCGTGTTTTCAAGAACACAAGTTGTCAACAACAATTGTATTTGTTTTTGTTGAAGTCCTCGTGTTGTAAGAGGCAAGTGTTGAAGTCCTCAGTGTATTAGAGGCGTGAAATCCCGTTCGGCTGTTCGGGTATTGTAAACCTGTTCCTCCGGGTGAAGCGAGGTAGTTAATAGTGAAAATCCAGATAGGAGTCTGGGACTGGACGTAGGACGGTGCTCCGAACCAGTATAAAAATCTCTGGTGTGATTTTTCTATTTTTATTTTTACTTTGCTACTATCATCTATTTTCCGCATTTATATTATTGTCCATATTACACGATCCGTGTGTACTATATTAGCACATATAATTGTATACACACCGCACTTTCATTTGGTATCAGAGCGAGGTCATCATATAACCGTAACACAGTTATTTGATATATTCTTGTAATATGGCAAATAACGCAAGTACTAGCACTCAAAACACCACTTACACAGAAGGGCAATCGACACAAAGACCTCCATTTTTCAATGGTCTTAACTACAGTTATTGGGCAACACGTATGTCATTCTTTATGCAATCAAGTAGCTATGATGCTTGGAATGCTACTCAAAGAGAAATAGTAAATCCAACAACTGATTATTCAGAATGGACTGTGGCTGAGAAAACGGCAGCAGCCGTAAATGCAAGAGCAATAAATATGCTGTTCTGTGCATTAGACCAAAATGAATATAACCGTGTTAGTATCTGCACTACTACATATCAAATTTGGCAAACGCTAAAAATCACTCATGAAGGTACTAACAAGGTTAAACAAGCCAAAATAGCCATGCTGAAAAGTCAATTTCAAAATTTCAAAATGAAACCTAATGAAACAATCAATGACATGTATTCACGGTTTCAAACTATTCACCATGCACTTATTGGGTTAGGACAAAAGTATTCTGATTTTGATGTTGTTTCAACAGTCCTACATTCTCTGACTAATGAATGGGAAGGAAAAGTATTAGCAATTGAAGAAGCTAATGATCTTTCCGTCATGAAGCCAGATGAATTGATAGGAAATTTAATGTCCTATGAAGCAAATTTGCAGGCTAGAAAAGAACAGAAAGAAGACAAGAAAAATGTAGCATTTCATGTTGAGAAAGATGAAAATGAATCAGATTCTGAAGATGAAGATTTGGCGTTCATTGCTAAAGGTTTCAAAAAATTCCTAAAATATCGAAAAGCCGGTCGCTACAATAAAAGGAAACCTGGATCAAATAAACCATCTTCATCTGCTATAGAATGTTTCAACTGCCATAAAAAGGGACACATGCAGAAGGATTGTCCAGAACAAAAGAAAAAGTCAGAAAATGACAAATTCAAATATAAGAAGGACAAATCAAAGAAACGAGCCTTCTCAGTAACATGGGATGATTCAGAGTCATCTTCATCAGAAAGTGAAAGTGATTCGGAGAATGAACAAGCTAATGTTTGCTTTATGGCAACAGAAGATGAGGTACAAATTCCTACATTCGATGAATTACTTGATATTAATGCTGAATTGATAGTCAAATATAAAGACTTAAAACGTCAATTAAAAGTAGTCAAAGCAGATTTAAGTAGAGCAGAGTTTGAACGAGATATGTTAAAAGATGAGAAGAAAATATTAGAAGAAGAACTTGAAAATATTCAAGAATCATCATCTAATGTTGACTCTCAAATATCTCTTTTGAGTCAAGAAATAGAAGCTCAAAAAGAGAAAAATAATGCTCTCACTACTGAAAATCATGAACTTAAAGCAAAAGTCAAAATTCTAGACCTAGAAAAAGCTAGTTTACAAACAAAGTTTGATGACATTACTCAAAATATTTCTAACTTTAACAAAGGTCGAGAAAATTTGACTAAAATCATTGAAAGTTCACAATCTATTTCAGATAAACAAGGTTTGGGATATAACAAACATGAAACTAAGAAACATCTTAGAAATAAAAGGAAGAAGAAAGTACAAAAAACTGAAGCTAAGAAAAATCTTAGTTTATTATATTTCAAACCAAAACCAGTTGTGAAATTTCAAAAGAGAAATGTCAAGACTATCAAAATATGGGTTCCTAAAACAAATAATAATTTGATTAGGAACAAATACATTCAGCAATTCATGAATAATGTACATTTTAATAACAATTATATATATAAAGGGGATACCGGACCCAAATGGGTTTGGACTCCTAAGACCTAACTCTTAGGACCCTATAAAAAGTGGGTACCATGAACTTAATTCTATTTTTTGCAGGTCCCACTGAAGAAAAGAGGAAAGTGGATATTGGACAGTGGTTGCTCAAAGCATATGACGGGAGACAAGAGCTTATTAACAAATATTAAATACTCAGATGGTGGCTCAGTCACTTTTGGAGACAATTCAAAAGGTTATATCATCGGCAAAGGCGATGTGAGCAATTGCGGTACATCTAACTTACCTCTTATTACTAATGTCATGCTAGTTAGAAATTTAAAACACAATTTACTTAGTATTAGTCAGTTATGTGACAAGGGTTTTATAATTTCCTTTTCAAATAATAAGTGTAGTATTTTAGATAAAGACCATAATTTGGTTTTTGAAGGTTATAGAGACAGAAATATATATATTCTAAATATGAATATTAATCATAATTCAGATATGTGTCTTGTGGCTAATGACAATGATCCATGGCTATGGCACAAACGTTTCTGTCATATAAACTTCAGAACTATTGACAAGCTAGCCAAAAACAATCTAGTTAGAGGACTACCCAAAATGAGTTTTAAAGTTAACAACATTTGTGATGCATGTCAATTAGGAAAATTGACCAAATCATCGTTTAAATCCAAGAAAGTCATATCAACATTACAACCGCTTGAGTTACTGCACATGGATTTATTTGGACCTACTAGAGTTCAATCAATAAATCACAGTCAATATGTGCTTGTAATTGTTGATGATTTCTCTCGTTATACATGGACAATTTTCTTAAAAAAATAAAAGTGATACTTTCGATCATTTCAAATATTTCGTCAAAAGAATTCAAAAATCAAAAGGGATTAAAGTTAAAAATATAAGAAGTGATCATGGCGGAGAGTTTGAAAATAATGAATTTGAACATTTTTGTACAAAGAAAGGTATATATCATAATTTTTCGTTTCCCAGAACTCCACAACAGAACGGAGTAGTAGAACGAAAGAACCGAACTTTACAAGAATGTGCAAGAACATTATTGAATGGAACCACCTTACCAAAACATTTTTGGGCAGAAGCTGTCGCAACTGCCTGTTATGTTTTAAATCGTGTGTCCATAAGACCTCTTACCAAGAATACTCCTTATGAATTGTTTAACAAAAGAAAGCCCAAAATCTCATACTTCAAAGTTTTTGGTTCCAAGTACTTTATTTTAAATACGAAAGACCAGCTTGGAAAATTCGATCCAAAAGCCGATGAAGGAATATTTGTCGGTTATTCTGAACGAAGTAAGGCCTATCGGATATTTAATATACGAACCAAAACTATTGAAGAATCACTTCATGTCTCTTTTGATGAAATTTATCAGCATCCTCACACAATATCAGATGATGACGAATCAATAGTCATTGATAATCCAATCATCTCAAATACTGATTCTGACTCAGAAGTAATTATTGAGAATACTCCTCAAATATGTGAATTACAATCACCACCAAGAATATTAAGAGACCATCCGGCCCAAAATATAATAGGTGAAATAACATCACATGTCAGAATAAGGAGTCAACTCAATCAAATGGGTCATGTCGCTTTTCTCTCAAATATCGAACCCAAGAATCCAAAAGAAGCTGCTACAGATGATTACTGGATCATTGCCATGCAGGAAGAACTAAATCAGTTTGAGCGCAATGACGTTTGGGAACTTGTTCCGAGACCAACTGATCAGTCAGTAATTGGTACTAAATGGGTCTATAAAAATAAGGCTGACGAACAAGGAAATATCACCAAAAATAAAGCAAGATTAGTAGCACAAGGATACAATCAGGAAGAAGGTATCGATTATGAAGAAACTTTTGCACCAGTTGCTCGACTAGAAGCTATTAGAATTCTATTATCTTTTGCTTGTCATCATAATTTCAAACTTTATCAGATGGATGTCAAAAGTGCTTTTCTCAATGGATTTATCAAAGAGAATGTCTATGTCGAACAACCTCCTTTATTCGTACATGAAAAATATCCTGACCATGTGTTCAAACTTAAGAAAGCTCTGTATGGTTTAAAACAAGCAACTCGTGCTTGGTATGAACGATTACGTAGCTATCTTATTAATTCAGGATTTGAAATAGGCAAAGTCGATCAAACTTTGTTTATTAAACATTCTCGAAAAGATATTCTGGTTATCCAAATATATGTAGACGATATCATCTTTGGTTCAACAAACGATAAACTCTGCAAGGAATTTGCAAGTATTATGACCAAAGAATTCGAAATGTCTCATATGGGAGAACTATCTTATTTTCTTGGACTTCAAATCAAACAACTTTCAAACGGTATTTTTATCAATCAAGAAAAATACTGTGAAAATCTTATCAAACGCTTCGGATTACAAAATACATCTGGTAAACCAACTCCTATGAGTACAACTACACATCTTGAAAAAGATGAAAGTGGTAAGAATGTTGACCAGAAATTATATCGAAGCATGATTGGTTCTCTTCTTTATCTTACAGCTAGTCGTCCAGATATATTAATGAGTGTTTGTTTATGTGCTCGTTTTCAAGCCGATCCAAAGGAATCACATTTACGAGCAGTGAAACGTATAATTCGTTATCTTAATAATACCAAAGATTTTGGTCTTTTCTATCCAAAAGAATGTCCATTTGAATTAGTATCATATAGTGATGCTGATTTTGGTGGCTCACGAACGGATAGAAAAAGTACAAGTGGTACGTGCCATTTTATTGGAAAATCACTTGTCTCTTGGTTTAGTAAGAAACAGAATTGTGTTTCACTATCAACATGTGAAGCTGAATATATATCAGCGGCTCTCGCTTGTACTCAAGTACTATATATGCAACAGACACTTCAAGATTTTGATATTCATTTATCAAATTCTATTATATACTGTGATAACACAAGTGCTATAAATCTTTCTAAAAATCCAGTGAATCACTCTCGAACTAAACACATTGATATCCGTCATCATTTTCTTCGAGATAATATTGAAAAAGGAAATATATGTCTTGAATATGTTCATACTGACAATCAATTAGCCGATATTTTCACTAAGCCTTTACTTGAATCTAGTTTTATTAAACTACGAAGAGAGCTTGGCTTAGTATCTCGGAAAGATCTAGAATAGAATAAATTATTCACATTCTTAAACTATATGTTTTAATATGATAACAATCTTAAAATTCAGAACTAGAAACCAACTCTAGCTATTTTTAAACCAAATATTATAAACCTTTGTTTATGTTTACGGTCAATTCTATCTACCAAATTTTATCCACAAGTTCTTTTGCAAATTTTTCCTATATAAA
This sequence comes from Allium cepa, assembly GCA_030765085.1. Taxonomy (NCBI): domain Eukaryota; kingdom Viridiplantae; phylum Streptophyta; class Magnoliopsida; order Asparagales; family Amaryllidaceae; genus Allium; species Allium cepa. The sequence goes on along the minus strand of CM060938.1, from coordinate 372,576,484 downwards.
CTTATGAAAACTACATCTCTAATCATTCCTTTCTTTGCTGAAAATTATACTCACCATAAACAAGCTATCATGGCACACATTTGTGACAAATGCGCACAAGAATCCCATATTTCAATCACAAGCTCGGAGTCAGAGGAGAATTACTCTCCGACTACACCGAAACAGAAACCGGAGTGCAATCACTTTTGTTCTCGCACTCCTGGTCATACGCCATCATCTAAACGTGTAAAGAAAGCACTATTTTGCTCTCCGCGCACGAAGGCACAAATCGATGAGATACATCACTACCAAAAGCATCAAATCGACCTACAGAGACAATTGCATTATGGACAAAACCAACTCTATCATGAACAACAACGTACGTCGGCACGTTTATCCGTTTTAGAAAGAATGGCATCGTTCTTCTACGGATCAAACAGGCACGATGTTCATGAACCAATGCCATACAAGCCATCAACTTCAACAACTCCAAACTCTTGGGATAGAAATTATAATGAGAACGAAGGAGCTCGAAATAACTGGAGTCCATGGGCTAAACGCATTGGAGACAACAAAAATTCTAATGACAACTCTACTTCTCATTAGATTTCCATAATGTATATTGTTTTGTTTTCATATATTGTTTGTAATAACATATATTCTGTAATAATAATATGATATATAATATATACAATCGATTTTTTTCAAAAATTTTGCGAAAACAATCAGTTTTTTCAACACAGAGCAAAACCGGTCGACCACCGAAATTTCTACCGGTCGACCAAAAAGGCTCTCGGGTTGAAAACGGTCGACCGGTAAAAATTAAGCGGTCGACCGGTCGAGCATTTTACAGTTTTCTATATACTCCACGTATATATTTTTACCCCCCCCCCCACTCATTTCTTTCTACTTCCTACTGAAAGCATTCCCAATTTCCAAACCCTAGTTCATATTTCTCAAGCTCCAAAACTCCCAAATCCTCATCAATGGCTCCACCACAAAAGAAATCAAAGAAAAGAGCATCTTCAGAATCTTCATCTCTAACTCTCTCTGCCAGAAAGTGGCTTGAAACTCCAGTTGCCGTAACTCGATGGAATCAAATGACAAATTATAAGTTCCATCCGGGCTCATTCATCAAGTTCGAAGACTTCACTTCATACGGTATTCGTCGTTTAGCAAACAATTCCAATATTTCTCCTCTCATAGATTTTTCAGATAATAGCATAGAAATTAATCACTTAATGATTAAATTATTCTACGCAAATATGAATTTAGAAGAATATACACCGGATAATCCAAATGGAGTTATTTGGTCGGTAGTTTGCGGCAAACGAATTTATCTTACTCATGATAGAATAGCTTCTATTCTTGGAATACCAAATAGAGGTGAAGAATTTTCATCGACATTTTGTGAAGTATTCACCCGAAATAGCACTAGCCATAAGTTTATAGAAGATAATAGTGACGGCACCAAATCGATTGGGCTACGACCGACAGCAAGGCTATTACATCGTGTCTTGATGCACTCTCTATTTCCTCGATTAGGAAATTATGATGCCGTCTACAAGGAAAATTTTAAGGCTCTTTATGCTATATACGGGGAAATCGAAATCAACTGGGCTCACATGATTTTCGATGAAATTTTAAAAGTAAATAACTCCACTCGACCTCATTTCTTCTATAATGAGTATGTTATGCGCATATTGCTAGCATGTGGAGTAACAGCCCCTGATTCAGCAACATCTACACCAAAATGCATTGACTCCACTACCATCAAGCGCATGAAACTTCCTCCTCCCTATGTTCAGATTATGCCATTCGAACAATGGCAACAACGAGGTACACAAGCACAACAAGCTCCATCTTCGCGACCTCGTTCCGGAGAAGTTAGGTTGTTGAAATCTAAGTCGTCTACAAGAGAATCTCTTGAAACCATCGCTCGTAATCAATTCTTACTTGAAGCGAGACTCAAACGTATGGATTCAAAAATTGACAAACGATTCAACAAGGTCAAGTCTTTCTTCAGTGCTATATGGGATGCTATATCATGTAGCACATCTGTCTCTACCCAACATCAAGACCCCGGAAAGCGTCCGGCTCCTCCCACTTTCACTTGGTCAACATCCGAGGAATCTGCTGGTACAAGCGGACAAGGTCATGGAGAGACGTCTAGAGGTGATGACGATGACGATGATGACGATGACGATGATGACGACGATGATGATGATGAAGATGATGAGGAGGAGATTCAGTCGGACTAAAGCTAGTTTGTTTATTTTATTTTTTTTAGTCCTTTAAAAACATTTGTGACACTTGTACTAATTAGTGTCCATCTTTTTTAGTGAACTTTGGCATGTATGGTAGTTTCAAAACATCTTGTGTTTGAATGTGTGTTATGCATTGGTCTTTTTGGTTCATATTCTTTTTTGTTTACTCCTTTTTGTCGATGACAAAGGGGGAGAAAGTGCTAACAATTATTTGCAGGAATATATATATATAGACAAAATATCAGGGGGAGATCACATATTGAGGGGGAGATTCAGAACTTCAGATATATGTTGTCATCAATCAAAAAGGGGGAGAATGTTGAGTCAAGATTTTTGTCATCAATCAAAAAGGGGGAGAATGTTGAGTCAAGATTTTTATAGAGTTTTGATTTCTGACAAAGGAATAAGCCGTGATCGACAAAAAGAAGTTATTCATTGAAGAAACACAAAGAGCTCCATATATTAGAGGTTGATTATTTGGTATGTTAGTAATTTATGTTAAAAATCTATCCTCAAATAATCATATAACTTCAATCTTTCAATATATATACATATGCACATTAACTGTGCAAATTGGACTAAACCGGTCGACCGGTTGAAAATAAGGTGGTCGACCGTTTTTGCCCAGAATGCACAAATAACATGCACACATGCACATAACGTATATATATTTGAATTCCTGTCTACCGGTCCATTTTTGACCTGTCGACCGTTTTTAAACAGAAAGCAACTTTTCCAAAAGACACTTCTCTTCTCCAAAGGTTGCATCTCCTATCTTTCATCAATGATCATAACTCTTAATGGCAACTGTTCACAAAGAGTTACAACTATTTTTCTCTATATATACTCATCTAAATCATTGATTAAAACACAAGTTTTTACACGATCATATATGCTCTCTAATCTAATCTCTAACACTCCTGCATTCTAAAAATTAATTTAGCTTATTGAATCATTGAAATTATTTCATATCTTTTGATTCAATAAGTAAATACCTTCTTTAATCTTTACAAAACATCATTCATATTCTTTGAGGATAAGATTATAGGAAGGGTGTACTACTAGTGACAAATCCGTGTTTTCAAGAACACAAGTTGTCAACAACAATTGTATTTGTTTTTGTTGAAGTCCTCGTGTTGTAAGAGGCAAGTGTTGAAGTCCTCAGTGTATTAGAGGCGTGAAATCCCGTTCGGCTGTTCGGGTATTGTAAACCTGTTCCTCCGGGTGAAGCGAGGTAGTTAATAGTGAAAATCCAGATAGGAGTCTGGGACTGGACGTAGGACGGTGCTCCGAACCAGTATAAAAATCTCTGGTGTGATTTTTCTATTTTTATTTTTACTTTGCTACTATCATCTATTTTCCGCATTTATATTATTGTCCATATTACACGATCCGTGTGTACTATATTAGCACATATAATTGTATACACACCGCACTTTCAATATGTACCTTGAGTTTGCTCAATAAATACATATAGTTATCTTACCTCATCTGTTCAATATATTAATTATACTACACGTAACATCCCTAGCTTGAGTTTGCGTAACAACTAAGGAGGTATACAAGTAATTTATTAATATATATATATATATGGTAGAGGACAACATTGTATTGAAGATTCATAATCTTCAATGTATTATATTGAGTGAAGTCGACTTATGGAATAATGTATGTCTTATGAAACGCCCTCATGATTCAAGTGTCAGACACATCAGAAATCACAATATACATATGTACTTATTCCTTAAGTCTATTTAGGTTTCTTTAGTGTTCCACCTTTAGTTTATACACTCATATTATATAAGTTTCACTATTATATAACTTTTATATTTTAATTAACTTATACAATAATCTTATGTATAAAATTTTATTAATTAAATTTTATTAAATTAATTTTAATTAATCAACTCTTTAATTAGTTTTAATTAGTATTCCAATACAGCTTTAATATTGGACATATCTACTATAACCTCTATAGTAAGACACAAATATCTTATATATGCATATTTTATGTTAATTAACTGAACTTTAATTACATTGCTAATTAAAATTTTTAATTAAATTATATTAATTTCGAAATTTATCTTATATACATACATGTATGCTTATGTTATCTTAAACATTTTAAAATAACATAACATATATCAATATATATAATACATGCATATAAATATTAATTAATTAACTCATTTAATTAATTTATATTATTAATCTTATTAATAATTTTAAATTTTGAAATTAATATTTACATAGTTTCAAACATTTTGAACTTTTCATTACATTTTAAAAATTTATGTCATATTATAACCTTTTATAATAAACATATTTTTATTTTAAATTTAACTTTTAAATTTAAAACCTTGTCTTAATTTTCAAAACTATTTTAAAAATTAGCTCATGGCCCAATTAAATTAAGCCTTTTCTATTAGGGGTAACATTTGGGCTTACTCCACCTTTCAGGCCAGGTAGGTAACCAGGTAGGACAGGGTACTTGATTACCCAATTTCAATCCTAGACATCACCTTTTTAGATACTGTACTAAGTGTGCATGCTTAATTAATTAACCTTAGCATGACTAATTTAGACCGCATAGGCTATTAGGCTCTATTATCATTGAAGGAACTATGCCAGTCCGCAGCAGAAGAAATGGGTGAATTTCAATTTTTTTTTTGAACTGGTACTTTATATACAACAAATCAATGGGACAACATATCCCATGTCAAATAAACGTTCGAAAGCAAGTTTCGAACTTGTGACATCCTGCACCAAGCCGAATCAATTAACCACTTGGACAGTGGTGCTTGTCGAATTTCAATTTTTTTTACCATTTTGAATCTTTAATGGGCTATGAAGTCTAAATATACTTAGAACTTTTCTAAGTTTCTTTTAAATAAAATCAATATTTTATTTAATTTTATAAATAAAGTTTATTTTAATTTAATGTGTATGTAAGTTAGAGTATGTCAAATATACTCATATGTACATATTTGTGTGTAACAGTAACTTATTAAATTTATTTAGAGAATGAAACATTTCATTTCCTATCTTTTAAATTATGTATCTAATGATAGAGCATGATTTTATTTAGAGAAGGAAACTTTTTATTTCCTATCTTTTAAATTATTCAATTAATGATAGGGCATAAATTTATTTAGAGAAGAAAACTTTTTATTTCCTTCCCTTTAACTTATTTAGTTAATGATAGGGCATAAATTTATATAGAGAGAAACCTTTAATTAAATTGATTGATCATATGAATGTCATTAATTAGCAGTATATATATGGCATGAATATAAGTATAAACAAATATATATATGTTAAAGTGTAAATTCTGCAAGTGCAATATATGATAGGCAAGGAATGACTGCCAAGTCTCTAGAATTGAAAGATGAAGAACGAAAAGTCCCTCCCGAAAAAGTCATGAAAATTTGGTCTCTATTTTTACTTTTTGACTATTTTATGCTACTTTCACCCCTGATTTCAATGCTGTGCCGATTTTCTAGAAGGGGACAATTTGGTAAAAAAATAACAAAACATGGACCTAATTTACATGGGTATATGAGTAGTGACTTTTTGTGCATGAGCTTTGAGAATAGGGACCTTTGGTCCAAAACCTCTATGATAGGTGTTATCAATTAATGGCAAGGTGTAGACATTTAAACTAAATTAAATGATAACTAATCGCATAAAGGAAAAATGGGAAATAAATAAAGGGAAATGATAATGATTGAATCAATTTCCAATTTCGTAAACTAAATTAATGCTGCATATAAATGACAAATTATAGGCATCATAATGTAAGGCCATAAATAGTCGAAAATAAATGTACGCATATATTATTGCCTTATTTAAACTTTGTTTCCTCCTTTTGGAAAGAAATATAAACATACTTTGGAAAGAAATCTAAACATACTTTGACAATACAATATTATTGCCTCATTTTCATATTCTTTCATGTGCGAGTTAGTTTCATCTATCCTCTTTAAAGAAGGTGAAAATTTGTTTTTAATTAATTTGTACAATCATTTTTTATAGCTTTTCTTAATCTCGCATTATCATAAATTGACTTGAGAAAATTTATATCAACATTTCATTTTGCTTTCATTAATCAATATATTTATGATTGTTTTTTTTTGTCTTGATTCATATATAATATAAGGGATCCTTTTGCATTTCCATACTGGTACATGCATTAGCACGATCCAGCTGTATGGACTTAACATGGGTATATGGTTTGAATTCTTAGTACAATATTATTATTTGTTGGTGTTTTAAACTTATTTGTTGCATAGATGAATAGCACGGGTATGTATTTAGTGGTATAGTCTATTTAATGCAGACGTTGATTGTTGGGTTTAACTGTTTAAGGTTATTTAGATACACCGAGGTGCAAATGTAACATTAGTGGTCTATTCTATAAATATTGATCTGCTTTTCTCACTTGATTTTCAATGATAGAGAAATGGTTTGGCGATATACAGATCTAGCATTTTTAACCATGCAATACAAGTCTATTACTATTATAGTAAAGAGCTAGCGGCACTATATTTGAAATTGGTAAATATTGACATTGGTTATATTATGTAAACTCACGATAGTGTGTGAGGTTCTAATATGATGCTTCAATGGTATATAGTTGCTTTGAAAGAATTGTGTACGAAAGAAGAATCTTTCATGCCCATTATTATCCATTACCAAAAAGAATTTAAGGACAATACGATAATTTAAAACAGAATACTTTGATTTAGCGGGTTGCTTCTCCTATAATGATAATCATCTTTTCTCACCTTCGATTTTTCTTTTAAAGTTTCAATTTGATGAAATCGTACCTCAAAAATAATTTTCACCTCAAAATCAATGCATTCGGTCATATGAAAGCCAACTTGGAACTGCTTTCTTTCATCAAAAGTAGTCAGTATCTTTCATGAAATAAAGTTGGATCCATGGAGAAGCTTACTAAAGGAGATTTGAAGATCCATAGGCGCTATGTTTATCTATTTAGTTTTGGTTTCAAAATGTATTGATTAAATAATTTATTTTGTCGCAAAATGGTGTAGGTTTTAGCTTACTTTAGGGTGCAAAGCCATTATCTAACCAATGGACAATTTGATAGAATTTCCACTTTTTAGCCAAAGGTAATTAGTTCAATAGAGTGAGGGAACGCAATTTGATACAAAAGGGAGAACAAGAGAAATTATATATTCAAAAAAGATATGTTAATTTCGGCATTGACGTACAAAATTTTTGTATGATACGTTTTTGACATATATAAATATATACCACGTGCATGCAGCATAATCATACATTTTATATTTTGTTATATGATTATTCATTACTTGCAATGTGGTGGTTTATGAAGTTACCCGATGCATAATAAAGTGTGTACTAAGGCATAAAATAAATATGAAAACAATACAAAACGTAGGATAATGAAGTTTGAAATGAAAGAAGATGCTCAAACCGCGTTATTTGACACTAATTTGTGTGTTATTTTTTGCACTAGTAAATATGTAAAATATTCAATTCTTTGTACAAATGAAGAAAAAGGATATTCCAAATTTCGCTTTAATGAAAATGGAGGTACCGTGTGATTATTGGCATCATCCCTCAACTATCTAATTTATCAAAAAATATAGAATTTAATATGTGTCAAACAACTTTTGTTCATGCTTTCATATTAAGCTTATGAATATTCGTATGAAAGTAAAAATTATAAATATACATGATTTATTTTTCTCGTTTTAAATTCATACAAAAACCAAATTGATTCCATAAAAACATAACATTAAGTTTTATGTACATTAGTTCATATTATTTCACAATAAAAGGTCTGCTCACATGTTCATTTGTATCAAGTATTTTCTGTACATATTAACATTATATCAGAACAAAGCGAATTTGCTCTCAATTTTCTTTGCATACATCCAAAGGATGTGCAAAACATACAGGTTTCTACAGTCAAAATTTGTAGAGCTTGACATATACGATATATATAATTTATTATAAAAATACAAATACATTCACTCATCGTATCCTAATTTTTAAGATCGACTAACCTAAGCTCTGATACCAAACATAACAATCCGCACTTTAGTGGGCCTGGATTTTCGCTAAATTAAAAATCCAAGTCCACCAAAGTACATATCATTGGTATTTGGTATCATGCAAATAACAAAATATATCAGAACACTATCGATAAAAACTTACAGCGGAATAGTAAAGTATAATAAATTATATGATTGTTGACTAAGGCTAACACATTTAATCCTTTAGTGCCCTTGTCAGTGTCGAGCATGCATAAGAAAATATGTCCTTCCATCATTCCCGCCTTATACCAGCACCAGTCCCTCTAAAGCCATCATGTAAGTTGTAATAGGAGGAGGTCAGAATAGCGTTTTGGTGACTGGTAAATTACAATTTTATGCACAACACTAATTTGTGTCGATTGTCTTCATTACATGTTATTCCTATTATATTACTTAGTTTTCTTGACTTCACGTACGTGTACGATATGCCCCATCTACTCTAGGTAGACAATAACTATATATGTATGTATGTATGAGTGTGTGTGTGTGTAAGTATCAGTCTCCCTTTGGACCAAGATATTATCCCTACTAGTATTTTTAACCCAACACCTCGTCAGGATCCATCATTAATGCAACATAACATCCTCATCGCCGTGCATATCAAGGAACTTCCATAGTGTCTAACAATGGCGTCATGATAGTTTATCCATATTTTATTCGTATTTGAAAGACCTCCACAAAAGGGTTATCTAGCCTTGCCTCCGAATAACAAACAAGCTAGCAAACAACAATGAGGCGATGCATATCCTAAATAGGATCTATACTAGTAGGAGGTGTAGTCTGTTTAGATGCAACCCTTATCCTTCCTCTGACCGCTCAGGACCGTTGACATTCTCAACTATGATACAACTTTTACTCCCTTATTTGGTACTGATCTCACTGTTATAGCACTAATCCATGCTCACCGCCCTATTTAGATTTCGTAACGCAATCTATGAAATACCCACTTATTACTTAATACCCCTTAGAAGGTTGAAGCAAACTCAACTTGTCCTTTGAGGCTTCGACCGAGGTAAACCATTTTACTTGATATTCTCGTCACCTATACGTGAACATATAATTCGATAGGTCCTGCAGATGATGATGTCTCACCGCAGTATAATGTATACACGACCAATGGTATCCCCTTATAGTAGGTAGCCTTCTATTATTTAACACTACTAACCTTGCATTCCAATCCATTTTAATGGCTGTCATTTTTATTTAGTCTAAGCTATTAGCTAACTTTAATAATTCGCACTCATCATAAATGCATACTTGAGGCTACGTATATATTCATGCTTATTTATTTACTATGCCTCTAATGTCCAACTATTAATAATATTCGTTTACTTTTATATGCGTTTACATCTTATTTCATTAACGTCAATTTAATGTCATTTTAATGGTTACTTTTAAATTAAATATTTAAACATCCTTTACCGTTCATTTTCCTTTTTTTACTAGATCTATTTATCGTTCCTTTTTATCTTATACTATCTTCCTTTGGTTACTAACTTCATTACATGCTCATTTCAATAATTTACCCACATCTCGTCGCTTATTGTTTAATTTCTAACTTGTCTTATATTTCATATATTATACTGCATATATTAGTTTTACTTTATACTGTTACTATTATCCCTACTTACAATTCTTTAGTTTGTGCCTAGGCATTTCTATATTTTAATGCGTTAGAACTACATCTTTTTCAAAATGAATTGTTAACACCGTAAACTTTTATAACTTGTCTAAAAGGGGATTCGTGTTACGTTTATAATTATGAGGAATTATCCTTTTATTCTTGTTGAAATGGATAGTATAAATACGATAAACTTCCAATTTTATACATCGCTTTCTTTTAGGCATATTCCTTGTTACTTTAAACGATACACTTTTATTTACAAATATAAAACTGGACAATTTATGGAAATTTACATTGCAGCACACTTTATTCCATTAAATTAAAATACTATTTAAATCCCAGTAAATTTTATAATAACTTCTAATTCATGTTTACCAAAATATGCCACTTGACCCATAATTCTGGAATTTCTATACAACCTTATTAATTAAGGGACTACTACTTACTCTCTAACTTTCTAGATTCAAGTATATGCAACACTTAATTCAAGTTAATAGTTCACAAATATGTAGGCATGACTTTCGATTTCATTACGCATATAATTAAGCCCACGACATCAAAATAATTATATCCAGGCATACAAAAAACGTATTTATAATAACATAAATCCAATATTATATAAAAATGTTTACTTTCTTACTTAACTCTAAGCTTTTCAAATCTCCAGATCTAAACCCTATTATTTCCGTTAGACTCCCTTTCTTTCCTATCGGAATATGTACCACAAGCATATACATACGTATTAGAAATTTAGATCTGAGAACAAATTTGAATTTAATTTAGATTTGGATTTATAGTTTACCTTGGCTTTAGCGATTCAATTCGATCCTCTTCTTCTTCTCTATTATTCTTCGCTATTCTACACTTGTATACATATATATAGATTGCAGTTTCATTTATATTTAAGAATTCATGGAAAAAAGAAAATGACATAGCTTTGCCGTGCTTTAGAAAATATAAGAAGAAAAGTGAGGGTTAGATCCGTATTTATAGGGGTTCGAATCAATGTCATCCGCTATATTTTTTATTCTTCTGAATCTGAGCTATTTGACCTAGGTCAAACTTAGAGCCGCTGCCATCCACCAGTTGACCGCTAGCAGTCGAGCAGTCCCAATTAAGTAGTCGGCCGGTTGGTGTATTTTTATTAATTAATCTCTCAGCGTTAACATTGGATCATTTAATCCCTTATATGATTTAATCGAGATATTCTTTCTATTCTAATGAACATTAACGTTGCTTAAATGTTAAGTAATTGTTAATGTTAATTAGTTTAATTAATTACATTTTCTTTTCTTAGTTACATATATAATTATTTTTGATCCAAAATCTTCAGACATTAATAACTTTTCCGTTTGAACTCCAATCAGGAAACTTAATATATGAAACTTGATTAAAAAATCGCCACAAACCCAATGGTGCAAGCTTCATAGCCAAATTCAGACATTTCTAAAAATTCTATTTTCAATGTTACTAATTACTAATTAATTTCTTTTTAATTAATTTTCATTCAATTTACGGAGCGTTACGCTTATTAGGGCTAGTGTTCTTAACATAGGTCGGACAACCTCATACCTTCAAATAATTGAAGTGGGGTTTCTTCCTTTAACATATTCCATATGGCGTCTTAGGCACATATTTAGTGGGAAACAAGTTCAACATATGCGTTGCGTTTTCTAGCTTTATCCCCCAAAGGTCAGAAATAACTCAGTCTTACTCATCATGGAATGAACCATATCTAATAGGGTTCGGTTCCTTTGATTCGACACACCATAGTGTTGCAGAGTATAGGGTGGAGTAACCTAAGAAATAATCTCATTGTCTTTTATGTTTTATTGGACATCCCATCCAACATACTCACCTCCTCGATTTGATCGAAGAATTTTATTGTTACGTTCTATTTGGTTTTCTACTACACTTTTATATTCGGGTGATTTCTCATAGACATTGTATTTGTTTATCATAAGATACACATATGCTAATCTCAAGAAATCATCAATGAAGATAACAAAGTAAGTGCTATTATCTTTAGTAATCATGGGCATCAAGCCATGTACACCACCATGGACCAACCTTAAGAGCTCGTCAACCCTTTCATTACTCTCATTGAATGAGTGCTTGGTCATTTCACCTTTGAGACATAACTCACATGCGTCAAATGATTCAGAATCAATTAACACCAGAAAACCTTTGGTTTTCAATTTGTGTAGTCATTTCTCACCAATATAACCTAGCCTACAATGCCAAAGATAACCATTACTTATATTGTTAGACGAATTATTCGCATAACATGCACAATTAGTATTGAATCACATAAATGCTATTCTCAAGAATACCATCGCAGACTTTATTTCTATCCAAACTAATGTTCATAGTATTTTTTGCACAATTACGTATACATCCAGTCTCAGACAATCTTGAAATAGAAATAATCCAACAAATAAAATCTTTTACAAAATAGCAATTGCTTAATACCAATACTAATCCACTAGGAAACTTCAAATGATAATCTTCTACTATCATGCATCTGCTATAGATCCATCAGAAACTTAGATTCTCATCTCTCCTCTTGTCACACGGTGCTAGTTCCTGAGCCCTTATAACGAACTAGATATATGAATACCAAATCCAGTATCTAAAACCCATGATATTTTATTGATTACAAAATAATTCTGAATCATAAATGTACCTTATAGAGTCGCATAACCATTTTGCTTCTTTTTCCTAACAATCTTCAAGCGGTCAAGGCAATTTCTTTTTCAGTAACCTTTCTTATGGCAGTGATGGTATCCATTATTATTATCGGTCTTCTTACTTTTCTTTTTTGCCTTCTCTTTTTTGCTTCTTCGAACTCTTTGAAGATGATGCACTATCCTTAATAACAAGTTGATCCTTCGATGTAGGCTCGGCCAACCTCAACGTATTGAGGAGCTCCACGAGATTCACATTTAACTAGTTCATGTTCTTTAGTGTGGCATTTGTCTGCTATTATGTTGTATAAGTATATTTTCCCTGTTTTGATGCCTTTCTTAGAAAGAAAGTTCTACCCTAATCATTTTGTGTAGAATCAAATATATTTGCTTATGCATTTTGTTGGCACTTATTGAATAATTTAATATTTTGTTCGACCTTCGTAGCTTGTGTCGTGTACCATAGTTGTGTATGTTCCCATAATAAGTCTATTATGACTGACCGCATTCCAGTTCTCGATAATCCAATAAGCTTTTCCCTTATTCTTGTAGCGGTTTATTTAGAAGACGTAATAGTCTTTAATTTGATACTCTGATGAAGTAGTAATGTCAAATTTGTTTTGATGGTATAAGTAACATTATGACTGAGGTGCATAGAAAATATGTTCCATAAAAGATGGGGTTGTAATGGGGTGCATTATGTCAAATAATACAAAAAGATCTTCTTAGTTGATATCCTGTACTGAAAACACAAGCTTCTTCAAAATATGTAATCATTCATCGTCATCTTCCAGCATACCTTTAGCAATCTAGGCATCTTTGAAAGTTTGACAAGGGTGCCCTTTTTTGGTTCTTTGATCTTCAAAAAAACCTGGGCCTTTAGTACTAGTCAGTAGTAAATGTAGATAGAATCGTTCTTTTGAGTCTGGGCTTGCAAAATAGATACGTCCAATTGCTTTATATTGTGAACTTCTTGGGGACCGTATACGTGAACTTGTTGGGAACCATATATACTGATTCCCGTTGGTCGAAGGTTACTTGATGCATTTAAGGAAGATGTAGCTGCAAATAAATGACCGATGGTTTCTCTTTATGGATATAATAATCAAAAATGTATCATGCAGCCTTAGTGACCCGATGAATCGCGAACCAAGATTAGGAGTGAGCATCATTTGGTTAAATCAAATAAACCAACCATACCCATTTATATCGATATTTTGGTTTGGTTTTGAAACTATATCGATTTATAATCGGTCCGTAAAAAAATTTAGTTTGGTTATTGGTTTAACCAAATTAACCAAACTTTTATTATATTTTCAAAATTATCGATATTATAATAAATTTTTTAGATTAGTTTATTGATCCAAATAAATTTTATTTATCATACATGTGTCAAAATTGCTTTTAGGAAGCATAAGAATGATAAATAAAAATATTTTAATCATATATTTATGTTTTATTTCAAATTAAAATAAATATTTAAACATAAAGTGTAAAATATTTTTAGTTTAGTTAAATCAAATAACCAACCAAACTAATCAAACTTAATCCGATTGGTTTGGTTTTATTTTTATTGGTTTTAGTTCGGTGTAACAATTTTCAACATCGGATAAACCAAATCAGCCAATCATTCATCCTTAATCAAGATACTGTTTGATTTCATCGTCGCTGTCATCATCCACCACCGTTGTTGTTCGATCATGATCCTTGTATATGTATTTGTATATATATATTTTTCAATGCGTGCATTTGTATATGCATTTGTGTATAGAGGGCATATGCCTCCATGTTCTTCTACATATTTGACAGTCAAACATCCGTTGTTTATAAATTTTTCAATATCAAAAGACGAAAATATTCTTGGAAAAAGCTGTTAGTTTAGCAAACGTTGCAATGGTGATTCCACCTTTAATCCTGTGGACATTGGATTAATTCCACCTTAATCCCATTGATTAGCTTTCCAGTAAACACAATATTGGATTAATGTTGCTTATGATTTTTCTTGCGGATGCATCGTGTTCGTTGAAAATACCGGTATATTTCTCTATATTTCGTCCGTTATACATGTACATTGGACCTTGTTTTTGCTAGGGTTATCTTCCCAGATTTTTAGCACCCAACAATTCTGGAGCTACTAACTCCAAATTCAAAACTCCAGAAAAATTTCACCAAGTATGTTGAAAAGCGGATCTGTCCGATCTAACTTTAACTCTAATTACAGCGTTAGTAACTCGAAGAAGAGGTCCGAGATAGGATCTACTTCCGTGGCGACGCCTAAAAGTAAGGAGATCAAGCAGACCAGTGCTAACTCTCCACAAGGTAAAAGTTTAAGTTGTTTTCAAATATACGGTGCTATTTATCTGTTATTCGGTGTTTTATAGCAGTAAAAGTCTTCTATTTCACGTGATCTGAAAATTTGATTTTTGGGGTTTGAAATATAGGAATATAACATTAGAACCCCCTTTTCTTAATATTGCAATTAATAAACTGGTTGTGATAAAAATAGAACAAAATAAAAATATTTTTAAAAGCTGGAGTGCATTGATACCTCTTCTATCTAGAAATGATACATCTTTTATTGATATATACTTAGTTTAACGATGGTTGTAAACTGTACCAAGTCTGATGTGATTCCAAAGAATGATTTGATTTTCTGAGTGAGCTAAAGGGAGAATCGGTTTATGTAAAAGGTGTCCGTATGTCATTCATCTTTGTTTGTGAAAAAACATTTTGGCATCGGGTTCTATGTGGTTTCACTGAAATCCCTGATGGTGATTGTCCATATTTAGTTAGTGGATGTTGTTAGACAGTGAAGCTGCATTTGTAATCAAGGCCGGCACATCTTTACATTTGGTAATTGTCTATCTTTGTTTGTGAAAAATCGGTTGTTCCAGCTCATGAACTTGGCAGCTTCCCTTCTAGGCCGGCTCAACCTATAATTAAGGTGTTTGTATGGTAGTAGTAAACTTTATAAATAGTCAAATGATTTCTGCTCAGGTTCTATTTCATTCCATAGATCATCATAAGAGCCATCTCAAGACATTTGGCGGATTGTTATACTATTGTCTTTCTAAGTAACAATGTGCTCTTGTACATGCATAAAAAAAGGAGTGAGTGACGTTGGAATACCAAAAGGGCTTGTTAGGAATGGATTTAACTATTTTTCCGTCTTTATTTACCTCACCGGTTTTCTTTATTAATTTTTAAGGAGCGAGTGATGTTGGAATACCAAAAGGGCTTGTCAGGAATGGATCTGACTATTTTTCCGTCTTTATTTACCTCACCGGGTTTCTTTATATTTTTAAGCTGTGGATTCAACTACTAGAAATTTGCTTCTCAAGAAGAACAAACAAGCAAAGTCTAGAGGAATAACCCCTAACGTCCTTAAAACACTTAGCCGAGATGACTACTCCACTGGCTAAGCATGCAAGCATCAAGGATATTGTCTTGGATAAACTTAAACACTGCAGACTTACCGAGGAATGATAAACCTAACACCGTAGGCTTACCGAGGACATTCCTTCGAAGGATGTCATTGTTCCTATTTCTTCTACTTTATCGTTTTCTCCACAAGCGGTGGTTTCTTCTGAGAAGTCCCCCACCGTCCCTTTGTCTTCTAAGGTAGCTTCAAAGTCGAAGGTCCAACTCTCTTTCTTGAATTGCACCAAGAAGGATGAATTCTATAAAACAAGCATGGAAGTTACCACTTCCATGATGTCTACACGTTTGCTCGAGGACCGAAGCACGCCTCCCTCTATGGTGAAAGAGCTTCGATTCCTTCTCTTTCGCAACTTGAAAGATTATATTGCGGTAAATTAGTCGTAAATTATAAATGCAATTGTATGAAAATATGTAAAATACTTGGAAGATTTTATATAATCGCAAAAGGTAGCTAGAGACCTTGTCGTTCAGCAAGGGGTTGAAAAATTAAAACAAACCCTCGGGGAAGCTAGAGAAGATGCAAAGGTCGAGATGAGGAAAGCTGCTGTCTTTGAGCAAAAGCTGGTGAAGTTGAACAATTCTACTATGTTGTGTTGGTAGCAAGTTGAGGTCGAAAAGATGTCCCTAGATACTGAGGTCAACATGCTTAAACACGAGTTGGAGCAACAAGAACCTCCAAGCTTCTCACTCGGCTATAACGAACCTACAGTCTACTTGTTTGAGATGGTTTCTCGGGAAGATGGTAAGAAAAAGGCCTCTTTGAAGTGCTCTAGGCATGTGTTGCTAAGTGAAACAATGGTCAAATGCTTATCCTCTCTTTTCAAGAAAACAAGGAAGAAGTGTAGTCTTATTTTGCTACTAAATACGAGGAGTCGATGAAAGCTGAGGATGCTAGCTCCTTTTAACTTCTTATCCCTCCTCCTCACTACACTCCATGACCAACAAGAGGGATCGAAAGCTAGAGAGGACAACTCGGGAACTCCCTAGAGTATTTTTATTTTAATAATTTGTATTAAGAAATTTTTTGTAATCATAAAATATGCACTTCGAGGTGGAATCTTAGCGCAACAGTTAGGTCACCCGTATGGTGATCTGAGCGTCCATATTCGAGTCTGGAAACAGGCTCTTCGCAATGCGAGGGAAAGACTGCGTACATTATTGACTTTCCCAGAGCCTGCTATCATGCGGAAACCTCGTGCACTGGTTACACCTTTATAAAATATGCATTTCACAATATTATTTATAAAAATGTTATTCAGTGTATCTATATATTTGTGCATGTATCCTTCATTTATTAGCTTAACTTTTTTTTGGACCAAATGAAAAACATCATCTCCAAACATTATTTATAAGAGCATATTATTAAATCGAAGTTAGGCTAGATGCTCTCGGCTACTTAAAGATATAACTCATCGTAAACTCCGACTAAGTGCAAGTAGTATCTTTGACACATACTTAATTGATCAACTTAATGAAGTAAAAGATTCTCATAACAAGGCATGTGCGCAGCTATTTAAACCTTTATAGCTTGAAAACCATATGTTAATTATTAATGTTATAAGTCAAATAAATAAAGTTAAAGTGGTCACTCAAGAGCGAGATGATCTTTATCAAGAACTACTTTTGTTATCTAAATGATATCCTAATGACGAAACTCTTAAGCAAAGATGATTGGAGTGTTGTCAAAAACTCTATGGCGAATCTTGTATTTCTATATCGCCTCGGC
The DNA here is from genome assembly GCA_030765085.1 of Allium cepa. Lineage (NCBI taxonomy): Eukaryota > Viridiplantae > Streptophyta > Magnoliopsida > Asparagales > Amaryllidaceae > Allium > Allium cepa. Next base: position 372,558,674 of record CM060938.1, on the reverse strand, counting down.
TATATCGAAGGATGCTTAGTCGAGGTTAATAAGAAAATGAGTCAAATCACAATCCTATTCCTATTGTAGCGGCAACGCCTAATGCTAACATGTTCGAGAGTATGTTTAACTCGTCATCGTGATTTTTGACATCTAATCCGTTTCAGGGCAAAGGCAAATATATTTCTTTATACCAAAGGCCGAAGTTGACAAGTTCTATATTTCTATATTGCCATCGGCCATATTGTGAAGGTTGCTCTTGCACATACAAGTTTTGTGCCTACAGCGGAGGTTAATTGGAAAATGAGTCACACAATCCTATTCCTTTTACAGTGGTAATGTCTAGTGCTAATGTGTTCACAAATATGTCTATCTCATCATCATGACTTTTAGTTTTTAATCTATGTGTAAAAGCGAAGATATTTCTTTATACACAAAGACCAAGGCCATCATCTGGCTTGTCTCAGAGTTTTAGTACTAGGTAAGCGCTTTAGGATTATACTTAGCAAGAAACAACTTTGTACTTAGATAAGTTTCATATATATTTTTGTTTATTTCGTTATTGACATTTGTACATGTTGGCATCAAAATTGGTCACCTACACTCGATTATGCGAAAACACAAATATTCAATCCAGTCACAAAAATATGAAAAGAAATAAATGATGAACAAATTAAAAACAATTAGAAAGAAAATAAATAGAGACGCAGATTTATAGTAGTTCGGCTAACTTCGGCCTACGTCCACTCCAAAGATTTTTCTTTTATTAGTTTATACTGCAGGTTATAGTTACAAATCCGTGAAATTCAAGAATAAAAGTGGCAGATTATAGCCTAAGTAGAAGATGATGAGGAGCAGAATGAAGATTCCCTTTTCTGATGCCATGCCTGATGTATTTATAGAGAAAGACGTATATCAATCTCTCTGAAATTTCGGCTATAGGACATTCTCATCCATATAGACCCACGTTAGGCCCAAATCCAATAGAGAGGGATCAGTACCGACCCCTCCGTTGGTTGATTCTTGGGCAACGATCCATATGGTGGCTTCTATATGTTTAGGCATGTTAGCCTTCAATTCTCATATCATTTGGACCAAAGAAGCTCAAGTTATTGAATGTTGAATGCAAGAACACCATTGGTTTTTGATGTGTGCTGATCCCTCCTTAGTGAGTTCAAAAGTGTCGATCCCTTGTTTAACTATCAAGCCTTGACAATTCCCTTCATTTGCTTTGCCGATTCCCATCTTATGAGTTGAAGCATAACTTTTCAAACCAATGAACTATGTCGATCCATGCCCCTTCACCTATGCCGAACCTCCTTTGCTTCGACCATGCCGATCCCTTATCTAACTAACAATGTCGATTCCTTGTTTAACTAATCATGCCGATTCCTTTCTTGTTTGAGTATGCCGATCCTCCTTCTTTATGAACCCAAGCATGTCGATCCATACTAGCCGACTACACCGATCCCTCCTTTTTCCAACGAAGTATACCGAACCTTCTATAAGAGCCAACCCATGCCGATCCATGTCATTCAACTATGCCAATCCATTCTCTATAGGATGAAATATGCCGAATCATCTCTGTCACTAATGCCGACCCCTATGATTCTTTCATTCCATGCCGATCCAAGCTATGCCGATCGCTGGGCTTCCTCTAAGTCATGTCGATCTCTAACTTATCCAAGCCAATATTCATATTTCAAGCATCCTGCATCGTTTATCTACCAACTTCGCTCAACCCTGACTTCATATAACCATCTGTATCTGATACCATCTGCATCTGATTTCTGGGCCCTACAACCGTCGCTCTGTAATCACCGGCCTTGATAACCGTGAAGTCTGTTGGGTTAAATTGCCTGTATACTGCCTTGTCAAAAGGTGGGTTAATATTTCGCCATCCAAAACATGCCTTGCGATAGGAAGACGTGTTATGAATCGCCTTAAGTCCAATGTTCGAAACCCGTTGATGATCTGTGAACAAATCAACGATCTTGCCTGATTGTTAGTAATGACCTTTCGGGACCGTTAATCAAATTCGTAGCCGTCCCAGGCTGATGATGATCGTACGGGATCGAGTGTTTGTTCGCGGCGTAACATGATCGTTCGAGATCGAATGCATGTTTGAAGCAAAATGCGATCGTTCAAGATCGAGTGCCTATTCGAGGCGTAATGTGATCGTTCGAGATCGAGTGCTCGTTTAAGGCGCAATGTGATCGTTCGAAATCGAATGCCGTTCAAGATGAAATGTGATCGTTCGAGAACGAGTGCCTGTTCGAGACGTAACGTGATCGTTCGAAATCGAGTGCCGTCCGAGACGAAATATGATTGTTCGGATGTGACATAAAATTATTAATGTCATATTTCACGTCGAGTGAGAAATATTCAACTAATAAAATTAAGTCCAAGTACTAAAAGAGAAATAAAAACAAAAACTAAACACTGCAATTCATGCATCTCCGGGTGTGACGGTTCATTGTCATCTCAGAGCATGCCTAGGGACCGTTCTTGATTCCGTACATGTTTAAATAACCCAGCCGTTTTATTGTGGAGTTTATTACCTATTCTTTGCCATTCTGGTCAATCGATGACAAGCCGACACCTCGATCCAAAGCAATCCCCGTTCGATGCGAATGGTGGTTGCTCCTGTTCCAGGCCCGCTGTCCGAGTTCTTACGTATTGTAACAGCCTACCGTTTCAGACATGACCATCAATCTCATCCTTTAAGTGCCTGCAGTCGTTTGTACTATGCCCGTCCAGTTTATGAAACAGATAGTATTATTTTGATTTCTTTTCATGTTTGTAGGCTCTCTCCTCATTGACATTCGATAGAGGATCTGTCTCCTAGTGTTCAGATACATCCGTTTTAATGTTTTAGTCAATTCTGTGTAAGAGGTGAAATTTTGGTTCACTTCGTGGTCGCTTCGATTCATCAGAGCCATCCTTCGCTTTTCGTTTTTCTTTATCCTTGTTTGAACCTTCTCACACTCTTGGGTCTCGTGCTGTGGACCCAAAATTGCCTCATAACCTTTCGATCAATTCCGTTCATGTGCTACTAGAGCTGCTTTTCAACTGTCTGAACCATAGTGCAGCTATATCCATTAAGTATAAGGGGAAACACCATGCCATGACTTTCTTCGATGCCCTCAGTACTTCCATGTGTTTCATGTACCTCATCAAATAAACAGCGGGATCCGTTTTTCCATAATATATCTCAAGCGTTGGTAGTTTGAACTCCGGTGGATTCCTAGCCTGCCTGATATTTGGAGCGAATGGACTTCTATTTACATCCTCCAGATCCCTGTTCATCAATCCTCTACGCATAGCTCGGCTTATCATCTCTGCAAACCTGTCGTTGTCTTCCAATGTAGTCATCTATCACCATGTCCAAGCTGCCCCTCGAGTCTACGAGAGAATTCTGAAACGTATTCCTCCGGACGAGTATCCAAATTTTAATTCGCACCAAGCTCCATAGAATTGATCACAGGTCCTCCAACACCACGATTAACCATACCCGGGGGCATGCCTACTAGCCTTCGAGGATCGGTACCGATCCCTGTGGATGGCAATGGACTACCCCGGCTGCCCTGCTTCATTCCTTTGTTTATTAGCCCCATTTTGATGCTCTCGGTTTTGATTTCCAGCGATTCCTGCTGCTTCAACTTCTTGATTCAGTGCTTCAACTTGTCTAATCTGTTGGAGCAAATTATCCTTCTGTCTTTTCAGTATCTTCTCTTGCATAACATCCATCATCGTTTTCATTTCATCCCTGGTGATGTTGACGGATGGTTGATTAGCTCCAGATCTTGAGGAAGCCTCCTGACTCTCTCCATGGTGGCTCCTTTCCGGTAGCATTATCCTTGTTGATTGTCCAATCATTGCTTTCTAGATCCAAGTATTCAAGCTTTCAAATCTAAAATCCTAGCTTCTAAATCCGCTTATGCAAGTCTTCTCAATGAAATCATCAAAATGCTGGCGTCAAAATTGGCCACCAACACCCAATTATGTGAAATCACCAATATCCAATCCAGCATAGAAATATGAATAGAAATAAATGAAGAACAAAATTTAAAAACAAATAAAGACAGATTTATAGTGATTCGACTAATTTCGGCATGCGTTCACTACAAAGATTTTCCTTTTATTAGTTTATACCGCAGATTACAGTTACTAATCTATGAAATTCAAGAATAAAAGTGACAGAGTATAGTCTAGGTAGAAGATGGGCAGAATAAAGATCTCTTTTTCTGATGTCATCCCGCTGTATTTATAGGGGAAGACGTGCATCAATCTCTTTGAAACTTCGGCTATAGGACCTTTTTATCCATATGGAACCACCATAGAGGTCGCTAGACCCGACCCCTCCATTGGTTGATTCTTGGGCAACGATCCCTATGGTGGCTTCCATATGTTTAGACATGTTAGCCCTTCAATTTTCATTTGGACCAAAGGAGCTCAAGTTATCGAATGTTGAATTCAAGAACATCCTTGGTTTTTGACATATGCCGAGCCCTACGCAGTGAGTTTAAATGCGCTGATCCCTTGTTTAACTATCATGCCTTGACCATTCCCTTCATATGCTTAGTTGATCCCTATCTTATGAGTTGAAACATAACTTTTAAAACTAATGAACTATGCCGATCCATGCCCCTTCACCTATGCTGAACCTTTTTTGATTCGACGATGTCGATCCCTTGTCTAACCAATCGTGCTGATCCCTTGTTTAACTAATCATGCCGATCCCTCTCTTGCTTGAGTATGCCGACCCTCCTTCTTTATGAATCGAAGCATGCCGATCCATACTAGTCGACTACACCGATCCCTCCTTTTTTTGGTGAAGCATATTGAATCCTCTATAAGAGCCAACCTATGCCGATCCATCCTCTTCCGCAAAATTTGCCGATCCATGCCATTATACTATGCCGATCAATTCTCTATGGGATGAAATATGCTGATCCAAGCTATGCTGATCCTTGGGCTTCTACCAAGTCATGTCGATCCCTAACTTATCCAAGCCAATATTCATATTTCAAGCGTCTTGCATCGTTTATCTACCAACTCCGCTCAATCATGTCTTCATGTAACCATCTGTACCTGATTCCTGAGCCCTACAACCGTCGTTTTGTACTTACCGACCTTGATAACCGTGAAGTTTGTTGGGTTAAATTCGCCTGTATACTGCCTTACCAAAAGGGGTTAACAGTTGCTTTGCATTTTAATGGAAATTTTATTTTTCTTCTCGTTTCGAATATTTTAGTTGTTTATTATCTATTGAATAGAGCATGTGGTAATTGTTTAAAAATAAACAAGCATTCATATCTTAAGGTAGCATATGATATAAACCTTCAACACTTGAAATCAGTGCAAAGGTCAAATGAAATATTGCAATTCAAGATAATTCATTTATGAGCAATTATGCATGCAAGTGACTATGATATGCAACTTCTTAATGAAATGTTGAACTAAGGTTATCACTGCAAAATCTTCAAGATCTCTTAGGATCTCTTTCGAAGGTGATTCCAATAACAAATAAAGCTTCAGTTCAATTGACTAGTGATTTATTAGATATAATTACACATCTTCTAAGTGAGCTTGACGAGGCTCAAGATGAATTATCTAGAATTAAACTTCAGTTAGGAGTTAACACAAGTGATAAAAAGGTAACCATAGCTTCTCTTCTCGAATCTACGGTAAGAAGAGGAGGCGAATGGACTAAAACTTCCTGTACACCTAAGAACATGAGAGAGTAATACCATTAAATTAATTTAGAAAGGAATAGATGGAAAAAAGTACACTCATACGGAGCAACAATGGTGTGATATCTCTGTAAATGTCCGGGCTGGCGAGAGACATGTCAATCAAATGTTGGATCGTCCATTGAGAATATATCAATTTTATGAACATGATCTGGAAGCACTTATTGCTTCTGAAGCTCCCCTTGATCTCTTGTTTATAATGGAGGAAGACGAGCTTGATTGCATTTTATGTGTTATTTCAAGAAACGTGCTTCGTTTTGCAACTTATCATTTGTTTAAATATCATTTTCAATTACCCTAAAGGGTTGGACATATGACTATAATATGATGAGATCTTGGTGAAGTTGAAGTTTTCAGAGTCTTCGCAGTCCAAGACCAAAAAATGATAGGCATAGGAAAAGGTATTGGAGAATCATAAATATTACGATCATGATTGTACATTTGTATTTGTTCTTCCGTAGTCATAATATATTTTGTAACTTGCGACATATTAGATTTTGTAGCATTTGGAACTTGTCTTTTGTAATATCGATTTCAAAAGTAATTGACTTTGACTTTAAAGCAGCTAACTTTGTACTTTACATTTCAAACAATTAGTATAGCTTCCAATTTTGAAAATAACCGATTTCATACCGTGAAAATAATTGATTTTATACTTGATTTTTAAAAGTATTGGTTATTGAAGGCACTTTGTATTTAGTACTTTTTTTGAATAACTTTGTAATCCAGAAATAATTAATTTTGTACTTTGTATTTGAAAGCATTTATATTTGAGAAGTACCTTGTATTGCTTTTTTTGAAAATGATCGATCTCTTCGATACCGGAGGCTTGAATATATTTGCATTTTTCTCTGAATACCTGATTGATTGTATATCATCATGGTCCCTTTTCTTTTTTGATTATTTGAATCAATTTATTATACTCCTGGAGGTTCCTGTTGACTGGCGCTATAAACCTTGAGGGTATGGATATGATTGCTCGTGATAAAGAGGCAAATATATTGAGACTATCAATTGAATTTATCTTATATGTATATATAGGATTAATGTTTGAAATACTTATCAAAACATATAATTACTAAGAAGCACATCCACTTATGACAATAGTTAACCGTTAAAATACATATTTGCATATAGCAAACCAGAAACAAAGCCATCCTTTTGATTACCATGCAACCTAAAGCATTTTGAAAAATTATTTTTCTTTTCGAAAACAATACGTACTATATGGTTAATACATATTTTTCTTTTTGAAGAGTATTTTTGATGATAACGCGTTTGACAATAAAACGGTTTCTGATTTTTTAAATGATTCGAAAGCAAAAACATTTGTAAGGGAAAATCATTGAACACTTCCCGAGTATATACATCTCAGTAGAAAGAGTGAACAATATTAAGAATACAAATGCTCCATGGGTATAGATTCATATCCTACTTGGTTACAAGAATTAAGTATCACATATATATAAGTCCATCCAGTATAAGTAGCATTTTAAGACGATCAAAGGAATTTTGTAAGAAAACCATATAATCCATATGTTTGTAAAGCTTAATAACATCGAGATACTAGGAAGATAAGACCAAAATCTGAAAACCATAAGAAGACCAGATTATCAATAAAAGATAAAAATTATTCTAAAGTAGAACATAAACTGGATAATATCGAGATTATGATAAAAGAGTACCAATGAACGAGAACAGAATACCAATAACCATTGAAAAAATATCAATAACCGAGAACCGTAAGTCCATAAGAAGATCAGATGTTGTAATAATAATGCTAAGATAAATTCAGAAAACCAATAATATATGCTCATACGTTCGGAGGAGACAAAAAATGAGAGCATATCCATGTGTATTAGCCCAAAATCGAGAAGACCAATCATCGAAGTATATTACAAGAACGCTAATATGTATTGAAGAGAAATCCACAAATATCCAAAGGACTAATATAATAAAAAACCAAAAGATGTAGAAAATAACTCTGAAAACCATAATAACATTTGAGATAAGTAAATATTCCAAAGGTTGCGGAGAATAATAAGAAAATTAGTTGTAACATCAATCAAAAGAAAAATCAAAGTTTATCGATTGACGTGCAAAACAAGAGAAAAATAGTTTTACTACTAATCCTAAATACATTACCTTTCAAATCGTTTGCTTAATGATGATAGCGGGCTTTTGCCACTCATTGGTAGTATGCCCATTCTTTTGGTGGTATTGACAATAAGTATTACTTTCATTTTTTTCATCATTCGTTGAAGGGTAATTTGGATATGGAAGTGAATTTCGGGTTTGAAGGAATATATGGGATAATGTATCGTTTAGAGTAAATGTTTTCTCGGTATGAGATTTCCTTTTCTTTCACGGTTTCTCAGCTTGATCTTCAAGGTTCGATTGTTTTAAGGGTTCGGTTGTTAAACTTTGGTTTAAATCTTCCATCTTCTATTTAGTTAATTCTTTGATTTCTTGATTCATTGCTTGGTTGACTCTCCTCAGTCGAGCATTTTTCTGAAGAGATTCTTTTAAATAGTTCGAAAGGTTTTTAATTCAAAGCGATGACAAATCTTGGACAGTCTATCAGTTGTTAGCTGAGATAATAACAACAGGATGTAGATTGTTATCCTCTTCAATTTGCTGAACCCTAACGTTAAGATGCATTTAGATAGAGAAGCTTCTTTGTAAGAACTAAAGGTTTTCGTAAATAGGTATGTAACATCAAGATCCATGTGGCAAACTCATGAGAGAAGGAAAAGTAGGCAGCTAATGCTATAAGGATAAGATTGAATAAGAGAACAAAGGTTCAAGCTCTTCTTCTAACGTTAAATTGTTGGTGCAGCTTTTCGCTATAACGACAACCAAAGATCAAAGACAAAAGTTTTGGTTAAAGGACATCGACTTTAAGTGGTACCAAAGATTTGAAATGTTGGAATAAGATCGACTGATAGAAAAAAAATGCAAAAAACAATAAAGACCACATGATTTATAGTGGTTCGGGAAATCTGCTACGTCCACTCCCGGTACTTTCCTTCTCTGAAGTATATACGAAGATTACAATTTATACTGAAAGTCATTAATGAGTTTTTACTGAAGTACTAATATAGAAAGATATCCTTTTGTATTTGGTGCATGATTTCCCTTTTGATTGCTACATCGGAATCCGCGCTTGTAAGGATTTGAAATGAGTGTGGATGGATGATACGACAAACTATGTTGAAGTTGGCTATTGGATTGATGATATTTGGCAGTCATCCAACATACTTGACTTAGCATCTGCGGATTAGTAACGTATTATTTGTTGGTGCCTTTATATCTATCTTTTTTCTTTACACAGTATCTACACATGACATCTTGAATGAGGGAGATTTCCTAATATCATAGTACTAATGCCACATGCTCCTGAAACATGATTTTGAAGTTTGATATTTCCTTACTTGCTGGCTAGCTACTTTGACATTTTCTGTTAAGTACCTATCACGTGCAAGCTTTGGGTTGATAAATCATTTGGCTTTCGGTTTTTTGGATCCTATACTTGATTAACTTTAGTTAATTCAACTTAAATAACATAGAAATTGAATATAATAACATTTTGGTATTTGTACTTTTCGACCAATGGATTTTTCGATGATTTCATAATACATAATCATCTACGCATATACTTATCCTCCGGCATATTCGTATCTTTTTGGCGTTTCGATATTAGAAGTTATGTATCTCTTTTACCTTGATAAATAGCTAAGAAAAATGTCTTTGTACTATTCAAATGTTGAAAGGATGTAGATGGTCCTCAATAAATATGGTGTAACAAGGTTTGGTTTACTTACAAATTCATTACGGATAATGAAACTCAATTTGAGAGTCGAGAGTTCACAAATTATTGCGAAAAGAATGACACTGTATAATGTTTGTTTTTAGCAGCGCATCCATAGACCAACGGAGCCATATAAGCTGTAGGTAAAACTATCAAAAAATGTCTTAAGAAACAACTAAACAAAACTAATGGAAATTTGGCAAAAGAACTACGACTCATATTATGGTTTGTAGGATGAGCACTCGTACTCTAATCGGACATAATCCTTGTTATCTAGCTTACATTCTCTTGCTTACATACATGAAGCTATGTTACCAGTAGAAATTGGTATACCGTCACATTGCGAATGTTTTATAACACCAAGCAAAACAAATAACTGAGCAAAACAAATAACTGAACGTGGAAGCTTTAGATTTCCTGTTTGGACTCCGAGATTAAGCATCCATTCAAACTGAATACATGCAAAGAATGACCCTTTACTACAATTGACGTCAAATGTTGAAGCTTTCAAAAAGGCGACCTAGTCCTTCGAAAGTAATGCTGAATGCTAAGTACCCATCAATGGACATCTGGGTTCGAATGAGGAATTGACCTCTAATTATCCATGAAGTAATTCCTTTTGGAACATAAGGGCTAAAAAGACTGGATGTGAATCTTATCCTTCAAACATGGATGAATATCTTAAACATTATCATTTGCAAATACTTATATGATAGCATGGAACTGCTCAATAAAGAAGCCATGAAAAGATTATAAAAATGGTTTTCAAAAGTTGTTTTAACTTGCATGCCTTACATTGCTTGAGACTTGAAAATTGTTCGAAAGAAGTGTTTTAGTAGAAGATGTTTCTTTTGGCTCTCAGTGTCATTTGTTTCATGGGTTCCTTTCTAAATTTGTTATTGGTCTTCAAAACTGTTCGTCGGTTGAACCTTGAAAAGAAAAATATTTTGGCTTTCAATATAGTTCGTCCATTGAACCAAAAAAAATGTATCCAATCACATTTACTTCGTAATAAATCAAGATGATTGAGCTTACTATTTTAAAGTATTTTATGGTAAAAGACCATCGCAAGTGGATGCTTTTTATCATAATGTCCTTTTCAAAACTTAAATATATAAATATGGTCATAACCTTTGTAAGACGAAAACGCTCAAAGAAGAACTTGGAGATTATCAGAACTTCCCAAGTGGGCAATATCCTCACTTGCCAACTCATTGCTGCTGGAAATTTTACATGTATTTTTGTTGATTAGAGCATTACTTAAAGGTTATTAGTCGCTCTTGGATTTGTTGTTTTTCCTTTTCTTTTGTATTTTTGAAAAACAAATAAGTAAGCAATGTCCAAAAGTGGACGTTAGGATTATCCCAAACCACTATAGATCTTCGTGTTTTTACTTGCACTCGGGTTTTTTGTTGTTTGATTACGTTTAGCCTCACTCTTACTTGAAACACTCGATGTTTCATCCCAAACCTAAGCGCTCTTCATTGAACTTTCGGTTATTGAGTGTTAGGGTAATAAAAAACTACATTGACACGGACTTTGCAAATTTTTTTCAAGCACCTATGGTTTGTTTTCTATCATGGAATTTTCATCTCTTATTTTGTATAAAAACCTTGTCCTCATCGTAGGTTGTGATTGACTGTCCCTTTTTTAGTTCATTGAAAATAAATTACTGAATAGTAAATTGTGGATTTTAACTCTTTATTTGTAATGATCAATTTTAATATTTTTTGTTTTCTTTCTGTAGATAAACAAATCCAATGTCACTTAAGAATTTAGAGTTTCAAATCAACTTTTAGCAATCTAAATGACAATCCTTTTCATTTTAGTAGTAACTAGTAACATTCATATTGAAATAATGTTGTGAAAAAACATAATTTCTTTTGTGTTGTTACATGCAAGCTTAAAGTTATGAAATTTATTCCACACAAACTAAAATTATTTCATTTGGACAAAATTAGAAGTTCTATAATATGCATTTCATCATCTTCATGATTCCCTGAAAATTCAATTCGATCAGTTTCATAAAGCCAAAAACAAATAACATATAGCAACAAATAAAATAAATTCAATTCCATTTCTAATGCTTGGAAACATTAATAAACATATTTGAATTATTAACTAAAATTTATGTTTTTGACTTAAATTTTGAAAACATTGAAATCAAATTATTCGATCAAAAATCCAAGTGAAACAAATAGTAACATAAAAATTCAGCAATGGTTCCATTATCTTAAACTATTTTTTAAATGAATGCAAAGAAAAATAGAAATCACAAACCACTATCAAAGAAAAAAACATTGGTTTTTTCTAAATAAGAATAAAATAAGTGCTACTTTACTCAAGTATATTGTCTCGGGGTGTTCGAACCTAAGACTTCTAGAACCTCAATGTAAATCACCTTCCCATTTACCACTTGAGCCGATCCTTGACTACACCCAAAAAATTAATGAGAAGTATTTTATGTTAGCATACTAAAAGATGTGAATACCAAAGAAGCAAAGATGGGATACTAATCTTCTTGATGGAGAAATAACTAGGAATTGGAAAGTAAAATTATCTTATTTTTTGATTAAATTGAAAATTAAGATTTATTGACGCTATGTAGCATAAAGGTTGAACTTTTTTTCTTCTAATTTGTTCTTAATTGTGTATATATTGCTTGGGTGGGTTAGTTGCCCACCCATCGCAACACATATTTGTCACTCATATCCTAGTTTGATATTTTTATTTTATCATATTATCTATGCAAGGACATGAGATAATATTCAAATCATAGTTATTAATGGCGTACGGTACAAAAGCACGCAAGTCTCGTTGAAGCCTTGGCGCATGGCGTGACAAATGGTGTGTGCTTTTTTAATTACTGCATATGTTTAGATTTTTTTATAAATTCAATATATATAAAAATTAATTTAAAAAATTAAATATAATTTTTTTTTACCAATACATATGTAATAATTTTTTTTACAGTAAATTTGCAAAAAACATTATGAACATAGAATTCCAAGCGTATTAGTCTTCAAAAACCAAAATCCAATATACTAATTATATTACTGATAAACTAGAAATCTAAATTTGATTAAGCAATCAAATTTTCTAAATCAATATCTGCATTATCAAATTCGTAAGCTTCAATATTTTCCTTATTTGTCGCATATCGATTAACAATTTATTCGGTGCGACCGTAACAGGAACATACAATTCGAAGTTCGTTGGTGATTAATTTGAAAAAACATTCGTTTGAGATTAATTATTTGGTGCAACAATAATTAGAGGAGATAGTTCGAAGTTAATTCGAAATAATTTGGAGAATGCGATAATTTGAGATTATTTGTTCGGTATAAGAATGATAATTAGACCCATCGGGTCGGATCTGGATCCAACTCAGCGGGTCTCGATTCTAATCAAATTGGGTTTTGTCGAGACTTACATGGATATTTTTAAACCTTGATCCGACCCGAGGATCAATTCGATTTGGGTCTGATTTGGGTAATAACACTAAAAATGCATATATTTTCTCGCTTTTTGTCGAATATTCCAGGCCAGATCGGGTTTCATGTTATTTTTCATCAACTAGACTGGATCCAAGACCCATTGGGTTCAAGCCAGGTTTAGTTCGGATTTGGAATCTCGGTTCTAATTGTCCATCATAATTTGGTGTGGCAATAATATAAATAAATAGTTTGAAGTTTGTTATAGATTAGTTTGAAGCATAGTTATGAAAAGCGCGTTAATGCGTGCCTTATGGCGCACGGCGCACATGACGTTTGCGTCTTTCTTCCTTGTGACGCGACGCACATGAAAAGGCGCGACGAATGACGCAAATAACGCACGGCGCAAAAATGGCGCACGACGCAAAATGACGTGTCGTTTCATTATATTGTTGTTTTTTATTTCCTTTTTATTTGTTTTTTATTTTTTAAAATTCAAACCGTATAAAAATTAATATTCATCATATTATGGAGCATTAAAAAGAAAATACTATACAACGTCTATGGTACTATCGATCCAATATCCTTGAAGGATATTGATAATTGTAATGAATGATTAACGAAAAATATGAATGATGCATCCGATGCTGAAGATAAACTTGTATTTGATGATGATAATAATGACTTGATTTGGGGTATTGGTGTTAGTGCTGTAAGAGTGGAAGAAGCTAGAAATTCGAGTAGAACAATATCTATATCGAAAGATTTTTCAACTTCCGCTTTAGTTTTTTTACATCTTCACGAAAAAGAAACAAATCTACATGAGATGAATGATGAATACGCTGAAGCTTATGAATCTGATGATGCGGACATTGATTTGGAAATATAATTGCTGAAACATATTTAGATTTATAGTCTATCAGTGATATGTGTAATTATATTGGATTTTGGCTTTAGAAAACTATTATGCTTGAAATTCTATATTTATAATATTATATTTGATGATTTTTCTGCGAAATGTCTAAATCTTGGTTGCATATGTTTAGCAAAACTACTGAACTTTTTAAATTTATTGTTATATATATGTTTATATATTAAATTTATGTATAAAAAAATTCTAAACGTGCGCAATAAATTAAAAAAGGCGTGCGCCATTTGCCACGCCGTGCGCTAAGGCTTCGGAAAGACTTTACGTCTTTTTGCGCCATGTGTGATTAATAACTATGGTTTGAAGTGTAATCATATTATTGTATAAAAATTATATAATACATTCAACCACCGTTGGAGCTTAGTTTGAATTGTAAAAAATGAAAAATAAATGTAAAAGAAGTAAAAAAAAAAAAAAATTTAAATTATGAAAAGACGTGCCATATTTGCGCCGTATGCGCGGCGATTTGTGCCATAAGCCGTGCCTTTCCATGTGCGCCGCGCCATACTGAAAGAAAGGAGCAAACACTACGATGCTTCTTGGCATGCACCGTAGCATGCCTTTCATTGACTATGATTCAAATAGAAAGAAAAGACATAGTAGACCTAAATCAACACGGCAAGAACGTGGTAAAAATGATCTGGAAAAAACAAATTTAACTATCGATGATATACGACTTAAGATAGAAACTTATGGAAAAGGGGAATCTATGTTGCCGACTTTAAACATTTGTAATAAAAGCAAGGAGGATGATGTTGCATCTATTTATTTGTACCTGGTAGGGCTGTACCATTGTTAACAAGTATTGCAGTGGGTGGCTTAATATTAGTTTTGGCTTAAATTATCCATTGTTTTGTCGAGCAACATTATGGATATGATAGGTAATATAAGTATGAACAGCTAAAATAATTAAATGTGAGAAAATGATTAATTTTCTACCATGATGGATACAACAGATTTTGATTGGATCATTGGAATATGAACTAACGTGAAGGAATGTATTGGAAATTGGATGCGTACATGGCATTGTAGTTATATTACTAGTTGATTGTGTATACTTGCATATGTCCATTCAATGTTAACTAAAATTTATTCCGCTAGAACCTCCAAGCATCCCTCTTTTTTGCATTACAAAATCCTTGTATTTACAAGGCATACATATTACGATAACATCTACATGCCAAACATATATCATCTTGAAAATAAAACTTAGGGAGATTCTATTGGGATGCAAGTTGGTAACTCAATTGATGACATAACAAATATGAACCATTAGATTTCCCCATGAGTTCAACCATTTATGTAAGCACACCAAAATCCAATGATTAAGATATATTGTACCAGATTTTGTGTTAAATTTTGTGTTTCAATAACTACTCCCTAAAACTTCACATATACATACATATGTATGTATGTGTGTATTGCCTGCAAATATTCAATCATCTGAATAAGTCTTTTTTTTTATGATGTATTTAAACTACTTGAAGCTACATAATTCAAGTTTAGCTTATTGTCAAGGACCTGTATTTCTTATCAACTTTACGTTTCTTACTTTGACTTCATGAATAACTTTGCATTCAGATATATCAGATGCCGGCAGCGAGGAAACAGATCTCAGCACTTCTGAAGAAGATGATGCATCGTGGATCTCTTGGTTTTGTAGTTTACGAGGAAATGAGCTCCTTTGTGAAATCGACGAGGACTACATACAAGATGATTTCAACCTATGTGGTCTTCAGGGACAAGTTCAATTTTATGAGTATGCTCTTGACATGATATTGGACAATGATTCATTAAGCGGTACTTTGAGCATTGATAAAATACCTGCATTTATCATCTTTGTTTCAAAACATATATGTTTTTTGGATGCTTATTCTACATGTATGTAGGTGAAATTGACGGTGATGAACAAAATGAAATTGAGTCTGCTGCAGAGTTGTTGTATGGTCTTATTCATGCACGTTATATTGTAACTAGCAAAGGGCTGAGTGCTATGGTAAACATTTTCCTCCTATCTACATTAACATTGTTATTTCTAACTCTGTTCCCAATGATTTTGATTGTTATATTTTGTGGAACTTGTAGCATGAGAAGTATAAAGAGGTAGATTTTGGACGCTGCCCACGAGTTTTTTGTGGTCAACCATGTTTGCCAGTTGGCACATCAGATATTCCTCGTAACGGCTCTATAAAAATGTACTGCCCAAAATGTGAAGATGTCTATTTCCCAAGATGCAAATATCAAAGCAGTATCCTTCTTTTTTAATGCATTTGAACTCCATAAGCCCACTTATCATTTATTCAAACTAAATTAGAAGAGGATATTCTTAAAAAAAAAAAAGTATAGTTCCTCATTAGAGAGGTTCATTCTTGTGGTATGTTAACTTACTTTATTTTCTTCAGGATTGAGATATTCTAAACAAAATTAGAAGATGATAACTGTGCCTGTAGGACTAATGATTATTTTAACTCCTAAACGTCACCATCTTTCATGCAATCTGCAGATTATACTGTCATATGTTCCTCTTTAACTATGCACTATTTAGACATGGATGGCTCTTACATTGGCACAACTTTCCCACATCTCTACATGATGGCATATCCATTTTCTAAACCTGCGAACCTGGTCCAGATATATACACCTAAAGTTTTTGGTTTTAGATTGCACAAAAGTAGAAGGTGACCTTCAGACTTCGTAGTGTTAGTATTATTTTTAGATAATAATACGATCCAACTCTCTTAACTATAAAATTAATTTATTTCCCCTTCTGAGATACTCTTCATGTTGTATTGTGATTATGTTTGTTTTATTGAGATTCAATTCGTGGACTGTAAATGCACCGTTTAGTTGATTGTTGATAGTTGATCACAGATGGTTATTTGCCAAGACGTCACAAAGGTAACTTCTACGATTGTGGTCGGTTGGGATGTGTTTGTGTAACGCCCCTACTGTACCTTTGTTGTTAGAGATAGTTAACCGTCTAAAAGTACAGAGAATGTAGTATAAATTTGTTACCACTACTTTTGCTAATCCCCTTGGGCTGTTATTTATTTGTTCTTATGTACCAAATCAATAATGATATGATATGTTTCTTGAGCATAAAGAATCGAAAATAACAAATAATAATGTAATCAAGGATTAGTAGCTCAAGAGACCAGTGGTATATCATGTTTAGACTCAGTTCTAGATGTCAAAGTTTGAACTCAGAGATACCGAAGTAAATGCTCCGTTTGAATAAAAGCACCAATCTTGCCCTAGCAATATCTGTACAATTCTGGGTATGTATTTCTTGAGCATAAAGAATCGTAAATACAATAATATCTATACAACCTTGTTCGTATCTTGTATTGAAAAAAATATAATGTACATATCCGTATGAGCACTAGTGGATGATTGACCTATGCAAATGTAATTTCACTGCATCAAAAATATACACACTAATTTCTATACAAGATTTACGTATATGCAAAGTTGCTTAGAATACTAGTTTGACTTAACTAAACCAAAGTATCATTTTTTGGTATGTAACAATTCAGCATGTGTTTCAATTCATACGAGTAATACTATAAAAGATTGTGGAAAACAAAAGAGCTGCATCACGGTACAAATGTGATTGCTGACGTACTATCGTTATCGAGTTTAAGATTTAACCCACTTAGTTCTAATAAAACTATTCTACGATCTTCTCGTTCATTCACAGTTAATCCACAATAATATAAGATATTGATCGTTAAATATCTTGAAATAACAAGCAATTAACGTACATTAACATCATAACACCAATCATGTTAACACATCTAACCAAATTAATTTATGCATCTCCTAGTTAGTTTTACGAATGTTATTTATCCCGTATTATTTTCACTAACAAAACATCTTATTATAATGTAAGTATAGTTTCTAGGATTTTAATCTAATCAGGTTATAGATGTTGGATCAGGTGTACATGATAGTGTTGTAGGAAGGCAAATTTCAAAAAATTTCTTTTTATTCATTATGCACTATTTCTTTTACGAGATATTATAAACAACACTGGTTTACATTAAATCATATTTGATGTTTGATGTTCGAAAAGGAGAATACTTGTAACTGCATACATATATAAAAAGGTTTTTAAATAAGGATAACTGATAGTTCATTTAATTCAAATATTAAATTTTCAATGAAGTTAATTGCATTTAATATAACAATTTCAAAAAGATTTTAAGATAATCAGGTTATAGACATTGGATCAGGTGCATATGGCAGCATGGTAAAAAGACAAATTTTAAAAAATTCATTTTCATTCGTTACGCGTGTTATCCGACATTTTGATCTACCTATATCGGAACTTATTGGACAAGCTAGACTCAACTGTCAGTAATGCCAGTGAGCTCAGAGCGATGACTGTGAGGTCCAGAAATCAAGTACATATGATAATATGAAGCCGTGATCAAACGGAATTGAAAGATATGCTATAAGAATGTTCTTAGTATGGAATATAATTTAATCTGAAAAAGGGATCAGCAATAATCCCTCTCGACCATAGGTATCGGTTTTCTTCAGCCAAATAAGAGTAACTCAACAAGATTCAGAAGTCCAATGTATATGAAACTTTGAGAACAAGATGTAGGGACCTTAGGGAGTCCACCCTAAGGATCGCACCCCAAAAGGAGCAAGTAAGAGGGATTGACCCTTTTCTCTCTGGAAGGATCGGCCAGAATCAGGATACACAACATGTTGCAACAAGGTTTGATCAATAACTCAAGCTCTACTAATCCAATTGACATGAAACTTGAAGGCCAGACATAATACAACATGGAGAAGCTCTCATAAGGACTGCACTCCCAAAATCCTCCAAAATAGGGATCGGCCTCGATCCCTATTTCTTGGGACTTGGGCTATGCGATCTCTCTTGTGGGCCCCTATGGTTTTGGAGATCCCTCTACCGAAGTTTTAGGAAGATATTTCGCTGTCTTTCTCTATAAATACAAGCTTGATTATTCATTTTTAGGATTTTTATGCTGCTTGTTGCTTTTTACTCTTTTGTAACTAAGGGTTTTCATCCAATCCTTGTTGTACTTAGTTTACAAAGTGATTAATAAAGCTATCTCTTCAAAGCGGACATGGGCAAACAACACCAAACCACTATAATTTGTCGTGTTTTTGTTATTTGCTTGTTTCTGATTGCCTTACTGCTATATTCTCTCTGCTTACTTTTATTATTCTTCATTTATTTCTCTACATAAATTCTACTGGGTGTTTGTGATCAATTTTGGAGCAAACATTTTGGTGCTTTCACTGAGAGAAAGATTCTCAGCTCTATTTGGATCCCTTTGTTGTTACCGGATTGCATAAATCCTAGAAAATGATCCAGAATTATCTTCAAGTAGTTTATTCGTTCTTTTCAGATTTGCAAAAGTCTAAGGAAAACTATCAACAATGATTAGGAACACCAGATATACCTCTTAAAATGTAGAAGGAAACGAGAACGCTAGTATCCGGCAAGAAGGCCAGAGAAATCTACGGGTAGATGTTAATGCTACCAATCCAGTTGATGTCTAAAATCTAATTGATTCCATCACAAGAGCTGACTTCCATAATTTGATGTGAGAGCTCATGGATAGCTGCCGACAGCTGATTCAGCAGATTCAAACGAATATCGATATAATGAATCAACTTAGGGAGCAACAACGCGAGCAAACTAGGAGGGAGCCAACCCCTTATTCTACATCGGAGAGTTCTACTTCATCAGATGATTATCACAGATGGAGACGTTGCAGAACTGATGGATATACCATAGGAGCATTCGGACATCAAGAAACAAATCTACCTGGGTTACCAGGATCGATGGGGCCCGATCCCTCCTCCAAAGGATGAAATTTCCCTCCTCCTGGTGCAGCACAAGCTGGAGTCGCCACGGTTGATTTGGATGTTGGAATTCAGGTGGATGCATACCAGTTACCTCCTCGGAATGGAAATGAAGTAAACGCACGTGATATGCATCGAGAGGATGTTGAGCCAAGAAGGAGTGGAATGGTCCGTAGACATCGACTGGACCATTCACGTGAGGTGGAGCATGACTATCGTTTGGCTCCAACTATCCAAACGTCGGACTTGTCGGCTATGGTTAGAAAGCTAGTAAGGGAGAGCCAAGGCTTGACCAATGACGATTGATGGATCTCGAGAAGTCATACCCCATTCACCGACAATATCCTATATGCGGAGTATCCAAGGAGGTTCAACATGCCATCGATGCCTGCCTATGATAGAAAAACTAACCTTAGGTAGAACATTATGAGATATGAAGGACTGATGGATTTCGCACGAGCCGATGAAGCCACAAAATATAGATATTTTCCTATTACTCTCTCTGGCATAGTAACGATGTAGTTTACGAGATTATGCCTACAGTCAATTTCTAGATTTGATGATTTGGCAAAAAAATTATGGAGCAGTTCCGTATGCATGCAACTTGTCTCAAAAATGTAATGTCCCTATCAAGCATGATCCAGGCTCTAGGAGAATCGCTGAAAGACTATTTGGAGAGATTTCATACACCCTTTACAAAAGTTAGTAATCCGAATGACAATTCAATATTCATGGTGGTAATAAATGGAATTGACCCAGAATATGACTTTAACGATTGTTAGCCGACAAACCACCTGCAACGTTGGAGTGTTTCTATGCAAAAACATCTCAATATTTGAGGAAAGTGGAAGCTAGATGCTTTAGAAAGAAGAATGTTGAAGGGTCGAGTGGAGAGGGAGTGCAGGGTAACATTGTAGTGAAACAGTTCGGGGAGAGTTCCGGGAAAGTTCAAGTAAATGTCCAAAATAAACCGAATCAACAAAAGGAAGATGGTGATAGGAACCATGAGCGAAAGAGAGATTCAGGAAGAGGAAAGTCAAGGATTCCAATGTATGATACCTACACATCACTGAATACATCCTTAGGGAATGTCTACTTGTCTACATGCAACACCATGTAGTATAGGAAGCCACCTCCGAAAGAATCGACGGAGAAGCAAAAGCAGATTGGAAAATATTTTAGGTTTCACGAATGTTATAGTCATAACACGAATGAATGCAGACATCTCAAGGATGTTATCGAGAAACTTATCCGGGAAAGAAAACTACAGCAGTTTGTTAAAGCCTCGCAAGATGGAAGGCAGAGGACATCCGACCTTAACCGAGGACAAGCGCCGCACAGGGCCGAGAAGCCTGCACGGACTGGTGGAAGATTAGCAATCAATACAATAGTCGGAGGACCGCATCCAGCTGATAAGAGATGGAACGAGATGGAGCACCATGCTAGCGCATTCAAGCATATGAATTTGAGTGTTGTTTAAGTACCGAAGATAGAGCTCCAGCAAAAGAGCACCGTACAATGACAGATCACATTGTTTTCAAACACAGAGATGTAGATAAGGTGGAGGCACCAACGATCGATAGGGGTGAGCACTTCTCGGTGCAAACCAAATAAACCGGCCAAACCAGTATAGTTTGGTGTATTTAGTTTGGTTTAATTGGTTAATTGGTCGATTTTGGTTTTCATTTCTAATTATTTTCGCTTTATCGGTCGGCTTTGGTTTTTAGTATTGTAATATTGGGCTAACCGGTTGAACCAAATAAATTTTTTGTACATGTTAAAAGTTGGTATTAATTATATTAGTAATATTCTACCTGTGTTAGTACATAAATCGAAGCATTTTCTAAAAAAACGAAGAGCCATTATGTTTATCGAATAACACATTTTACAGTAGTTCAACCATCTACTTTTTATATACTGTTGTTTTCTTCCACCTTAGTCCTTAGTCTTGATAAGCTTCACCTTCCCTAAATCCAGCATTTGAAAAACCCTAATCAACTGACTACAAAAATCTTTTGATTTCTAACCGATCAAAATTTCGAATAAGATTGAAAATAATTGCAATATATCTTCTTTTCATGATTTCTTCTATAGATCAACTACTTCATTCATCTTGATTCCTCACATGTAAGTGGTTCCTCTTTTCTAATTTGCAAATTTATGGTTATTTCATTAATTTTTCTATCGTGCTTTAATTTAATGTCGTTGGTTGGAATTAGGTTTGTTTAAATTGCTATTGATTTAATCCCAAGTTTGGAGTGTTTAAAAGTACATGATTAAGTTTTTGAATTAATAAAATGATTGCCGTTGAATATGATTTATTAGTTTTATTTTTCTCCATGTAAAGAAACTGTCAGTTTAATTACACTTACTTTTTTTGTTTGTGTTATGTATTAACGTTTGACTTAATTAATGTTTTAAATAATTGATAGTGGCATACCAATTTGTCAAATTCAATCCTGTGACCATGTCCATATACAAGTAATTCCATAAACATCTTATAATTATGTTTAATTGTATCTTAGGATATGATAGGACTAATGCAATTATGACAATTTTCAGTCATAAACAAAATAGTAGTAAATCTTATGTATATGTATAATTTTTTATCACTCTTTCCATTTTAGCTGAATTATGCATTATTGTTTGATTGGATTTATGTTTTAGAAGTACTAATTAATTGAATATGATATGTCAATCTTATTTATATGATATGTCAAATTTCAATAACAAAAAAGATTTGTTGAGGATCAAGCTTTGTTACGGATCAAGCCAATTAGAGGTATTTCTTATTTTAGCATCACCTTTTCCATTTATGTTAGGCTATGTATTGATATTTGATTAATTAGTTAATTGAATATAATTTGTCAATTTTAATTTTTTCCATGTAAAGAATTTATTAGTTTATTTGCTCCCAATATTTGTTAGGAATCAAGCGCATTACTCAATTAGGAGCAATTTTTTATTTCTTTTATCTCCTTTCCAATTCTGTTTTGTTATAGATTAATGTCTATTCTTTTACTGAATGTGCCAATGTAATTAATTTGCAAATATTTTCTACCAGATATTGCACACTGTCATGACATCTCCGCAACATCCACCTTTAACAACAATGGATAACCCAACATCGAACAACAACTCTTGCATTACAGGTTAAATATTGTCTTTTTTATTCACTTTTTCTTTTCTATTTTCAATAGTATTGCAAATTAAAGTTCAAATGTAAAAGGACACATTTTAGTATGAAATCTAAAGTGAAAATTGTGAATAAACTTGATTTTATTTTGTCGATTTTTAGAACTTTCATATCTTTATACTAATATTTATAAAAAAATTATTATATAGAATGATTGAGAAGGTACATGCACACAATGGTTCGCAGCAACTAATTGTCAAAATCCTTCAAAGGCTAGAGTGAAAAGGAAAGGAGGAAAGAAAAGGTCAGAAATTTGGGATCATTTCGATACATTTAAAGATGAGGAAGGTGACTATAAAGCTTGCTGCAAATACTATAGGAAGAGTACTATTCTGATACAAATAAAAATGGTACATCAAGTTTGAAAACTCATATGAATCTATGCAAGGAATTTTCACATACTAAAGACCTTACACAAGTGAAAATTATCTTAAAATCAACGAAGATGGCAGAGCTAGTGCTTTAAGTGCATGGAAATTTAATGCAAGTGATGTGATAAAAGCATTATCCTATTTTATTATATTAGATGAGCTTCCATTCAAAATAGTAGAAGGAGTTGGATTTAAATATTTTTTAGCTATAACATTTGACCTTAGTTTCGTTGTCCTTCCAGGTTTACTATTCAAAGAGATTGTCACGAAATATTTTTGGAAGAAAAAGAAAAACTGAAATCAGTTTTGAATGACTCTTGTCAAATGATTTGTCTCACTACCGACACACGGACGTCCGTTCAAAGAATTAATTATATTTTTCTAACTGCTCATTAGATTGATGATGATTGGGTATTGAGAAAAAGGTTATAAATTTCTATCCAATATCATGTCATTGGGGTGAAGATTTAGGTAAAGCGGTAGAAAATGACTTAACGGACTAGGGTATTTATAAAGTATTTACAATTATAATTGATAATGCTAGCTCAAACGATATCATGATTAGTGTGACGACCGCCCATGACTCCCGCACCAAAACAAGGAAATAGTGCGCTGAGGAGCGTGCCAGGCAGCCATGGACGATGGTCAAGGTAAGGTAAAACAGCAAACTCTATCGTAAGACCTCACAGCACATGGACAAAATACAACAGAGAAATATATGTATATAGTGAAGCTCACAACAGAATAACATCATATAGACTTCATAAAGGTTTGATACAAGCATCTGAACAATTAATACATCAAGCCTCACTACATAACACTCAAACATATACAAGCAGCGGAACATCCAGTACATATAGTAAGAAAACTAATATGCTAGCCTCCAGCTCGTCTTTGTCATCAACGACGTTGGTAGCCAAGAACAACACCTGTCACCTGCTACCTAGTCTGCCCATCCCAACATGGATGAACAGCCCAAGGTAATAAGAGTTGAACATAAAACCTTGAGTCAGACAACAGTCTTAGTGAGCAGTAAATTAACTACCAAACATACCAAAAGAGCATAAAGGATAAAAGGAATAGGAACTCAACCATCCCACTCCACCTCATTCTACAGTGATAGCCCCCAGACCCACTAAGCATAAACAAGCATAGCAAAGCAGACAATTTAAGTAGATTAATTATCACTCGAGTCAAGGTCGATGTTTTCCAAATACAAACCCCCAAGGCCTAAACCAAGATCAGATAAGCACCCAGAAAACACCTCTCTTGAATCCGAATGACGATACAACCAAACATCCTTGACTCTGGCTATCACTGTTATCATTGCCTCGATTTCAACGTTAATTGAATGACCACCTGTTCAAGGGCTAATTGTAACCCCGGTTCTAGATAAACTCTGCACGTCATCGTGACCCGTGCCTAGGACTTACCTACTCTGCCCAGAGTACTCGACCACCTACCTGTAGTCTTTTGGGTGTCCCGACCACCTACCTGTAGTCATTTGGGCGCCCCACGTACTCTTGCTTTGAGTTTACTAGAACCTTCAACAACGATGAGATCCAAGCCTCCTAGTCATCCTCCTCGACGACTATTCTCATACTAGCCCAAGCTACCTCTCGAGCAATCCATTATCAACCAACTCGAACCATCCCTCGAGTTATCAACATGCTTGGAATGATCCCTGCCTGGATTACGCCAAGACTATCTCACATCATTCTTTGCTTCATCGCATCATAGCAAAGTCCCATCTCAACATCATGGCTTGCCTCATCGCATCATGGCAAAGTCCATCATCATCAAATCTATCCATATGAGCTTCCACATCCACTTCATATGTCACAAGCAGCTTTCACCATTCAAGAGCCCTTCCACTTAGCTTTTGAATCATCTTCGACCAACTTGTTCAAATCAACTACTAGCTAATTTGAAACAATCAAGCCAATCATAAATCAATCATTAATCCAAGCAATCAAACATTAAATAAGATCTAATAAGCAATTACAACAATAATGGCAAATTTGGTAATTAAAGTGTCCAAATCTAACAAGTATGAATCATAGGCAAATGTCTCTATAACTTGATGAATGAACTTGCATAAGTGAACATGTAGTCAAATAGATATCAAAACTTCATAGGTAATAGATCTACATGCAGACTTAAGGAAAATGCAAGAAATCGCTATCTTTAACACACAAACAAGCCACCAATCCAATATAATCCCTTGGGTCCGTGTGAGAGATAACTACCACTCACCAAATCACCTAAACACCTTAAAAACAACCAACTCCAGATCTGGACAGCAAAGAAACAAGCTTGATCCGGCAAAATCTCGCTTCAAACGATGAAATCTCTCTTTGTTGGATGAAGATCTTCAACTTTGGCTCTTGGATCTTCGATTTGATCTTCAATTTAGATGGAAGGAATCACTAGGTTAGAGAGGAGAAAAGAAGTGAAGAAGTATTGTAGTCGAGCTCTCAAAATGGCAGCACTTCGTCGCTTCAAAATCCGGTGCCAAAAAGTGAGCCAAACCCCTCTATTTATAGGCTGAAAACCCCCCCGAGTCGTCCCCCCTTAAGTCGCCCACGACCTAACCCATGAGTCATCCACGACTCAAGCCCCTAACGACTCAACGACATACGGTTCAACACACACACGACTCAACACAGGAACGACTCAACGGCTCACAACCTATGCGCGACTTAATTCCTGCGCGCATCCCTTCCTAAGCCCGAAGCCGTATGGACCTAACCCACGACTTACGACCTAACGACTCAGGCCTTCGAACGACTTATCACCTATGCGACCTAACAAAATACACGACCCAGCGACTTATCATGAGTCGTTCAACGACCTAACGACTTCCTTATGGCCGACCTAAGACCAGCTACACATGTACGTATACGCGAGTTAGCGACTTAGCAGGGGTGCCGACCTAACCTATGACTCAGCATAGCCGACCTAACACAACACCACGCCTAACTCGTTAACCCATTAAGTCGTCCCAAACGACTCACGACCTAACCCACTTAAGTCGCTACATCCTTATCTCGGTCATACGACTTAAGCCCTAGCACTAAGTCGCTCACCATTAACCCGTTAACTCCACCAACACGCTGGCTCGTCCCAGTTCTTAAGTCGTAACTTGCTAACCCGCTACACCTTAACTCGGCCAACACCTTAAGTCGCTCAACCCCACTAAGTCGTACAACCGACTTATCTCCTACACGACTCAAGCTATCACACGACCTAAACACTAAGTCGGTCACGACTCATGCCTCCATACGACTCAATTCCGAACGACTTAGGCTACCGACGAGCTAGCTATTGCACGGCCTAACCCCTTAAGCCGTAAACCCTACTACTTAGGTTCAAAACGACTCAAGCAATACTAACGACCTAATGAAACTATTTTACGATATGTCGACACGTAAAATACGGGTCGTTACATTCTCTCCCCCTTAGGAATTTCGCCCCCGAAATTCCAAACAAACAAGAGCAATCAAAGTTATTCCGCATGTCTACCATCCATACCAATCAACAAACCATGCATCCAATTACTAACCTAGCATGCAGAATTCTAAGACTTAGAACAAGCTACAAATTCGTGAGATGTCACGACACCTTAGGGTCATACCTTGAAGAGTTCAGGATGAGCTGCCTTCATCCTCTCTTCCTCCTCCCATGTACAGTCGTTGACATCATCACTCCATTATACCTTGAGCAACGTAATCGTCTTCCTCCTAAGCTGTTTCGTGTCGGTTTCAACAACACGAAGCGGCTTACGAGGTCTCGTAACAACTGGATCAACCTCTAAATCTTCACAGCTATCAGCAGAAACCACCGTATTCGAGTCGTGCACATACTTCCGTAGATAAGATACATGAAAAACATTGTGCACACCCGCCATCTTTTCCGGTAACTCCAATCTGTAAGCGAGCTTTCCAATTCGCTCGATAATCGGGAATGGTCCAACAAATCTCGGAGTCAATTTTCCTTTCTTCCCGAATCTAATAACATTCTTCAGAGGAGAAATCTTCACAAAAACCATATCACCTACGTCGAATTCCAAATCCTTACGACGCTTATCGACATAATCTTTCTGACGATCTTGGGCTGCCTTCATTCGTCGCCGAATGATCTCTATACAACCCGTAGTCTGGCGAATCATCTCTGGCCCAAGTATCAGCTTTTCTCCAGTTTCCAACCAACATGTCGGAGAGTTACACGGTCTTCCATACAATGCTTCATACGGTGCCATACCAATACTTGACTGGTAGCTGTTATTATGCGCAAATTCCACCAAATGAAGATGATCTTCCCATGATCCTCCGAAATCCAAAACACATGCCCTCAGGAGATCTTCCAAAACTCGGTTGACTCTCTCGGTCTGACCATCTGTTTGTGGGTGATAAACTGTACTCAAACACAACTCAGTTTCCAAAACTTCCTGAAAGCTCTTCCAAAATCCACTAGTGAACAATGGGTCTCGATCGCTCACTATACCCTTCGGAATACCATGGAATCGAACTATCCACTTAACATACAACTCAGCCAACTTCGATGCAGTCCTGGTAGATCGAACAGGAATGAATCTTGCACTCTTAGTCAAACGATCTACAATGACCCAAATCCCTTCATTTCCTGCCCTGGTTCTAGGTAGACCATCGATAAAATCCATCGATATCTGCTCCCACTTCCATGTAGGAACTTCCAATGGCTGAAGCAATCCACTTGGCTTCTTCTGTTCGGCTTTTACCAACTGGCAGTTCATACATTTGGAAATAAAATTTCCAACATCCTTCTTCATACCTTCCCAGTAGTAGGTTCTCTTCATATCCCGATACATCTTATTTCCACCTGGATGAATTGTCAACTTCGAGTGATGACTTTCCTTCAGAACTTCATCTCTCAATCCATCTATATCGGGAACAACTAGTCGTCCTTGTTTCCGAAGCCAACCCTCTCGATCGACCTCGAATCCTTTATCCTTTTCTGGATCCAATCCAGATTCCAAATCTCGGATAATCTTGACAAGCTTATCGTCTCCTTTTGGCTCTCACCAATCCTTTCCACTAGAGAAGGTCTTATCGATAAGTTTGCCAACATCTCAGGTTCCAATTCACACCTAGGCCTGAAATCAAATCCAGCCAAATACTCAAGATTCCTCCATTCCAAAAACATGGCTCCCAATCCTGCATGTCTTCAATTTAACGCATCTGCCACTGCGTTACCTTTTCCCGGAGTATAGGCTATGCCAACATCATATGATGCTAAGAACTCTAGCCACCGTTGCTGTCGAAGATTCTAATCCTTTTGGGAGAACAGATACTTCAACGACTTATGATCTGTAAACAACTTGAATCGAACTCCCAATAGATAATGTCTCCACATCTTCAGAGCAAAAACAATCGCCGCTAACTCCAAATCATGAGTCGGGTAATTCCTTTCATGCGGCTTCAGTTGTCGACTTGCATACGCAACAACTTTATCCTTTTGCATTAGCACTGCTCCAAGTCCAGTACCACTTGCATCAGTGTAAACCACCATCTCATCATTCCCACTTGGAATAGTCAAAACAGGAGCACTCGTCAGTCGCTCTTTCAGGATTACAAAAGCTTGCTCACACTTATCATCCCATCTGAACACTTGGTTCTTTTTCGTCAATCCTGTTAACGGTGCAGCTATCTTGGAAAAGTCTTTGATAAACCGACGATAATATCCTGCTAATCCAAGAAAACTTCTCACATCAGATGCATTCTTAGGTCTAACCCAATCCTGGTTTGCTGCTACCTTAGCGGAATCAACCGCTATTCCATTTCCAGAGATAACATGGCCTAAGAACCTCACTTCACTCTTCCAGAAGTGACACTTCGAAAACTTAGCCTTCAGCTGATGTTTCCGCAAGATTTCCAAAACAATACGCAAGTGTGTCTTGTGCTCTTCCTCAGTTCTGGAATAAATCAGAATATCATCCACGAACACAAGTACAAACTTGTTCAACTGATCTCTAAACACTCTATTCATAAGATCCACAAAATATGCTGGTGCATTAGTCAATCCAAACGGCATTACCAGCCACTCATAAAAACCGGATGGTGTCCTAAAAGCAGTCTTTGGCACACTATCCTTAGCCACTCTCAACTGATGAAATCCCGTTGCCAAATCCATCTGAGAAAACACCTTAGCTTCGTGAAGCTGATCAAACAAGTCATCTATTCTCGGCAATGGATACTTGTTCTTCTTAGTCACCTTATTCAGCTCACGATAATCCACACACAACCTTAACGATCCATCCGCTTTGGTTGCGAACACAACTGGTGCACCCCATTCGGACACACTACGCCGAATGAATCCTTTCCGAAAAAGGTCATCAACCTGCACCTTCAGCTCTTGTTGTTCTCTAGGCGCCATCCGTCTAAGAGGCATCACAACAGGTCTGGCTCCCTCAACTAGATCGATACGAAACTCGATCTCCCTATGCGGCGGTAACCCTTTGACCTCGTCAAAGACGTCCTCAAATCCATTCACAACCGGTATCGATGACAGTCCATCCCGTGGAACAACCAGCGAATACATGAAGCCCATGAAGACGCCTTCTTCATGCTTACATCGTATCACAACCTTTCGCCCTTCCACATTCCCGACCGTCACCTCCAGTTTCTCACAATCAACCTTTGCCGCATACTTCCTAAGCCAGTCCATACCCAAAATAATTCCGAACCCCGCAAAGTTCAGAAAAAAACAATCACAAACAAAAGAGCAATCATGACTCGATACAACTAGACCACGGCATACCATACACAAACAAGACGAACCCCCAACTGGATTAATCACAACCAATGGTCTATCAACAATTTTCGGTTCCAAACCCAACCGGCCTACAAGATCATCACAAACAACGAACGCGATGCCCCAGTATCAAACAACACTCTAACTGGAACACCACAAATGGAAAGAATACCTTGAACCACCACACTCTTCCCCTTTTCTTCTGCAATAGGAGCTTTAGAAGATGATGGAACAGCCCCCAAAGCATAAGCTTGCACAATCTGCTTATCTTTCCTCGGCTCTGGACAGTCCTTCTTGATATGTCCCAGCTTATCACAGTTGTAACACTTTCCCGGCACCTTGGGATTCCTACAATCTTTGGAGAGATGGCCCTTCTGCTGACAGTTGTAGCACGTCACTTCGCCCTTCGGCTTCTTCTGGCCATCCTTACCCTTCTGTTGCTGCTGCTTCCTCTTCTTGTTTCCACCCTGCTGTGGCCTAGACCCTTCCTTGGTTACAGCAACAACAGATCCTTCCTTAGGAAACAAACTCTCATGCCTGAGAGCTTTCTCCACAAGCTTCTCAAACGGATCGTCCAAATGATCCACCAACTGTCTCCCAAGATAATAGTCCAAGCCTATCACAAACTTCTCGTTCTTCTGGTAGGGAGATTCAATATACGACCGAGCATACTTGGACAAAACTTCAAACTCCGAAACATACTCAAGAACTGGTCTCCCACCTTGCTTGAGCTTCACAAACTTCTTAAACAGAACAGATTTCTGAGCCGTAGAGATGAACTTAGCTTCAAATCTAACTTGGAATTGCTCCCAAGTAATCTCTTCCTCGGGAGTATCAATGGTGATAGAATTCCACCAATCCGAAGCTCTTCCTTGAAGCTGTCTTGATGCAAGCTTCCTCTTAGTTGCATCCTCAATTCCCAAATCGCCAAAGATCCTTCTACAAGCATCAATCCATCTCTGCACTTCAATGGTTGATTCTGTTCCCAAGAAAACCTTTCCTCCAAGGGCAGTATAGTCGTTACACAACTTAGCAAAATCCACTGGTCTTGGAGCTTGAACTTGAACTCCAACATCTGCTGATGGTCCTGAAGTTGGTATCCTTCTCATGATCGAAGTCATCATAGCTTCGAACATTGCAGCATAGTCAGTAGCTCCCCCAACAGCACGGCTTTCCCTAGCAGCTTGTCTCTCACTTCGACTCATCCTTAATATCTACAAAAAGGAATGATTTAGAACACCTTGAGAAACAACTACATAAGGAGTTCAAATCCTTCTAAACTACTATATTATATATAGTAACCATCCATCAAAATTACAATTACGTCTCTCATACGTAGTTACGTCAGCGAGCGTTGGCTAAAATCGATTTAACCAAAGCTCTGATACCAAATGTGACGACCGCCCATGACTCCCGTACCAAAACAAGGAAATAGTGCGCTGAGGAGCGTTCCAGGCAACCAAGGACGATGGTCAAGGTAAGGTAAAACAGCAAACTCTATCGTAAGACCTCACAGCGCATGGACAAAATACAATAGAGAAATATATGTATATAGTAAAGCTCATAACAGAATAACATCATATAGACTTCATAATGGTTTGATACAAGCATCTGAACAATTAATACATCAAGCCTCACTACATAACACTCAAACATATACAAGCAGCGGAACATCCAGTACATATAGTAAGAAAACTAATATGCTAGCCTCCAGCTCGTCTTTGTCATCAACGGCGTTGGTAGCCAAGAACAGCACCTGTCACCTGCTACCTAGTCTGCCCATCCCAACATGGATGAACAGCCCAAGGTAATAAGAGTTGAACATAAAACCTTGAGTCAGACAACAGTCTTAGTGAGCAGTAAATTAACTACCAAACATACCAAAAGAGCATAAAGGATAAAAGGAATAGGAACTCAACCATCCCACTCCACCTCATTCTACAGTGATAGCCCCCAGACCCACTAAGCATAAACAAGCATAGCAAAGCAGACAATTTAAGTAGATTAATTATCACTCGAGTCAAGGTCGATGTTTTCCAAATACAAACCCCCAAGGCCTAAACCAAGATCAGATAAGCACCCAGAAAACACCTCTCTTGAATCCGAATGACGATACAACCAAACATCCTTGACTCTGGCTATCACTGTTATCATTGCCTCGATTTCAACGTTAATTGAATGACCACCTGTTCAAGGGCTAATGGTAACCCCGGTTCTAGATAAACTCTGCACGTCATCGTGACCCGTGCCTAGGACTTACCTACTCTGCCCAGAGTACTCGACCACCTACCTGTAGTCTTTTGGGTGTCCCGACCACCTACCTGTAGTCATTTGGGCGCCCCACGTACTCTTGCTTTGAGTTTACTAGAACCTTCAACAACGATGAGATCCAAGCCTCCTAGTCATCCTCCTCGACGACTATTCTCATACTAGCCCAAGCTACCTCTCGAGCAATCCATTATCAACCAACTCGAACCATCCCTCGAGTTATCAACATGCTTGGAATGATCCCTGCCTGGATTACGCCAAGACTATCTCACATCATTCTTTGCTTCATCGCATCATAGCAAAGTCCCATCTCAACATCATGGCTTGCCTCATCGCATCATGGCAAAGTCCATCATCATCAAATCTATCCATATGAGCTTCCACATCCACTTCATATGTCACAAGCAGCTTTCACCATTCAAGAGCCCTTCCACTTAGCTTTTGAATAATCTTCGACCAACTTGTTCAAATCAACTACTAGCTAATTTGAAACAATCAAACCAATCATAAATCAATCATTAATCCAAGCAATCAAACATTCAACAAGATCTAATAAGCAATTACAACAATAATGGCAAATTTGGTAATTAAAGTGTCCAAATCTAACAAGTATGAATCATAGGCAAATGTCTCTATAACTTGATGAATGAACTTGCATAAGTGAACATGTAGTCAAATAGATATCAAAACTTCATAGGTGATAGATCCACATGCAGACTTAAGGAAAATGCAAGAAATCGCTATCTTTAACACACAAACAAGCCACAAATCCAATATACTCCCTTGGGTCCGTGTGAGAGATAACTACCACTCATCAAATCACCTAAACACCTTAAAAACAACCAACTCCAGATCTGGACAGCAAAGAAACAAGCTTGATCCGGCAAAATCTCGCTTCAAACGATGAAATCTCTCTTTGTTGGATGAAGATTTTCAACTTTGGCTCTTGGATCTTCGATTTGATCTTCAATTTAGATGGAAGGAATCACTAGATTAGAGAGGAGAAAAGAAGTGAAGAAGTGTTATAGTTGAGCTCTCAAAAGGGCAGCACTTCGTCGCTTCAAAATCCGGTGCCAAAAAGTGAGCCAAACCCCTCTGTTTATAGGCTGAAAACCCCCCCTGAGTTGTCCCCCTTAAGTCGCCCACGACCTAACCCATGAGTCGTCCACGACTCAAGCCCCCAACGACTCAACGACATACGGTTCAACACACACACGACTCAACACAGGAACGACTCAACGGCTCACAACCTATGCGTGACTTAATTCCTGCGTGCATCCCTTCCTAAGCCCTAAGCCGTATGGACCTAACCCACGACTTACGACCTAACGACTCAGGCCTTCGAACGACTTATCACCTATGCGACCTAACAAAATACACGACCCAGCGACTTATCATGAGTCGTTCAACAACCTAACGACTTCCTTATGGCCGACCTAAGACCAGCTACACATGTACGTATACGCAAGTTAGCGACTTAGCAGGGGTGCCGACCTAACACAACACCATGCCTAACTCGTTGACCCGTTAAGTCGTCCCAAATGACTCACGACCTAACCCACTTAAGTCGCTACATCCTTATCTCGGTCATACGACTTAAGCCCTAGCACTAAGTCGCTCACCATTAACCCGCTAACTCCACCAACACGCTGGCTCGTCCCAGTTCTTAAGTCGTAACTTGCTAACCCGCTACACCTTAACTCGACCAACACCTTAAGTCGCTCAACACCACTAAGTCGTACAACCGACTTATCTCCTACACGACTCAAGCTATCACACGACCTAAACACTAAGTCGGTCACGACTCATGCCTCCATACGACTCAATTCCGAACGACTTAGGCTACCCACGAGCTAGCTATTGCACGGCCTAACCCCTTAAGCCGTAAACCCTACTACTTAGGTTCAAAACGACTCAAGCAATACTAACGACCTAATGCAACTATTTTACGATATGTCGACACGTAAAATACGGGTCGTTACAATTAGTTACTTAAAACGTGGATTTCATGACAAAGTGATTCATTTTAAATTTAGTCTGAATGTCATGTAGTTTTAATTGTATTTGAAGATGCAAATTACATAATTTATCCTGTTAGCTTTTGCATGTATTGCCTTCTTAGAAAACTTATGAAAGAGCGTGCTTCAAATATACCTACTAATTCTGAAATTACATCTGTATTTCAGATTTTATTCACCTAGTATTGAATGGGAATTACAGCAACTAGAATGCATGGTTTAAGATCATGCCTTACTCTCTCTAGTCTTTGGATAGTCCTGGTTCAACAACTTGTTTAATTTAGTTATTTATTACCAAGTAATTTATACTATATTTTTTTTTATCTTGCTTTGGTTTCTTTATGAATTAAGGAGTATTTTGAATGTATTTTGACTTTTGATAATCTAATGGTGTATTTTGAATCTTTGTGCTATAAAATGTGATTTCAGTCAAGACCCAAGATGTATAAAAAATTATTTTCTTGATGTGCTGCTGTGCTGTATCATGTAAATTAACTTGTTTATTGTTGATTATAACATTAAGCTTGGTTCTTGTCATTTGTACTATTTTTGAGAATTTATAATACTGTTGATACAAAATATTTTGGGCCAACTAAAGCCCAACCATTTAAACCGATCGAACCAAACCGGTTTTTTCGATTTGGTTTTATTTGGTTTTTAAAAAAATTGGTTCATTTTGGTTTGGTTTTGTTTTGATGAATGGTTTTTTTGGTTTTGATATTTTTTGAAAAATATAAACCAAACTAACCGATTGCTCACCCCTAGTGGTCAATCGAACGGTCATTTCGGCCATGGTCAGTCCGGCCTTAGCAAGGAGGTTCTTGGTTGATTATGGTAGTTCCATGAATATAACTTTCAAAAAGGCCTGCGATCATATGAGGATGGAACCCAAGGACATGAAACCGTCTAAAGCCCACATTCATGGTTTTAATGGTGCTACGACCTAAGCTGTTGATTATGTCAAATTGCCCGTGTAGTTGGAAGAAGATGACCGTAGAAGAGTTCGGATGTTGCCATTTGTTGTTTTGGATGTTGACTCCCTATACAATGCTTTTCTGGGCCGAAAAGCCCTAGCTGAATTCTGAGCAGCTCTTTCCCTTGGTGTTTGACTTTAAAGTTCCCAATTGATAATGGTGTTAGAGCTGTGCATGGTGATCAAGCGACCGGACGTGCCTGCTGTATGGCTGAATTAAGGGATGCTCAATGGAAGGAGAAGGGTGTGGACAAGTCTCTCCACATCCAAGCTACCAGAAAATGACAACCCGCGTTTGGCCTTGACTTGGGCACCATAGTCGGTACTATAAAGGCACATAATCGAGGATTGACGAGGAGGAGCCCAAAAAGAATAAGGCTACACCGACCGTGCTGATGATTGACATCACGGTTAGCCACGATGATTCGTCACGGGTAATAAAGATCGAATTACAGCTCAGCTACTCGATGATGAAAGAACTTGCTACTTTTTGAGCGAATCTTGATGTGTTCACTTGGACTCATTCTGATATGTTTGGGATCTTTCCTTCCATTGTGAACCACGCATGAAACATCAACCCCTGCCATGTCTCGGTGAAATAGAAAAGGAACGGCATGGATCTAGAGAGATCTGCTGCCCTTAACGAGGAGGTGGATAGGCTCAAAACCAATGAGTTTATTTCGACGCCCTCTACCCTAAATGG
This sequence comes from Allium cepa, assembly GCA_030765085.1. Lineage (NCBI taxonomy): Eukaryota > Viridiplantae > Streptophyta > Magnoliopsida > Asparagales > Amaryllidaceae > Allium > Allium cepa. The sequence continues at coordinate 372,522,595 of CM060938.1, read as the reverse complement.
CTAACTAATCTTATACTTGTGGGAAAGGCGAATTGAAAGTGGCAGACATGTGTTGACTATTCGGATTTGAATAAAGCATGCCTGAAAGATAGTTTTGTCCTTTTGAGAATTGACCAGCTGGTGGACTCTACCGCAGGACACGAGTTGCTATCTTCATGGATGTGTACTCTAGATATAATCAAATCCTGATGCAAATTCCCAACCAGGAGCACACCAGTTTTATTATCGACATTGGATTATATTGCAACGTGGTAATACCATTTGGATTGAAGAATGCTAGAGCAACTTATCAACGCCTAGTCAACCCGAATGTTTAAAGATCAGATTGGAAAGACGATGAAGGTATATGTGGACGATATGTTTTTAAAGTTACGACGATCAAGCGACCACAGTAGAGACTTAGTAGAAATGTTTAATATCCGCTGATATTACAAACTGAAGATCAATCCTCTAAAATATTCTTTTGGCTTTGCATCAAGAAAGTTCTTAGGTTTTGTCGTCAATGCTTATGGAATCGAAGCTAATCCCAAGAACATTCGAGCAATTTGCAACATCTAAGCACCAAAAACCATCAAACAAGTACAAAGTCTAAATGGGAAGGTTGCTACTCTAAGTCGATTTATTTCCAAAGCGGCCGATAATGCATTACTTTCTTCGACTTGATTAGAAGAGGGAAAATGAACATTGAATGGACACAAGATTGTGAAGATGCATTCCAAGCTTTGTGAATCACTTGGAGAGGCCTTCCATCCTATCAAAACCGGTGGATCATGAAGATTTGTATATCTACTTGGCTGTGTCGGTACACGATATAAGTGCCGCACTGCTTCATGAGGAGTATTGAATCCAAAGACCAGTTTATTATGCTAACATGTGATTGACATGAGCAGAAAGGAACTATCCAAAGATAGAGAAATTGACATACTACTTGTTGATTGCTTCACGAAAGCTCCGCCCCTATTTTCAAGCTTATCCCATCTCATTTTCACCGGTCAGCCATTACGATATGTTTTACAACAAACCGAGACGCATGGAAGGTTATTTAATTGAAATATCGAACTAAGCCAAATCGACATCACTTATCTCCATCGGAGAGCCATCTAGGGATAAGTACTGGTGAAATTTATAGCAGAATTCATTGCATAGGATGATCTCCCAAAGAGAGGTGGTGCCCTTACCATTCGATGGAAAATGTATGCGGATGGAGCATCCAATGATCGTCATTCTAGAGCCAGAATCGTGCTAGTAACTCTAGAAAATCGATCAGTTTACTACGCTTTGAAGTTTAACTTCCCTGTAAGGAAGAATGAAGATGAGTATGAAGCTTTAATTGCTGGACTCAAGCTTGCCAGAGAACTGGTAATAAAATCTCTTGAAATCTTTTGCAATTTCCAGTTGGCGGTATACCAAGTCAGGGGAGATTATCAGGCTAAAGAACAACGGCTTATTCCGTACCTTATTCGAGTCCAAGAGCTATTTATTGACTTTGAGTATTATGACATCATGCAAATTCCCCGAGATAAAAAAAGAGGCCGAATCTTTGACAAAATTTGCTAACGCCGAGGATGCATAACAAATGGGCTTGTTTCCAATCGAAGTACAAGATGCTCCAAGCATAAACCAGATGGAAATCGACTGGGGTACTGTAGATGGAGCCTGAGAAGGAGTTGTGGATTACTCCGATTAAAGATTATTTGCTACAAGGCTTCCTTCTCGGATAGAGAAAGGAAAGATGACAAATAATTTGCAAAGCTTCATGACATATCATTTATGAAGGAGTCATGTATAGAAAGGGTTTTCCGTTCCCCCTCTTCGGTGTATTTCATGACGAAATAAAATGAGTCCTAAGGGAAGTTCATGAAGGAGAATGTGGCGATCGCATTAGGGGAAAACCCTAGCAAAGAAAATATTCCGTTATGGGTATTATCGGCCAATTGTCAACTGAGACGCCGCTGATTGCGCTAAGCAATGCGAAAAATGTCAGATGTATGCAAAAGTTACAAGAGCTCCATCGGTGGAAGTTACATATATGGCCAGTCCATGGTCGTTTCCCATATGGGGCACATATATTATCGGCTCCTTACCGATCTCAAATGGTGGTGTGAAGTACGCCATCGTACTAGTTGATAACTTCACCAAATAGGCTGAATCTGAACCTTTAGCCATGATCACAACAAAGAAAGTAATCAACTTCATTGTCCAAAACATCACCTGTTGTTTTGACCTTCTACGAACCATTATAACTGATAACAGAACTCAATTCGACAACACTGAGTTCAAAAACTTCTGTCGTCTCCATTATATTGAAAAGAGATTTACGGCAGTTGCTCACCCTCAAGAAAATGGACAAGTTGAAGTTGTGAACAAAATCATATAGTCCATTTTGAAGAACGTTTGTAAAAGGCTAGAGGCCAGTGGGTGGATGAACTTCTAACAACATCATGGGCTTACAGAACCACCCACTAGTCCGTGACTGGCCATACTCTATTTGCCATTGCTTATGGCCCTGAAGCTGTCATTCCTATTGAAGTCGAAAACACTTCTCATCGAGTAGCCTACTACAACCTCAGAATGAATAGAGATTACCTCTTAGAATCTCTAGACTTCGTAGATGAGAAGTATAACATCCCTTATCTGGAGGCCGGAAGCTAAACGCGATAGATGCTGCAGTCATCCATAGTATTAACTTCTGATGATCAAATACGGTAATGTTAATAGTATTCATAAGAAGCACTTGAATATGAAATAAAATCATTACAAATTAAAACACTTTTCTAATTACATTTCAAAACAACATTTCATATCCAAGTTACATAATCCTAAATGTTTCCCAGGTTTAGATCAAATATAATTATTACACAAATACGTCAAGAGCGACATATGAAGATGCCCCCTTGGTTGACCAGAGTACTACATAGTCATATCAAACTTAATACAACACAGTGGAAATAAAACGAAACAACTCCTAAATATAGCAAGCATCAGCCTCCCACTCGTCTCCGAAAGCTTTATTCATCCACATACCAAAATCTGTAAATCCTCAACCCTCAATCTACTCAAATCAATTTTAAGCACGTGAGAGTTTAAGGGAGAAAAACACAAACTTTGAGTCAGACATAAATCCTGGTGTAAATAATACTATACATCTTGGTTATATGATATTAAATGAGACCATGGCGCTTAGCAGAACAAGTTTCCCCCACTAATATCCCTTTTTAAAACATATGTTTTTGCAAATCAAGACTCTGCAACCAAATTGGTTATCCAAACTGATATATCAATAATAGAAAATATCATATATGCTCAAAATAGGTAATAAATGGATCATCTGTCCGATGCAATGTAGTTTTGTTTGGCTAACTACTAACCTTTAGCTGACTTGGCTTTACTAGACAAAATAACAAATAATCTAACATTTGTTAGACAAACTTCTGGACGGTCTGTCCCTAACTTACATATCCTAGGGTCTTCTGATCCTAATGGTTTTACGGGCTCACGAATAACTTATCCTCTTTTATGTACATATATTCCTTTCTGTGTGTAACCATTAGTTAAGTCTACCTATGACTAAGCCCTACATACTGGAATTTTGGACTAAATTAGATAGGGGCTATTGGCTAATGTATAGAGTGCGACCCTACACTAGTCCCATCCGATCTTCTAATATCCGAGTCATTTCTCTTAGGGTTAACTACCCTTCAAATTTTCCGTGAAAACCTTTTCAAAATGATTTAACCCTTTAAATCATACTTATACAAGGAAAATATACTATTTTCTTTACTCAAATCTCTTTGCCATGATGTATGCTTTACTCAAAATATTGGTGATGAAATCATTCGAAAACATTGGTTAAACCTTTAAACAATCTCTTTCCCAACAATTGAAAGTACCCCTTTTGTAATCTTAGGCCTAAAGGGAAAAGCATATCTTTCGAAACAATTGACCATAGTCCTTTAGAAAATATTGAAAACATCTCCTCCGAAAGCTTTATAAAACCTTAGACATCCTTTTTTAAAACACTTTAACATGCCTTTGGAAACCATTTGAAATCTTCAATCTAAACCCTTTCGAAAACATTGGAGAACCACCCCTTCGAAACCTTATATATATACCTTTCGAATATACTAAGGGACCTCCCCTTTGAAATCTTTTCTAGTTACCTTTTGAAAGCATTAAAGTATACTACTTAAAACAAACCTTTTGAAAGCATTGGGTTCAAGTTAAAATATATGGAATAACCATTCGAAACCATTTCTTTCGAAACCTTTGGGTTTAACTTTAAAAATTTAAAAAGGGTCTTAAAACAATTAAGTCGAAAGAAACTCTTTCGAAAGCAATTTCCTACGTAAAAAAGTGGATGGTGTCGAAACCAATACCTTTGGAAGCATTGGAGAAGTGTCTTGAGTTTTAAAACAAAGAAACCCTTTCGAAGGCATTGCTTCGAAAGGTAAGATGCGGCAGCAAGTGGTTTCAACCCCGTCAAAAGTTTCTTTACAAAAAAAAGGCACAACCACCTTTGGTACCATTCCTTAAAACAATTTAACCAAGTCAAAAGCTAACTAAGTCGAAAGCATTCCTTTCAAAAGCAAAGCAGGCGCACTTTCTTTTAAAACAAAGCAAAGCTTTGACCCTTTCGAAACCCCGTGTTTCGACTACATACTTTTCGCCTATGTCCAATTCGCTACGTACCAAGTCTTTGATATCATGTGGATTAGGTTCAATTGTGATAGAGGTGGAGGAACTTAGTCGAAAGCTGGGTACCGAAGTGGTGAAATAGGTAAAGTAAGGTAAAACTGCATTTTTACTTTAAAAGGTAATTTTTCTAAACTAACCTGCCTTATTTATCAACAAATGATTGATTGCTAATTTATTTTCCAAATTCTTTCCTAAAAAGTCCTTTCGAAAGTTCAGAAGTAACAATTTAAAACATTTACAAAATACCCCTTGTCGTTTTATAAATATATAAAAATTTAAGTCCCATACCTTAAATAATTTTATATATCTACTAAAATACTTAGGAAAATTTTATAAAAAATTTCATAAATTACTTTTAATATGTTTTCTAACTTATATTAATTTTTGACCTAAAATCATCTTAAAATAGCCATAATTTATTTAAACCCAAAAATAACTATTTTTTTCACTAGAAAGTTCATAATAAATCCACATTAATTTAAAAAATTATGAATTTTGAAACCCATTTCCAAAATATTATTTCTGACCTTATCTCAAAATTGCAAGGAATTTAGATGTCATTTAATTAGTTTTTCAATCTAAAACTCACCATAAAATCTATATGAATTAGCATAAATCATCAACAAGCATATATATATATATATATATATATATATATATCCATTTTAACAATAAAAAACATGGCAATATACTTTGCGAAATATTCAGATCTAATCTAGAGACCAAAAAAACAAAAATATGACATGTAACCTATTATTCACTTTAGCTTTGTGATTAAGGTGTTGAGATTTGTTCTTGAATTAAGTTGATTAGCTTCTTCCTCTTGATGCTTGCTTATGTTCCCTTACTTCCCTTTAACCGTGGCAGGCATCATTTTTTGTTTTAGGAAAGAATGTGTAAAATGAGTTTGTGTAAGGGTTTAGGGTATAAGGTTATTACTTATTCCTCTGTTGCCCTTTTCTACTACCCTAACTTAATTCATTTTAATTCACTTAGTTCATTAGTTCAAATAGGCACGGCTACCCCTTAGATTATACAAACCTCAATACCTTAACCATTTGCATTATTTCATTAGGGTCGTTACAAGAAGTGCAAGAAGCTGATTTGAGGGTAGCAGCACATCGGCACCGAATCGCATGATACTACAACACTAAAGTCCGCTTTAGAACCTTTGAAATCGGCAATCTCATCTTGAAACAGGTTTTTCCTATCCCATCACACATGAATCCTACTTGGGAATGACCATATGTCATTGAATAGTGGCTTGGAGCGGGAACTTTCAAGCTAGCGACTGTTGATGGTATCACACTCTCAAAGACGTGAAATAGTAAGCATTTACGACACTGTTTCACCTATTTTATTCATTTTCATTTAGTTGTATAAAATTTTTGAATCTACTCTAGCATTTGATTTTCCATATATATAATAAGGCAAATTATGTCATTTCTTTCCTTTTGGCACATAAAGTTTGAAATTTCCTTCATATCCATGATTTTTGTAGCATTACATATCAGTTACAATATCTGACTAACTAATATTGACATGTCCAAGTAGGTTTCTAGAATATGGAGCTAGCTGATTACATAAGTTCATCATTGAAATAAACAAAATGAACGTGGTCCGACCGTTCATTTGATGATTCTCGCACAACCTGATGGATGGAGTACCCAATGAGAAATAGATGCGACTTAACCATCCGATAACCAAATAAATCCCATCGAGTTATGGGATAGACATGAATCAAAAGCGATGTGACATGATCCTTCGCTCGTTATGTCAAACCGCGGACTTGTGGGAAAATCAATCAATTAAGGAAAGTGTGGTCTGACTATTTTCTGAAATAACTCTAAGTCCCTAAAGTGTGGAATGGAGTATAAGCACAAATTGGGTGTGATCTGATCACTCGCCAACTAAGTCTTAATCCCAAAGTGCGGATATGAGTATAAACAAATAGATAAGTGCAGATTGACCACTCACTATTCCATAACCTGAAACTGACCGGAGGAGTATAATCTCTCTAAAGATGGAGTTCGATAATCCATTATCTAACTTTCCTATCCCGAGACTAAGGGTAGAAGTATAATCACTTAAACCATTGAATCCGACGGCATAACACAAGGGATCGAGCCTAGTGTTTGGTACAACTTGAGGCCACAACTACATGGAGCTCAGTGCCTTGGAATGTCGGCCGCCGTTGGAATTTCAATATATGTCGGTAGTTGGTCCATAGCAACATCGCTTCTTGGAGTTTGACTTGGAGCCGGAAGACCTGCAGTTTCGCAGAAACAAGAAAACAAGCCCATAATTGTTGGTCATGAAGAACGAAACCTCTCGAATAATGGAGAATAGATCAGGATACCCGTTTCCGGCTGACTTTTAGCTGTCGCTAGAGTGCTCCCTTCTTGAATAGGAGTCAGCACCTCTGATTTATAATCGGGTCTATCTGGGTTATAGCTCAGATCTTGACTCGAGCATTAGTGCTCCGGCTGGTTGAAGTGAAGGGGAATCTTTGAGATCAAACTCCAAAGTTTTAACAATGTCTTTCCCTTTGCTAGAGGGTGCCAAAATATCAAAGTATCAGAGCCTAGCAACGACATGATTTTAATGTTCATTTCCATGAGGGATCTCCCGTAGCAGTTTCTCCTCATCCAGATCAGCTTCAATAGTGGATTTCTTCCTTATTTCAACAATATAATCGCAAGGCTCGACAAGCGATTCGAGGTACCCCTCTTGAATAAAACTCAGGTCATGGAGGATTAGGACCTTAGCATTGTATTCGAAAAATAAAGGATCGAATAAGTCCTTAGTCTCATTCCAGCCTGCCTCTTAGCATCCTCCAACTAGGCCTCAATTTACTCTCTAATTACATCCAGCTTCCCTCGCCTCTTCCTTGAGGGCGTCAATTTGAGCGAGCTTCTCGTCAAGTTTAATTTTCAGCTCCCAAGCCTCGATGGCCTTTTCACAATACCTTTGAGACTCCTCTCGAGCCTCAAGTTTTTCCTCCTTCTCTTTCTTAAGTGATTCTCTGGTTCCTCAATGCAGCGGGCTAGAGTGTCTTTCACTTTTTGCAGTGTCCTTCTCCAGAGCAAGCACATCGCTGCAGTTAAGATCAACGTTTAGCTCCTTTTTATGATCCATTTCCAAATGACTAACCGCTTTGGATGTTTCTTTAGCACTCTTCTCTGCCGTGGCTAGCTTCATTGTCAACTACATAATCTCATCGTCTTGATGTTTGATTACATCTTTATCATGGATCACTTCTAGCTTAAGGCGATCGATTTCATGTTGCCTTTTAGTAGACACCTCAGAGATTTTCTCATCTAAGTGCTGGAACGCTTTATGGTGCACAAAAACATCACTGACACATGCAAGCAAACTCTCTTTAGCACTTCCTGGAATTGTATGGATAAAAGGAAGAAATTTTAGCCCATCAAAGCAGATTTTTAGGAAATTGACCTTATGTTCGGTCAATCTTTCTACCTTAGAGGTCTCAAGAGCCGTTGTAGTCAAAGCTAGATCAGAAGTAATAATAGGACATTTGCTTGACCGGCACTTACGAGGCTATCGAGAACCAAATGAACCCGAATGATGCTTGAGGTGGCACAATAGTTTGGGGAAAATAAGAAGAGGTCTGATCGCTGCTATGCAGAGGAGGATTGGGCTGAACTTCCTGATAAGATGATTGAGATTTGGACTTGTGCTTAGAGGATGAAGACTCCCTTGAACAATGACTTCTTTCTCGACCGTCATCCCTTTCTCGATGTCTACTTGAGTCTTGATCACAACTGGATCCATATTGTGTTGAGGAGCCCTTCAAGCGATCAAAAGAATGAGAATGAGGTATAGCATTTGAAAACCAAACAACAGTGTATACGTAACCGAGACAGAAAAAAATAGTACAGTGAAGTGCGTATGATTGTGAGTATCCTAGTGTCCCCCTGACGGATTAGTTACTATGGCCTTGCTCATAGGAGCAATTTCCACTTTGATCGTAGGAGGAATGTCATCACCAGTCCTGGTGGGAGAATTAGGCCTCCCGATACTAATGTTGGAAAAGTCAAAAGTCTCGATATTTTTTGGAATCGGTAGATTTGAGAATCCTTCCACCGAACTTTTTAAAGGTTGAGAGGGAGACTCTTCTTCAATAAAGATGATGGCAAACTCAGACTTTTTAACAGTTTTTCTCTTATGGAGTTTGTACGCTAACCTTTTTCCTTTTCTTGTTGGTTGAGATTGCATGCCTAGTGATGATTCGACCACAGGCGCATCGCCCGGACCTACATCATCATCGCCAAGCTTGTTGGCTTCATCATCTCAAATTTCACCTTCTTTAGCATCGTCCCCAGCCTCCATAACTGGAGGCATGAGGGCTATCCGGTCTTCCTTCTTGTTCTTCTACATTCCTTGGTAATGAAATGCTTCTTCGAAGATCGATGTTGCAAACCTCATCCAACAACCTGAAAAGAGATAACCACTCATCGGTTATAAGAGATTTGATGTCCCTATCCTCAAGGAGTGGCATAGATTGGAGAAACCGCCTTTGACTAATCATCTTCTTCAGGTCGTGAATGGACATTTATAAATTTTTGAAGCATTTATTAGTTCAGGATACAACTCGGATTTAAGAATTTGAAAATAGACTGAAGGTAACACTTACGTACTTCTAACCATCGCCTCGCGAAGCCGAGCAGGCAACGAGCATAGAACCATCCGTGTTTAAAGGCACTGAGCTTGTCCAAGCTCCAGTCAGAACTTGACAGTTAGGCACAGGCTTGAGGAAAGTATAAGAAAGGCTTCCCTTCCGTCACTTGAAATTGTAAATGAACTTGATGTCTTTAGGAGAGGGCGGGCTGAACAGAGCATCCATAAATAGCAAGAGAGTGCCATGAAGAAAATCATACCTATTTGGATGCAGCTGAGCAGGAGCCCTTGTTATATAATTTAGCATCCCTTAGATAAATGAATTAAAAGGCAACACACATCCGGCCTATCATATAAATTTATTACATGCCGTATACCCCTCCGAGGGCAAGTGAGTCCTATCATTTATTGAAGGGATTGGAACATCTCCAAACGAGATCCCATGTTTAGAGCATAGCCTATGGAAAGCGGCTTTACAAATTCTGGAGGCCTAGGAATCTGTCAAGTTATCCATAAATACAACACTCTTTAAAGTGTCAGGGGCAAGATTTAACATTTCCACCAGAAGATGGGAACATCAGAGAATAGGTCAACCAATGGACCGGAACTCTCTGGTTGCTCAGTTTGATGTTTAAGAATAAGTCAACCGAATATAGTCGTAGAATTCGATTCGGCACCTGTATTACTGTGCCATGAAGATTGTCTAGAAGACATTGCAGCAAAATGCCCTGAACGTCTGGAGCCCATATCAACTAAACTCAGTAGATAATCAAGATTAGAAAAATTAACCTGTACCTACATGCTAGGTGTAAAGTAATGTGGTCAGTGTTGTGTAGTGCAAAGATAGTTCAAAATTAAAGCAAAAGTAAGTGACAAGACATTAGATTCCGACCAATTGACCGTCATCACTGGTTGTCTCAACTGGCATTTAGATTGATTGGTTGCATCTGCTTTGGGATTGACCATCGACATGTCGAAGTGTGAAGTTCATTATTGAAATCTGTATGTTAAGTTTTAATTCAATTCTAAGTCCTAGAAGTTTAGTCATTCAATTTCAGTTCAATATTGGATATGAAAATCCTGTTGTCCGCTATAGTCATATGTTCAAGTTCATTGAGACGAGATTCATTCTGATTGTTCGTACAAGTCTACATGGAGTGGTTTGTTGAAGGGTTCAAATTGTTTCAAGGGATTGAAACTGGCTAAGTCCCCTTATCCGATCCCTCTCCTAAAGTAAACAACTAATCCCTCTTAACCAACCATTCCCTATTCCCATCTCTCAACATAGCCGATCCCCTATATCGAAACCGATTCAACCGATCCCTTTAAGCTACACCAACACCAATCCCTCTATGATCCATAAACAACTGATCCTTCATCCACCAATGCGACCGATCCCTTCTTTCTTATATTCACTCCGATCCCTACTTACTCCTCAAACTTTAATAACCGATCCCTATACTTAGCCGTTTTTTACACTTTCCTTAAATATTTACTTTGATCCCTCAGGCAACACACAGGACCGACCACTTTCCTCCATACTCCATCACGGCCTATCCCTCTACTTCCTTCATGTTTCACTCTTCTCCTTTCCCCTGCTCTACCACCTTATCAAGCCTAAATCGCCACCATTCACTACTATCCATCTTGTATCCTCCCAATTCAACCCATGCTCGAAACAAGAAGCTCTACCAAGCCTATCATCTCGTCACAAATTAAAGTTAAATGCAAGAAAATCTACCAAAATGTATAAAATACAAGTTACTTGAAGGGAGATGATGGATTTCAATTCAAATTGAAGGTGGAGTGGTGGTCCAAAGCAGGAGAGGATGGTGCATCTAAAGATGGGGGCGGTGAATGATTTGAAGAAAGGGATCGGAGGTGAAGTGGAGGAGTGGAATTAGAGTCAAGGTGGAAAAGAGGGTTCAGAGGTAAGCTTGGAGAAAACGAAAGCAATTGGCTAATGAATTAAAGTGAATAAGTAAGGGATGGAAAAGAAAGATATTGGTCTATATATGTGGGTTAAGGGATCGACCCACTTTTCCCTTCTCTTCGAAGCTGTAAACTTTAAGTCAATAATGTTGAGAGGAATCGGGTACGATCCCTACCCAAAGGTGATCCATCTGATCCATATCAACATAAAAAAGGAAAAGTAAAGAAAGAAGTTAGGAGAGAAAGGGATTGGCTTAAGGAATTCCGATCCCTATAAAGATTAAAAAAAAAGAGGAAAAGGATCGGGTACGACCCTTATGTGCATGCAAATGAACATTAAAACTATATAAAGTAAGTAAATATCTAAATGTAATTCAATGAAAAGTGGTGATGACCCCTGAGCATGCAAATGCATTCGAGAGCCAATGACAAGAATGCGTACCTGAACACGCACATGTATATTCTAAAAATTAAAAATTAGAAATCGGTAGAAATTGAATTCAAACCTGAAGCTTTCAAGGTCAGGACTGAATTAGATAGCCATAGCTTACTAGCCCCATAAAACCGGACATAGATAGAAACTGACAAAATATAATCCTAAAATTTATACTATTGAAAATCGACCAAGCATCATGATGATCAAAGATGGATACAACACTTTGGGAAAGTAATTCGACAAAATGGTAGCCACTATTTAGAAAACTGGATGGATTTCTTTCCGGCAACTCTAACTTGCTTTGATTCAAAGCACGTCATGTTCAACAACCAGGCTATATTCGAACTGCTTGGGCAAGTTAGAATCAACTATCATCAAGGCCAGTAAGCCCAGAGAAATGATTGTGAGGTCTAGAAATCAAGTACATATGATAATATGAAGCCTTGATCAAACTGAATTGAGAGATATGCTATATAAAATGTTTAAAGTATGGAATATGATTTAAGCTAGAAAAGGGATCGGCTATAGCCCCTTTCAACCAAAGGGATTGGTTTAGTTCTGCCAAACAAGTGCAACTCAACGGAAATAATCAATATTTGAAGATCTAGAAGTCCAACACATATGAAACTTTGAGAACAACATATGGAGACCCTAGGGAGTCCAACCTTGGGATCGCACCCTAAAATGAGCAAGCAAGAGGGATCAATCCTCTTCCTTCTAGAGGGATTAATCCTCTTCCTTCTAGAGGGATCGACCAGAATCAAGATACATAACATGTTGTAACAAGGTTTGATCAATAACTCAAGTTCTACTAATCCAATTAGCATGAAACTTGGAGGCTAAATGTTGACGCCAAAAATGAGCATCAACACCCAATGGAATCTAGTAAAGATTAAATGAAGAATGAATAAAACATAAAAACAAATCATAAATGAACACATATATTTTTATATTGGTTCGGCAATCGTGGCCTACGTCCACTTTATATTTCTATTGATCTTCCACTTGATTATGATTACAAGAATGTTTGGATCAACTGGGATCCATTAGTACAAAGTGAAGAATAAAAATGGCTGAGCCTTGGTAGAGAAAGTAGGATCCCTTTTTTGATGCAATTCCTGCTGAATTTATAGGGGAATGCGTGCACGGATCAGACTTTGAAATTTCGGTAGAAGGTTGGAGACCAAGACGAGACCACCCAAAAATTTCTAGGCCCATCGAGGCCCTCAATAGGGATCGGTACGGATCCCTATTAGTGTGTCCAAATGGATTGCGATCCCTATGAGCGTCTCCCCATGTGGTTAGCTACTTGCCACCCAAATTTCATGCAATTTCAACGTACAGCATGTGAGATATCGCATTTTCCATGAAGTAGTGTTGCTTGAATTTGGATTTCTGCCGATCTCTCTAAAGGAAGTTATGCCGATCCCCCAATCTTCCTCCAATTGGAATGGTATCCCTAGCACATGTTGTAGTAAGCTTGTACTCCAAGTTTCATTTTGATAGCATTTGTAGTTTTTGAGTTATTGTTCGATCATCAGTGCAAAATTGAGTTGTGGAATCGATACAATATGATTCATAGTGTTGAATATGGATCGTACCTGATCCGTCTTCAAAGAGTACCGAGCCTTCATGCTTTTTCTTCATATTATCATTTATTCATGATTTTTGGACCCCCCAGTCATCGCTGTAGGCTACTGGCCTTGATGATAGTCGAGTCTAATCTGTCCAGTTAGTTCGTATGTAGCTGGGTCAAAATTTCGAATAACATTTGCCCTTTAAAGTACATCTTGTTGCGTACATGACGTGTTTTTAGTCGAAGTAAGTTAGAGTTACTGGAAAGAAATCCATCCAGTTTCCTGAATAGTCTCTATCCTTCTGTTGAATTATCTTTCCAAAGTGTTGTACCTCTCTTTGATCGTCATGACACTCGGTCGATTTTCAATAGTATAAATTTTAGGTTGTATTCCATTAATTGTTATCTGGGCCCGGTTTTATGGAGCTAGTAAGCTTTGGCTATCTGATCTAGTATTTTCTTTAATAACTCCAAGTGAAATTTCAATTTCTATCGATTTTAAGAAATTAAATTTTTTGAATATACACGTGCACATTCAGGTACACGTTCTTGTTATTGGCTTGTGGATGCGTTTGTATGCTCATGAGTCGTTACCAATTCCTTCTAGTTTAATTGCAATTCGATTGCATTTCCTTGTTTATATTTTATTTTAGGGGTTGTAAGAAGTCACTCGATGAGAGGGGACTTCCAGTTCTACAGGATGATGGCCTCCGAGCCATATGCAATGACGAATGGAGTATGGCCAATCACGGACTTGTGGGTGGTTCTGTAAGCCCATAATGCTATTGGCAGTTCATCCACCCACTTGCCTCAAGCCTTTTCCAAATATTTCTTTAGAATGGACTTTATTATTTTGTTCACAACTTCGATTTATCCATTTGCTCGAGGGTGAGAAACTACCGCAAATCACTTTTCAATATGATGCCGCGGTAGAAGTTTTTAAATTCAGCGCTGTCGAATTGGGTTCCATTATAATTATAATGGTTTATGGAAGGCCAAAACGACACATAATGTTCAGAAAAATATAGTTGATTATTTTCTTTATCGTAACCATGGTTAAAAGTTCTACTTCAGCCCATTTGGTAAAGTAATCAACAGCTACGATGGCGTATTTCGTACCACCTTTAGAATCGACAAGAAGCAATGATGTCAATAACCCAAGTGGCAAACTGCTGGACATTTCAATAATTTCCGTCGGTGGGGCACTTAGAATTTTTCAAACATCTAGCACTCGTCGCATTGTCTAGCGTGATCATCTGCATCTCGATTGACAATTGGGCAGTAATACCGTTGGCAGAGTATTTTTTTTGTCAAGATTTTCCCCCTAGTGTGATCGCCGCATTTTTCTTCATGGACTTTTCTCAAGACTCATTTGATTTTGTCATGGGCGATACACCAAAGTAGGGAAACGAAGAAACCCTTTCTGTACATGGCTCCTTCTTGGATGATGCAACATGAAGTTTTGGAAAGGATCTATTGTTTTTCATTCCTCCGTCTAGCAAGGATCCCCCATTATAGATAGTCTTTAATAGGAGTCATCCAAGACTCCTTTTCTGTCTCCGTATCGAAGATCTAGTCGATTTCCATATTTCAAATCTTGGAATGTTAAGTACTTCAACCAGAACAAAGTCTATTTGTTGTGCATCCCGAGAATTGGCCAGCTTGGCCAGTGACTCGGCTTTTTCATTTTGTTCTCTGAGGATGTGTGTAATGGTGTAATACTCGAAGTCGGCTAGTAGCTCTTAGACCCCGTCGAGATAAGAAGCACGATGTCACCCCTTAGCAAGATAATCTTCTCTGACTTGGCATACTACTAACTAGGAATCACAGAAGATATGTAAAGCTTCCACTTCAGTTCTCTAGAAAATTTGAGCCTAACAATCGGGTCTTCATGCTTAGCTTCGTTATTTGTTGTTGGAAAGTTAAGATTCAAAGCATAGTAGATCGATCATTCCTCAGGAGTCATTAACACAATTCCTAAGATAGAACATCGATCAATGGAAGCTCCATTCGTGTACATTTTCTATCGGCTGGTTGGTTCTCCACTGCTCTTTGGATAGTCGTCTGATGTAATGAATTTAGATATAAAGTCTGCTAATATTTTTCCATGGATAGCTCTCCAAGGGAGATAAGTGATGTCGAATTGGCTTAGCTTAATATTCCATTTGAGAAACCTTCTAGATGTCTAAGGTTGCTGTATGAGCTGTCGTAATGGCTGGTCGGTGTAGATGTTGATGTGATGAGCTTGGAAGTAACGATGAAGCTTTCGTAATGCATTAACAGGCAGTACGCGAGTTTTTCCAGCTCTGGGTAGTTTCTTTTAGCACCTGTCAATCGCTTGCTAACATAATATACATGCAACAATGTTGCACTTATGGTGTGTGCCGACACCACTAAATAGATATATACATCTTCACAATCCAGTGGCTTGGATAGGATGAGAGGTCTCTCTAAGTGATCTACCAGAACATGAAACATGTCTATGCAATCATGCGTCCGTTCGAAGTTCCTCTTCCCTCTTCTGATCAAGTCGAAGAAAGGAATACACTTATCGGTGGCTGGAGATGAAGCGGCTTAGGGTGACAACCTTCTCATTTAAGCATTGTACCTAATTAATCATCTTGGGAACTTTAATGTTTCAAATTGCTTGAAAATTCTCGACACCGGCTTTGATTCAACGAGAGTAGACGATAAAACCCTGAAATTTTCCCAATGCAATGATGGAAGAGCATTTCAGGGGATTTAGTTTCAGTCCATATTTTCGTAGAACACTGAGGTCTCCACTAAGTTATCGATGTGGTCGTTTGATCATCGTGACTTCACGAGCATGTCATTCGCATATACTTCCGTCGATTGCCCGATCTGGTCTTTGAACATCCCGTTGACCAGTCTTTGTTAAGTAACTTCAGCATTATTTATTTCAACCGACATCACAACATAACAATATAGCTTAAGAACGGTAATGAAGCTGGTGTGCTTCTAATCAGGGACGTGCATCGGGATCTGGTTGTATTCGGAATACACATCCATAAAGGAAAGCATGTCATATTCATCGGTTGAGTCTACCCGCTGGTCGATCCTTAGATGTGGAAAGCTTTTTTCGAGCACACCTTGTTCAGGTCCGAGTAGTCGACACATGAAAGCCACTTTTCATTGGCTTTTCTCATACGAACTGAATTGGATACCAATTTCGGGTAGAGGGTGTCATAGGTAAACCTATTGTTTTTGAGTTTACCCACCTCCTCTTTAAGTGCAGCAAATCCCTCTGGATCCATGCCTCATTGCTTTTCTTTCATCAGGACATGCCACATGTCAATATTCAATGCATGGCTTATGATAGTCGGTGAGATCACACGCTTGTCAGAATGGGTCCAAGCGAACATATCAAGGTTCATTCGAATAAGACTAGCTAATTCCTTCATCATCGTTGCACTGAGCAGTAATCCAATCTTCAATACCCACGCTGGGTCGCCATGGCTGATTCTAATGTTTATTGTCAGCTCAATGGGTGCAGCCTTGGATTCTTTGAGTCCAAGCATAAGTATTTCGCATAATAATCAACATGACATCTGGTTGGGATGGTCCATGATGATGATTACTCTGGTCGAATCCCAAAGTCTTTCATGAGTTATTAAGTCTGATAGTGAAGGGCTCTAAATGCTTTGAGCGATTATCTGCAAATGGCCAAAGATCAGGCTTAGAAGCACATTGAATCTAATGTTGAGTAGGGTTCTGCCTCGTGTTGCACGCAATTGCATAACTGGCCCTTACTTTAAGTTTGAATCTACTTGTATATTCGAGTAACGGTCTTTCCATCCAACATACTCATGATTCGTTACTCGTCGTTCGGGTTAAAGTGATGATCAGTTGCCCATGAGCTTGGGCATTCGATCAATGATTCTATCTCTAGGCATCCTTTCGACCATATCCTCGAGTTGTTGTAAACACTAGATATGAATCATAATATTGAGTTATCGCAGTTAGTCTTTGGATGATCACACTTCCACCCTTGGTGTCAGGTTGATAGATGTACTGCTTGGATGGTTGAGTCTCATTTTAGTCATGTTTATACTCCCATCTAAGCTCCAAAGGTTTAGAGTTGATTGATGAATGGTCGGTTCACATTCATCTTGTTTCTTACTCATGCCCCAAAGTCCGGGTCATATGTCTCATCTTGTTTCTTACTCATGCCCCAAGTCCGGGTCACATGTCAATAAGTAGGAAGGCAAGTCATGTTTAATCATTGATTGATGCTCTCTCTGCCGGACCAAGGGCAAGGATCAGTGTGCAGACGATTGAGCTATGTCTGTTTCATATTGCTCTTTTAGTTGGATCATGGTAAGAGTCAACAAATGAACAGTCGTGTCACATTCATTTAGAGCTGGATGGTCAGCCGCGTCCATTTTGATTCATATTCTCCCACCAAATCTAGGGTTAGAGTTGGCTCAGGTGCAGTCGGGTCATGTTCATCCAATTTCATACTCCTCTCGATGGATCGAAGGAGGATGCTGAAGAATTAATGATTAAGTCGCACTTATTCATGGTTTATTCTCCTATCCATGATCCGATGACTGGAGTTATTCGATGATTTGGGTCATATCCATTTGTGGTTGGTGTAAATCGATATTGACCTTCGATTCGATGGTACAATATAGTCGGTCACCCATAACTTCGGGTGTTGTTCCAATTGCTTTTGTATCGAGGCCTCCTTGCAGTTGTTGCCTTAAGTTGTGATGATCACCCAACCAGAGCTATAGTAAGATGTCGTACTCAGCTTGTAGTAGCTTGTACTCTTGTTCCCATTCTTGGGTTAGCAGAATTAGTTCGTGGACGATTGAATTCCATCCGCAGTGAGTTAATACTCCTCCTATCGAGTTCAGGTGGAATATTGAGTGGTCAAACTGCAGTCAACTATTTTATTATACTCATATCCATACTCTAGGATAAGAGTTTGTTGGCGAGTGGTCGAATCGCATCCAATTTGTGTTTATACTCCAATCCACACACTCCAATCCACACAGGGGGACCAGAGTTATTTGCTGCACGGTCGAACCACATCCATGTCTTGGTTCGGATTTCGGGCTTGCTGATGTCTGAGCAAGGCTTGGACAGATGTATCACATCCTCTTTGGATCGGATGGTCGAACCACACCTAATTAAGGCTTGGGTTCTTAAACTTCCCCTTTATCCAGGGCACGGTCGATGCATGGACGGTCATACAACATCCACTTCCATTTGGATCCGGTTTCTGTCGAGCCTTTGGAGTAAGATGAGTGTTCTAAATAACTTCAAGCTCAAGCAGGGGGGATGGTCAGATTGCGTCCACTTTGAGTCGTGTGTTTTCCCCCAAGTAAATGGCTAGAGTTGAGGCGCAGACTGTCGCGCCGCGTCCACCTTTTGTGTTTATACTCCAGTCCATGCTTTGGGGAATAGATTTTATGATGGGTAGTTAGTCACTTTCGTTTGATTTTTATACTCCGGTCTAGGCTTTGGGAACCAGAATTGATCGATGGACGGTTGAACCGTGCCTCTTTTTGTGTTTATACTTCGGTTTGCACCCTAGGGACTAGAATTTTATGATAGGTAGTCAGTCACACCCATCTGATGTTTATACCTCGGTCCATCCTTTGGGAACCAGAGTTGATTGATGGATGATCGAGCCGCGTCCATCTTTTTGTGTTTATACTCCAATCTGCACTCTAGGGAGCAAAGTTTTATGATGGGTGGTCAGTCACACACGTTTGATGTTTATACTTCGGTCCATGCTCTGGGAATTAGAGTTGATCGATGGACGATCGAACCGCATCCATCTTTTTGTGTTTATACTCTGGTCCACACTTTGGGGAATAGAATTTTATGATGGGTGGTCAGTTACACCCATTTGATGTTTATACTTCGGTTCATGCTCTGGGAAACCAGAGTCGATCGATGGACGATCGAACCATGTCCATCCTTTTGTGTTTATATTCCGATCCGCACTCTGGGGACCAGAGTTTTATGATGGGTGGTCAGTCACATCTGTTTGATGTTTATACTCCAATCTGCGCTCCGGGGACCAAAGTTGGTTAATGGACGATCGAACCACATCCGTTATTTATCTTTGTACTCCTCCCGACAAATCGAGGGAGAGATTTTTCAGGTGGACGATCAAGTCACATCCATCTCAAGCTGCAGTCGTGTCTACATGTTGAGGGCGGTAGTTGACGAGTAGGCAGTTAGTCACGCCTACTTTAAGTTGATCTTTTGAACTCCCTCCTATGTATAAGGAAGGAGTTAATGTGTGGGTGGTCAAATCGCGTCCACTTTAGTTGAACCTAGGTCGTGCTGAGCTTCGGGAGTGGCATAAGTATTTTGGCGAACTTCAAGTATGAGCTGGGGAATGGATGGTTGGGTTGCATCCACTCCAAGCCTTTCTCTGGTCTTCAAGTCAAGTGTGGAGGTTGATGAGTGGACGGTTAGTCGTGTCCACTTTATATTGGATTCTGACCTTGTTGGGCTTTGAGTAAGGCATAGATCTCCTGTCAGAATTGAAGCATAGAGTAGGAAGTGAATGGTCGAGTCATATTCATTTCCATTCGAGGCCATGCTACCAATTCTAAGGCATATGGTAGCTGATGAGCGATTGAATCACGCTCATCTTGATGATCCTCCAAAGGTCCGATCATGCTCCATGGAGGTTGGTTGACATCCAAATCTAATTACTTTGTCACCTGCATCGTTTGGAATTAGTTTAGTTCAAGTTAGTCATAGTTCTTAACATAGTTGAAAATGAAATAAATCTTACTAATAAGTGAAGCAGAGTTGAATGCTCGCTATTCCACTTTGCTCCAGCCTTTCTCAGCTGGAAGTCGATCGTAGGTGGTCCAATTGGCAATCAAAGGTCATTACTGGTAAGTGTTAGATGTTCCCTACCCACCATTCTATGGGGCTTGCACATATTGTCGAAGCTTTCCTTTTCAGATCTGCTTTCTAATCACATCTCGAAGGTCTCTGCAATCGCTGGTGTTATGATCGTGTGTATCTTGAAATATACAACATTCCTCGGATTTCTTATGGGTTTCGATGGACTCTTTTGAGGCTGGTTTCTAATACTGCTTCAAGTCGTGAGTCTCCAAGCAGATATTTTTGATTAAATCTTTTAAAATAGCATATAAGTCAAATTTTGGGATTCTAGATCATCTCCTAGAATCTGAGTCCTCATCTAATTCCTCAATACTGCCCTCGCTTTGACTCCCTTCAGGCAACGAGCCTGCATCATTCTTTCTCCTAGTCTACTATGCCTCCTCCTTGCTCAGTTTTCGGTTCACTTTGTAACATAAATGATTCAAGGTGATATGAGGCTCTTCAGGTAACCAATTGCCAAAGTGTGTCTTGAGGTCTTTTCTCCTTATCAACGCCATCAATATGATATTCTCACTGAGATTGCTCACTTTAGAGACAGTGGTATTAAATCTCATCCAAAAGTCTTTGAGCGGCTTGCCTGGCACTTGGGATATGTTGCGGAAACTCCTTAGCTAGCTGATTAAACAAGGAGATGGACCTGGGCGGTGATCGTGTAAATCACATGATCGATCGATACTCCCTCGAGGATAATGGGAAAGAATCAACATTTAATTACATCCATCGCTGTGGTAGAATTCATATGCCCTTCATTTTTCATGAGATGCTCTTAGGAGTCTGTGTTTCTAGAATACGCCGACTAGTTAGCATATTAAATCTGGTGGGATATTCTGCATATTGATTGGCTTCAGTGAATTGGCTTTGATTGGAGGAAATGCTCCTGTCATCGTTAGTACAGTCCATTTTCAAGTTACAGCTATTTATAATGCTTATGAATGTTATATGCATGATTGTTCAATGTGTGTCGGATTGGTGATAATTTACTTGGAGTTCGACCCGACAAAATTTACTATTTTCTTGAAGAAAATATTTGTCTTACTCGAGTTTGATCTTGGGCCAGAACTTCCTAAGTTTGCTTCGAGTTGAATGGATGACTATTTTAGTTTCGAATTTGATGATGGATAGCTGTACTTTGAGATGCCATAATAAGCGAGGTAGGGAGATCATCACACAAGCCATCGTATTATAGATGGCAAGTCGGACGATTAAAAGTTGGTCAGTTGAGAGCAGTCGCAATCTACCCTAGAAGTCCGATCCATAACCGATCCTAGTTCATGTCATATCATCTTGGTTCTCTAGCCTTTGGATTTACCGTTTGTGTAGCAATTCCTTGTCCATTCCTTGGCAACAATTTAGCAGCTGCTGCTTAATTCCCTATGCCTCGGTCAGTTATAGGATCTAAGGGAAGCAGATAGAATGCACCATTTTTAAGTCGAGTTCCGTATCCAGAATGTGGGGGCACTATGCTATAGCACGGGTTCGGGTGCCATGTTTAAAAAAAATGGAATGTACCTAGTACATTTTTTTAAAATATGGATAGTACAAGATCCATATAGGGATCGGTTGAATTGCCACAGTGAAGGATCCATGGTTTAGGTTTAAATTCTGGACAGACGTGACATAGGGATCGATAGTGGATAGACCAATTATATAAGGGATCGGTACTAGGAGGGAACAGTCATATGAGGGATCGGTCATATAGAAGGATTAGCCATATGAGGGATCGGTCATAAGGAGGGATTAGTATTATGAAGGGATCGATCATATGAAGAATCGTTCATTTTTGCTAAAGGATCGTGATGTACACCTTACAGAGGGATATATATATATATATATATATATATAGACACACATACACACACACACACCTTACAGAGGGATCAGTATATATACCTTACAGAGGGATCAGAATATATACCTTTTAGAGCGATCGGTATATATACACCTTTTAGAGCGATCAGTATAGATGTTGGAGGGATTGGTACTGACATCTTTGGAGGGTTGGTATTGAGCTTGTATATATGTTTTGGAGTCAGCTAAATTGCCTTGGTGAGGGGTTCGGTCATTTAGGCTAAGAAATTGGTTGTAGTTGAGATAAGAGGGATCAACCATCTAGGCTTAAAGGGAGGGATCAGCCATTTTGGCCTTGAGAGAGGGATCGACCATTTAGGCTTCATTTCTCAAATGTCTCAAATGGCCGAAGCACTATAAATTGCCGTGTCTTTGTTATTTGCTTATTTCTGATTATTTTACTGCTATATTCTCTCTGTTTACATTTAATATTCTTCATTTATTTCTCTACACAAACACTATTGGGTGTTTGTGACCAATTTTTGCACAAGTAATGTACTAGATGTTTTATTTGATAGTATGAATAACGTTGGTAACATTATATCATAGTTAATGTTTAATGTTCGAAAAGGCGAAAAGAAGTCTTGCTTAATTAAAATTCATTTTCTTTGATTTAATTAATTTGATTATAATAATAACATTGATATGTTTTAAATGTAGACCAATTTTAAAAACTAATTACAGATTAGGCCAGCTATATAACTTATTACAAAAATAGGTCAATTTATGCCACATCAGGCGCTACGCATACTGGTGGCATTTCAAATGCTGCCAGTACATTTTTTGTTTAAAAATAGTTTGCGGCATTTGAGACACCGCCGTTGTGCGGCATTTGAAATGCCATCCAGAATTTTAAAACCGTTATATGCTTGCCCCTCTTCGTTCTCCTCTCATTTTATCTATATAAACTTAAAATCAAAAAACCCAAATACCACAATCTCAAATTTCCACCTAAACTATGGATTTTTAACTTTAAATTCTAGTTAAAACTTGATCGAAAGCAGATTTACTTGAGGAGCAACAACTACTTCCTCTCGATCTATTATGGCATGTTTTTGTTAACCATAATTCATTTTTGGGTTTCTACAAGTATATGTCGTTTGGTCATTTGTCAAATTAGTAAATTGTTGGTTAGTTGAAATGTAGAATGGCTCCTAAGTGTGTACCAACAATTTGTTATTTTGACGTTGAATTGATTATGGACAAGCAAAATTGTGGCAAATATGTTGGAGGACATTATAATCTGGTGAAATTTGTTAAAGGTAGTAATTTGGCACAGTTGAAAAAAAATCGATTTATAAAGCGACAAAGATAAAATCCGATGAGTTTGATATAGATTTAGTGTGTAATAAGCCTATGGATTCACGATCGAAAGCCATTAGAATAGTTGATGACGTTGATGTGGAGCTAATGTTTTCAACAACATCAATATCCATAGGGTTGTTTGTTGGAAAAGGTAGACATGTTTGAGTAGAAGAACAATACCACCACAAGTTGTTAACCATGGAAAAGAAAACTATTCTAGAATGGTTGAGAAAAAGCGTTGGTCATGAAATTGCATCTTTGAGTTTCAGTAATCCATCTATGACAGCGAATTATAGTCAACAACAATTATTTTTGGATATCCATCATGTATGAGTTATCAACAAGGTATTCATTATTACTATCCTTATCCTAGTGTAGCATCCCCTATTTTGAGGCCCAAAGCTAAGCGCTACAGATGCTGCAGTCATCAACAGTATTAACTTTCGATGACAAAGTACGGTAATGTTAATGATATCCATAATATCATAAACACATGAATATGAAACAAAATCATTGATTCTAAAAAACAACTTTACTAATTACATTGCAAAACCATGTTTCATATTCTATTACACAATCCTAAAAGTTTCGTAGGTTTTGATCAAATATAATTATTACAAATTTCGCCAAGAGGTTAAACATATCCCAAAATGTTAATGATATCCATAATATCATAAACACATGAATATGAAACAAAATCATAGATTCTAAAAAACAACTTTACTAATTACATTGCAAAACCATGTTTCATATTCTATTACACAATCCTAAAAGTTTCGTAGGTTTTGATCAAATATAATTATTACAAATTTCGCCAAGAGGTTAAACATATCCCAAACGGCATTACTAACCATTCGTACGATCCATATCTAGTTCTAGACGCCGTTAAAGGAATACTATCCTCTTTCACTCTAAACAGATGGAACCTTGTTGCCAAATCCAATTGGGAAAATACTTTGGCTCCACTCAGTTGGTCAAACAAACCGTCAATTCTAGGTAATGTATATCTCTCATTCAACTTGCGATAATCAATACATAACCTTAATGATATGTCTGGTTTCTTTGCAAACACTGCGGCTGCTCTCCACGGCGAACTTCTTGGTCTGAGCACCTTTAGCTCCCTTATCTTGGTAGGTGTCATTCTGCTTGGCGGTCTACTGACCGGTTTAGCTCCTGGTACTAAATCTATCCGAAACTCAATAGCTCATTTCAGCGGCGGTCCTACTACATGTTCAAAGACATCTGTGAATTCTCTAACAACGAATACTCGATTCAACTCGTCTTCTACCTTCAGAACACCCATTAAAGCATTAACCCCAAAACTAGGGTTTTCTACGAAGTATATAATCCGATCACTACAGTCAGGGTGTCCAAGTAATATTTTTCTATCATGGCAAAAATTCCTAGCATCGTATTTACTTAACCAATCCACACCCAAAATAATTCCGAACCCTATGAAATCAAACACATGCAAACTGCAAATAAATGTATGACCTAACAATTCAAACTCTAACTGGTCACACTTCATCCCAAGTGTTACATATCCTCCTATCGGATTTGCAACTCTTAAGTAAGTAACTAGGTATCTACCAAACAATGAGATATAAAAGAGTGTGATGCACCAGTATCAAACTGAACTCTAACTGCTACACCATGAATCAAAAGCGTATCTCCTAACACAGCTTTTCCTTTTTCTCTATTGTTAGTCTCGAGGTAGCTGGATCAATGCAAACACTTTGCCTTTTCCATCCTTGGTTGGCTTCTTGCATTGGTTCATATAGTGTCTAATCTGATCACAGTTGAAATATCTCACTCCTTTTTTCTCAGTAGCTTTCTTCTCTTTGCCCGTCCGACACTCATGAGCAAAGTGTCCCTTCTGATCACACCTATAACAGATAACTTCTGCCTTTCCATTCTTAGTAGCTCCACTCTTCTAAGCTCCTTTCTTATGGAAGAACTCCTTTTCTGGTTCTGCCCTCCTTGGGCCTACTTTTCCTTGTTCCCTACAAGATAAGAAAGCTTCTCTTCCTCCCTTAAAGCCATCTCCACAACTACATCGCACAAAACTCTAGTATGCGATAATGAGGGCTTAGAAAGCTCAGGCTTCAACACCTGAATGAACTTCTCATTCCTTTTGATGACAATATCAACTGTAGCATATCCGTATCTCGCTAGCTCCTCAAATCTAGTTGCATACACAAGCACTGTCATATCCCCTCGCTCCGATTCAGCAAAGTTCCTACGCAAAGTAAATTAGCAATCTTTGACATAAATCTTTCTTCAAACCTCCTCTTGAACTCAGCCAAAGTCACAGTCTCCTCATTGACTCCAACCGTAACACCGTTCCACCAATACAGTGCTGCCTCTTGTAGCTGTCTAGAAGTGAGTCTCCTTTTCAGCTAATTATTGAGCCCTAAATCAGCAAAAATCCTCTCGTAATGAAGTAACCAATTCTCCACTTTGATTGCATCTTTGGTACCAATAAATAGCTTTCCTCGTAACCGAGCATAATCTTTACTCAAAACAGCTTAGTTATTGACCATTGCAGCACCTTGATTTCCTCCTTCGGCATTTCCTCCAGCTAACCCCATAACAACTCCTGCTGCATCAAGTCAATGAAGAACTGATACATTCCTCCCTTATTGACCTTCGTGACTCCAACACCCACATTTGCAGCTTATGCCTGACCTGGATTCCTTCTAGTATTTGGTCTTGCATTCCCATTGGTTCTAGTGCTTCCTCCACCAATATTAACTCTTTCCCCTCTAGCATCTGTATCTTACATCCATGAAATCTGCATTTGAGTCTTTGTAAGACACAAAATAGCCTAAGAGAGATGTGATAATAGAGATAAAGCATATAATTATATATAGCAAATACAAGTACGTCACTATAGCGTTATCCCGTACCCTAATATTTTCTGCAATTTTTTAGGATTATGTTTTTGAAATCAATTTAAGTTTGAAATTTCTTTCAAATTTTTCATAAATCTATGCTCTGATTCCATGTTTTAACATCCCTTATCTTAAAACCCGAAGCTAAGCACTACAGATGCTGTAGTTATCTATTGTACTAACTTCCAGTGATAAAATATGGTAACCTTAATGGTATCCATAATATCGGAAGCACATGAATATGAAACAAAATCACAAATTCCAAAAAACAATTTTACCGATTACATTGCAAAACCGTGTTTCATATTCTATTACACAATCCCAAACGTTTTCTAAGTTTTGATCAAATATAATTATTACAAATTACACCAAGAGTGACATATGAAGATGCCCTCTTGGATGATCACAGTACTCAATAGACATATCAGTCTTAATACATCACATCGGAAATAAAATTAAATAGATCCAATATAGTTATCTTTGCCTCCTGCATGTCTACGAAAGATTTATTATTCCAACCTACTAAACCTAAAAAACCTTAACTCTCAATCTACTCAAATTTAATTTTGAGCACCCAAGAGTTTAAAGGGAAAAACATAAACTTCAAGTCAAACATAAAGTCTGGTGTGAGTAATACTATTACATTTATGTTTACTGATATTAAATGAGACCATGCCGCTTAGTGGAATGGGTTTTGCCTCAATAATATCCCTTTAAAACATATCTTTTTGCAAATCAAAATCTGTTTAAGCGGAATGGGAAATACATAGGGACATTACTTGTAGCCACTGCCATTGATGCAAATGATCATCTATACCCTTTAGCCTAGGGAATTGTAGAGTCAGAATATGCTGATAGTTGGGGTTGGTTTTTTGCTTGCATGCACCGACTCATGCATAGTGTTAACAGTCGACGAATTACTTTCATTTTCAATAGAATGAAAGGAAGACCGACAACATTGGAAATACAGTGTTGGTTGCCTCATAATCACTGTTTCTATGCTAGACGTCTTAAGACCAATTTTCAAGCTGCCGGTTTTAGAGAAAAATGATCGACAGGCCTCTTTTATGTTGCTGCTTGTGCTTCAGTGGAAGCTGAGTACAACAAGATCTGAGGAGAAATAAAAAATCAATAGCAACAGAGCACACAATTGGACAAAAAGGAGTTTGGGTGGGAAAGAGGAAAATTGAGCATTGTGTAATGATGATGGTGGTCGAATTCATGTCATGACCACTAACGCTTTCAAAAATTTCAACGATGTACTTAAATGTAACATCCCTTATCTTGAGGCCTGAAGCTAAGCGCTATAGATGTTATGGTCATCTATAGTATTAACTTCCGGTGACAAAATACGGTAATGTTAATGGCATCCATAATATTAGAAGCACATGAATATGAAATAAAAATCAACACAGACTTGAAAACAACTTTTTTGATTATATTTTAAATTAATATTTCATATTCAGATACATAATCCAAAAACGATTTCCAGATTTTGATCAAATATTATTATTACAAATTACGCCAAGAGCGACATATGAACATACCCCCTCGTATGATCAGAGTACTAAATAACATATCAATCTTAAATACATCACATCGGAAATAAAACTAATTGCTCTTGTATAGCTAACTTTGCCTCCTGTTCATCTTCGAAAGCTTATTCGTCCAACCTACTAAACCTGAAAAACCTTAACTCTCAATCTACTTAAATTAATTTTTGAGCACCCGAGAGTTTAAGGGGAAAACATAAAATTTGAGTCTGACATAACGCCTGGTTTGAAAAATACTATTACCTCTCAGTTTATTGATATTAAGTGAGACCACGTCGATCAGTGGAATGGGTTTCCCCTCATTAATATCCCTTTCTAAAATATATCTTTTGCATATCAGAATCCAGCAATCAAACTGATTAATTTAATAATAGCAATATCATATATGCACATAAATCAGGTAATCAATGGACTATATGTCCGAGCAATGTAGTTCTATTTGAGTAACTACTAAACACTGGCTCGACTCAGGCCTACCAGACAAAATAAATAATCTTCTATTAGACACATTTTTGGATGGTCTGTCCTTAACTTACTTCTTCCAGGGTCAACTGATGCTAATGGTTTTGCGGGCTCACCAATAGCTTATCTTTTTCTCTATATTCTTCTCTATGTGTAACATCATTTAAGTCTTACCTGTGACAAAGCTCTACACACTGGAATTTATGACTTATATTAGCAAGGGCCTATTAGCTAAATGATAGGGCGCGACCCTATACTAGTCCCATCCGGTATTCTAATATCCGAGTACTTTACTTAGGGTTAGCTACCCCATCCAATTTTCCTTAAAAACATTTCTTTAAAATTGAGTTAACCCTTTAAATCGTACTTAAATAAGGAAAATATAGCTTTTGCTTTACTCAAATATCTTTGCATGATATATGCTTTACACAAAACAATATTGATGAAAACCTGAATCAATAGGGTTATTTTTCCCTTTAAACAAGTTAAAGCCCTTCTTTAACTGGGAAAATATTAGGTTATAAATTCAAGATATCGTCTATGTAACCTTAGTTTAAAAACTTTAAACAGTCCCTTTCGAATCCTAGGTTAACTATTTTATCTTGAAACATTAGGCCAAAAAGCCAAAGCATACCTTTCAAAACCTTTAAAAATAAACCTTTCAAAATCATTAAAAGCATCTCTTCGAAAGCTTTATAAACCTTAGATATCCTCTTTTCAAAATACTTTAAACTTGCCTTACGAAAGCATTGGAAACCTTCCATTTAAAGACTCAAGTAAACCTTTTGAAAACATTGGGGTACCTCCCCTTCGAAACCTACATACCTTTCGAAATCATCAAAATTCCTTACTTAAAACAAACCTTTTGAAAGCATTTGGTCCAAGTAAAAAGTTATGGGACATGACATTGAGACCATTTAAAACCATTCCTTTCGGCACCTTTTGGTTTAACTTTCAATATATGTAAGAGTCTTAAGAGAATAGGGGAGAAAGCATTATTCCTAAGTAAAAGAAAGTGGATGATTTTGAAACCAACCCTTTCGAAAGCATGGAGAAGCGGTTTCAAAGTTTAAATGAAAAAGTACCCTTTCAAAAGCATTGTTTCGAAGGATTGAATGTGGCAGCAGAGGTTTCGACCCCTCCGAAAGCTTTTTTTGAAAACAAAAGGCAACAACCCATTCAAAAGCCCTTTCTTTATATAAATAGAAGCAAGTTGGTTAAATCGAAAGCTCCAACCCCTTCGAAAGCCTTACATATAACCAAAATTGTTCCAAGTTTATAAGAGCCAATTCTACCCCTTTGAAAGCACATTTTGACTCTATACCTTCCGCCTAACTTTATTCCACCATGTACCAAGGCATCGATACCATGTGTATTGGTTTCGACTTGGTTGGGGACGGATGTCTGATGTCGAAAGGTGGCTGTTATAAAGGGCAAAGTAGTAATTTTTGACAAAACTGTTTTTTAACTTTTCAAAGTAATATCTTTTCAACTAACTTTCCTTATTTGTCAATATATAATTGGTGCCAATCCTTTTAAAAATATTTTTCTAAAAGTGCCGCTGAATTTAGTAATTAGCAATTTTAAAACTTTTAGTAAATTGCCATTTCTCCTTTTCTAAACGTATAAAACATTTAAGTCTCATACCTTAAATAGTTTTATGTATTTAATAAAATACTTAGGAAAATTTGCCAAAATTCCCATAAATCACTTTTAGTGTGTTTTCTAACATATTTAAATTTCTGACCCAAAGCTAACATATGATAGCCGAAAATAATTTAAACTTAGTTTAACCATTTTCTTTACTTGAAAATTCATAATAAATCCACATCAACTTAGAAAATTATGAAACTTGAAACCCATCTCTAAAATAATGTTTCCGACCATATATCAAAAACACAAGCTATTTGGATGTCATTTAATAGATTTTTCAAATCAAATCTTATCATAAAACCTATACGAAACAACATAAATCATCAACAAACATACATATCCATTTAATCTATCAAATCATGGCATTTTACTTGCAAAATAAATTCGCATCTCAACTAGAAATCGAAATAGTAAAAATGAGATGTAATCTATTATTCACCTTGGCTTATTGTTAAGGAGTTTGGGATTTTCCCTTGAATTGATTTGATTAAGCTTCCTTCTTGAATTCTTGCTTATCTTCCTTTTGTTTTCCCTGAATGGTGGCCGGCCAAGCCTTAGGTTAAGTTTTTCTTTGTGAATATTGTAAATGAGAATGAGATAAGGGTTTAGGGTATAAGAATATAACCTATTCCTATTTTCCCCTTATCTTAATATCTTTACTTACTTCATTTTAAATTTTCATTTGTTTATTCATTGCCTAAGGCATGACTACCTTATAATTATACAAATCTCAATATCTTGACCACTTTTATGTTTATATTATTCTATTTAATTCATCTAACTAAATCTCATGAATAATGTTACTTAAAATAAGGAGTGTTACAGACTCCCCTCCTTAAAGAATTTCATCCTCGAAATTACGATAAGGTACTCATAAAATCAATCATAAAGGTAAACATACCACGAAACAAGTCAGGATAAATATCTCCAACCCTGCTCTTAGTTTTCCAAGTACAGTCTTGTAACATCCCGTAATTTTTAACACGGGATTTGTGAACATTTAATGCATTTTAAGTGTTTACTATGGGTGTAAGATTTTGAATTAATTCTAAAATAAAAAGAATTGGGTTAAATTTAAAATAACAAGTTATAATTTCTAATGAGGAAATTCAATTAGAAATTGAATAATAATAATTAAGTATTGGACTGAGAGAATTTGGGAAATTGGATGTGAATGGGTATAAAATGATGTCTAAATGTATTTTGAGTTAAATTGGTCATAAATGATATTATTGGATTTTTGAATGAATTTAAAGTTAATAAATTAATATTTGGAATTTTATATTAATTTAAAAATGAATTTAATATTATTAAATATGCAATTAATCCGATTTTAGTCCGGATTGAGTCAGAATGTTTTCTAATGTGATTATAAATTCAATATGAATTATTGTTAAGTTAATAAAATTTTAAAAGTAAAATTTTAAGCGTTTTCGACAATTTGGATAATTGCCCGATTTAATAGACGAGTTAATATAACCTTCCGGGGCACAGTCTCGGAATTCGACGAAACAAGTTCCATTGGATCCGTAATAGCTAATTATTATCGAATTTCAATTTTCGTAGCAATCGGAGTCGTCATTTGACCCCGGCAGCTCGAAACGCATCGAAATCGTTTTAATCGG
This sequence comes from Allium cepa, assembly GCA_030765085.1. Lineage (NCBI taxonomy): Eukaryota > Viridiplantae > Streptophyta > Magnoliopsida > Asparagales > Amaryllidaceae > Allium > Allium cepa. The sequence continues at coordinate 372,491,072 of CM060938.1, read as the reverse complement.
TTTAAATTAAAATTGAACGTTTAATTCCGTAACTCGCGCATACGACCGAATTAGCTTACGAAACCTGTCCCTTTGTGTCCGGAACACGGAAAAACCCTAGAATCGCCTATCGGATCGCGAAGTTTGGAGGTCGTTTGCGTAAACGGTTATATTGAGAAATTTTATTAATTAAATAATATTAACTATTATATATATTCACGTTAATTATCCAAACCCTAGCAATTTCTCAGAGCCGCCGTTTCTTTTTATTTCATGGCCGAAAACGCGTCGATTTTTCCCTCTCAATCTCTCTCAATCCTCTCGATTTTAGCAAGAACTTCCAACTAAAAATATGGAGAGGTCGACACGATCTTCACATCCATAAGGTGGAGTGGGTTGCGATGCGACGTGGTGGCCAGAATTTGGGCCGAGATGCGGTCCGTTCATGCTCTTTTTCCGAGCTTATGGAGTAGCCGAGTTTCGCACGGCTTTGGACGTGGATGCGGTAGGGATGAGGCTTCAAGATGATGGCCTCCGATCGAGATATAGGGCTTCGAATTGGCTGTGTTTTCCAAGCCCTAGGCGGCGGCAGAGGAGCTCGTTCGAGCCTGGTAATGTCGCGTGGGGGAAGATGAGATGTGCGGCCTTGATGAGGGCTTCCAGATCTGACGGCCAAAAATTTGTTTGGTATAATAAAATTTAATTTAAAAGAAGTTGCTTTAAATTCAATTCAACACTTTATAAAATCATAACTAATTCATATGTTATCCGATTTTAACGAAACTGGCGACATTGGAATCGCAGAGAAGAATACTTCGAGATGGTGTAGATCCGGATCCATTCCGAGCAAGTAGGAATTTGAGTTAAATTGAATGTCGTTCGGTTTAATTTGAATTTTGAACGCTCGCCGAAACCCAAGGTGAGTTTAACTCACTCACATCTGGATATTGGCTGATTTAAATAATAAATATTTAAATATCTGTGTGATTGGTTATATATTATTGTTATTATCAGTCTAGATTGATATTTATATATGTGATGTGCTAATATTTGTGGGTGCAGGGAAACAGGTTGGAGGGATCCAACTGGATTCCTCACAATGTAGTAATTATTTTTATAATTGATGATGATGCCTGTTTATATTTTGTGATTGATAAATTTTGGAATTAAATTGTATTGTGATATTGTGGGATAAACTATAAGCCCAGGATGTTAAATTATAAAGAAATTTGGAGTTTTAATTTTAAAGGAATTAAATTGGATTTTCAAAAGAATTTAAGAAAATTTATAAATAAGAAATTTAAAGGAATATAAAAATTAGAATCTGTTTGGGTGGAGAACTGGAATGAAATTTGTATTGGAATATTGCTGGATAAATTATAAATCCATAATTTAATTATAAATGGATAAATTGAATTTTTGAGAAATAAAAGATATTGTTAATTAATGAATTTAAAAGAGTTAAAATTTGAAATCTATTTGGAATTGGAAATTGATAAAATCTGGAATGATAAATAAGAGAAACGTTATCAGTTGATAAATGTGAAAGTAAATTTATGTTATTAAAATATAAACCTGAATTGGAATAAATTGACAGAATTCATAAGAAGGATTACGGGGATGTTTAAGTGGGAATGAAAGATTCCCTGGGGAAAACCAAGTTCGAGATTAAACTGATTTTTTATAAAAAGAAAGTTTTAAGAACTTAAACTTGTTTAAAGAGTGTTTTGGAAATTATTATTTTAACATAATTCTTAATAAATTAGCAATAGTAACCTTTTAAAATACCTTAATAATTATTTTTACAAATGGATTTACTTAAAGGCTAGTTTTTGAATAAAGTGTTTGAAATTGTTAATTATTTTAAAAACTCTATTTTAAAATATAGTATAACTAAAGCCTTATTTTAAATCAAGTTATATCTTATAAAGTAGTTTTACTTTAAATATTTTGAAATTATATTTTAAGTAAATAATTAGTAGTAAATTTACCTATTTTAGAGTATATCTTAGAATAAAATGTTTTAATTATTTTAAATCTAGAATGTTTTAACTTGGTTATTTCCAATGGAAATATATGGCAAAGGATTTACCTTGTAAAGGAAGAATTTTGGGAAATTGTTTCAAATGAGTTTTGGAAGTTGGAAAAATATATCTTTTAAAGATATTTGGGTAAATAAATAATATGGAAATTATTTATGGTGTGATGGATGCTTATGGATGTTTATGAATATAAATTGATAGTTAAATCACCGACTATCAATATTGAACAATGCGTTGATCGTTTCGTAGAGACCGGGATCGTGATTTATTTCTCGAAAACCACTTCGATCCGGTTTGTACGTTTCGTGCGAAAAACGTGTTCGGAGTCGAAGATGGAGCAGTGAAGTGCAAGGGCTAGTCGCTACTAATCTTGAGGATATTTCCAAAACGGATGTAGTAGGAGTAGTGCCTTCGGTTCCGTTCGAGCCCGGGACGGACTTGTATGGACGAATGCTTGCGAAACATCGTCAGGTGGACGATGGGCATTCTAAGTGAAACGTTCTAAAGGTAACGCTTAGCCTCAGGCCTCATTAACCGGGAATGACTGAAAATCAGGGGATATGCAGCAAGGTTAGGTGGGTCATGCCCAAGCAGGACAAGATATTTCCCCTGTCTAGATGTCTCTTATATATATTTCGGCTTAGTGGGTGGTTGGTCGCGCCAACCACGGGGTTTATCTTGTTCGGGACTGTTCAGTAAGGAATGGTTCCGGCCTTGTGTTGCAGGGGATGAAGGGAGTAATCCTCGGTACGGTGATCTAGGCCCCGTACTGTGACAGGTGGTACCCAAGTGCCTAGTCATTGTTGGAAATCCATTTTTCCCTACGAGCCTTGTACAAGTTTTGTTTATATTACCCACTTTTGTGGCTAGTAGCTGGAATTTAATAGATGTAACAATTTCGGCTATTTTATAAGTATTTGTAAATAGACCCTATTATAATATCAGAGGATTTTCTATTAAAAGTGTTTTAGCTATCGTAAGGTAAAAACCCGACTTGTTTATTTGTGGCGTGGTCTTACGAGATGCTTTTGTTTTACAAAGGATTTTTGAAACTTTAATAATCAAGTTGGATGCATATTTAGTATCAGCTGGTATTCCAGACTGACTCGGGTGTTATTCCATTATAATGCTCGGGTCAGACCGAGTATTATTGTTTCAGGATAGGTTGCCATGGAGCAGGAGAGGAGCTGGAGTCCGAGACGTATCATATGTACCTATATATATATATCCGCTGCTGGGATGGTATGGTAGGTCTGATTTGTGATTGTTGATTGTGAGATACTCTGATGATATGATGTATAAAACAGTAATAGATTTCATTTTGTGTAAAGATCTATATTTACTATTATATTTTATTCCGCTGCGACTGCGAGATTCTGATATTGCTTAGTTTCTTCTTCTTCTATCTCTTCTTCTTTAACCCTAATGGTTCGTAATTCTGTGCCACTTGAGTTAATAGAGGTAGAATAGTGTTGATTTAAGGGGTATGGATTAGCGGGCTGTCACAAGTCTCTCTCATCATCACTCCACTGGACTTTGACTAATATAACTATCTTGTTACTTAACCTCTTCTCATCCCTCGCAACTATACGAACTAGTTTTCTAACTATAGTCAAATTCGGCTCAACTACTAAGTCATCTAACACAGTTAGTGCTATACCGGTCTCTGGATCTCGAATAGATTTCCTTAGATGGTAAATATAGAAAACATTGTGGATGCCAGCTAAACTATTTAGTAACTTTAATCTACATGCGAGTTTCCCGATCCTTTCTATAACAGGAAATCAACAAATCTTGATGCCAATTATCTTGATTTTCCAAATCTGATTAAACCTTTCATCAGTGATGCATGGACAAAAACATGATCTCCAACTAAGAACTCTAAGTCTTTCCCTCTTCTACCAGCATTGCTCTTCTGCCTAGGACGAGCTTCTTTCATTCTGGCTCGAATGAGCTTAATCTTTTCTGTAGTTCTCCAACCAAATCTAGACCAAGAACTAACCTATCCTCGGCCTCTAACTAACAAATGGGAGATTTTCATGGCCTTCCATACAATGCTTCAAATAGTGCCATTCCTATACTTGCTTGATAACTATTATTATAAGTAAACCCGACTATGTTGTAGATGGTCTTCCCATGATCCCCTAAAGTCTAGTACACAAGCTCGTAGAAAATCTTCTAAGACCTTGCTAATTCTTTACGTTTTCCTATATGTCTATGGATGGTAAGTGGTTCTCATCTGGAGCTTGGTACCCAAAGTCTCCTGTAGACTCTTCCATAACTCGTTAGTGAATAAGGAATCGCTATCACTTACTATACCACTTGGAATTCCATGTAGTCTAAGTATATTCTATATGAGTAATTTAGCTAAATCGGGTGTCGTCCTGGTCGACTTAACTGTAATCAAATGGGCACTCTTGGTCAATCTGTCCACTATAACCCATACACTTTCATTTCCTCAATTCGATCTTGGCCGGTCGTCTATAAAATCCATTGAGATAGAATCCCATTTACATACTGGAACATTTAAAGGCTGAAGTAACCAACTTGGTTTCTGATGTTCGGCTTTTACCTGTTGACAGTTCAAACAATGCTCCACCCATAAGCCTACATCCCTCTTTATGCCTTCCTACATAAAACTTCTTTTCATGTCTTGATACATTTTAGTTCCTCCTGGATGAATGATGAACTCTTAACGATGTCTTTCTCCAAGAACTTCCTTCCTAATGTTATCCATATTCAGAACACATAATCCTCCTTTCTTCCTTAACCACCCATTTTGGTCAAGACTAAAAATTTTCAAGTCATCGCTCTCTGTTCCATCACTTAACTTTCTGATTCGTTCAGCTAATAATGAATCCTCTCCTTGCTTAGAAACAATCCTTTCGATCATCACTGGTCGACAACATAGATGTTTCTTTGTAGAACTACTCTTAGATCTCCATTGTACTTTGCATGTAGTCAATGCTTCTAGATCTTTCCATTCAACTATCATTGCCAATACTGCATTCTGATGTTTTCTGCTAAGTGCATCAGCAACCTTATTTCCTTTTCCCAGTGTGTACTCAACACCAAAGTCATAAGCGGCTAAAAACTTTAACTACCTCTGCTGTCTCATATTCAACTCCTTCCGGGAGAATAAATACCTTAGCGACTTATGATCCGTATACAACTCGAATCTTTCTTCCAAAAGGTAATGCCTCCACACCTTCAATCGAAAATTACTGCGGCTAATTCCAAATCGTGAGTTGGATATATAATCTCATGCGGTCTTAGCTATCGAGATTCACAGGCAATCACTTTATCTCTTTATATTAACACAGCTCTTAACCCTATTCCATATCTATGTATAACACTAGGTCTTGATTCTCCTGTGGAACAACTAGCATAGGTGCATTCGTCAATGAGTGTTTTGGTTTCTGGAATGCCTCCTTACACTTATCAGTCCATACAAAGTTCACATCCTTCCATGTTAGCTAAGCCATCGGTGCTACTATCTGTGAAAAATTCTTAATGAATCCCCGATAATAACCAGCTAATTCAGGAAAACTCTTTATCTCAGTCACTGTCTCGGGTTTCTTCCAATCATTCACTACCTCGATCTTAGCCGGATCTACAGACAACTCTTTTTTGAGACTAAATGACAAAAAACCTCACTTTCTTTTTGCAGAAATGACACTTCGAAAATTTTACTTTCTGTTAATGCCACCTCAACGTCTCAAGCACCACTCTAAGATGAACTTCATGCTCCCTTTCATCTTTAGAGTATACCAAAATATCATCTATGAAAACCAATACAAACCTATCCAAGCGCTCTTGGAAAACTCAGTTCATCAAATCTACAAAGAATGTTGACGCATTAGTTAGTCCGAACGGTATTACTAACCATTCGTACGATCCATATTGGGTTCTAAATGCCATCAAAGGGATACTATCTTGAGCTACTCTAAGATGATAGAATCCTACTACCAAATCCAATTGGGAAAAAACTTTAGCTCCACTCAACTGGTCGAACAAATTATCAATTCTATGTAACTGATATCGATTCTTTATCATCTTCTCATTCAACTTACGGTAATCGATACATTACCTTAATGACCTGTTTGGTTTCCTTGCAAACACTACGATTGCTTCCATGACGAATGCTTGGTCTGATAAAGTTCTTATTTTTCGAGTCCTTCAACTACACCTTTAGCTCCTTCATCTCGGTAGGTGTTATTCTGTTTAGCGGTCAACTCACCGGTTCTGCTTCTTGTACTTAATCTATTTGAATCTTAATAGCTCGTTTCGACGGTAGTCCTATTACGGGCTCAAAGGCATCTGCGAATTCTCTAATTACAAAAACTTGATTTAACTCGTCTTCTACCTCCATAACACCCAACAAAGCATTATCCTCATAACTATGGTTTTCTATGGAGTGTATTATCCGATTACTACGGTCAAGGCGTGTAAGTGATATTTCCCTGTCATGGAAAAATATCCTAGCATTGTATTTACTTAACCAATCCATACCCAAAATAGTTCCTAACCCTACGAAAACAAACACATGCAAACTGCAAACAAATATATGACCTAACAATTCAAACTCTAACTGGTCACTCTTTATCCCAAGTGTCCCATATCCTCCTATCAGATTCGTAACCCTTAAGGAAGTAACCGGGTATCAAGGTTCTAGGTTAATCTTATCTACCAAAGAATGAGATATAAAAGAATGCGATGCACTGGTATCAAATAGAACTCTAACTGATACACCGTGAATCAAAAGCGTACCTCCCAACACAGCTTTTCCCTTTTCCTCTATTGTTGGTCCCGAGGTAGCTGGCTCCAATGAAAACACTTTCCCATCCTTGACTGGCTTCTTGCACTGGTTCTTATAATGTCCAATACGATCACAGTTGAAACATTTCACTCCTTTCTTGTCAGCAGCTTTCTTCCTCTTGCCGGTCTAGCATTCATGAGGATAGTGTCCCTTCTTATCACACTATAACAGATAACTTCAGCCTTTCTCTTCTCGGCAGCTCCACTCTTCTGAGCTCCCTTCTTATAGAAAAATTTCCTCTTCTATTTTTGCCCTCCTTTAGCTCCCGTTGTCTTGTTACCCTTAAGATAAGTAAGCATTTCTTCATGCCTTTAGGCCATCTCAACAACTACATCGCATATTTCTCTAATATGCGATAATGTGGCCTTAACAAGATGAGGCTTCAACCCGCGAATGAAATTCTCATTCCTTTTAATAGCTATATTGTAACGACCCGCCATTCATCTCCACAGAATGATGCGTCATTAATAAGAAAGAAAGGGATAGAAAAGAGAAAGAAAGAGAAGAAAGAAGAAACAACACATCAGAATCTAAACAGCGGAACGAATAAATTATATTAATAACATAAAATATTACATAGTATCATATACAACAACTATCAGAGTTACACGGATTATAAAACACATACTAGACAGTTATAAACACCTGTCTAGTTATAAAACTCAATACAACTCAGGGAAAAACATAGAAACACCAAACACAGCGGAACACTAAACATGTCTACAATGCTGAAGCCTCCTGCTCCATAGCTCCTCCATAATTCGTCAAAGCTAACCTGAATCCCTTGGCTACTCATAAAAATTTGAGTACCCAAGAGTTTAAGAAAAACAGAAATAAACTCCGGGTCAGACATGGGTCTGGTGTGAGGAACAGGTTAAAGTTTCTTAACTTTTGAAAATCCTTTGAAAAGAAAGGTACCACATAAGACTTCCGGCACATAAACATGGAAAAGTTTTTACCTTACGCTAACCAAAACATTTGATAGGAAATCTGGTGATATTATAATAGGGTCTAGGGTTTTCAAGTAAAATACAGAAATAGCTGGAATGCTTACATCTTACGTTCCAGCATAGTTGGGAACAACTAAAACGTACGACACTTATTGGATTTTGGGTTCCATACAATGGCAGGGCTACCGGGGTACCGTCCGTCCCAGTACGGGGCCTAGATCACCATACCGAGGATCACTCCCAATCCCCTACAACACAAAGCCGGAACCATTCCTTACTGAACAGTTCCGAACAAGACAACCCTGCAGTTGGTGTGCATTCCAACTGCCCACACAGCCGAATAAAAAGGGACCTCTAGACAGGGGAAAATCTCGTCCTACTTGGGCATGACCCACTTAGCCTTGTTGCACCTCCCCTGTTTTAGCCATTCCCAGTTGATGAGGCTTGAGGCTACGATTACCTTTAGAGAACACATATCTTAGAATGCTCATCGTCCACCTGACGATGTTCTAAAAGCATTCAATCCATACAAGTTCGTTCCGGGTTCGAACGAAACCGAAGGCATCATCTCGTTACACTCATTTTGGAATCACCCTCAGAGTTAATGACGATAACACTTGCACTCCGAATCTTCATCTTCACTTGAGATTCACGACCTATCGTTAATTTGGATCGATGTGGTTTTCGAATATCCAAATCTGGAAACCCGATCCCGGTCTCATCGAAATCCAAAACGCTATCTTTTAGGTCCAAGTTGTTTTAAAGTTTTAAAACAATTCAATTCAATTATCTATATACACACAGATAGATAATTCACAGATTCATAATAGATAATCATCATTATTATCACAACAGATAATCCATATTATCATTATCAAAAGATAATCCATATTATCATCAAAATGCAACCAATGCATCCATATCACACAACATTCTTATCTCATAGCTTGAGATCTTAAATCATTCAAAGCAACCAATATCATCCATTCATAAGCAATGATTAATAATCACACCAAATATAATTAATTTAAAATGAACTAAATTAATTACATCATCTCTAATTAATTTAAAGTGAATTATATAATTACATTATCTTTAATTAATTTAAATTAAATTAAATTAAATTAGTTACTTCATCATTTTAAATCTTGCTTACTTAACCCTTAATTGATTACAAATCAATTAATTAAACATTCTCTATTTAATCATTTTAATTAATCTCCCTTGATTAATCATCCTTTAATTACATTCAAGTAATTATCCCTTAATTAATCTCACAAATTAATTACCCTTAACCAAAAAAGTAATTAACCTTTAATTACTTCATTAATTGATTAACTAAAATTAATTACATTAATCCTTAATTAATTAAATTAATTAATTACCTTTAATAACTTATTATTGATTAATTAGTCTTAATTAATCAATCTTAATTACATCATTAATTATATTAATTAATGATCTCAGTTAAATTTAAATTAATTGCTTATTTAAAATAATTACATTAAGTAATTAATCCTAATTAAACCATAGTTATTAATTACCTTGATTAATTACATTCAGTAATTAACTACCCTTAATTACTTATCAAATTAATTACTCCTTAATTAATTATCTTTAATTAATCCCTTGATTAATTATCCTAAGTAATTCAATCCAAATTACTTTCATTATTAAACCATCTTCCATTAATTACATCCGGTAATTATCACTTAATTACTTCACTGAGTAATTTCAATCTATTAATTACATTAAGTAATTATTCACAAAGCATCCAATATTTAACTTAATTAAACTTAATTAATTAACTTAAACAAATTACATTAAACTCAATTAATTACATTAAGTAATTATCATTAAATCATTCAGTGTTTAAAATTTAATTAAACTTAATTAATTAATTTAAACCAATCACATTAAACTCCATTAATTACATTAAGTAATTAATTTCTTAATTACTTCCATTAAGTAATTACATTTAACCAATTTTCAAAAATTAATTAATCTAACTAATTTATTAAAACTAATCATATTAATTAATTGTTAAATAATCCTTAATTAATGACCTTCAATAACTATTAATCATTCTTTAATTACTTTTCTTAATTTACTTCTTAATTAATCCCTAATTATAATTTAATCTAAATTATTAATTTATAAATTAAATAAATAAGTCATTCCTTAATTATCTTATTCATTTAATCATTTTAATACTTTAATAATCTCTAAGATAATCCATTTCTTTATTAATGACTTCATTAATATTAAAGTGTATTTAGAACATTACATTTTAAATTTAAATTCAAATTCCATTTTAAATTTAAGTTTCAAAATGATTATTTATTTAAACATCAACAAAATTTAAATTCAATTTATAATTCTTTAAATAAATGTAAATAACATTTATTACTTACATATGTAACTTATATAAGAAAAGCCATTAAACTAATTTACTTAATTTTATTTAAAAATTAAGCTTTTAAATACATTACTATTTAACTTGCAAATTCAAGTTAACAACCATTTAACTTCCATTTAGAAAACCTTTTACAAAAGAACTTTATCAAAAATAAAGTTTAAATATTTGTTTGAAAACAAATTTACTTTTAAAAAGCAATTTTAATTTAAACTTGTTTTAAAAACATCCAAAATTTAAAAACTTATTCAAATACCCAGATCTGAATTCAAGAAACTTGAATCCACTATTTATTTAAAACATTTGATTTAAAACTTTGACTTAAACTTGTTTAAACCTTGATTTAAAACTCTTTATTAAAAATCCAAATTTCATTTTAAAACCTTAAGATTCAAAAGTTATTTGAAAACTGAACTTAACCTTTGAATTTAAACCACTGTTTAAATTATGTTTTCAGATTTTAAAATAAAATTCAAAATCTAGAAAACAGTTAGGTTTTTAAAAATTGAAAACCCACTTTAAATATTTCAAAACTTATAAGATTCAAAGCCATTTGAATTTATACTTCATACTAAATTTAAACTTGTTTAAATCTATCATCACAACCTTTAAATTCATTTAAATTTGGTTTAAATTTAAATTACAGACAGGTTTTATAAAACCTGTAACAAAACAAATCAACCCGAGGGAACCAAAATTTGCTTCGGGTCAAAACCCTTATTGCTTCGAGTAAACCCCTGCATATACTCGAGTAAATTTGAGTTCAAAAACTCTGCACAAAAAAAGTTCACCAGAACTTCCAAAATGCACGGTGCACATGCACCGTGACTCTGGCCATCTCCGGCCATCCACCCAGGCTTCAACGCATCGTCGATCATTCCCAGTCTCGATCACGATCACCAGAATCCATCACAACCACTCAAATCAAAATCGAGCAGCTAACCCAAACCTGGAAACCAGACTGCAACTAATACCCAAACCTGTCAACTCCCCTTCCTCGAATCTTCGACCACATGAGAGCTACCGCCACTGGCCACAGCCTCGACTACCTTCCCTCTAGCGTTCCCCAAAAGACCATGACACTCGATGCTCCAAAGAAAAACAAACAGAGCCAAATCTACCACCTAGACAAACTAGGTTTAGAAACTAAAACCCAAACACCACTGCCGCCGCCGCCACTGACCAGCCACCGGTCATTTTTCCTGGCCTCTCCAGTCACCCATCTACCATCAGAAAGAAACTCAACCTCCCTAATCACTGGAATCACCAGTGATTCCCAAAAACCCCAAACCAGAAAAACTTAAAACTGCTCCTAAATCCCATTGCTAAAAAATATGATTTTAGCTTCAAAAATCATGTTTTAGGTTAAGAATACAATTTACATTCTTGAATTTATAAATTAAGATGTTTAAATTTTATTTATATTAAGTTTGCTCAGTTTTTCTTCTTGATTTCCAGTGATATTTCCAATTTATTAAACTTAAAATATATTACTAACTAAATTTTTGATGGAACACACAAGTTTCTTTTGAAACTTAAGTTTTAACAGTGACTAAACTAAGAGGTTTGAATTTAAATCAAAAACCAGAATTTAAATCCGGAAACAGAGATGTCACATACATCATACAGCAGGAACTCAACCATATATCTATACAGACATACTTATAAATATAAACAATTGCAATATTTTCCACAGCAATAACATGCAACCATAATTTACTTTAAGTTTAAAAGTTACTCACCTGTCATAAATATGAGCAGAGCCTTCCTTTAGAAATAGCTTTTGAATCTTTTTTTTAAAACTTTGAGTTGCTTCTTAGTCTTTGAGTTTTAAAACTGCAGTTGCTTTGAAAACTTGAGTTGTTGAAGATTTAAAACTTGATCTTTAAAAAGAACTACATGCATGCAACTGCTTTGAATCCCAGATTTGAAATGATGCAGTTGCCTTGAGTGAATATGCAGGGTTTAAAACAGTTTTGCTTTGAAATTGTATAGGGTATAGATTTACAGGAAATTGATTTTGTGGATGATTTGCATGCTTGAAGATGTGCAGGTTGATTTTGATTTGCATGTTTTAATTTCATGATTTTGGTTTTAGAGGAAGTGTTTTTTTTCCAGATTTGCTTTGCTCTTTTGATTTTGAAAAAGAATAAGAAATGAAAGAAGATTTGTTTATATATAAAAACTGAAATACTTATTAACAAAAATAAAAGAAAAAGCTAATTTTAAAATGCCACCTGTCTTAAATTTTAACATTTGTCATATAGGTATGCTAATTAGTTAACACATGACTTTTAAGGTAATTTAGTTATAATTAAATGTTAATTAGTATTTAATTAGATGTTAATATAAGATAAATGTAAACTTATATTAAATTAATTCTGTTATCCCGCTTTTTGGCAAAGCCGTGACACCAAAAGATCGGTCAAAAACAAAAGACAGTTCGTCTCAGAGATTGGTTGTACTTCACTTCGCTATGGATATCGATGAATTTTGTCCGAGCCTGGATCAGGCTACAATTGATAGGACATGACCAGCAAAGCCATGAAAGCCAGTGTTCCAAATTTCAGGTTAATCGGAGGTCGTATGAACGAGATATGATCGATGCAAGTTAGCCAAAGAATGTCGTTCAAACCCATCAAAAGGTGGAGGAGATGCTCATTTCGAACCCATAGGATACGTATCCATCTTGTTCGAATCCATCGGTTTGCATTCGCTTCGAGTCGATCGAGTTCGAACCGATCAAGCATGATATTGATCACTTCGAATCCATCGGTTCGAATCCATCAGATGGGCATCCCCTCAGCACATTCGTATTCATGCTAGAGCGCTGTTTCGTATACATCGAGTCCAGAGCACTTCGAATCCATCACCATCAGTATGCCCTCCTTCGAATCGATCGGTCTCGTGCCCATGCACTGCTTCGTATCGATCGTTTTCGCATCTATAAGATTCAAATCCATGAACAATCACTCGTTCGTGTCCACCAAGTCAACTAGCTTGGATGATGCGTCATTCAACGATACAAATGAGGCGAAGATCATGGATGCGAAGCGGTCGACTCGGAGAAGAAATAGGATCGATGCGAGGAGTGCACGCCATGTCACCAAAGAACCACGTGACCGATCAAGTCGAAGGGAGTGGATTCGAAGTGATGGATTCGAACGCAACAGCCTTCACGAAAAACCACAACTTGAATCGATCATATCTCCTAAACCACTGATCCAAATGCAACGAAATTTTCACAGTAGCTTCCATACAAGGTAAAGATTGTTCCTCCTAAGTTTCAACTCGATTGGATCATTTTTTGATGGATTCGAAATCACTTCGTGTCGATCTCAGATCGAGTCGAAACTTGGTGGGGTCGGTTGCGTGGGCCACTCACGTGCCAGAAAAAGTCCCCCGAAGTTTGAGCGAGATCTGAGCCTCCTACGCCTATAAATAGCTCCCAGAAGCCTTCATAAAAGGGGATCTTCCGCCATTGAACGTCCAGACTCTGCCGGATTCAATTCTACTCTTCATTATCGCTGTTGTATTCAGATTTCAAAGCTATCACCAACTGTAATCCACTGTAATCGATTAAAATCATCAAGTGAATCAATAAAGACATAAGCTTCAGAGTGGACGTAGGCAAGACCGCCGAACCACTATAAATCCTATGTTTGTGATTGTTATTTGTGAATTATTGTGATTGCTATTGCTTAGATCTGAGTTCTATATTGATTGTTGCTGATTTGTGTTCATAAACGAGTGCTTTCACGATATTGGGTGTTTGTGACCAATTTTGGCGCAAACATTTTGGTGCTTTCACCGAGAAGGCTAATTCAGGAGTTCTACCAATTAGAAGTTGATTCAGAAAGTTTGAAAGTTCAGATTTGAGAAACTATGACGAGACAATCGAGCAGAAGGCCAAGGCCAAAGCAAAGTGAACACCAAGGAAGTCAAGAGGCTTCCTCAGGAGCGAATCAAGCATCGGTCTACATCACTAGGGACAAGATGGAGACAATGGTGAAGAAACAAGAGGAGTTGATCCAGAGTTTGTTTCAGCAGATAGGACAACTTGGAGCACAGAATAGGGAAGCGGATGGAGTTCAAAACGGAGCAGGACCATCCGGCGTGGCACCTGAACTAGGGGGCACACCCATGGAGAACGTTGATCCAATTTTGGAGAGAGAGAGCGGAGCATCTGCGCAGCCTAGGAGTAGCAGAGGAGTGAACGCTCAGTCAAGGAGGCAGATCCCAGAATTCCCTCGTGGACTCGGGGGCAGGTCAAAAGTGATGAACGAAGATTGCATCTCAGAGACAGTGACAGATTGGCGGAGATGGTTAGAAGAGCTATGAGAGGCGGTTTGGTAAACAAAGATTTGGAGGATGTTAATAGGAGTCCTTTTACTCCAGCAATCAGACGAGCTAGGAACCCACCGGATTTCAAGTTACCATCGTTGGACATGTATGATGGGAGAACGGACCCCACGGTTCATCTGACGAAGTATATGAGGCATGTGGAAGTGCTGGGCGCATCAAAGGAGGTTATGGCCCGGTGCTTTCCATTGTACTTGACGGATATTGCAGCGTTATGGTTCAGACAACTAGAGAGTGGATCCATCGGAACATGGAATGATTTAACTGAGAGATTTATGAGGCAATTCAGGGTTCACATTACAAGACCCAAGAATGTGATGGCTTTGGCAACCCTAAAGCAGAAAATCGGAGAGACTTTGAGGAGTTATCTAACGTGATTCAATGCAGCAGCAGCTTCGGTGGATCGAGCAGATTCCTCTATGGTTGTGATGGCAGCTGTGTCTGGAGTAGCTGACGGCACAGAGTTCAAAAATTCTTTAACTAAAGATCCGCCTGTGGATCTAGGGGAATTCTACAACGAGGAAGAAAAGTTTTTACGATTAGAGGATGCGAATGTAGAAAGAGAAGAAGGAGAGGGATTAGAAGTTTATGTGCTTAAAGACAAAAAGCCTCTCGAAAAGGACTCAGGCAAGGATAAAGGAAAACGAAAGGCTGAGGATAGTGGTAACGGGTCAAAGCAACTGCGAAGAGAGGCACGATTCACCACCTATTCAGAGCTGAATGAGAGTCTGGAGCGAATCTACCGAGATACACGAGAGCAAGTTCCATACCGTAGGCCAATACGAAGGGACCCCACTGTTGACGAGAGAAAATCAGACAGATATTGCTTATTCCACGAACTGAAAGGTCATAACACTAACGACTGTAGGCATCTAAAGGATGAGGTAGAAGGACACATCAGGAATGGTATGCTGCTTCAGTATGTGAGGAGACGAGCCCTAGCGGTAGAGCCAGAGCGGCCGCCGTCTACTTCAGCTAGGGGTGACCCTGAACTAGGACATCGTTTGGTTATCAATTAATTGAAATAACGATGAACAAGTAGTAAACCTCTCTCTAGCGTGGGTTAATCATTTACACATGTACGAGATCACGAACGGTCCACATGCGTGCTTTGAATGGCTATTAACCCCGTCGTTGTGAAAATTTACACTTTGACATCCTTGCTTTCCTTTTGTTTCGTTTTGATTTGAACATTTAGGCTTTGTTTGTTTGGACATTTCTATTTTAAAACTCATCAGTTGAATGGATATTTGGTTCGGATAATTCTGAAATGGCTAAGCTACTTACACATGTACGGGGTCGCGAACGGTCCTTAGGCATGCTCTGAGATGGCGATATGCCACCCTGACAAACGATCCAGGGACCCACTCGAATGTGAACCTGGTATCAACAATACCAAGCCCCCCCGGGCACACTTATTTGCCTCCAATAGGCACACAAACGATCTAGGAACTCACCCGAACGTGACCCTGGCATCGATAATACCAAGCCCTCCCGGGGACACTTTCTCGCCTCGAACGACACCCGACCTCGAACGGTCACAACTCGCCTCGAACGGCACCCGACCTCGAACGCTCACAACTCGCTTCGAACGGCACAACTCGCCCCGAATGGCACAACTTACCTCACCTCAAATGACTTGATCACGAACGGTCGTCATTTGAGGTCCGCCACTTGACCGTGCACGGTCGCACTTCACCTCAAATGGCTCGATCCCGAACGATCGTCATTTGAAGTTAGGCGCTTGACCATGAACGGTCGCCCTTCATCTCAAATATCTCGATCCCGAACGGTCGTTATTTGAGGTCACATAAAACTGTAACTTCCTTTGCAGGACAGCGGTAGGATATGAACATCCAGCTCATGGCATTACAAAACACACCTTCCTACCGCAAGGCATGCTTTGGGGGGCAAATGTTATCCCGCTTTTTGGAAAAGCCGTGATACCAAAAGATCGGTCAAAAACAAAAGACAGTTCGTCTCAGAAATTGGTTGTACTTCACTTCGCTATGTATATCGATGAATTTTGTCCGAGCCCGGATCAGGCTATAATTGATAGGACATGATAAGAAAAGCCATGAAAGCCAGTGTTCCAAATTTCAGGTTAATCGGAGGTCGTATGAACGAGATATGATCGATGCAAGTTAGACGAAGAATGTCGTTCGAACCCATCAAAAAGTGGAGGAGATGCTCATTTCGAACCCATAGGATACGTATCCATCTTGTTCGAATCCATCGGTTCGCATACGCTTCGAGTCGATCGAGTTCGAACCGATCAGGCATGATATTGATCACTTCGAATCCATCGGTTCGAATCCATCAGATGGGCATCCCCTCAGCACATTCGTATTCATGCTAGAGCGCTGTTTCGTATCCATCGAGTCCAGAGCACTTCGAATCCATCACCATCAGTATGCCCTCCTTCGAATCGATCGGTCTCGTGCCCATGCACTGCTTCATATCGATCGTTTTCGCATCCATCAGATTCGAATCCATGAACAATCACTCGTTCGTGTCCACCAAGTCAACTAGCTTGGATGACGCGTCATTCAACGATACAAACGAGGCGAAGATCATGGATGCGAAGCGGTCGACTCGGAGAAGAAATAGGATCGATGCGAGGAGTGCGTGCCACGTCACCAAAGAACCACGTGACCGATCGAGTCGAAGGGAGTGGATTTGAAGTAATGGATTCAAACGCAACAGCCTTCACGAAAAACCACAACTTGAATTGATCATATCTCCTAAACCACTGATCCAAATGCAACGAAATTTTCACAGTAGCTTCCATATAAGGTAAAGATTATTCCTGCCAAGTTTCAACTCGATTGGATCATTTTTTGATGGATTTGAAATCACTTCGTATCGATCTCAGATCGAGTCGAAACTTGGTGGGGTCGGTCGCGTGGGCCCACTCACGTGCCAGAAAAAGTCTCCCGAAGTTTGAGCAAGATCTGAGCCTCCTACGCCTATAAATAGCTCCCAGAAGCCTTCATAAAAGGGGATCTTCCGCCATTGAACGTCCAGACTCTGCCGGATTCAATTCTACTCTTCATTATCGCTGTTGTATTCAGATTTCAAAGCTATCACCAACTGTAATCCGCTGTAATCGATTAAAATCATCAAGTGAATCAATAAAGACTAAGCCTCAGAGTGGACGTAGGCAAGATCGCCGAACCACTATAAATCCTGTGTTTGTGATTGTTATTTGTGAATTATTGTGATTGCTGTTGCTTAGATCTGAGTTCTATATTGATTGTTGCTGATTTGTGTTCATAAACGAGTGCTTTCACGATATTGGGTGTTTGTGACCAATTTTGGCCCAAACAAATTCGTTAATATATTCTTTTTTACATGTAGGTAATTTTGAAATGAATAAATCCAATTGTATTTATAAAATAAAAGTTTATACAAATATTTTACAATCCAAAACAATTAAAAATATTTATACTTTAAATTTCAAAGCTTTGAATTCAAATTTAAATCAAATTCTAAAATTAAATTTGAAACAACAAACTATTTTTTTAAATCCATTTGCTAAAAACAATACATTATTATATTTTGGAAATAACAAATTTGATAACTTTAAATAATTTATAAAGGAAATTGTTTCTTTATTAATAAATTACTTATTTTATCACACTATATTTAAAAAGAAAACAAAACAAACCTTATTGTTAATTTTATTTAAATTTAAACTTAAGTTAAAACATATTTTAAACCATTTAAACATTTACCTTATGTTTTTAAAATCATATAGTTATTTATTGTATACTTTTAAAAAACTTAATATTAAATAAATCAATTTAAACAAATTAATTTTTTATCTTAACAATTTAAAATCATATAGTTATTTATTTAAATAGTTTTGAAAAGCTTTCTATTAAATAATTTTTTTTTCCAATTTACCAAAATATTAGAAATAAAATTTATTTATTAAATTTTAGAACAAGGCTTATCTATTTACAATATATACATATTCTATATACATTATAAATAGAAAACAAATTTTATTAGCTTTTAAAAGATAAAATCTATCAATTAAATATTTATTTTAATTGGATTATTAAATTAATTCAAATCTTGTTAACAAAGATTATCAAATCAATTTAATTTTTAATTCAGATTATTAAATTGATATTGCCTAAAATTCCAGGTCATCACATATATCAACCGTAGCGTATCCGTATCTCGATAGCTCCTCAAATCTGGTTGCATACTTAAGCATTGTCATATCTCCCTGCTCCAACTCAAAAAACTACCTGAGTAGAGTTGACTTCGCAATCTTCAACATAAATCTTTCCTCAAACCTCCTTTTGACTCAGCCAAGTTATAGTCTCTTCATTGACTCTGACTATAACACTATTGCACCAGTACAGTGCTGCTCCTTGTAATTTCCTAGAAGCAAGCCTCCTTTTCTTCTCATCATTAAGCCCTAAATCAACAAAAATCCTCTCGCAATGAAGTAACCAATTTTCCACTTAAATTGCATCCTCAATCCCGATAAATGGTCTTCCTCCTAGCCTAGCATAACCTCTACTCAATACAGCATAATTACTGACCACCGGATCTCCCTAATTTCCTCCTTCAGCATTTCCTCCAACTATACCTACAACAACTCAAGCCTGCATCATGTTAAAGAAGAACTGATACATAGCTTCCATATCTACTTGCGACATTCCAATACCCACCTTAGCAGCTTGTGCCTGACCTGGATTCCTTCTTGTGTTTGGTTTGGCATTCCCATTAATTGTGGTACTTCCTCCACCAATGTTAACCCTTTCACTTCTAGCATCCATATCTTACGTCCGTAAAATCTGCATCCGAGTCTTTGTAAGATATAGAAGAATAGCCTTAGGAATATAGAGAATAGAGATAAAGTGTATACTTATATATAACAAATACAAGTACATTAATATAACAATACCCCATACCCCAATCTTTTCTCTAATTCCTTAGGATTATGTTTTCAAAATCATTTTAAGTTTGAAATTTCTTTTAAATTTTTTATAAACCTATACTCTGATACTAAGTATAACAACACCTCTCTTGAGGCACAAAGCTAAACGATACAGATGCCGCGGTCATCTATAGTATTAACTTTCGGTGATAAAATAAGGTAATGTAAATGGTTTCCATAATATCAGAAGCACATAAATATGAAATAAAAATCAACACAGATTTGAAAACAAAATTTCTGATTATATTTAAATTAATATTTCATATTCAGGTACATAATCCCAAAACGATTCCCAAATTTTGATCAAATATAATTATTACAAATTACGCCAAGAGAGACATATGAAGATACCCCCTTGGATAATCAGATTACTAAATAGACGTATTAGTCTTAAATGCATCACATCGAAAATAAAAACTACTTACTCCTGTATAGCTAACTTTGCCTCCTGTCCGTCTTGGGAAGCTTATTCGTCCAACCAACTAAACCTAAAAATCCTTAACTCTCAATCTACTTAAATTAATTTTTGAGCACCCAAGAGTTTAAGGGGAAAACATAAACTTTGATTCAGACATAAGGCTTGGGGTGAATAATACTATTACATCTCGGTTTACTGGTATTAAGTGAGACCACACCGTTTAGTGAAACAAGTTTCCCCCCACTAATATCCCTTTTTAAAACATATTTTTTTCCAAATCAGAATCCTATGATCAAACTGATTAAAGAAATAATAGCAATATCATATATGCACATAAATTAGGTAATTAATGGACTATCTGTCCGAACAATGTAGTTTTGTTTGGCTAATTACTAACCATTGGCTGACTTGGACCTACTAGACAAAATAGATAATCTAACTTCTGTTAAACACACTACTGGCCGGTTTGTCCTTAACTTACTTCTCCCAGGGTCAACTAATCCTAATGGTTTTGCGAACTCACCAATAACCTATCGTTCTTTGTATATTCCTTTCTGTGTGTAACATCATTTTTGTTTTACTTGTGATAAAGCCCTACACACTGGAATTTTGGACTTATATTAGCTAGGGGATATTAGCTAAAGTATAGGGCATGACCCTATACCAGTCCAATCTGGTATTCTAATATGAGTCATTTACTTAGAGTTAACTATGCCATGAAATTTTCCTTGAAAATATTTCATTCAAATTGATTTCACCCTATAAATCATACATAAGCAAGGGAAAAAAAATACTTTTTGCTTTACTCAAATATCTTTGCTCTGATATATGCTTTACATAAATCAATTTTGACGAAAACCTAAATCTATAAGGTTATCTATCCCTTTAAAACAAGTTAAAGCCCTTCTTTAACTTGGAAAACTTAAGGTTTTATATCCAAGATATCGTTCTCGAAACCCTTGTCTAAAAACTTTAAAAAGTCCCTTTCGAATCCACTGAAAGTACCCCTTTCAAAATAAGTTAACTATTTTACCTTGAAACAGT
Organism: Allium cepa; assembly: GCA_030765085.1. Lineage (NCBI taxonomy): Eukaryota > Viridiplantae > Streptophyta > Magnoliopsida > Asparagales > Amaryllidaceae > Allium > Allium cepa. The sequence continues at coordinate 372,470,082 of CM060938.1, read as the reverse complement.
AGGTTGAAAGGCCAAAGCATATCTTTCGAAACATTTAAAAATAGACCTTTCAAAATCATTGAAAGTATCTCTTCGAAAGCTTTATTAACCCTAGACATCCTCTTTCCAGAATACATTAAAATTGCATTTCGAAAGCATTGGAAACCTTCCATTTAAAAACTCAAGCAAACCTTTCGAAAACATCGGGGTACCTTCCCTTCGAAACCTACATACCTTTCGAAAGCATTAAAATTCCTTACTTAAAACAAACCTTTCAAAAGCATTAGGTCCAAGTAAAAGTTTGTGGAACATAGCTTTGAAACCATTTAAAACCATTCCTTTAGAAACCTTTAGGTTTAACTTTCAATATATCTAAGGGTCTTTGAAAAATTGGGGCGAAAGCATTACTTTCGAGAGCATTATTGTTAAGTAAAAGAAAGTGGATGGTTTTGAAACCAACCCTTTCGAAATCATGGAGAAGCATTTGCAAAGTTTAAAGGCAAAATACCCTTTCGAAAGCATTGATTCAAAGGGTTGAATACGGCAGCAGGGGTTTCGATCCCTTCAAAAGTTTGTTTTAAAAAAAAAGGCGGGAACCCTTTCGAAAGCCCTTTCTTTATATAAAAAGAAGCAAGTTGGATAAGTTGAAAACTCTAACCCCTTCGAAAGCCTTACTTATAACAAAAATAGTTCCAAGTTTATAAGAGTTACTTCTACCCCTTTGTAAGCACTTTCAATTCTATACCTTCCGCCTAACTGCAATCCACTACGTATCAAGGAATTGATACCATATCTTTTGGTTTCGACTTGGTTAGGGGCGGATGTATGGTGTCAAAAGGTGGCTGCTATAAGTGGCGAAGCAGTAACCCTTTACAAAATTGATTTTAATGTTTTAAAGTATTATCTTTCCAACTAACTTGCCTTATTTGTCGACACATAATTAGTTTCCAATTCTTGTACAAAATCAATTTCTAAAAGTTCTTTCTAATCAGTAATTAACCAATTTTTAAACATTTAGAAAATTGCCTCTTCTCCTTTTATAAACATATAAAACATTTAAGTCTCATACCTTAAATAATTTTATATTTTTAATAAAGTACTTAGGAGGATTCTCCAAAATTCCCATAAATTACTTTTAATATGTTTTATAACATATTTATATTTCTGGCCCAAAGTTAACATATAATAGCCGAAAATAACTTAAACCCAATTTAACCATTTTCTTTACTAGAAAATTCATAATAAATCCACAACCGCTTAGAAAATTATGAAACTTGAAACCCATCTCTAATAATTTCTGATCTTATATAAAAATGCAAGCCATTTAGATGTCATTTAATAGGTTTTTCAAATCAAATCTTATAATAAAATCTATATGAAACAACATAAGTCATCAACAAGCACATATATCCATTTAAACAATCAAATCATGGCATTTTAATTGCAAAATAAATTTGGATCTCAATTAGAAACCTAAAATAATAAAAATGGCATGTAATATATTATTCACCTTAGCTTGTTATTAAGGAGTTTGAGATTTTCCCTTGAATTGATTTGATTAAGCTCCTTCTTGAATTCTTGCTTATCTTCCTTTTGTTTTTCCTTAATGGTGGCCAGCCATGTTCTAGTTTTATTTTTGTTTGTGGATATTGTAAATGAGAATGGGATATGGGTTTAGGGTATAAGAATATAACCTATTCCTATTTTGCCCTTGTCTTATTACCTTTACTTACTTCATTTTAAAATTTTCATTTGTTTATTCATTACTTAAGGCATGGCTACCTTATAATTATACAAATCTTAATCTCTTAATCACTCTAATCTTTACATTATTATATTTAATTTATCTAATTGTATCTCATGAATAATGTTATTTAAAATTAGGGATGTTACATTAAAGTTGCTCGACCATTACCTGTTAAAGCTTTGGCTGCACGCAATTTTTTTCGGTCGGTGGATTATTTTTGTCAAAGAAGAAAAGCACCAAGAAAATTTCCAATCCATCTTACTCCAAAGTGGGAAGCAAAGATTGCCGATAGAGCCAATGAAGCAAAGCATACAAGGATAGTTCACTTTAGTCAGGTTGAATGGAAAGTTGTGCTCTATTTCGGTGACGAATTCAAAGTAATAATCAATGGTAACACTTGCTCATGTAGGTGCAACATACCATTACTAAAGAACTTACCTTGTATGCATGTTATGGCCGCTTGCTCAACAGTTTCAAATGGGGCTAATAGAGCTCATCATGACTTTGTTTCAACATCGTGTTCAGTTGAGACATAGTTAGCTGCCTACACACCTAAGTTTCATTCCGTTCGTGATAATCGCTATTGGAATTTAAGTGATAATCAGTTGGTCCTACCTCCTATAGGTAGTAGGCGACCAAAATGTCTATTCTCTACTAGAATTTAAGGTACCATGGACTAGATGCAGACTTCTAAAGGAAACAAGTGTAACAAATGCAGTGTTCTAGGTCATAATAAAAATCGTTGCACTTTGGCATCTTAATGTTTAGCTTTGATTTTTGTTGTCTTTATAGAATAGTTGTAATCGAATATATTTGATGATAAATGTTTATGTGATCAAAACGCTAAATTTTTAGTTGTATTATTTTTTGAATAACGTGTTATCATACGTTGTGCATGTGGTGGTTAGATGCAAAGAAGTGATGTGAATGCAGTACAAACAAAACTCCATTCAAACCAACAATGTAGTACAATAGATAGTATAAGATTTTACATAACAATTCATTCGAAATCTAAATAATACATAAACATAATACCTACTAAATAGATATAGTTCACTTTTCCTTTAATGTTCTATGTGGCCATAACATCGAATACTCATAGCAATAACATAACAATTTGTTCCGTTTTTCAGGACACATTTCAGGATCTAGCCACTTAAAAGATTTACAGTATTGAACAACATGAGGCCGAATCTTGTGATCGCTTAACCTACTACAATGGTAAAAATGATATCCTACAATCCTATGATTCCTACAAACAACTACATCACTTCATTTCCATAATAACAAACTACACATGAAGGTTGCGGGCTTGAACTAGCGCGATTAGGATTTTGATGAGTAAACATGTCTAAGAGTCAAGCGTATAGTGATTGTTTCCCCGGTCTTTCATTCGCAACATCTACTCTTGATGTTCCACGATCTGAATCCTATGGCATTTCATCAACATATGTCTTGGGAACAAAATCCACTTTAAGGTTGCATTAACTCTCCATCCCAATACCACTTTGTTGTTAAAACTCATCATAAATCTTTATCATTATTTCATTATCAATCTCCCATTTCTCCCTTTTCAACTACAAAAAATGGTACACATCCATCAATTGCAAAGAATGAGTAAGCTAACCTAAACTAACCCAAAATCCAAAGAATGATTAAACGAGCCCAAAGAAAATAGAAAAAAACTAATTTCCAGTTACATGACAGATTCGAACATGTGATACGTACCTTCTATAATCCTTGTCGATCTACCACAAATATGCAAGATTAATTCAAGTGGGATGATAACTTTAGAGAAATTAAAAAATTAGGTTTTTTTGTTGGAGGAATTTTGGTAAAGTGAAAGTGAAGTAGGTAGGAGAGGTCAGCTCTTATAACAGAGCCGGAAATACGAGGAGGCATTTCGAGTAGTTAATATGCATTAAATGCATATAATATAAACTATTGACTTAATGAAACAATAAATACATACCTTCAATTATACTAAAATACACATAAAATAAGCTATAATCTTGATAAAAACGGGACAGATAATTTTGGAATTTGGATACCTTTGTATCCATATTTGTATCTGCTTTTTCAAATATCGAATAGCTTTTCAAATATGGATGCAGATTGATTTCGAACATTTTGGGTATCCATTGACAACCTTAGATGCCAATGCTTGTTCCCCTAGTTGAGGATATATTCTGTTACCTTTGAAAGTTGAAATTGTATTCGATCATCATATGCTAAAACCCTAGTTTGAATTTTTCCCGCTGCGATGGTCAGTCCCCCGTTGATGTTATGATGCATGCGACATCTTCCGTTGATGATAATCCCGCCTACGACGTAATGATGTATTGAATAGGATGGACATGAGATGCACATGATATGCAACAATGAAAAAACCTTTTTTAATAATAATTTTAAAATCAAATTCATTTAAAACAATTCAAAAACAATTTCGGTCCAAACCCTATAATCCTATCGATTGAGTACAACTTCAGAGAACAATTTACTAATTCAACGATGGAGCTGCAAAGTACGCCATTAAGATATAGTTTACAGCTATATTTCCATTGGGGCAGACTTTATTTATTAATTAGGTTTACTAACTCAGATGCTACATGTATCTTCTTAATATATTTCCACTGGGGCAGACTTCATTTATTAATTAGGGTTTAAAACCTAATTAAATAATAAATCATTTAGCTATTATAACCTTGACTAGCGAAACAATTATTAATCAATCTTAATTATTTCAACTGCCAAAAAATATTTTCATTTAATAAACTTTAGTTTCTACCTATATAAATAATTAAACAAATATATAATAATTATTTCATATTAATTAATTTTTCGCCCTTTAATAATATTAGTTATTATAGTATAATCATTATGTTAATTTTTCTATAAGAATATTTTATAACCTTTATAAATTATTTCAGTAAATTATTTTCGGTTGAAGTTGAGAGATACAACCTTGTGGCCCGCGAGTGAACTCAGCCTTCGGTAATATATAAACAATATAAACATTTATAGACTATGCTAAAGTATAATAGTGGATACAAGTTCAGCTGCTTATAGGTTATCTAGCTGAAATTCAATTTTTATCTTTTAAAGTGACATCCTTAAGCAACGATATATTATGCATATTTTTTATTCATCATCGCTGTATCGGTTGGATATATAGAGCTCGGTCAATGATCAAAACTTTATCAATATTTGTATTTAACTGTGAAGCCTAACATTAAAGTCCTTGGTTTAATCCGATAATAATAATCGATTAACCGATTTTCTTTGGTTGAAGACTTTGACTTTATGTTGACTATCAATTACGATGATACAAACTTTCTATTTGAAGGAATTTAATCCTCACTTGGATAGTGTTTCACTTTTAATCGTTTGACACATACCAAACTATGGCCTTAATTTGATTGAATACTCCTTCATACGAAGTTCATGGTTTTAATAAATAATTCTCTTGTGTCTCGTAAATACTTGAGAATACTCTTAATTACAATTCAATGATTTTAAATTGAACTTGATATTTGCTTAGTGCACCAAATTCATAAGAATTTTTTTCTAGCATATAATATTGCATGTATGTTGATTCCTATTGCCTATGCATAAAGAATTTATCTCATATGCCCCCATATTAAATGATTTAATATGGCATCGTTGTGTTTGCACCAAAATGTTGACACATACACCCAATAGAGATTTTGTAGTAGAGGAATAAATAAAGAATATTAAATGTAAACAGAGAAAATATAATAATAAAGCAATAAGAAATAAGAAAATAACAGACACACAACAATTTATAGTGGCTCGGTGTTGTTTGCCTATGTCCACTTTAAAGGGACAACTTTTATTAATCACTTTGTAAACTGATACGATAGGGATCGGATGAAAATCCTTAGTTACAAAAGAATACAAAGCAAAACGTAGCGTCCCTATCCTAAAAATGAAAAATTAAGTCTATATTTATAAGGGAAGATGGTGAAATATCTTCCTTAAAATTCAGTAGAAGACTCTCCAGATCCATAGGGGCCCACAGGAGTGATCACATGGCCCAAATCCTAAGACATAAGGATCTGGGACGATTCCTATGGTTGGTAATTTTGGGGGTGCGATCCCTATAGGAGCTTCTCCTTGTTGTATTATACATAGCATCCAAGTTTCATGCCAACTGGATTTGTAGAACTTGAGTTATTGATCAATCATTGTTGCAAGTGATGTCTGATTCTAGCCGATCCCCCTTGCTTGCTCCTTTTGGTGTGCGATCCTTAGGGTGGACTCCCTAAGGTCCTACTTCTTGTTCCCAAGTTTCATATGTATCCGACTTCTAGATTTTGAGATGATGATTTTTTGTTGAGTTGCTTTGTTTAGCTAAAGTAATATGATCCCTTTGGTTGAGAGGGATCGTATTCGATCCCTTTCCAAGACTAGTTTATATTCTATACTTAGAACATTCTGTAGAGCATATCTCTTGATTCTATTCAATCATAGCTTTATATTACCATACGTACTTGATTTTTTAGACCCCACAATCATTGCTTTGGGCTTTTGGCCTTGATGACAGTCGAGTCTAACTTGTCTAGTCAGTATGAATATAGCCAGGTCAAAATGTCATATAGCACTTGCCCCCCAAATTATGCCTTGTGTCGAATACGACGTTCTTTGAATCGAAGCAAGTTAGAGTCATCCAAAAGAAATCCATTCGATTTTCTAAATAGTCGCCATCCTTCCATTTAATTGTTTCCAAAATTTCATATCTCTCTTTGATCGTCATGATTCTTAGTCGATTTCCAATAGTATAAATTCAGGATTGTATTTCATCAGTTGTTATCTGTGTCCTTTTCTACAAGTCTAGTAAGCTTTGGTTATCTGATCTAGTTTCGTCTTTGAAATTTTCAAGTGAGAATTCAATTTCTGTCAATTTCGAAAATTAAATTTTTAGAATATACACGTGCACATTTAGGTATACGTTCTTGCCATCAGTTCCCGGATGCGTTTGTACACTCACATGTCATTGTCAATTTTAGTTGAATTAGATGCAATTTTATTAATTATATTTATTTATTTTTGAAATAGGGATTAACATTTCCCCTTCTTCACTTAGGGATTATTCTCGATCCCTTTTTCTCTCCCTTCCTTCCCTTTTTTATATATGTACATAGGGGTCAGATTGGATCCCCAAGTCGAGGGATCGTACCTGATCCCTTTTTACGTTGGGGACATAATATTTTTTGGCTTCATGGAGAAAAGGAAGGTGGGATAATCCCTAAAGATCCATATATAAGCCAATATTTATCTCTTTTGCCCTTTCATTTCATCTTGTTTCTCATTTACTTGCTTTCATTTCCTTCAACACCCAACCCTATGCTCCTATCTTAGAGTCGAACCCTTTCTTCCTTCCTTCAAAACTGTCATCATCACCATCAATTAATTTGCCATCCTCTCGAATTCAAGAACGTCACCTAATCTCAACCTGAATATAAATCCATCCCACTTCACGTGCAATGATCCATACCCATATACACATAGGTAGGTTTTGATTTGCTTTATTTCGTGATGAAGCATATGGGTTGTTTACGTTAATCAACATGAGTGTGGGTTAAATTCGGAGAAGATGAGATGGATGGTGGCGACATAGGGTTAGTGAGGTGGTAGAGGAGGAGAAAGGAGAGGAGTGGATTATGAAGGAAGTAGAGGGATCAGTCGTGGAGCCTCTTGGTCGAGGGATCGGTTGTCAAAGATCATAGAGAAGGATTGGTGGTGGTTAGGTGTAGGAAGGTATCGGTCGTGTACCGATGTGTAGGGATCAGTTCATAAATAGGATGGAGAGATAGGTGATGTAGTGTTTGTCTAAGGGATTGTTTGTTGATGTTTTGCAGTAAGGAGGGATCATTTATGTTGGCTTTGTGAGAGGGATCGGCTATATTGAGATAAAGGGATCGGCTATGGCGACTTAATTGATTTTAGGCCTTTGAATCAAGCTTGAACACTTGACAAAACCAATCCATATATACTTGTATATACAATTAGAAACAATCCCATCTTGATAAACTCGAACATATAACTATAACAAATAACATGACTTGCATATCTAACTTTGAATTTGACATTGAATGGTTAAATTTTTGGGACTTCGATATGGACTACAACTTAGCATAACTACATCAATAATGAACTTTATACTTCGATAAGTCTATGGTCGATCCCAAAGCTTACATAACTGATCATGTAAATGACAGTTGAGATGGTTAGCAATGACAGTCACTTTGGTCAGAATCCAAAATCTCATCACTACTTTTGCTTTTAATTTTGAATTATTTATCTCTACACTCCACGACACTTCACCACACTAGTTTACACTTAGCATGAGGTTATAGGTTAATTTTTTTAATCTTGATTATCTAATGAATTTTGTCGAAATGGGCTAAAGACGCTCACGGCATTTAGCCGTGATGTCTTCCAATCAACCTTCACAGCACAGCAATCCAGGTGCCGAGTTGAGTTCTACGGCTTTATCCGGTAGACACTCTCTTGAACACCAAATTAAGCAATCAGAGAGTTTTGGTCCATCGGTTGGAAGAAATAGATCCTACCCCTGATACTTTAGAAGGTGCTATATTTCTAGATGACTCGGTGGACTCACAAACCACTAATCCATAGGCAGTGCTCTAAACATGGGATCCCATTTGGAAATATTCTAGTCCCTTCGGGGAATGATATTTCCCACTTGCCCTTGGAGGGGTATACGACTTGTAACAAATTGATGTGCTGGGCTGGATGTATACCGACCATCAACTCATTTATACGAGAGATGCTATATTATCTTAGTATAGCACCTGCTCAGCTGCATCCAAATAGCTATGCTTTCCATCATGATACCTTCTTGTTATTTATAAATGCTCTATTCCGTTCTCCATGTCCTAAAGTCATCCGGTTCATTTACAATTTTAAGCGACGGATGGAAAGTCTACCTTATACATTCCTCGACCCCGCACCTAACTGTCAAGTTTTACCGATGCTTGGAACAAGCTCATTGTCTTTAAACACAAATGGTTCTATGTTCGTTGTTTGCCCTGCTTCGCGAGGCGATGGTTGGAAAGATGCAAGTGTTGCCATCACATTATTTTCAGATTCATAAGCCCAAGTCATATCCTGAACAAACAAATACTTTGAAAATTTACAGGCGTCCATCTATGATCCGAAGGCAATAATTATTCAAGAGCGTTCTTTGCGATCCATGCTGCCCCAGCTGAAGACAAGGATATTAGGTCACTCATGACGTATGAGTGGTTATCTATTTTCAGGTTGTTGGAAGAGGTTCATAGCATCGGACTTGTAGGAAGGGTTGCACCGCAAATGAATATTATGGAACAAAAAGTAGGCACTGATAGCTTTATCATACTCGTAATCGAGGAGGCTTAGTACAATACCGAAGAAGGCGAAATTAGAGGTGGGAATGCCATTGAGCCTGGCAATGATGATGTAAGTTTGGACAACGCGCTGTGGTCGAATCATCATAAGGCACACAATCTCATGCATCGACAAGGAAAGAAAAAGGGCTCGGTTATAAACTTTGTAGGAGAAAGATTGCTAAGAAGCCCAAGTTCACCATCACCTTTGTTGAAGAATTATCCTCTCAACCTTTAGAAAGTTCAATGGAAGGATTCTTAAGTCTGCCGATTCCAATCGACATCGAGACTTTTGGCTTTTCTAATGTTAGTATCGGGGGCTTAATTCTCCCACTAGGACCGGTGAGGACATTTCTTCTACTTGCAGAGGAGAAATTACTCCCGTAGCGAAGCTATAGTAACTAGTCCGTGAGGGGAACGCTAGGACACTCACAATCACATGCACTTTACTACACGACTCCTATCTATCTTTTATTTGATTATCACTTATACGCTTTTGTTTGGTTTGTAGATGATATGTTTCATTCTCATGCCTTTAATTGCTTGAGGGGTTCATCAACATACTATGGATCTAGCCATGGTCCGAATTCAAGAAGGCAACAAGAAAGTAGTGATAGTCTAGAATGGAGCCATCACTCAAAGGATTCTTCATCCTCTAGGCACAAGTAAACATCTCAATCATCTCATGTACCACCCTATATTTTTAGTAACATTGTTAAGGACATTTAATTAGCTAAATAAAATAAAATAATGTGATGATTAGGGATTGAGATTTGTGATTCAACTAAGGGGTAGCCGTACCTAAGAGAATAAATGAACTAAAATGAACTAAAATAAAATGGGTAAAGGAAATAGGTGAGGGGAAAAGTTGGAATAAGAGTATTCTAATACCCTAAACCCATAGGAATTCATTTCATACGTTCACAGTCCGACCACCATTAGAAAGTGCAAGAGGAAGATGATAAAGAAACTTAAAGGAAGGAAGATTAATCAACATAAAATCCATTCAGATCTCAACTCCTTAATATCAAAGCTAAGGTGAATAATGACTGCATCTCATATTTTCTATTATTTTCGGCTCTAAGGTTAAACCCGATTTATTTTGCAAGGTTATGCCATGTTTTTGAATGATTAAATGTTTATATATGCTTGTTGATGATTTACGCTTATTCATATAGCTTTTATGATATGTTTTGATGTGAAACCTATTAAATGACATCCAAATGCCTTACGATTTCAGATTAGATCAGAAATTTATTTTAGAGATGACTTTAAATTTTCATAGTTTTCTGAATTAATGTGGATTTAATATTAATTTTATAGTGAGGAAATTGGTTATTTGGGTCTGAAAATTATTTATGGTCAAATAATATATGCTTTGGGTATTATTATGTTCGAAGACACATGAAAATTGATTTTCTAGAATTTTTGTAGAATTTTTATAAGTGTTTTAATAGATATATAAAATTATTTACGGTATAGGATTTAAAAGTTTTATATATTTACAAAAGGAGAAGGCGTAGTTTGTAAATTATTTAAATTGTTATTTCTGAAATTTTTTGCATCACTTTTAGAAAAGAAAATTAGCAACCAGTCAGGTTTTGACAAGTAAGGTAGGTGGTTGAAAAGATTACTTAAAAGTTAAAAATTAGTTTAATCATGCTTTTTCCATGTTTCACCACTTTCGACACTATGCTTTCGACCCAGTACTCCCGCCTCCAACTCAGTCGGGACCAATGCGCCTGGTGCCAATACTTTGTATGCAGCGAATTGGACTAAGAAAGTATAAAATCGAAGCATTGGGTTTCGAAGGGGTTGGAGCATTTCATTATTTCTAAAAGAAAATGCACCTACTTTGGTTTCAAAAGGAATGCTTTCGACTTGGTTGGCTTTTGACTGAATCAAATGTTTTAAAGAAAAGGTTTCGAAATAGGTTGCGCCTTTGTTTTAAGAAAATGCTTACGAAGGGGTCGAAACCCCTAGCTACCACTTTCTACCTTTCGAAGCAAATGGCTTCGTAAGGTATACATTGTTTTAAAATCCAAGCCACTTTCCAATGCTTTTGAGGGGTTGGTATCGATACCATCACTCTTTATGTAACGACCCAGAATTTTTGAACATTTCAAAATGAAATATTTAATTAATTTTAAATATTTGAATAATGGTTTGGATTGAATTTTCAATATAACTTTGAATTTGGCGATTAAATTATAGAATTTAATCTATTGAGAGTTGAATAAAAATTTGAATCTTCAATTTTAAGCTGATTAAAAATATTTCAAAGGCTTGTAAAATTCATATTGATAATACTGAAGATTTTAGAAGCTTCAGAATTGAATTTGAAACTGCTTTGTTCAGTTTTGAAATTTTAATTGTTTAAATTGAATTTAAAAATTGCCTTACGAGGCACAGTCTCGGAATTCGACGAAACTAGTTCCATTGGGTCCGTAATATTTAATTATTATCGGATTTCAAATTTTGTTTTTTTCTGCGTTGATATGTGAGCACTCGTTAAGTAAACGCGTTGAAATTTAAATGGAATTTAATTTAAATTTAAACTCAGAAATGGGTCAAGATTCCCTCACGTCCAAACACTGTAGCTTCCTAAATTTTTGCCTAAAGTCACGCAGAAAATCACGATAGAAATCGTGCAACCCATGTTCTCTTTGTTTTAAATATTCCTCTCCCTCGTTCAAAAAAAAAAACAAGATCTTCGTTCGAATCTAAAAATGGCCGAGAAAAAAATCCTGTCTCCCTCTGTTCAAAATCAAACCGAGCTTTCCCTTTCCTCTTTCAAAACCTAAACGATATCAGTTTAAAAAAAATAAAAAAAATAAACAATGGCCGAAGCCCCAAATCGAAATCGCGAGTCAGTGGGGACGAGCTCGATTTCGAGCATCTCAAAGTGCAGGCACGAGGCTAAGGCGCGCTCGAGGTAGCGGCAACGGTGGCAGTGGATCGCGATTCGCGATGGCATTCGTGAGGCCAAAGATGATGGAGGAAGCTCGTATTGGTGGCGTAGGCGACGATGGCGATAGGAGGAGAAGGGTGCAGGCGACGATGGTTGGTGTGGTGGCGATTTTGATTCGACAAGGGAAAATTGGGAGCTCGCGTTCGATCAAGTAAGCAGAGGGATGGAGGCGCGCGTGCGCAGGCGCGAGGCAGCGACGTCGATTGGGGGTTCGCGGCAGTAATGGTCGAGCAGATAGATGGTGTTCGCAGCTAGGATTTCGTTCGGAGACAGGCCAATTTGGTAATGTTTATGACTCGTTTAAAATTTGATGCTAGATTTGAATTTTTAAAATTCAGAAACTTGCAAAATGATCCACTGTAGAATTTTATAGAATATACCGAAAAAAAATATATTAGTTCAGATTATTATATTCAGAATAAAATTTTAGATAAAACAAAATTTGTTAAATGAAAGTAAATATTCATGCAAATCGATTTGATAATTTTTGAAGTTAAAATTTTAAAGACAGGAATATTATTTTAGAATGTGAAAAGTTTATATAAAAGGAGAGTTAGTAAAAAATATAATTTTTGGTAAGAAAAAAATTATAATTAGTTGGATAAATTTAATTATAGGGTAAGTTAATTAAATCTATAAAGGTAGGTTAGTCTTGAATTTAATTTTTTGTTAAATCAAATTGTCAAAAGGAAATTGTTAGTCAAAATAAAATCACGGGTTAATTAAATTATCAAATCAAAATTTATTATTCGATCTGTTCGAATATTAATAAATTGTGTAAATATTTATACAAGGTATAAATCAAGGAAATCGAGTCAAGATGGAAAAAAGATTGCAAATTAAAGGTGAGAACTTCTCACTCTAAAGGATTTATTTAAATTTTAAATAGTTAGATTTAAAATTGTTAGTTGTGTTGATGAATGCTTGAATGATGATTGTTATATATATATATTGGATGTGAATAGACCCTATACGCCGTTAGTAAGCGGAGGTTATTTATTACACCCATATACCGCGATATTCCACCTTGAAGTGGAATTGGTATTATATTAGTATATAGCAATATATATATATATATATATATATATTGGCATATGTATATATTGCAGTTGATTGATTTCCCGCATTGTATAGCGGATGAGACCCTATTGCGCCACCTATTAAGCGGATAATATTTTATAAATCCCATATACCGCGATATTCCACCTCGAAGTGGAATGAGTATTGTGCTAATGTCTGTGGATGCAGGGAAACAGGTTGGAGGGATCCAACTGGATTCCTCACAAATATTTATTGATTTTAGATATTGTGATATTTGATTGTTTATCATATCGATATTTGATGTTGGAAAGTCGTGATTGACTATTTGATGTGTTGCATCATCGGAATCCAATTTTGAAGTTTAAAAATAACGATTTTGATTTTTAAGGGATTTCTAAAGTGATTTTTGAAAATATATGTTTATAAAATATTTTTTGAATTGATTCATCTTAAATAAATAAACGATATAATTTTTAAATGTTATAAATTTATGATTTTTGAGAAATATAGTTAAAAGTTGATTTTTGAAAATATGAGATTAATGGTTTTATAAAATAACTTAAATTGGGATTTTTGAATTTATTGTGGAAGGTTTAAAAATAGGATTTATAAAATTTGATCATTTTATAAAAATCCAAATGATGAAATTATAAAGGAGTTGAAAGACGTTTTAAAAGAATAATATAAATTGATCCATATAAAAGATTTATAAATTGATATTTATAAATTTAGAATATCTTGAATTATAAAACGAGCTTTTATAGGTGTTAGAATGAATTGTGAATGAATTTCATAAATGAATGAAATTTATAGAATTATAAACGGTGAAGTTATAAATGGAATTTTATAAGCAGTAGATTTATAAAATTTATAAAGTTATTTAGGGAATAGATTTGGATAAATAAATGAATCTTATAAGTTATAAGATTTATAATTATGAAGTTTAAAGGAACGATTTTGCAAACAAATAAATTATAAGCATTTAACTTATAATATGGACTTTCGGTATATAATTGAGTTATAAATCGAATAAGTTAATAAAGGAATTTTATAAGAGGAAGTGTTATAAAATAAATAGAAATGGAATTTATAAACATTATTTTATAAATCCGCAACGACTTATTTTGATAAGTAAATTGTTGTAATTTATTAATGGAGTTATATTCACGTTTTAGACAGTGAATAATCCTGTAAAATAAAATGAATAGAAATGATAAAATTTGTTAACAAATATATTCACGTTTTTGAATAGTGAATAATATGTTAAAGAAATGTTTTGGATGTGATGTTTTAAATAGAATTAAAACGATCTAAAGATGTTTTAAAATGTATTAACTATCGAAACCATAGATTTCAACATTCATTGTTGAAATAGACGTTTTCGAGAAATAGAAGAAAATGGTGGACTATAACACTGTTGTTATAGTAAATGATTTCCGAAAGGAAATGTTTTGTTTAGTATTGGGATTTATATATCTATCTTAAATTCGAATCCCTATACTAGTGATTTTGGGACGTTGTAACGATGTTTCACGTAACATTCGTTTTGGGCCAAATAAATATGTTTAAGAAAATGATTTCCTTAAAGAATGAAATATATGCTTAATTTCGATTTGAGTATACTGAATATTTTCCAAGCATAGAAAATAAAAAGATATTATGAATTACTTATAAATAAATAAGTATGGAAATGCTTTTCCAATATTAAGTGAATATAGAGAATTTATCTTTTTAAAGGTAAATTGAAAATGAATATTAGAATTCGAATGGAAATCGTATACTCATGAAAATATTTTGGAAATGTAAATTCAATATGGAATTTATAAATGAAATTGGAAAATGGGTTTAAAAATAAATATTGATTTATTTTTGAAGAATGGAAAATATATATATCTTGTAAAGATATTTTTGGAAAATAAATAATTTAGAAAATTATTTGGAATCTGGTGATGTTGTGCATATCTATTGATAGTTCAATAACCGACTATCAATATTTACCTTTAAATAGATATTCGTTGTGATTTGCTTGAAATTGAATGCCGCTCTTATTTTTTTTTAAAATAAGCGCTCACAATTCGGGTTAGCCGGGAAAGGACCTTGGGGTCGTATAACCCATTCCGAATATGTGATACGTCGTTATGAATTGCATTCGAAGACCGGTGTTGAAGACCAGATATTTTCGAAAACGAAAGGGTTTCTTGTTGATTGTCTCTGCACTAGCTGATCCCCGGTATAGAGATCTCCATATGTGATGGGAAATTCGGACGTGATTAGAGATTATCCGGATTGCAAGGACTTCTTTGTAAGTGCCTTCGGTTCTGTTCGATCCCGGAACAGACTTGTATGGATTGTATGTCTGACATTACAATTGAGATATAAAGCTGATTTCTTTCAAATATATTTCTGTTGGTGGCGGAGAATTTATTCTCTTAGCTTAACACCCTTCTCTGAGACGTACGAGCTCAGAGGTTATATGGTTTAAGGTTATCAGCAATATATTCCCAATTTGGTAATGTGACATGCTGAGTGTTGCTGTGAAATGATCATTGTGTTGATCATTTGTGATAGGATCATTTGTTTGATCGTCTATCTGGTGATCATTTCCATGATCATTTGTTGACCCAAAGCATGACTTTGTATAAAGCGTGGCTTTGTGGACGAGACTTCGTCGAGCCTCACAAACCGGTAATGGTCGAAACAGGAATTGTGCGGCAAGGTTTTCAGGGATAGCTTCCCTAGGGTATGACCATTCCTTCTGGAAAAGGGTAGTATCATGGTATGGAGCCCAGATACTTACTCATGTTGAAACACTTATTATTATGGTGTGATGTTTGTTAGAGAGCTCTTGTTTAAAGGTCCCAAAGGACTGGGGGTGGTATATCAGAGGTTTCTTACTCCCTGGGAAAGGGGTAGCCGACTTTGTTTGGCAGAGATCCAGTTGGGTTCTCGGGGCGTCCTTCCAGAGCCGTTTCCATGTGGCAATGGGAAGTTCCTTGGCCTGACCATTTGTTGGAAAAATCCATTCAAACAATACGAGACTTGTACGGTTTTAGTTGTAGAACCTGCCATATAATATGGTAGCTATAGTAAGCATACTATAATGGTACCTATGCTGGCTAAGATTTATATTCTACTTTCGAAATATTTTCTACACTATGCACTAGTAATCTTATCAAATGTATCTTTTTAATACGTATCAAGCATCTTTGACTAACATAAGGAGAAATCTCCTCCGATTCTGCGTTTGCATGTGTGTGTGTGCGGGAGGCCTTATGGTAGTCTCATTTTTAAAAGCATTGCGAATTGACTTTAAAAATATTCCTCTATTTTGATTTTAAAGAAAAATAAACTATTTTGAGTTCTCACACCAGTCACATGACTGACTCGGAGTTTATTGTTTTCCTTCCTAAACTCTGGATGCCCACCAATTTTCACACGGGCAGTCAAGAGTTAAGGTTTATCAGGATATTCTGGAATTCAGGAGTTGCTGGAGGCAAGATGGATGGCATGGCGTATTCACTAGTATATAGTATTTTCTTCTTCCGCTGTTTGTTATTGTTGTTGTACACTCTGATGATATGATGTAATGAAATGTAATGTAATAACTGTTATAGTTCTTTGTTTAAAGATTATTCATTTATCTATTATATGTTGTTCCGCTGCGAATTGTGAGATTCTGATGTTGTTCTGTTGTTTTCTGTCCTGTTCTATTTTCTATCTTTTCTCTCTTCTTCTACCTCTTTCTTTTTCTTTTTCTTCTTTCTTAAACCCTCAGTGTTCGGTTTTCCGGCATATGAGTGATCGGCATTCGATACAGTGGACGTATTGATGTCGATATTCGGGAGTCGAAGAATCGGGTCCTGACATTTTGGTATCAGAGCTTATGGTTAAGCGACAACCATGGTTCTGTTGGGTTACTCATTAGAGATAGAGTCAGCAGTACTCTAGAATGAGTTTGAGTGTAATAATAGATATGAGCGCGTATTTGTTAGTGAATATAGAATTGTTTTTGAATCGGGTAAATAAGATAATTTTGCCCAAAACTATTTTTGTATAGAAAAGAAATGATTTTCTATGAATTATTATAGTATATGGTTGCATGATTGTTAGGAAGTAATAATATTAAATTATTATCATTAGTATATGGAATTAAGTAAGAAATAAAATGTATAACCAAAGATTAGAGATAAATTCATTTAACAAACGAAATTTATAAATATGAACAAAAATATATAAGGAAATGAATTCATATACAATTGGGATTTGTAAAATGAATTGTAAATAAATGAATTGGAAATGAATGATGAAATGAGATTTGATTTGATCAAATTGAAAAAAAAAATATCAAAACTTGGTGAAAATAAAATGGATTGAATTCAAGTAAACTAACTTGATAAATTCTTGGACTAATGAATTGGTTAAAATTAAAATTTAGTCGTGAGCTAAATTTGAAGATAAATTTGAATTTGTATATAAATTCAAGTAAGTAAAAGAAATAAATTGAAATTCCCTTTGTTAGTAATTAAGTAAATTCGAGATGAATTGAATATGGAAATTGAAATTTAAAATGAATAAGTGAATTTACTAATTGAAAAGAATTAGTGAATGAAACTAATTTAAAGTAGTAATATGAATAAGTAAATGAAAGTTAATCGTTAAAATTCAATGTTTAGTATTGTGAATTGAATTGAAATGTAAAATTAAATGAATAAATATGTAACTTCAATAGTGAAGTAAAAATGTAAAAGAAGCATATATTGGAAATTTTGTAATGGAATTGACAAAATGGTTTGAATATTGTAGTTTGATATTATGACTAGCAGGATATACAGGTGTATTAAAAAGAAATGGAATTTGGGATTTTGATTTCAAAGATAAAATATTGAATTGCTCGACAAAAAGGTACGTATTTCAATTTTAGTATGAAATTTGATGATTTTCTTCTCCAGCCACTTGGCTTTCTCTTTTCTTTTTGATTCTGAGGGGCCGTAGTGCCATTTTGTAGTCGTACCGAGCTAACCGCGCAAAGGAGACGCTGACGAAATTTTTCGAAATTTTAGGGTGTTAGAAAATTTTGAGAAATTTTGGAAGTTTGAAATTTAAATTTAAATTTGAATTTTGAAGTAAACAATGTTGGTTGAAACTTATAATTGAAGTTGGAAAGCTAGTTGAAATGATAGTGAATTTCTAGTAAAAGGATTTGTTTTAGAAAGTTGATAAAACTATTTGGATTGTGAAAAATGATAATCGAGATAAGGGCATTCTTCTTAACTTGTAATTTCGGGACGAAATTCTTTTAAGGGGGGAAGATTGTAACGACCCAGAATTTTTGAACATTTGAAAATGAAATATTTAATTAATTTTAAATATTTGAATAATGGTTTGGATTGAATTTTCAATATAACTTTGAATTTGGTGATTAAATTATAGAATTTAATCTATTGAGAGTTGAATAAAAATTTGAATCTTCAATTTTAAGCTGATTAAAAATATTTCAAAGGCTTGTAAAATTCATATTGATAATACTGAAGATTTTAGAAGCTTCAGAATTGAATTTGAAACTGCTTTGTTCAGTTTTGAAATTTTAATTGTTTAAATTGAATTTAAAAATAGCCTTACGAGGCACAGTCTCGGAATTCGACGAAACCAGTTCCATTGGGTCCGTAATATTTAATTATTCTCGGATTTCAAATTTCGTATTTTTCTGAGTTGATATGTGAGCACACGTTAAGTAAACGCGTTGAAATTTAAATGGAATTTAATTTAAATTTAAACTCAGAAATGGGTCAAGATTCCCTCACGTCCAAACACTGTAGCTTCCTAAATTTTTGCCTAAAGTCACGCAGAAAATCACGATAGAAATCGTGCAACCCATGTTCTCTCTGTTTTAAATATTCCTCTCCCTCGTTCAAAAAAAAAACAAGATCTTCGTTCGAATCTAAAAATGGCCGAGAAAAAAATCCTATCTCCCTCTGTTCAAAATCAAACCGAGCTTTCCCTTTCCTCTTTCAAAACCTAAACGATATCAGTTTAAAAAAAATAAAAAAAATAAAAAAAATAAACAATGGCCGAAGCCCCAAATCGAAATCGTGAGTCAGTGGGGACGAGCTCGATTTCGAGCATCTCAAAATGCAGGCACGAGGCTAAGGCGCGCTCGAGGTAGCGGCAACGGCGGCAGTGGATCGCGATTCGCGATGGCATTCGCGAGGCCAAAGATGATGGACGAAGCTCGTATTGGTGGCGCAGGCGACGATGGCGATTCGAGGAGAAGGGTGCAGGCGACGATGGTTGGTGTGGTGGCGATTTTGATTCGACAAGGGCAACTTGGAGCTTGCGTTCGATCAAGCAAGCAGAGGGATGGAGGCGCGCATGCGCAGGCGCGAGGCAGCGACGTCGATTGGGGGTTCGCGGCAGTAATGGTCGAGCAGATAGATGGTGTTCGCAGCTAGGATTTCGTTTGGAGACAGGCCAATTTGGTAATGTTTATGACTTGTTTAAAATTTGATGCTAGATTTGAATTTTTAAAATTCAGAAACTTGCAAAATGATCCACTGCAGAATTTTATAGAATATACCGAAAAAAAAAAATATTAGTTCAGATTATTATATTCAGAATAAAATTTTAGATAAAACAAAATTTGTTAAATGAAAGTAAATATTCATGCAAATCGATTTGATAATTTTTGAAGTTAAAATTTTAAAGACAGGAATATTATTTTAGAATGTGAAAAGCTTATATAAAAGGAGAGTTAGTAAAAAATATAATTTTTGGTAAGAAAAAAAAATTATAATTAGTTGCATAAATTTAATTATAGGGTAAGTTAATTAAATCTATAAAGGTAGGTTAGTCTTGAATTTAATTTTTTGTTAAATCAAATTGTCAAAAGGAAATTGTTAGTCAAAATAAAATCACGGGTTAATTAAATTATCAAATCAAAATTTATTATTCGATCTGTTCGAATATTAATAAATTGTGTAAATATTTATACAAGGTATAAATCAAGGAAATCGAGTCAAGATGGAAAACGGATTGCAAATTAAAGGTGAGAACTTCTCACTCTAAAGGATTTATTTAAATTTTAAGTAGTTAGATTTAAAATTGTTAGTTGTGTTGATTGAATGCTTGAATGATGATTGTTATATATATATATTGGATGTGAATAGACCCTATACGCCGTTAGTAAGCGGAGGTTATTTATTACACCCATATACCGCGATATTCCACCTTGAAGTGGAATTGGTATTATATTAGTATATAGCAATATATATATATATATATATATATTGGCATATGTATATATTGCAGTTGATTGATTTCCCGCATTGTATAGCGGATGAGACCCTATTGCGCCGCCTATTAAGCGGATAATATTTTATAAATCCCATATACCGCGATATTCCACCTCGAAGTGGAATGGGTATTGTGCTAATGTCTGTGGATGCAGGGAAACAGGTTGGAGGGATCCAACTGGATTCCTCACGAATATTTATTGATTTTAGATATTGTGATTTTTGATTGTTTATCATATCGATATATGATGTTGGAAAGTCGTGATTGACTATTTGATGTGTTGCATCATCGGAATCCAATTTTGAAGTTTAAAAATAACGATTTTGATTTTTAAGGGATTTCTAAAGTGATTTTTGAAAATATATGTTTATAAAATATTTTTTGAATTGATTCATCTTAAATAAATAAACGATATAATTTTTAAATGTTATAAATTTATGATTTTTGAGAAATATAGTTAAAAGTTGATTTTTGAAAATATGAGATTAATGGTTTTATAAAATAACTTAAATTGAGATTTTTGAATTTATCATGGAAGGTTTAAAAATAGGATTTATAAAATTTGATCATTTTATAAAAATCCAAATGATGAAATTATAAAGGAGTTGAAAGACGTTTTAAAAGAATAATATAAATTGATCCATATAAAAGATTTATAAATTGATATTTATAAATTTAGAATATCTTGAATTATAAAACGAGCTTTTATAGGTGTTAGAATGAATTGTGAATGAATTTCATAAATGAATGAAATTTATAGAATTATAAACGGTGAAGTTATAAATGGAATTTTATAAGCAGTAGATTTATAAAATTTATAAAGTTATTTAGGGAATAGATTTGGATAAATAAATGAATCTTATAAGTTATAAGATTTATAATTATGAAGTTTAAAGGAACGATTTTGCAAACAAATAAATTATAAGCATTTAACTTATAATATGGACTTTCGGTATATAATTGAGTTATAAATCGAATAAGTTAATAAAGGAATTTTATAAGAGGAAGTGTTATAAAATAAATAGAAATGGAATTTATAAACATTATTTTATAAATCCGCAACGACTTATTTTGATAAGTAAATTGTTGTAATTTATTAATGGAGTTATATTCACGTTTTAGACAGTGAATAATCCTGTAAAATAAAATGAATAGAAATGATAAAATTTGTTAACAAATATATTCACGTTTTTGAATAGTGAATAATATGTTAAAGAAATGTTTTGGATGTGATGTTTTAAATAGAATTAAAACGATCTAAAGATGTTTTAAAATGTATTAACTATCGAAACCATAGATTTCAACATTCATTGTTGAAATAGACGTTTTCGAGAAATAGAAGGAAATGGTGGACTATAACACTGTTGTTATAGTAAATGATTTCCGAAAGGAAATGTTTTGTTTAGTATTGGGATTTATATATCTATCTTAAATTCGAATCCCTATACTAGTGATTTTGGGACGTTGTAACGATGTTTTACGTAACATTCATTTTGGCCCAAATAAATATATTTAAGAGAATGATTTCCTTAAAGAATGAAATATATGCTTAATTTCGATTTGAGTATACTGAATATTTTCCAAGCATAGAAAATAAAAAGATATTATGAATTACTTATAAATAAATAAGTATGGAAATGTTTTTCCAATATTAAGTGAATATAGAGAATTTATCTTTTTAAAGGTAAATTGAAAATGAATATTAGAATTCGAATGGAAATCATATACTCATGAAAATATTTTGCAAATGTAAATTCAATATGGAATTTATAAATGAAATTGGAAAATGGGTTTAAAAATAAATATTGATTTATTTTTGAAGAATGGAAAATATATATCTTGTAAAGATATTTTTGGAAAATAAATAATTTAGAAAATTATTTGGAATCTGGTGATGTTGTGCATATCTATTGATAGTTCAATAACCGACTATCAATATTTACCTTTAAATAGGTATTTGTTGTGATTTGCTTGAAATTGAATGCCGCACTTATTTTTTTTTAAAATAAGCACTCACTATTCGGGTTAGTCGGGAAAGGACCCTGGGGTCGTATAACCCATTCCGAATATGTGATACGTCGTTATGAATTGCATTCGAAGACCGGTGTTGAAGACCAGATATTTTCGAAAACGAAAGGGTTTCTTGTTGATTGTCTCTGCACTGGCTGATCCCCGGTATAGAGATCTCCATATGTGATGGGAAATTCAGACGTGATTAGAGATTATCCGGATTGCAAGGACTTCTTTGTAAGTGCCTTCGGTTCTGTTCGATCCCGGAACAGACTTGTATGGATTGTATGTCTGACATTACAATTGAGATATAAAGCTGATTTCTTTCAAATATATTTCTGTTGGTGGCGGAGAATTTATTCTCTTAGCTTAACACCCTTCTCTGAGACGTACGAGCTCAGAGGTTATATACTTGAAGGTTATCAGCAATATATTCCCAATTTGGTAATGTGACATGCTGAGTGTTGCTGTGAAATGATCATTGTGTTGATCATTTGTGATAGGATCATTTGTTTGATCGTCTATCTTGGTGATCATTTCTATGATCATTTATTGACCCAAAGCATGACTTTGTATAAAGCGTGGCTTTGTGGACGAGACTTCGTCGAGCCTCACAAACCGGTAATGGTCGAACAGGAATTGTGCGGCAAGGTTTTCAGGGATAGCTTCCCTAGGGTATGACCATTCCTTCTGGAAAAGGGTAGTATCATGGTATGGAGCCCAGATACTTACTTATGTTGAAACACTTATTATTATGGTGTGATGTTGGTTAGAGAGCTCTCGTTTAAAGGTCCCAAAGGACCGGGGGTGGTATATCTGAGGTTTCTTACTCCCTGGGAAAGGGGTAGCTGGCCTTGTTTGGCAGAGATCCAGTTGGGTTCTCGGGGCGTCCTTCCAGAGGCGTTTCTATGTGGCAATGGGAAGTTCCTTGGCCTGACCATTTGTTGGAAAAATCCATTCAAACAATACGAGACTTGTACGGTTTTAGTTGTAGAACCTGCCATCTAATTTGGTAGCTATAGTAAGCATACTATAATGGTACCTATGCTGGCTAAGATTTATATTCTACTTTCGAAATATTTTCTACACTATGCACTAGTAATAATATCAAATGTTTCTTTTTAATACGTATCAAGCATCTTTGACTAACATAAGGAGAAATCTCCTCCGATTCTCGTTTGCATGTGTGTGTGCGGGAGGCCTTATGGTAGTCTCATTTTTAAAAGCATTGCGAATTGACTTTAAAAATATTCCTCTATTTTGATTTTAAAGAAAAATAAACTGTTTTGAGTTCTCACACCAGTCACATGACTGACTCGGAGTTTATTGTTTTCCTTCCTAAATTCTGGGTGTCCACCAATTTTCACACGGGCAGTCAAGAGTTAAGGTTTATCAGGATATTCTGGAATTCAGGAGTTGCTGGAGGCAAGATGGATGGCATGGCGTATTCACTAGTATATAGTATTTTCTTCTTTCGCTGTTTGTTATTGTTGTTTTATAGTCTGATGATATGATGTAATGAAATGTAATGTAATAACTGTTATAGTTCTTTGTTTAAAGATTATTCATTTATCTATTATATGTTGTTCCGCTGCGAATTGTGAGATTCTGATGTTGTTCTGTTGTTTTCTGTCCTGTTCTATTTTCTATCTTTTCTCTCTTCTTCTACCTCTTTCTTTTTCTTTTTCTTCTTTCTTAAACCCTCAGTGTTCGGTTTTCCGGCATATGAGTGATCGGCATTCGATACAGTGGACGCATTGATGTCGATATTCGGGAGTCGAAGAATCGGGTCCTGACATTTTGGTATCAGAGCTTATGGTTAAGCGACAACCATGGTTCTGTTGGGTTACTCATTAGAGATAGAGTCAGCAGTACTCTAGAATGAGTTTGAGTGTAATAATAGATATGAGCGCGTATTTGTTAGTGAATATAGAATTGTTTTTGAATCGGGTAAATAAGATAATTTTGCCCAAAACTATTTTTGTATAGAAAAGAAATGATTTTCTATGAATTATTATAGTATATGGTTGCATGATTGTTAGGAAGTAATAATATTAAATTATTATCATTAGTATATGGAATTAAGTAAGAAATAAAATGTATAACCAAAGATTAGAGATAAATTCTAACAAACGAAATTTATAAATATGAACAAAAATATATAAGGAAATGAATTCATATACAATTGGGATTTGTAAAATGAATTATAAATAAATGAATTGGAAATGAATGATGAAATGAGATTTGATTTGATCAAATTGAAAAAAATAAAATCAAAACTTGGTGAAAATAAAATGGATTGAATTCAAGTAAACTAACTTGATAAATTCTTGGACTAATGAATTGGTTAAAATTAAAATTTAGTCGTGAGCTAAATTTGAAGATAAATTTGAATTTGTATATAAATTCAAGTAAGTAAAAGAAATAAATTGAAATTCCCTTTGTTAGTAATTAAGTAAATTCGAGATGAATTGAATATGGAAATTGAAATTTAAAATGAATAAGTGAATTTACTAATTGAAAAGAATTAGTGAATGAAACTAATTTAAAGTAGTAATATGAATAAGTAAATGAAAGTTAATCGTTAAAATTCAATTAGTATTGTGAATTGAATTGAAATGTAAAATTAAATGAATAAATATGTAACTTCAATAGTGAAGTAAAAATGTAAAAGAAGCATATATTGGAAATTTTGTAATGGAATTGACAAAATGGTTTGAATATTGTAGTTTGATATTATGACTAGCAGGATATACAGGTGTATTAAAAAGAAATGGAATTTGGGATTTTGATTTCAAAGATAAAAAATTGAATTGCTCGACAAAAAGGTACGTATTTCAATTTTAGTATGAAATTTGATGATTTTCTTCTCCAGCCACTTGGCTTTCTCTTTTCTTTTTGATTCTGAGGGGCCGTGGTGCCATTTTGTAGTCGTACCGAGCTAGCCGCGCAAAGGAGACGCTGACGAAATTTTTCGAAAATTTAGGGTGTTAGAAAATTTTGAGAAATTTTGGAAGTTTGAAATTTAAATTTAAATTTAAATTTGAATTTTGAAGTAAACAATGTTGGTTGAAACTTATAATTGAAGTTGGAAAGCTAGTTGAAATGATAGTGAATTTCTAGTAAAAGGATTTGTTTTAGAAAGTTGATAAAACTATTTGGATTGTGAAAAATGATAATCGAGATAAGGGCATTCTTCTTAACTTGTAATTTCGGGACGAAATTCTTTTAAGGGGGGAAGATTGTAACGACCCAGAATTTTTGAACATTTGAAAATGAAATATTTAATTAATTTTAAATATTTGAATAATGGTTTGGATTGAATTTTCAATATAACTTTGAATTTGGTGATTAAATTATAGAATTTAATCTATTGAGAGTTGAATAAAAATTTGAATCTTCAATTTTAAGCTGATTAAAAATATTTCAAAGGCTTGTAAAATTCATATTGATAATACTGAAGATTTTAGAAGCTTCAGAATTGAATTTGAAACTGCTTTGTTCAGTTTTGAAATTTTAATTGTTTAAATTGAATTTAAAAATAGCCTTACGAGGCACAGTCTCGGAATTCGACGAAACCAGTTCCATTGGGTCCGTAATATTTAATTATTCTCGGATTTCAAATTTCGTATTTTTCTGAGTTGATATGTGAGCACACGTTAAGTAAACGCGTTGAAATTTAAATGGAATTTAATTTAAATTTAAACTCAGAAATGGGTCAAGATTCCCTCACGTCCAAACACTGTAGCTTCCTAAATTTTTGCCTAAAGTCACGCAGAAAATCACGATAGAAATCGTGCAACCCATGTTCTCTCTGTTTTAAATATTCCTCTCCCTCGTTCAAAAAAAAACAAGATCTTCGTTCGAATCTAAAAATGGCCGAGAAAAAAATCCTATCTCCCTCTGTTCAAAATCAAACCGAGCTTTCCCTTTCCTCTTTCAAAACCTAAACGATATCAGTTTAAAAAAAATAAAAAAAATAAAAAAAATAAACAATGGCCGAAGCCCCAAATCGAAATCGTGAGTCAGTGGGGACGAGCTCGATTTCGAGCATCTCAAAGTGCAGGCACGAGGCTAAGGCGCGCTCGAGGTAGCGGCAACGGCGGCAGTGGATCGCGATTCGCGATGGCATTCGCGAGGCCAAAGATGATGGACGAAGCTCGTATTGGTGGCGCAGGCGACGATGGCGATTCGAGGAGAAGGGTGCAGGCGACGATGGTTGGTGTGGTGGCGATTTTGATTCGACAAGGGCAACTTGGAGCTTGCGTTCGATCAAGCAAGCAGAGGGATGGAGGCGCGCATGCGCAGGCGCGAGGCAGCGACGTCGATTGGGGGTTCGCGGCAGTAATGGTCGAGCAGATAGATGGTGTTCGCAGCTAGGATTTCGTTTGGAGACAGGCCAATTTGGTAATGTTTATGACTTGTTTAAAATTTGATGCTAGATTTGAATTTTTAAAATTCAGAAACTTGCAAAATGATCCACTGCAGAATTTTATAGAATATACCGAAAAAAAAAATATTAGTTCAGATTATTATATTCAGAATAAAATTTTAGATAAAACAAAATTTGTTAAATGAAAGTATATATTCATGCAAATCGATTTGATAATTTTTGAAGTTAAAATTTTAAAGACAGGAATATTATTTTAGAATGTGAAAAGCTTATATAAAAGGAGAGTTAGTAAAAAATATAATTTTTGGTAAGAAAAAAAAATTATAATTAGTTGCATAAATTTAATTATAGGGTAAGTTAATTAAATCTATAAAGGTAGGTTAGTCTTGAATTTAATTTTTTGTTAAATCAAATTGTCAAAAGGAAATTGTTAGTCAAAATAAAATCACGGGTTAATTAAATTATCAAATCAAAATTTATTATTCGATCTGTTCGAATATTAATAAATTGTGTAAATATTTATACAAGGTATAAATCAAGGAAATCGAGTCAAGATGGAAAACGGATTGCAAATTAAAGGTGAGAACT
The DNA here is from genome assembly GCA_030765085.1 of Allium cepa. Lineage (NCBI taxonomy): Eukaryota > Viridiplantae > Streptophyta > Magnoliopsida > Asparagales > Amaryllidaceae > Allium > Allium cepa. The sequence continues at coordinate 372,442,651 of CM060938.1, read as the reverse complement.
TCTCACTCTAAAGGATTTATTTAAATTTTAAGTAGTTAGATTTAAAATTGTTAGTTGTGTTGATTGAATGCTTGAATGATGATTGTTATATATATATATTGGATGTGAATAGACCCTATACGCCGTTAGTAAGCGGAGGTTATTTATTACACCCATATACCGCGATATTCCACCTTGAAGTGGAATTGGTATTATATTAGTATATAGCAATATATATATATATATATATATATATATATATTGGCATATGTATATATTGCAGTTGATTGATTTCCCGCATTGTATAGCGGATGAGACCCTATTGCGCCGCCTATTAAGCGGATAATATTTTATAAATCCCATATACCGCGATATTCCACCTCGAAGTGGAATGGGTATTGTGCTAATGTCTGTGGATGCAGGGAAACAGGTTGGAGGGATCCAACTGGATTCCTCACGAATATTTATTGATTTTAGATATTGTGATTTTTGATTGTTTATCATATCGATATATGATGTTGGAAAGTCGTGATTGACTATTTGATGTGTTGCATCATCGGAATCCAATTTTGAAGTTTAAAAATAACGATTTTGATTTTTAAGGGATTTCTAAAGTGATTTTTGAAAATATATGTTTATAAAATATTTTTTGAATTGATTCATCTTAAATAAATAAACGATATAATTTTTAAATGTTATAAATTTATGATTTTTGAGAAATATAGTTAAAAGTTGATTTTTGAAAATATGAGATTAATGGTTTTATAAAATAACTTAAATTGAGATTTTTGAATTTATCATGGAAGGTTTAAAAATAGGATTTATAAAATTTGATCATTTTATAAAAATCCAAATGATGAAATTATAAAGGAGTTGAAAGACGTTTTAAAAGAATAATATAAATTGATCCATATAAAAGATTTATAAATTGATATTTATAAATTTAGAATATCTTGAATTATAAAACGAGCTTTTATAGGTGTTAGAATGAATTGTGAATGAATTTCATAAATGAATGAAATTTATAGAATTATAAACGGTGAAGTTATAAATGGAATTTTATAAGCAGTAGATTTATAAAATTTATAAAGTTATTTAGGGAATAGATTTGGATAAATAAATGAATCTTATAAGTTATAAGATTTATAATTATGAAGTTTAAAGGAACGATTTTGCAAACAAATAAATTATAAGCATTTAACTTATAATATGGACTTTCGGTATATAATTGAGTTATAAATCGAATAAGTTAATAAAGGAATTTTATAAGAGGAAGTGTTATAAAATAAATAGAAATGGAATTTATAAACATTATTTTATAAATCCGCAACGACTTATTTTGATAAGTAAATTGTTGTAATTTATTAATGGAGTTATATTCACGTTTTAGACAGTGAATAATCTTGTAAAATAAAATGAATAGAAATGATAAAATTTGTTAACAAATATATTCACGTTTTTGAATAGTGAATAATATGTTAAAGAAATGTTTTGGATGTGATGTTTTAAATAGAATTAAAACGATCTAAAGATGTTTTAAAATGTATTAACTATCGAAACCATAGATTTCAACATTCATTGTTGAAATAGACGTTTTCGAGAAATAGAAGGAAATGGTGGACTATAACACTGTTGTTATAGTAAATGATTTCCGAAAGGAAATGTTTTGTTTAGTATTGGGATTTATATATCTATCTTAAATTCGAATCCCTATACTAGTGATTTTGGGACGTTGTAACGATGTTTTACGTAACATTCATTTTGGCCCAAATAAATATATTTAAGAGAATGATTTCCTTAAAGAATGAAATATATGCTTAATTTCGATTTGAGTATATTGAATATTTTCCAAGCATAGAAAATAAAAAGATATTATGAATTACTTATAAATAAATAAGTATGGAAATGTTTTTCCAATATTAAGTGAATATAGAGAATTTATCTTTTTAAAGGTAAATTGAAAATGAATATTAGAATTCGAATGGAAATCATATACTCATGAAAATATTTTGCAAATGTAAATTCAATATGGAATTTATAAATGAAATTGGAAAATGGGTTTAAAAATAAATATTGATTTATTTTTGAAGAATGGAAAATATATATCTTGTAAAGATATTTTTGGAAAATAAATAATTTAGAAAATTATTTGGAATCTGGTGATGTTGTGCATATCTATTGATAGTTCAATAACCGACTATCAATATTTACCTTTAAATAGGTATTTGTTGTGATTTGCTTGAAATTGAATGCCGCACTTATTTTTTTTTAAAATAAGCACTCACTATTCGGGTTAGCCGGGAAAGGACCCTGGGGTCGTATAACCCATTCCGAATATGTGATACGTCGTTATGAATTGCATTCGAAGACCGGTGTTGAAGACCAGATATTTTCGAAAACGAAAGGGTTTCTTGTTGATTGTCTCTGCACTGGCTGATCCCCGGTATAGAGATCTCCATATGTGATGGGAAATTCAGACGTGATTAGAGATTATCCGGATTGCAAGGACTTCTTTGTAAGTGCCTTCGGTTCTGTTCGATCCCGGAACAGACTTGTATGGATTGTATGTCTGACATTACAATTGAGATATAAAGCTGATTTCTTTCAAATATATTTCTGTTGGTGGCGGAGAATTTATTCTCTTAGCTTAACACCCTTCTCTGAGACGTACGAGCTCAGAGGTTATATACTTGAAGGTTATCAGCAATATATTCCCAATTTGGTAATGTGACATGCTGAGTGTTGCTGTGAAATGATCATTGTGTTGATCATTTGTGATAGGATCATTTGTTTGATCGTCTATCTTGGTGATCATTTCTATGATCATTTATTGACCCAAAGCATGACTTTGTATAAAGCGTGGCTTTGTGGACGAGACTTCGTCGAGCCTCACAAACCGGTAATGGTCGAAACAGGAATTGTGCGGCAAGGTTTTCAGGGATAGCTTCCCTAGGGTATGACCATTCCTTCTGGAAAAGGGTAGTATCATGGTATGGAGCCCAGATACTTACTTATGTTGAAACACTTATTATTATGGTGTGATGTTGGTTAGAGAGCTCTCGTTTAAAGGTCCCAAAGGACCGGGGGTGGTATATCTGAGGTTTCTTACTCCCTGGGAAAGGGGTAGCTGGCCTTGTTTGGCAGAGATCCAGTTGGGTTCTCGGGGCGTCCTTCCAGAGGCGTTTCTATGTGGCAATGGGAAGTTCCTTGGCCTGACCATTTGTTGGAAAAATCCATTCAAACAATACGAGACTTGTACGGTTTTAGTTGTAGAACCTGCCATCTAATTTGGTAGCTATAGTAAGCATACTATAATGGTACCTATGCTGGCTAAGATTTATATTCTACTTTCGAAATATTTTCTACACTATGCACTAGTAATAATATCAAATGTTTCTTTTTAATACGTATCAAGCATCTTTGACTAACATAAGGAGAAATCTCCTCCGATTCTCGTTTGCATGTGTGTGTGCGGGAGGCCTTATGGTAGTCTCATTTTTAAAAGCATTGCGAATTGACTTTAAAAATATTCCTCTATTTTGATTTTAAAGAAAAATAAACTGTTTTGAGTTCTCACACCAGTCACATGACTGACTCGGAGTTTATTGTTTTCCTTCCTAAACTCTGGGTGTCCACCAATTTTCACACGGGCAGTCAAGAGTTAAGGTTTATCAGGATATTCTGGAATTCAGGAGTTGCTGGAGGCAAGATGGATGGCATGGCGTATTCACTAGTATATAGTATTTTCTTCTTTCGCTGTTTGTTATTGTTGTTTTATAGTCTGATGATATGATGTAATGAAATGTAATGTAATAACTGTTATAGTTCTTTGTTTAAAGATTATTCATTTATCTATTATATGTTGTTCCGCTGCGAATTGTGAGATTCTGATGTTGTTCTGTTGTTTTCTGTCCTGTTCTATTTTCTATCTTTTCTCTCTTCTTCTACCTCTTTCTTTTTCTTTTTCTTCTTTCTTAAACCCTCAGTGTTCGGTTTTCCGGCATCCGAGTGATCGGCATTCGATACAGTGGATGTATTGATGTCGATATTCGGGAGTCGAAGAATCGGGTCCTGACACTTTACTTAGGAAATGCTTTCGAAAGAGTGCTTTCGACTTAAGTGTTTTATTACCCTTTTGCCATGTTGAAGGTAGAATCCAAAGGTTTCGAAGGAAGTAGTTTTAAATGGTTTCGAAAGGTTGTTCAAAATGTTTTACTTGAACCCAAATGGTTTCGAATGGTTTGATGTTTTAATGCTTTCGAATGGTTTTAATGAAGGTTTGGAATGGGTGGTTTCCCAATGGTTTGAAAGGAAAGGTTTTTCAATGTTTTCAAAAGACAATATTTAAGTGTTTTAAAGTTGGATGGATAAGGTTTTATAGCTTTCGAAGGAAAGGTTTCTCAATGATTTCGAAAGGTTTATATCACTGGTTTCGAAAGCAATGTTTTGGACTCTCGGCCTAGGTTATAAAAATGGTTTACTAGGCTTTGAAAGGGGTACGTTCAATGGATTCGAAAGGGGTACTTTCAAATGTTTAAATGTTTCATCAACAAAGATTTGAGTAAAGTACATATAACATGGCAAGGTTATTTGAGTAAAGCATAGGATTTATTTTACTTGTTTAAAGTATGATTTAAAGGTTTAAATCAATTTGAGAGGAAAATGTTTTCAAGGAAAATTTAAAGGAAGATTACCATAAGTAAAATGACTCAGATATTTGTATACCATATGGGACTGGTATGGGATCACACCCTATACGTTAGCTATTAGCCCCTAGCTAATTTAGTCCAAAACTCTAGTGTATAGGGCTTTGTCATAGGTAAGAATAAAATGATGCTACACACAAAAAAGGGATATATTTTCATAGAGGTAGTTATTGGTGAGCCCACAAAACCATTAGGATCAGCTGACCTAAAGAAAGTAAGTTAGGGACAAACCGTCCAGAAGAGGAGTATCTAACAGATGTTAGATTATTTGTTTGTATTGTCTAGTAGGCCCGAGTCAACCAAAGGTTAGTAGTTAGGCAAACAAAACTATAGTGTTCAGACAGATAGTCCATTTGTTATCTGATATGTATGTTTACATGATAATGCTTTACAGTTTTAATCAGTTTTTGTTGCAAGATTATGATTTGCAAAGCATATTTTTTAAAAGGTTATTAGTGAGGAGAAACCCATTCCGCTAAGCGGCGTGGTCTCACTTAATATCAAATAAGAGAGATGTATAGTATTATTCACACAAGGGTTTATGTCTGACTCGAAGTTTATGTTTTTTCCCTAAACTCTCGGGTGCTCAAAATTGATTTGAGTAAGCTGAGGGTTGAGGATTTTCAGGTTTTTAGTAGGTTGGTGAATAAAGATTTCGGAGATGAGCAAGTGGCTAACGGACAACTATTTAGGAGTTTCTGTTTTGTTTTGTTTGATTCTGTTGTGCTGTATTATGTCAGTTATGACTGTATAGTACTCCGGTCAACCAAGGGGGTGTCATCATATGTTGCTCTTCGCGTATTTATGTAATAATTATATTTTATCTGAACTTGGGAAAACGACTGGGATTATGTAATGGAATATGAAACATGTTTTGTGAAATGTAATCAGAAAAGTTGTTTTTGAAATCTATGATTTTGTTTCAAATTCAAGTTCTTTCGATATTAAGGATACCATTAACATTACTATATTTGGTCACTAGAAGTTAATACCATGGATGATTGCAGCATTTGTAGTTCTTAGCTTCAGGCCTCCAAATAGAGGATGTTACAACTTGGTATTAGAACATAGGTTTATAAAAACCTTAAACATAAATGATTTTTGAAAACATGATCTTAAGAAATTATAAATAAGATCGGGGTATGGAATAATGGTATAGTAACGTACTCGTATTTGATATTATAAGTATGCGCTATATCTCTATTATTCTATCTCTCTTATGTTATTCTTTAGTATCTCATGAGGCTTGAATACATATATGGATGCTAGAAGTGGAAGAGTTAACCTTGGAGGGGGAAGCACCATGAAAAATGAAAATGCCAGACCAAGTACATGGAGAAACCTAGGTCATGCACAAGCTGGAAATGTTGGTGCTGGAATTCCACAAGTTGACATGGGAGCTATGTATCAGTTCTTTATCAACATGATGCGGGTGGATGTTGCTATTGGAGTAGTTGGAGGAGGAGTTCAAGAAGCTCCAGTGGTCAACAACTAGGTTATTTTGAGTAGAATCTATGCAAGGCTGGGAGGAAAGCCATCAAATTTGATTATTTGAAAACCACATCGATCTAAGTTAAACGTTAGGTCATTACAAAAGCCATTTATCAGAACGGAAGATGCTATTGAGGTGGAGAAATGATTGCTGCATTATGAGTGGATCTTTGCAAATTTGGGGCTCAATACTGAGCAGAACAGGAGGCTTGCATCGAGACAGCTTCAGGGAGAAACTTTATTTTGGTGGAATATGTGACGGTAGGAGTTAATGTGGAGATGATGACATGAGCCGAGTTCAAAAGGAGATTTGAGGAAAGGTCTACTCGAAGATTGCTAAGTCTGCTCTACTTAGGAAGTTTTTTGAATTAGAGCAGGGAGACATGACTGTACTTGAGTATGCGAGGAGGTTTGAGGAGCAAGCAAGATATGGCTATGCTACGATTGATACTAACATTAATAGAAACAAGAAGTTGATAAGGGGGTTGAAGCCTGAGCTTGCTAAGGTAATGTTACCGCATATTAGGGATCAAGGTGATATTGTAGTAGAGATGACTTTAAGGAACGAAGAGATGCTTACTTTTCTGGAGAAGAACAAGGCAAAGGAAGTCTAGGCGGGGCAGAGTAAGAAAATAAAGTTTTTCCATAAGAAAGGAGCTCAGAAGGATGGGGCCATGAAGAAGGGAAAGTATGAAATTGTTTGCTATAAGTGCAATAAGAAGGGACATTTTGCTAATGAATGCCGCATTGAAGAGGCAAAGGAAGTGGTTGGGAAGAAGAATATCAGATGCTTCAACTGCGATCAAATTGGCCATTATAAGAACTAGTGCAAAGAACCTGCTAAGAATGGAAAGGGAAAGGTGGTAGCATTGGAACCAGTTACCTCGAGGACAATGATAGAGGATAAAGGGAAGGCAGTATTGGAAGGTATGTTTTAGATTCATGGTATGTCTGTTAGCGTTTTGTTTGATGCTAGTGCATTGCATTCTTTTATATCTCATTTTTTGGTAGATAAGCTAAACCTAGAACCCTCATACTTAGTTACTTCCTTAAAGGTTGCAATTCCGATAGGAGGGTATGCGACACTTGGGATGAAGTGTGACCGCCTAGAGTTTATTTGTTAGGTCATATGTAATGCTCCATATTTTTAGTAACATTGTTTACGATATTTATTTAGCTAAATTAAATAAAATTACGTAATGATTGGGGTATTGAGATTTGATGTTAATAAGTGGTAGCCGTGCCATGTAACCAATAAACTAAAGAGGAGTTAAAATGAAATAGCGGAGGGATAAAATAGGAAAGAGATCGTTCTAATACCCTAAACCCTTAGGAATACATGTTCATTACTAAATCAAAAATCAAAGTATAGAGGCCGACCACCATTAGTAAGAACAAGAGAAAGAAAGAGCTAAAGGAAGAAGAAGAATAAACTTAATCCATTCAAATTTCAAACTCCATAATCTTAAAGCTAAGATGACTAATGATTACATCTCATTTTTCTACTTGTTTTAAGTTTTAAGATGAATCTGAAGTATTATATATGATTATGCCATGATTTTGAATGATTTAATGTTTATATATGCTTGTTGATGATTTATGCTTATTCATATTGGTTTTATGACATGCTTTAATGTGAAAACCTTATTTAATGACATCCAAATGCCTTGCGAATTTAGATTTAGATCAGAAATGATATTTTAGAGATTTCAATTTTCATAATTTTTTGAACTAACGTGGATTTTATATTGATTTTCTAGTAAGGAAAATTATTAATTGGGTTTAAAATTACTTACGGTTAAATGATATACGTATTGGATATGAAATTCATATATGTTGGAAAACATATTAAAAATTTATTTTCTGGAATTTTAATGTAATTTTCCTAAATGTTTTAATAGATATATAAATTATTTAAGGTAAGTGACTTAAATGTTTTATATATTTATATAAGGAGAATGGGCATTTTGTAAATAAATTAAATTGTTTATTTCTAAAATATTGGCAGCACTTTTAGAAAAGAAAATAAGCAACCAATAATATTTTGAAAATAGGCAGGTTAGTTACAAAGAAATTCTTTTTAAAGCAAAAACCAGTTTTAACATGCTTTTAGCATGTTTCACCACTTTCGACACAGGGGTTCCGACTAAGTACTTCCACCTCCATTGCCATTGAAACCAATGCACATAGTATCAATAACTTGGTACATAGTGAATTAGACTAAGGCGAAAGGTACTAGGTCGAGACCAATGGTTCCGTTGAGGTTGAAGCATGACTTGGCTATTGAAAATGCGCCTGCTTTGCTTTCTAAGGGTATGCTTTCGACTTGGTTGGCTTTCAACAGGGTTAAATTGATTTAAGAAATGGTTTCGAATGGATTGCGCCTTTTGTTTTAAGTAATTGCTTCTGAAGGGGTCGAACCCCTAGGTGTCGCTTTTCTACCTTTCAAAGTCAATGGTTTCGGAAGCTATACTTTGTTTTAAAACTTAGCCGCTTCTCTAATGCTTTCAGAAGGTTGGTTTCGATACCATCACTTCTTGGCTTAGGAAATGCTTTCAAAAGAGTGCTTTCGACTTAAATGTTTTATGACCCTTTTTTTCTGTTGAAGGTAGAAGACAAAGGTTTCGAAGGAGATAGTTTGAAGTGCTTTCGAAAGGTTTCCACATTTTTTACTTGAACCCAAAGGCTTTCGAAAGATTTGATGTTTTAATGATTTTGAAAGGTTTTAAAGAATGTTTTCGAAGAGGCTGTTCCCTAATGGTTTCGAAAGGTTTGAAAGGACGGTTTGGAAAGGTTTGACAGGAAAGGTTTTTCTAATGTTTTCGAAAGGCAATGTTTAAGTGTTTTAAAGAAGGATGCCTAAGGTTTTGTAACTTTCGAAAGAAAGGTTTTTCAATGGTTTGGAAAGGTTTATATGAATGGTTTCAAAAGCAATGTTTTGGCCTTTCGGCCTAGGTGAAAGGAAGTGGTTTACTTTGTTTCGAAAGGGGCACTTTCAATGGATTCGAAAGGGGTAGTTTCAAAGGTTTAAATGTTTTTCATCAATAAAGATTTGAGTAAAGCATATATGATATGGAAGGGTGATTTTGAGTAAAGCATAGAGTATATATTTTCCTTATTTAAGTTTTGTTTACATTAGCTATTAGCACTAGTCGATTTAATCTAAAATTCTAGTGTATTGGAATTTGTCACATGTAAGACTAAAATTATGATTATACACAAAAAAGAATATATATTTGTGTACATATAGGCTATTGGTGAGCCCGCACACCATTAGGATCAGGTGACCTTGGGAGGAGACAAGTTAGCGACAGACCATGGTGAAGAGGAGTTTCTAATATATAAGTTAGGGAAAGACCGTCTAGAAGAGGAGTATCTAACAGGTGTTAGACTATTTATTATATATTGTCTGGTAGGCCCGAATCAGCCAAAGGTAAGTAGTTAGCCAAACAAAGCTATAGTGTTAGGACAGATAGTTTATTTATTACCTGACATGTAAGTTTACATGATATTGCTTTATAGTTTTTAACCGGTTTTGGTTGCATGATTATGATTTGCAAAAGATATGTTTTAAAAGATATTAGTAAGAGGAAATCCGTTTTGTTAAGCGGCGTGTTCTCAATTAATATCAAATACCAAGATGTATAGTATTGTTTACACCAGGCTTTATATCTGACTCGAAGTTCATGTCTTCCCACTTAAACTGTCGGGTGCTAAAAATTGATTTGAGTACGCTGAGGGTTGAGGTTTATAGGATTTTAGTAGGTTGGCGAATAAAGGTTCCGGAGATGAGCAGGCTGCTGACGGATAGCTATTTAGGAGTTGCTGTTTTTATTGTGTTTGATTCCGATGTTTTATATTTAAGACAGATATGCTATATAGTACTCTGGTCATCCAAGGGGCTTCTTCATATGTCGCTCTTGGCATATTTTGAAATAATTATGTTTGATGTTTACGTGGGAAACGATTATGGGACTATGTAATGGAATATGAAACATGTTTTGTGAAATGTAATCAGAAAAGTTGTTTTTGTGAAATTTGTGATTTTGTTTCATATTCATGTGCTTTTGATATTATGGAGACCATTAACATTACCATATTTGGTCATCGAAAGTTAATACAATGTGCTTAGCTTCGAGCCTCCAGATAGGGGATATTACATCATATCTTCCTTTGCAATTTGCATGTGTCCGACTTCATAGGGTTCGAAATTTTTTTGGGTATGTATTGGTTAAGTAAGTACAATGCTAAGATATTTCTCCGTGATAGGAAAACATCACTTAGACACCTTAACTGCAGTGATCGAATTATATATACCGTAGAAAGCCCAATTTGTGAAGTGAATGTTTTGTTCGATGTTGTGGAATTAGAGGACGAGTTGAATCGAGTTTTCCTGGTAAGAGAATTCACGGATGTTTTTGAACCTATAGTAGGATTGGAGCCGAAACAAGCCATTGAGTTTCAAATAGATTTGGTGCTTGGAGAAGAACCAGTAAGTAGACCGCCAAGCAGGATGACACCTACAGAGATTGAGAGCTAAAGGTGCAGTTGGTGGTTTTGAAAGGAAAGAGTTTTACCATACCTAGTAGTTCACCTTGGGGAGCAGCCATAGTGTTTGCTAAGAAGCTAGACGGATCGCTGAGATTATGTATTGACTATCGTAAGCTGAATGAAATAATGAATCGATATCCATTGCTTGGAATTGAAGATTTGTTCGATCAGCTGAGGTGAGCCAAGGTATTTTCTAAGTTGGATTTAGCAATAGGTTTTCATCAGCTTAGAGTAGCAGAGGATAGTATTCCTTTGATGGTGTTTAGGACTAGATATGTATCGTATGAATAGTTAGTGATGCTGTTCGGACTAACTAATGCGCCAGCATTTTTTGTGGATTTAATGAACCGAATTTTATGAGAGCACTTGGATTGGTTCATGTTGTTTTTTATAGATGATATTTTGATACACTCTAAGGATGAAAGAGAGCATGAAGTTCATCTTAGAGTGGTGCTTGAGACGCTAAGGCGGAATTAGCTGAAAGTGAAGTTTTCGAAGTGTCATTTCTGGAAGAAGGAAGTGAAGTTTCTTGGTCATGTAGTCTCAGAGAAAGCGTTGTCTGTAGATCCGAATAAGATTGAAGCGATGAATAATTGGAAGAGACCCAAGACAGTAACTGAAATAAAGAGTTTTCTTGGATTGGTTGGATATTATAGGAGGTTCGTAAAGGATTTTTCATGGATAGCAGCACTGATAACCAAGCTAACACGAAAGGATGTGAAGTTTGTTTGGACCGATAAGTGTGAGGAAGCATTCCAAAAGCTAAAATACTTACTAACTAATGCTCCTGTATTGGTTGTTCCGAAAGGGAATTAGGATTTCATAGTATACACAGACGCATGTGGAACTGGATTAGGAGCTGTGTTAATACATAGAGGTAAAGTGATTGCCTATGCTTCTTGATAGCTTAGACCGCATGTTAGGTATCCAACACATGATTTGGAATTAGCTATGGTAATTTTTGTAGTGAAGGTGTGAAGACATTACCTTTTGGGAGAGAGGTATGAGCTTTATACGGATCATAAGTCGTTTAAATACTTTTTCTCCCTGAAGGAGCTGAACATGAGAAAGTAGAGATGGTTAGATTATTTATCCACTTATGACTTCGGTATTGATTACACATTGGGGAACGACAACAAGATTGCAGATGCACTTAGCAGAAAACATCAGAATGCAGTGTTGACAAGGTAGTTGAGTGGAAAGATTTGGAAGCGTTGTCAACTATCAGAGTGTAGTCGAGATCTGAAACTAAATCTTGTTAGGAAACTTTTATGTTCTCATGTTTAGAAGTTCGACTAGTCATGATCGAAAGATTGCTTCTAAACAGATGGAGGATCTAGTATTAGTTGAATGGATCAGGAAGTTAAGGGATGGAATGGAGAGCGATGACTTAAAGGATTTTAGTCTTGATTAGATTGGTTGGTTTAGAAAGAAAGGTAGTTATGTGTTCCAAACGTGGGAGACATAAGAAGGAAGTTTTGGAAGAATGCAATCGTTCGAAGTTCACTATTCATCTAGGAGGAACTAAGATGTATCAAGACATGAAGAGAAGTTTCTTCTGGAAAGGTATGAAGAGAGATGTAGGCTTATGGGTAAAGCAGTGTCTGAACTGCTAATTGGTAAAGGCCTAACATCAGAAGCCAAGTGGGTTGCTTCAGCCATTAGATATTCCAGTATGGAAGTAGGATTCTATTTCTATGAATTTTATAGACGGGTTGCCAAGATTAAGTAGAGGAAATGAAAGTATATGGGTCATAGTGGGAAGGCTGACCAAGAGCGCCCATTTATTCCAGTTAAGTCAACTAGGACGACGCCTATTTTGGCTACGTTATTTATAAAGAATATAGTTAGACTTCATGGAATTCTAGGTAGTATAGTAAGTGATCGAGATTCCTTCTTCACTAGCGAGTTCTACAAGAGTCTATAGGAGATTTTAGGTACCAAGCTCAGATGAGTATCGCTTACCATCTATAGATTGATGGGTAGAGGGAAAGGGTTAACAAAATCTTTAAGGACTTTTTACGAGCTCGTGCATTAAATTTTGGAGGATCATGGGAAGACCATCTATACTTAGTGAAGTTTTCACATAACCACGGTTATCAGGCTAGTATAGGGATATCACTATTTTAAGCTTTATATGGAAGACCATGCAAATCTCCAGTTTGTTGGTTAGAGACTGGGGATAGGTTGGTTCTTGGTCCGGATTTAGTTATAAACGCTGTAGAGAAGATTGAGTTAATTCGGGATAGAATGAAGAAAGCTAAGTCTAGGCCGAATTGTTATGCAGATAGAAGACGAAAGGACTAAGAGTTCTCCATTGGAGATCATGTTTCTATTACGGTGTCACCAATAGAGGGTGTGATTCGATTTGGAAAATCAAGGAAATTGGAACCGAGATTTGTAGGACCATTTTCTATTGTAGAGAGGATCGAGAAACTTGCATATAGAGTAGAGTTACCAAAAAGTTTGGCAGGAGTCCATGATGTTTTCCATATTTCTCATCAAAGGAAGTGTGTTAGAGACCCAGAGTCTACTATAGCACCGATTGTGTTGGAGGACTTAGTAGTAGAAATAGAGTTGACTATAATTAGAATGCCAATTCGGATAGTTTCGAGAGATGAGAAGAGGCTTAGGAATAAAACAGTCAGGTTAGTTAAAGTCCAGTGGAGCGACGATGAAAGAGATTGTACATGGGAGACTGAGAGCAGGATTAGAGATGCTTATCCTGATTTGTCTGATGGTATGTTTTGCCATTATGATTGATTTATCGAGTATCTTATCGTAATTTCGAGGGAGAAATTCTATAAGGATGGGAGTCATTAACACCCTATATTTTTAGTTACATTATTTAGGATATTTAATTAGATAAATTAAATAAAATAATGTGACGGTTAGGGGATTGAGATTTGTGATTAAACTAAGGGGTAATCGTGCCTTAGAGAATAAATGAACTAAAGTGAACTAAAAAAAATGGGTGAGAAAATAGGTGAGTGGCAAAGTTGAAATAAGAGTATTCTAATACCCTAAACCTTTAGGAATTCATTTCATATGTTGATTTGCAATACCAAACTAAAATAGAGGCCGACCATCATTTGTCGGAGCAAGCGGAAGAAGATAAGGAAAGTCAAAGGAAGAAAGATTAATCAAACTCAAATCCATTCAAATATCAACTCCTTAATCTCAAAGCTAAGGTAAATAATGACTACATCTCATATTTTCAGTTGTTTTTGGTTTTAAGGTTACCTGATTTATTTTGCAAGTTTATGCCATGTTTTTGAATGATTAAATGTTTATATATGCTTTTTGATGATTTATACTTATTCGTACAGCTTTTATGATATGTTTTGATATGAAAACCCTAATAAATGACATCCAAATGCCTTACGCTTTTAGATTTGGATCAGAAATGATATTTTAGAGAAGGGTTTCCATTTTCATAATTTTCTGAATTAATGTGGATTTAATATTAATTTTCTAGTGGGGAAATTGATTATTTAGGTTTCAAAATTATTTATGGTTAAATAATATATGCTTTGGTTCTGGAATTATTATATGTTAGAAAACATATCAAAGAAGATTTTTTTGGAATTTTTGTAGAATTTTTCTTAGTGTTTTAATAGATATATAAAATTATTTAAGGTATGATACTTAAAAGTTTTGTACATTTATAAAAGGAGAAGGACTATTTTGTAAATTATTTAAATGGTTACTTATGAAATTTTTGGCAGCACTTTTAGAAAATAAAACTAGCAACCAATCAAGATTTTACAAATAAGGTAGGTTAGTTGAAAATATTACTTTAAAAAGTTAAAAATCAGTTTAATCATGCTTTTTCCACGTTTCACCACTTTTGGCACCATGCTTACGACCCAGTACTCCCGCCTCCATCTCAGTCAAAACTAATGTGCCTGGTGTCTAAACTTGGTATGTAGCGAATTGGACTAAGGTGGAAGGTATGAAGTTGAAGCATGCAGTTCCAAAGGGGTCGGGGTGTGTCCTTGTTTTTAAAAGAAAATGCGCCTGCATTGCTTTCGAAAGGAATGCTTTCGACTTGGTTGGCTTTCGACCGAATCAAATGTTTTAAAGGAAAAGTTTCGAAATGGGTTGCACCTTTATTTTAAGAAAATGCTTTCAAAGGGGTTGAAACCCCTAGCTGCCACTTTATAACTTTCAAAGAAAGTAGTTTCGTAAGGTATACTTTGTTTTAAAATCTAAGCTAATTCTCCAATGCTTTCGAAGGTTTGGTTTCGACACCATACTTCTTTACTTAGGAAAGCTTTCAAAGAGTGCTTTCGACTTAAATGTTTTATGGCCCTTTTGCTCTTTTGAAGGTAGAACCCAAAGGTTTCGAAGGAGACAGTTTTAAATGGTTTCGAAAGGTTGTTCCACATGTTTTACTTGAACCCAGATGGTTTCAAAAGGTTTGATGTTTTTTAATGCTTTAGAAAGGTTTTAGTGAAGGTTTCGAAAGGGTGGTTCCCCAATGGTTTCGAAAGGTTTGAAAGGAAAGGTTTTCCAATGTTTTCGAAAGGCAAGATTTAAGTGTTTTAAAGATAGGATGTCTAAGGTTTTATTGTTGTCGAAGGAAAGGTTTCTCAATGGTTTCAAATGGTTTATATGAATGGTTTCAAAAGGAATGCTTTGGCCTCTCGGCCTAGGTTATACTAAGGGTTTACTTGGTTTCAAAAGGGGTACCTTCAATGGATTCGAAAGAGATACTTTCAAATGTTTAAATGTTTTCATCAACAAAGATTTGAGTAAAGTATATGTAACGTTGATAGGTGATTTGAGTAAAGCATAGGATTTATTTTCCTTGTTTGAAATATGATTTAAAGGTTTAAATCAATTTGAGAGGAAAAGGTTTTCAAGAAAATTTTTGGGGAAGATTACCCTAAGTAAAATGACTCAGATATTTATATACCAGATGGAACTAGTATAGGGTCGCGCCCCATACAATAGTTACTAACCCCTAGCTAATTTAGTCCAAAATTCCAATGTGGATGGCTCTGTCATAGGTAAGACTAAAATGATGTTACACATAGAAAGGAATATATTTGTACAGAGGTAGGTCATTGGTGAGTCCGAAATACCATTAGGATCAATTGACCTAAAGAAAGTAAGTTAGGAACAAACCAGTCAGCCAAAGGTTAGTAGTTAGCCAAACAAAACTATAGTGTTTGAACAGATAGTCCATTTGTTACCTAATATGTATGTTTACATGATAATGCTTTACAATTTTAACAAGTTTTGGTTGCGGGATTATGATTTGCACAAGATATGTTTTAAAAGGATGGTGAGAGGAAACCTGTTCTGCTAAACGGCGTGGTCTCACTTAATATCAAATAACCGAGATTTATTGTAGTATTCACACCAGGGTTTATGTCTAACTTGAAGTTTATGTTTTCCCCCTTAAACTCTCGGCTGCTCAAAATTGATTTGTGTAGGTTGAGGGTTGAGGATTTTCAAGTTTTTTAGTAGGTTGGCGAATTAAGCTTCCGGAGAGAAGTAGGTGGCTGACAGATAGCTATTTAGGAATTTCTGTTTTATTTTGTTTGATTCCAGCTGTGTTGTATACATGAGTTATGACTATACAGTACCAAGGTCAACCAAAGGGGCATTATCATATGTCGCTCTTGGCGTATTTATGTAATAATTATATTTTATCTGAACCTAAAAAAACGATTGGGGTTATGTAATGGAATATGAAACATTTTTTGTGAAATGTAATCAGAAATTTGTTTTTGAAATCTGTGATTTTGTTTCATATTCAAGTGTTTCTGATATTATGGATACTATTAACATTACCATATCTGATCACCCGAAGTTAATACTATGGATGACTACAGCATAGCTTCAGGTCTCCAGATAAGGGATGCTACATCTCATCACCAAGAAGTTTAGCCCAATACTTCTGTATATAGCATCGATCAGACCTCTTCTCATGCTCCCTTAACTGTTGTACCACCCGAGCATCATTCGAGTTCATCTGGGTCTGGATAGCCTCGCGATTACTAGTCGAACAAATGTCATATATTACATCTGAGCCTGCTTTAACTACTACAGTTCCTGAGGCTTCTACAACTGAACGATTGGTCGAATTTAAGGCCAAATTTCATAATCTACCTTGACGGACTAATGTTTCCTTTTATCCATACAATCTCGAGAAATATTAAAGCGGTTTGCTTGCGTGCATCAACGATGTTTTTTGCAGCATGACACACTCCAACACTTAGCTAAGAAAATTTCTGAGGTGTCCATTGAAAGGTAGCATGAAATTGCTCTTCTTAAGCTAGAGGGCGATCCATGATATAAATATAATTAAACACCAAAATGACGAGATCATGGAGTTGACCACGAAGTTAACCGCAATAGAGAAAAGTGCTAAAAAAACATCTGAAGCGGTTAATCATATGGAAATGGCTCACAAGAAGGAACTAGACACTGCTATTTAACACAGTAGTGCAGTTTCCTTAGAGAAAGATGCTCTTCTAAAAGAGAAATACGTTCTGGCCCTTCGCATTAAAGAGCTTGAAGAACCGTTTCAAAAAGAAAAGGATGATAAATAAGCTACTTAATTAGAATCCCAGAAATATTATGAAGAGGTCGTAGAGGCTCGTGAGCTGAAAATTAAAATTGAAAAAGACCTTGCTCAGATTGAGGCCCTCAAAGAAGAGGCATGGGAAGCTGGTCATTAGGAGGTCAGAGGAAAAATTGAGGCCTAGTTGTAGGAAGTGAGAGATGAAGGCAGGAATGAGATCAAGGACATATTTGATCCTTTGATCTTTGAATATAATGCCAAGGTCCTTATCTAGCATGACTTGAGCTTTCTAAGAGAGGGTTACCTCGAATCACTTGGAGAGGCTTGAGACTATATCGTTGATATGAAGAAGGTGACTCTCGGCGAAGACGATTTTTATGAGGAGAAACTAGTGCGAGAAGTTTTATATGGATCCGAACCTTTAGATCTCACAGCTATAAGGCTGAGATATTTGATATTTTGGCACCTTCTAGCAAAGGAAAACACATTGCGGAAGCTTTAGGGTCTGATCCCAAAGATTCCTCTTTTCTTCAACCATCCGGCACATCGGTTTCTTTTGGCCTAGGACAAGACCCAAGCTATGATCCAGATAGACCCGGCTATAAATCAAAGGCGTTGACTCCTATTCAAGAAGGAAGCACTCTAGCAGCAATGAAAAGTCATCGATATGTAGGTATCCTTCTCTTTTCTCCACAATTTGAGCGGTTTCATTTTTCATGCCTGATAGTTCTAGGCTTATTCACTTATTTCACAAACCTACAGATCTCCTGCCTCCAACTCAAACTCTGGGAAGTGGCGCCGTTGTGGAGCAACACTCGACACTTGCTGATATTCCAGGGCCTATACTCAAGTTATTGGAGCTCTTGCCGATGAAAAGGCTGACGATCAGCCGTTGCAAGATGAACTTGATGATGTTATGCTTACGTGTGCCTTCGAACACATTGATGAGTTCAGCTTGAAGGAGTGCATCAAGAGGGATGAGTTATTGAAGAAGAAAGCTAAAATTGAACCAGTTGATATGGACATCGATGATACAAACCTTATCCCCTGCAAGTCATTCCCCCTGGTGGGTCGATTCCCAAAGGGATCCCTCCAACGTCTAAAAGCCGCCCTACCAAAGGTGGTAAAGGTAATGGAAATTGGTTGAAGAGAGAAGTAGGCGAATGCTCGATTGGGTCCACTCCCAAGAAACACAAGTGGGAGAAAAAGAAAAAGAAGTAGCCATCATGTCAACTTAGTTTGTACACAGCTTATGAAGCTATTTTTTTCTTTTTGTTGGCCGTGTTCGTGCGGGTACGTCCCCGCTTTTAGATGAACTTGTACTATGATTTCCAAGTTTAATGTGTAAATAAAAGTTCTTTATTTTATGTTGAACTCTTATCTGAATTTCTTTAAGTAGTCGAGCTATTAATTTTCCATCCAATGTACTTATAATTCATTGCTTGTTGGTTCGAATGATAATCCATTAATTCTATCTCAAGGCCACCATGTGGCCGTGGCCTCAAGTTGTACCAGACACTGGGATCAAGCCCTAGTGCTACACTTTCGAATTTAGTAGCTTAAATGATTATATTCCTACCCCCGGTCTCGGTTAGAGGAGTTAGATAGTGGATAGTCAAATTCCATCCTTAGCGAATTTATATTCCTCCCGTTAAGTTCAGGTCGGAATCTATGGAATAGTGAGTGGTCAAACCGCACTTATCTATTTGTTTATACTCGTATCCACACTATGGGGATGAGAGCTAGTTAGTGGGTGGTCGGATTGCACCCATCTTGTGTTTATACTCCAGTCCAAACTTTGGGAACTTAGAGTTATTTCGAAAGTCGGACCATACTTTTCTTAATTGATTGATTTGCCCCCAAGTCCGAGGTTTGACTTAGCGAGCGATTGGTCGTGTCATGATCATTTTGATTCATGTCTGTCCCATCACTCGGTAGGATTAATTTGGTTATTGGATGGTCAAGTCACATCCATTTCTCATTTGGTACTCCATCCATTGGATTGTGAGCGAGAATCATCGAATGAACGGTCGGACCACGTTTATTTTGTTTAGTTCAATCGTGAACTTATTTAATCCGCTAGATCCAAACTCTAGGAACTTGCTTGGACATGTTAATATTAGTTAGTCGGGTATTGTAACCAATATGTAATGCTACAACAATCACAGGTACAAAGGAAATTTAAAACTTTATTTCCCAATGAAAGAAATGACATAATTACTCTTATTATATATATGAAAAATGAAGTGCTAAAGGAAATCCAGAAATTAAATGCAATCGAATGAAAAAGAATAAACTAAGTGAAATAACATCGTAGATGTGTGCTACTCTTTGCCTTTAGGAGTTTGATGCCATCAACAGTCGCTTGCTTGAAAGTTCCTTCTCCCAGCCTCTGTTCAATACAGTCCTTCCCAAGTGGGTTTCATGTGTAATGAGATAGGAAAAACCCGTTTCAAGATAAGCTCGCCAATTTCAAAGATCCTAGGTCGAACTTCAGTGTTGCAGTATCAGGCGACTCGGTGTCGATGTGCAGCTGCCCTCAAATCAACTTTTTTTCGCTTCTCATATACCAAGTCTAGATATCTAAGAGGAGATCTCTATTTATTTTATGGTCATAGTAGGTCTCTTAATGAGAAGGGACTTCGAGTTCGACAGGGATGGCGGTTTCGAAACCTTAAGCAAGGACGAATGGAGTATGACCAGTCATGGAATCGTGGGTGGTTCTGTAAGCCCCTTATGCAATTGGAAGTTTATCCACCCACTTGCCTCTAGCCTTTTCCAAACATTTCTTTCGAATGGAATTTATGATTTTTTTCACAGCTTCAGCTTGTCCATTTGCTTATGGGTGAGAAACTGTTGCAAATATCTTTTCAATATAATGCCGATGGTAGAAGTCTTTGAATTTTTCTTTATCGAATTGGGTTCCATTATCAGTTATAAAGGATCATGAAAGGCCAAAATGATAGATGATGTTCTGGACAATGGAGTTAGTTAGTTTCTTTGTTGTGATTGTGGTTAAGATTCTGCCTCGACCCACTCGGTTAAGTAATCAACTGCTAGATATTGTACGTCGCACCACCTTTTGAGATCAGTAAGGAATCGATAATATCTATGCCCCATGTGGAAAACAGCCATGGATTGACCATTTTTGTAATTTTCTTCGGCGGAGCTCTGAGAAAATTTGCATACATTTGGCACTTGTCACATCACTTACCATAATCAGTAGCATCTCGGTTGATAGTTTCCAGTAATACTCACAATGGAGTATTTTGTTTGCTATGATTTGCCCCCAGTGTGATCGCCACATTCCCCTTCATGAACTTCTCTCAAGACTTTTTTTATTTCATCATGAGTGATACACCAATGTAAGAGAATGAAAATCTTCTTTCTATACATGACTTCTTCCTAAATGATACATCGTGAAACTTTGCGGAGGGTTTGTCTTTTTTTAATTTCTCCATTCTGGAAGGACTTCCCCTAGCAAATAATTCTTAATCAGAATCATCCACGACACCTTATCAAGCTCTATCTCTAGTACCCAGTTGATATTCCATCTGGTTTATGCCTGGAGCATCTAGCACTTTCATTGGAACCGAGCCCATTTTTTGTACATCCCTGGTGCTAGCAAAATTTTTCAATGAGTCGGCCTCTTTGTTTTGATCCCGAGGAATGTACGTGATGTCATAATACTAAAAATTAGTCAATAGCTCTTCAACTCAGATAAGGTATGGAGCAAGTCTTTGTCGTTTAGGCTGGTAATCTTCCCTGATTTGGTATACCACTAATTCAAAATCACAAAAGATTTCAAGAGATTTTATCCCCAGTTCTCTGACAAGTTTGAGTCCAACAATCAGAGCTTCGTTTTCGACTTCATTATTCATTATAGGGAAGTCAAGTTTCAAAGTGTAGCAAATTGATCGATCCCATGGAGTTACTAGTATGACTCTGGCTCAAGGACAATGATCACTGGAGGCTCCATCTGTATATATTTTCCATCTAATGGTAGGGGCTTCACTGCTCTATAGGATATCATCTGTGCAGTGAACTCAGCTATAAATTCCACCTGTGCCTATCCTTGGATGGCTCTCCGAGGGAGATAGGTAATATCAAATTGGCTTAGCTCGTTGTTCCACTTGAGTAACGTTCCAAATGTCTCAGGACGATGTAGGACCTATCATAACGGCTGGTCGATGTAGACGCTGGTAAATAAAGTCGGATCCTTTATGATGCAGTCAACAAGCAGTATGGAAATTTCTCTATCTTTGGATAGTTCCTTTCAACTCCTGTTAATCGTTTGCTAACATAATAGACCAGTCTCTGGATTCGGTTCTCCTCAGGAAGCAGTGCGACACTTATAGCGTGTACCCACGCGGCCGAGTAGATATATAAATCTTTATGATCTACTAGCTTTAACAAGATGGGAGGCATCTCTAAGTGGTTCACCAGAGTTTCGAATGTGTCTTTACATTCCTGTGTCCATTCAAAGTTCCTCTTTCCTTCTCTAATCAGGTTGAACAAAGGAATAAATTTATTAGTGGCTCTAGAAATAAACCGGTTTAGGGCAGCAACCTTCCTATTTGGGCTATGTACTTGTAGGATAGTCTTCGGCGCTTGGATGTTGTGAATTGCTTGAATCTTCTCAGGATTAGCTTTGATTCCATAAGCATTGACAATAAAACCCAAGAATTTTCCTGATGCAATGCCAAAGGAACATTTTAGAGGATTGATCTTCATTTTGTAATATCGGAGGATATTGAACATTTCTGTTAAGTCTCTAATGTGGTCCCTTGATCATCGTGACTTCACGATCATATCATCCACATATACCTCCATCGTCTTTCCAATTTGATATTTAAACATTCGGTTAATTAGGAGTTAATAGGTTGATCTAGCATTCTTCAATCCAAATGCATTACCACATAGCATTACAATCCAACGTCAGCAATAAAACCGGTATGCTACTGGTTGGAGGTGTGCATCAGGATTTGATTATATCCAAAGTACGCATCCATGAAAGATAGCAACTCATGTCCTACTATTGAGTCCACCAGTTGATCGATCTTGGAAAGCTGTCTTTAAAGCATGTCTTATTTAGGTTCGAGTAGTCAATGCATGTCCAACATCTTCTACTTACCTTTCTTACAAGTACAGGATTAAATACCCATTTTGGGTAGAGAGCGTCGCGAATAAACCCATTGCGTTGGGTCTATCCACCTCCTCTTTAAGGGTGGAAGATCTCATTGGATCCATGCCGTGCCTTTTTTGTTTCACGGGACATGCCTCAAATCGATATTTAATGCATCGCTCACAATGGCAGGCGAGATCCCACACATATCATAATGAGTCTAAGTGAACACATCAAGATTCACTCGGAGAAAATAAGCAAGTTCTTTCAACATCGAGGGGCTGAGCTATGATCCGATCTTTAGGACCGGTGACAAGTCGTTGTGGCCAATCGTGCCGTCGATCGTCAGATTTTCCAGTGTAGCCTTGGTCTCTTTTGGGCTCCTCCTCATCATTCCTTGGATCTATGTCTTTATAGAACCAACTTTGGTGCCCGAGTCAAGGCACTGGCACTGAATGTTAATCTTCAGTGGCTTAGATGCAGAGAGACTTGTCCATACCCTTACCTTTCTCCTTCCACTGAGCATCCCTCGATTCAGCTATATAGCATGCACACCCGGCCGCCTGATCGCGATGTACAACCCCAACGCTATTATCAATTAGGAACTTCAAAATCAAACACCACGGGGCATGGCTGGCCGGAATTCTGCTAGGGCCGGTCATCCTAGAAAGGCATTGTATGGAGAGTCAACATCCAAGACGATGGCAACATCCGCACTCTCTTACGGTCACCTTCTCCTAACTCCATTGGCAATTCAATAGATCCAATTGCTTTTGTCACACTACCATAAAAGCCATGAATACGGGTTTGGCATGATTTCAGATCTTTGGCTTGCATTCTCATCTGGTCGTATGTCTTTTTAAAGATAACATTCACGAAACTACTATTGTCAATAAAGATCTTATTCACTAAGGCGGGGCTGATCATGGTTGAAATGACCATTAGGTCGATTTTCGGTGCCTCCACTTATCTGCATCTCTATTTTTGAATGCAATGTCCTTTGCCATCGTATGCTTTTGTTTGGCCGAAGCCTCATCTTCTGTATTTGAAAAACATTCATAATTTATATACTTGATTGCACTAGCATAGCTCTCCATCTTGTGCCAACTCTTATCAGCTGGATATGATCCTACAACTATTGTGTTAGCCACTCATCTTCCACCAGTCCGTGCAGGCTCCACAGGACTATGCGGCGCTTGTCCTCAGTTAGGGTCCGATGTCCCCTGCCCGCCATTCTACGGGGCTTTAACAAACTACCGTAGTTTTCTTTCCCTAATTAGTTTCGCGATAACATTGTGGAGATGCCTACATTCATTTGTGTTGTGACCATAGCATTCGTGGAACCGATAATAATTTCCAATCTGCTTTTGTTTCTCCATCGATTCTTTCGGTGGTTGCTTCCTATACTGCATGGTATTGCATGTAGACAAGTAAATGTTCTCTAGAGATGTATTCAGTGGTGTGTAGGTATCATACATTGGAATCCTAGACTTTCCTCTTCCAGAATCCCTCTTTCATTCACCGTACCTATCACCGCGTTTCTTTTATTGATTCGGTTTATTTTGGACATTAACTTGAACTTTTCTTGAACTCTCCTTGGACTATTTCACTGCAATATAACTCTGCACTCCCTCTCCACTCAGTCTCACAACATTCTTCTTCCTAGAGTGTATAACTTCCTCTTTCCTTAAATACTAAGCGACTTTTTTCATAGAAATGCTCCAACGTTGGGGATGGTTTACCAGCTAACCATTCATCAAAATTAGATTCTAGTTCAATCCCTCATATTACCGCCATAAACACTAAATGCTCATTTAGATTACTGACTTCAGTGACAGCTATATGAAATCTCTCCAAGAAGTCATTCAGCGATTCTCCCAATGCCTGGATCATGCTTTATAAGGACATTACATCTTTGGGGTGAGTTGCGTGCATACGAAACTGCTCCACAAATTTTGTTATCAAATCATTAAATCTAGAGATTGAACGTGGGAGTAATCTCGTAAACCACATCATCGCTATGCCAATGAGAATTATAGGAAAACATTTGCACATTGTGGCAGCATCAGCTCGTGTGGAATCCATCAACCATTCATATCTCATGATGTGTTACCTGGGGTCAGTTTTTTCCTTGTACGTAGGCATTGACGACATGCTGAATCTAATAGGATACTCTGTGTGTAGGATATTTTCGGTGAATGGAGTATGGCTTCTCGAGATCCCCCAATCATCATTGGTCAAGCCTTAGCTCTACTTTACCTGCTGCCTAATCATAGCCGTTCAAGTCCTGTGTTCGGATAGTTGGGGCTAAGCGGTAGTCGTGCTCCACATCATATAAGTGTCTGGTTGATGTCTATGAACCATTCCATGCCTTCTTAGCTCAACATCCTCTTAATGTGCATCACGTGTGTTCACATCATTGTCATTCGAAGAGGTAAATGATCTATATTAACCTAAACTCCAGTGTCCAGATTAACCGCGGTGGCTCTAGTTCAAATTCAATTAAAAGTGGGAAGGTTTCTCCTTTAGAGGAGGGATCAACCCCGGTTCCTATAGTGGGATCAAGTTTGATTGGTCCTGGCAGCCTGGGAATAGTTATGTGTTGATGTCTAGATGCTTCTACATGAAATCCGTCGGTTCTGTGATGCCTGCGCCTATGATGGTTATCTGATGAAGTTGAGCTCTCCGACGCAGAATAGGGAGTTGGATCCCTCCTAGTTCCCACGTTTTTGATCCCATAGTTGATTCGTTAGATTGATATTGGCTTAAATCTGCTGGTTCAACTGTCAATGGCTGTTTATGAGCTCTCTCATCAGGTTCGGGAAATCAACTTTTGTGGTGGAATTAGCTGGATTCTGGACATCAACTGGATTTTCAGCATTAGCATTCACTAGTAGATTGCTCTGGCCTCTTTGCTATATGAAAACATTCTCGTTTCCTTTTGCGTTTTGAGAGGTAGATCTGGTGTTCCTAACCATTGTGTATAGTTTTTCTTAGACTTGCAAATCTAAATAGAACAGATAAACCATTTGATGATAATTTTGGATCTCTTCCTTGGATTTGTGCAATCCAAGAGTAGTAAAGGGATCCAAATGAAGTTGAGAATCTTGGTTCTCAGTGAAAGCACCAAAATGTTTGCATCAAAATGTTGGCACACATACCCAATAGAGATTTTGTAGTTAGGAATAAATAAAGAATATTAAATGTATACAGAGAGAATATAATAATAAAGCAATAAGAAAAAAACAAATAATAGAGACACAACAATTTATAGTGGTTCGGTGCGGTTTGTCTACGTCCACTTTAAAGAGATAGCTTTTATTAATCACTTTGTAAACTGAGTACAATTGGGATCGGATGAAAATCCTTAGTTAAAAAAGAATACAAAGCAACAAGTAGCATCCCCATTCTAAACATGAATAATCAAATCTGTATTTATAGTGGAAGACGGTGAAATATCTCTCTAAAAACTCAGCAGATAGCTCTTCAGATCTATAGGGATCGCAGGAGGGATCGGATGGCCCAAATCCTAAGAAGTAGGGATCATGGCTGATCTCTATGATTGGTGATTTTAGGGGTGCGATCCCTATGGGAGTTTCTCCATGTTGTATTATACTTAACCTCCAAGTTTCATGCCAATTGGATTAGTAGAACTTGAGTTATTGATCAATCATTATTACAATATGTGATGTTGTCTGATTCTGGCCGATCCCTCTTGCTTGCTCCTTTTAGGGTGCGATTACTAGGGTGCACTCCCTACGATTCCCACTTCTTATGTCCAAAGTTTCATCTATATTCGACTTCTATATTTTTAGATATCAATCGTTTTCTGTTGAGTTGCTTTGTTTAGCTGAAGTAATCTGATCCCTTTGGTTGAGAGGAATCATACCTGATCCCTTTCCTGAACTAGTTTATATTCCATACTTAGAATAATCTGTAGAGCACAATTCTTGATTTCGTTCTACCATATCTTCATGTAACCATTTGTACTTGATTTCTGGACCCCACAATCATCGCTTTGGGCTTCTGGCTTTGATGACAGTCGAGTCCAACTTGTCCAGTCAATTCGAATATAGCCGGGTCAAAATGCTGGATAACACTTTGTATATTGGTTAAATGCCAGTATCCTCTTATACCATGTCTTAAAGAAGACCCTTTTAAATCTTTTATTGAGAATTAAATAACCAAAACTTTAACTGATTATAACGTGGTATGTCATTACCAAACAATATCATGTTTCCTTACAGTAGTAGAATTTTTTTAGTACTTTACATTATTTTTCTTATCGACACACACTTCCTCTTTATTTTAATTAAAATTAAACTGTTGATTTCTATCAAAATACTCGTTCAACCTCTGGATGTTTGTTTAAGGTCGTATCTTAAAAATCCATAAGTTTTGTTATCACTCCCACTGAATTCAAGAAACTTTGGTGAGAGTGTGCAAATAGTATCCTCTAAATAATTATTTAAAAGTTTTGTTTCAACATCACTACTGGTAGAGTTGACAGTGTGCCCTACGGGCATTATGTAAATTGTTATATAACTTAACTCTTGTAAAAGAATTTTTTTAAGAAATAAATTATGTTTTTGGCTTTGTTTTCTATTATTTGTGTTTTTATTATGATATAAATAATGATACTAGTACATTGAACATATATAAGTAAAAAATCTTTAGAAATTATTTTATAGATTATAGTCATGGATGTATTTGCAAACAGGTATTTTTAATCGAATATTCAAAAAACTTATTCTTAAATGTTCTTATTCAAGATGTATAAAGAAATGATATTGATACACCAACTGATGCTACTGTACTTAATTGTGTTATTATGATATAGTAATGATATGAATACATTAAACATATATAAGTAGAAGATCCCTAGGAAATATATTTTATCAATTGTAGCTGCTAATGTGTTTGTATCAATGAGTTTTGAATCAAATACTCAAAATATTTATCCTTAAATGTTCTTAGTCAAGATGTATCGAGCAAAGGATATCGATGCATCTTTAAGACTAGTGTAAGTAATGCTCTTTACACGATGGATGGTGAATTACTCATGACCATTGGTGGCATCAATGGACTACGTACCTATAGTTGTTTGGTAAAATCACAAAATGATACAAAGAGAGTCTTCTTTAGGTTAATACAACTAAATCAAAATAGAAGATATCATGTAAAGATGTGCAGTAGTTTTTAAACTTGAGAGTATTGTTCATCCTAATTAGCTATGATATATTTTGTTTATGGTCAAACACATGATATCATGATAATGGTATGACCATGATTAGGTACACGTTAAACTTCTTGAACTGAAATACTACTCAACAATATTTGTCTCCTTTGTTGTAAAAGGTTATTATCACCATAATGGTAGTAAAATTCAAATCTATGGTTAATCGATACTTGTTATAAGAATGAACCAAGAACTTTAAAGTGGTCTATGTAATTTACTACGAATATTATTAAACTTCTTAACCATCGAACAAACTTTATATATCTTGGTGAGAAAGTGACGATGAAAAGAAAGTATGCACAAAATACCATTGCGAAGGTGAACTTAATAAAATTAGAAACTAAAATTTTCCTAATGATTTATAAGCAACTGAACTCATGCTCAATGTTATACTTCAGCAATTTAGGCTTTAGTATCTAAGTTGTTTAATACTATCGAGGACCGAGTTCACATTAAGGAGTCAACACATCCATATTGTTAGCTAATTTATGAGTTCAACTAATTTAAATTAATTATCAAACGTTTTATATATTAATAATAAAAAGTAAAATAAATATCATGTTATTTCTATGGCATTTAGTTATTTATTTAAGGCCTTAACATCAATTATAATAGTACATAATTTTTATATACTAGTTTAATCAAATATATGAGCTTAATTAGTTAATATATCACATATTAATTAGGTCCAACATCATGGAACATAATGTGTAGTTGTGTTCTACCAATCAAAGGAGGAAATGCGAGTTTTGATTTGGTCTTTGGCTCTAGATTATATTTATATTCAAAAGAGAGGAAAAACTAGAAATATTATATTCTTTGGTAGCTACAAGTAAACTCAGCTTCTCCCATTCAAGAAACAATGAATCTCATAAACCTATCGTCCACTAAAATTGGTTAAAGCCTTGAAGTTAGGATTTGCACACCAAGTTTAAAGAGAAGGAAAAGTTCAAAGGAGAGGAACAATGATTCAAAGAAGAATAGCTAGCAATCATCGAATCGACAACTGATGGATCTAAGATACACTTTTTTAAGAAAATAATACAAATACATGTATACTTATTTCATATTTCATTTTCAACCAAAAATAAGAAAATCTTAGTTCCAAAAATAAATTAATAATTATAAAATATATAAACCGATACATATGTATATTTAAATATACATATAATGATAGTTTTATTTATTATTTTATTTTTATCTTTTGTGGTTAACGCTCACAACTTATATATAAACATAGTGTGTGTGTATATAAACAAAATAACAATATACATTATTTTCAGTTTTAATGAAAAAAAATCTTGTTGGGCTTTGTTAAAAATATTTTTTTTTGCTTCATATATATGTGTGTGTGTATTTTCTTTTTAATTTTCAATATATATATATGTATAATAATTTTTATTTTCCATTAAAAAGTAAATTTGATATGTATCAGCACATTTTTTTTGTTTTTTTCTTAGGCAAGCAGGGTTGGTCCCTTACCAGGTATATGTTAGTATATTTGAATTGGTTAAATATGAGTGTTATAACACATACTTCATATATGATGATGGCACGTGCTTTGCACGTGCTACCTATGTACTAATACATTGGCTATTAAAATATAAAATATGTAATACTGTTAAAACATAAACTCTACTTGATAAGTATAAAGGATAGGTGGAACTTCCTCTTTCAATAATATAAAATCTAAAAATAAAATAATACTATAGGTATATGCTGGTAATCCTTACCCCATAATGTATCATTGTCATGTGCAACATGATGTTATAAATAATAAAAGTATAAAAATATGAAAATCATTGTAAATTCGAGGTTATTAAGTAGGATAGGTAAACTAGTAATTATTTAAATAAAAAGTTTAAAGTATTAAAATATAGGTAGGCGTACAAGTAGATAAAATGGTAATCATTATCATAAGTAATATTATACGCACACATAATAACATTTTTACAACATGCTACACATAGCCATTGACTCAGTAAAGGATAGAACATGTAGACTCGGTGAAAGATAGAAAACTTGAGTTTAAATTGAGATTACACTAGATTTAGCTGTCGAAGCAAAAAAAATCATAAAAGGAAATTTATTATATTTTATTAGTTTACCGAGAATTTTTAGGAAGTTTACGTTTACACTAGAAAGTGTGATACCAAAGGTATTATAACTACTATTAAAGATTTTATTAGTTTAAAGGCTAATTTGGGGAGTTTACTTTTATACGGAAAAAGTGTGATACCAAAGGTATTACAACTATTGTTAAATATTTTATTAGTTTAAATGGTATTTTGCAAAGTTAACATTTACATTTATTTGCATGCAAATTGGGCATGCAAATTAGTCATGAAAATTGATCAAACACGCCTAATCATGTTTATAATAGTAGATTCAATAGAAATATAATGCAGGAAAAGTAAAATGCATGTAGATTTAGTGGTTCAGCCATAACGGGCCAATATCTGCTACTCTTTTTATTACTTTTCTCATATTAGAGCTATTACAAAATTTATAATGTAAAATATAATGATTTATTGCTCAATACTGAATCCCAAGAGCTCAATTCGGCTATTTCTGTTCGATGGAGTTTTGAGGTTCCAAAGATTGTTCCCATGGCTGTTAGATGCTTGGATATTTATAAGAGTGTAGTGGCAGGGAGGTTCTCTGGTAATTCAGGCAAATTCCATGTATATTTTGCTCGGTTTAGATATTTCCATATATAACGGATATAATCAAAAAATTTCCAAATATATCCAGATTTCATTCCATATAACTTATTTGGTTAGCCTGGAAGGCTTTTGTTTGGTGTTTGCTAGTCCGATGGATGCACGTGGACACCTTGCTGGCCTGATTCCTTTATGTCCCTCATTCGTTCAATCTAACTGGCATCTTCTTGTTCCGTTTAGAAACATACCAAACGTGCTAGTTAGTTCGAGGATTTGAGTGGAGATAACATGCACTGGACAGCATTTCTCTTTTTGTGAGTTGCTCACGAACAAGACTTGTTGTACGGTGTTGGAGTAGCCGAAGAGGACTTCCTTTTCGATGCATAGTCTACCTTAGAGGAATTCCAATTTGCTATTGCAATAACTAAACATATTTCCTGTTCGGTATTAAAGAATAACCAAACATGATTTCCTATTCGGTGTTATATAACAATCAAACAGGAAATTCTATTCGGCTTACCTTCGCAGCTGAACGAAGTATGGAGGAAGGCCATATTAGTCCGATTTTCCTTCTTTTTTTTCTTTCCTCTATTGGCTGATCTAGTTCAGCTATTTTTATGTATCTCCTAGGTATGTTACAACAATCAGACAATAGCTTCGACTTAGGGGACTCTTATGATCAAACAACCAAGCTATCCTATGTCCGGTGTTCTTATTGGGTGGAGAGTACTTGCATATTCCTTCCATTTACACCATTTTTTACCTCTCGTTCATGCCTTGACCTCACTTAACTTCCCATTAACATGCATTGCCTTACAAAGTCTTAACCTCCTAAGTGTGAATTCCCATTATACTTGCCCCCCAAGCCCAATTTGTAGACTACAAAGCGGGCTCTGTTGAATACTTTGCAACCCACTTATCTTATCAAATAATACGCAATACAAGCCCTATATTCAGTTCGGTATACTCTTGTTTCAGCGGTCAATTTTTTGTTCGGCAAACTCTTCGCTCGGTCCAAACAAAACTATCTACCTATTTAAGCTCTTGAGCCTCCTTTTGTCGAACATCTTTACTCATTTTCTTGGTTTCTCCAAACTCCAATCATGTTTGTCTCCCCTCCAACTGCAGGTGCTAATCTTTTCTTTATACACTTCAAATCACTATAACTATTGCCCTAGGCCATCATCTAATCTGGTAAGCTCTTCTATCCATCTACACATGCATGGTTATTAAATTGAATACCATGATTCATGCTCTATTAAGTAGCAGGCTAAGGGGTTAAGGTTTTCTATTTGTTTGAACTTCGTAGAATGTAATGATTGAAGCATGTCTATGTGATGGGTAATTTGTGTAGAAAAACCATAATTATAAAACACTTTTGGATCGAATAAACCTTGAACTAAATCTAAGGCTCGACTGTTTGTGTGTTTGGCTACCAAATAAGGGGATAGACAGTGCGAGACAAGTTGTGCGTTGAATTTTACTATTGAAGAATTCCTTATTTGCCGCTTGTAATTTAGTTTCCAAACAAGACATTGTGTTAGTCAGTCAAGAAGTGAGTTATAACCTAGAGTTTAGTAATAAATTCATTTTATCTTAGGAGTTTATTGTATTTTTCATCGCATATGTGCACATATACACATTCACAATCATTCACACAACCTACGGTAGTACATGAGATGGGTTATTATATTATATGTGTAAGTGGGACTATCGCTAGACTCGTTCACTGACTGCTTTTGGTGACCAGGCTTCATCTTTGTCCGCTCCAACAGACTTTAGGCCATTTGGGTGTCGGAACAACTACCCTAGCTCTGCTCATTCCCTGGTGTATGGATCTGGACCATCCCAACTATTGGTAGACCTTATTGACCTTAAGGCCTCTGTCCTAACTCCTTGGCAGCCATACATAATTTTGGCCACTTGTGGGCTTTCCAGGGAAGATACTCTTCTGCCTACTTCTGCATGGGCTGATGCACCATTGGAAGGATAGGTGACTTACTCTAGATATCATTGTGCGACCGAGGCCCCGCATCCTCTTCCTCAATGGATCTCATGCTTTCTTATGTACATGAAAATTTCTCCATTCTAGCTACATCCTAATGGTTATGATATTCCGGCCAACCTATATGCCATTTTTATGAGGGGTTTCAAGTCCCCCCTTCTCACTGTTAAATCAAAATTCTATATGCTATAAAGAACAAAATGGAAGGCTCTCATTTTATTTATCATAAACGGGGAGTAAGTTCCAACCAGTCGAGAACCTATATTCCAAGTATAACATGTTCAAAAGGGAGCATTTTTTCATCCAAGATGACTCTTTATGCTTCAATCAATGACATTCTAGATGTGAGTCTTTTTTTTCCGTTTTCTTTCACATTTTCATCTTAAGGAATTTTGCATTAGGTATTAATCCTTTTTCTTTGGACTTCTTTTTCAAGCATGGTGAGAGTAGCAATGGGAGAGGACCTGGAGGACATGCTTCGAAGACTTCAATAATTCCTATTAGAGTTTAAGGAGGTCCCTATTTGGTTACCAACGACAATTTGAGAGCGCTTAGGCTATTGGCTGTCAGTCCCTCAATTGGGAAGGGATGGCACCCTTCCCTCATAAACTTATAAAGAGAAAGAAGAGAAAAACTTCTATAACTGGCGAAACAAGTGAGATTCCATCCTTCCAGCCTTGCGTCTTTGGAGTCGTTTTAAGTACAAATCCACCTAGAGCTGATCCCATTGTTCTCATGGGTGCAAAAGAGTTGGTGTTAGATTCCTATAGGATTGAACCTTATAGAAGTGGTTGACTCATGACGTTAAGGGAATGGGATAATGACAACATCCATACAAAGACAGTGAAATGGCCAAGCCCTCATTTTCATGACAATGGAGGCACCACTTTGGATTGTAATGAAGCACATTCTTTTGGGCATATTTTCCTCGATAGGTCATTTAATTTAGAGGTTGAGGATGCCCTGAACTACACTTTTGGTGTCGAAGAGGAGGAAATTTTTTGTCCCTGGAGATATTACCATTTCTGATTATCTTCAAGACTTAGAGCCAAGGATCGATTACAGGGATTCTACATCGATGGCAGAAATCTAGCGACAGCTAAAACCCATGAGGACCCCAAGGATTTGTCTAAACACTATGAACCTTTGTTTGCACCCATTCTTATATATATATATATATATATATATATATATATA
Source organism: Allium cepa (assembly GCA_030765085.1). NCBI lineage: Eukaryota > Viridiplantae > Streptophyta > Magnoliopsida > Asparagales > Amaryllidaceae > Allium > Allium cepa. Next base: position 372,409,157 of record CM060938.1, on the reverse strand, counting down.
TATCTGTGTGTGTGTGTTATCATCATACCCCTTTTAAGCATTTGTTTGGTTTTAACTCATCGTTTTTATGTGATTGTAGAAAGCATGAGTTCAAAAGGAAGGAAGATGCTGTCTAAAATGAAGCAGTTGGGGGAAGAGCCTCCCAAAGGTATCAAAAAAGCCGCATCTTCATTTCGATCGAGTAAGAATGTTGGGCAATCGGCTCTAGAGCTTAAGACAGGGGAGACTATATTTTATCTCCTAGCCAAAGACGAAGGTAACTAAGATCCCAAATAGGGCTCAAGAAAAGATCCTTCTCTCCTGACAATAAATCAAGATCTAGGACCCATGGTTGCTCGTCCAAATCTCCTTGGGCTTCACCTTTCCTCTTATTCGATTTGGAAACTTTTAGGCAATAGGAGAGGATGGATAAGAGAGGAGTGATTGTTCATGCCGCAAAAAGCATAGGTAAAGGGAAGGATAAAGAGGGAGCAATCATCATTACCGACTCCATAGACCCAAACTTTGATGAGTTTTAGCAACCCTATCAACCCAGAGACCCCCTTGCCCGGTTTCTTGTTGAGATTCCTCCTCTTTCCTTTTCAAGGTAAATCATTCTTCTTATGGATTGGATGAGCGGTGTAAAGGTCATGTCCGAGTTTCACGGTAGAGTGGTCAACGTTGGGAGGAAATCATTATGAAAAACGTCAAGCAAAACCTAAAGATTTTGACTTGAGGAAGTAGATGCACGAAAATGACCTAGATCATAAAATGGTGATAGAGGCATTGGAGAGGTCTCAAGATGATGAGATTGAAAAGTTTAAGGCTGCTCATGCTAAGCAACTGGCGAAGTTGAGAAGGGATTATTCCACCAACATCAAAGCTACCAAAGATGAGTATAAGGTTAAGGCTAGGCGGCCCTTTGATGATTACAAGAACATCAAGACTAAATTCACCAAGAAGTTGGATAAGCTTTAGGTAATGGCTATGAAAATGAAGTTTGGCCTTGCTAATTTAAAGAAGGGAGTTGTGGAGTGGAAAGCTGAGAGGATCTCCCTTCAGGCCAAGCTTGCAATTCTATCTACTGAAAAAGTTGTTGAAACTTCCAAAGTCGAAAAACTACAAGTAGAGTGATGAAATGAACAGCCAGCTGGACTAGGTGGAGGCACTTCTAGACGAAATTTATTGCAGAATGTTTATGAAGAAAAGCTTGGTGTGGATGAACAATTATCAAGAGATCATGGCTTCAATCCGTAAGCGATTAATTTAAGAGGCAAAAGTCACTAGTGAGTAGGGAGGTCCGCCCTTCAACCTTGAAACCATCAATGCTCGCTTTTTAGTAGAGGAAAGGGAGGCTATTCGCCTTGGTTACATCAAGCTGGATGAAGCTGAGATAGCCCATGTAAGGTCAGATTTTGAAAGAAGTCATTTATTCCCCATGCATGATGTTCCCTTACCATTTTTCATGTTTCTTCAGATGCTTCAATAATTAGCTAGCCTCAGGTCATCCTTTACCTCCTGATAATGCACAAACACATGATGGCATTATAACTTCTCCAAAGTGAGTTAGGATTCTCCTTTATAGTCTGCAAGCCACTACTCAGTATTTTCGAGATTGTTTAGGCAAAACCATATCTGATATCCCTCCTAATGTCCATCCAGATGACACTCTGGTGATTGGCCCATTTGTAGTGGTAATTACTTCTAATGCTTCATCCTCGGGGATTGTGCCCCTGGCTCTTCTGACCCTCCAGCCGATACAGCTCAGGACATGATGATTGCTGCTCTCAAGGATGACACTGGCATTGAAATATTGTTTGCCACAAAGTCCTCTAAAGCCTTTGATAGAGAGGAAGCCCTATAACGTGGCATCTTAACAAAATTTTCGGAGGAGTTTGCTAGAGTCAAACTAGAGGCAATAAAGGATTTAAGGTTGATTAAGAAACAACATGCATATCTTGTCAAGGCAGCTGCCGTCAAGCTGAAGGATGTGTATAAAGAAAAAAACTCGAAGGTTCCAAACCAGTCAGAAGAGCCATTCTTCCAAAAGTAAGCCTAAGTGACGATGGCGGTTGCATTCCTTTTGTACTTTATGTTTAGAGTAGAATGTTGTGCATTATTTTTGTACTTAAAATTATTATTCTTGCTCAGCCAATTTCGATGTATTGGTAAAGTAGAGAACATGTTGTTTTTTGACACTTACTAATCTTGAGTTGTAAATGTTTGGATGTTTGGCATTATGATTTGCATGTCCTTACAGATCTGGTTTTCCTTACCACAATTTCACCTTTCTTGTTTGTTTATTAATACGTCACCCATGCATACCCTAGATTGCTCTGAATCGTGCTGCCCTTTAGTGTCGTCGAACTTAGTTGTCCACTGCTAGCAAAATCCAAGGTCGATCATCGGGGGCAAACTAGTTAGGCAGTGATCATGTTAAGACTGCCGTTATGTCGCGTTCTTCATGACCAACCATTGGTTTGAAGTTATCGCCAGTAGTGAATGCCTGACTAAGGTTACTCTAGTTTACCATTGTTGATAAGAAGTCGACTGTCAATGGTAGACACCCGATTAGGGTTACTCTGGTCCACCACCGTCAACAGGAAGTTAAGCCGATTGTCAATGTTGGACACCTAGTTAGGGTTACTCTGGTCCACCACTGCTAGCAAGAAGTAAGTCAATTGGTAATAGCGGACACTTGGTTAGGGTTACTATAGTCTACTACTACCAGTAAGAGCTAAGCCGATCTTCAATGGCGAACACCTGGTTAGGGCTACTCTGGTCTACCACTATTAACAAGAGTTAAGCCAATTGTCAATGGTGAACACCTAGTTAAGGTTACTCTTGCTGGAACCGTGCAGTTAAAGCGCTCGGTAGAATTAAAGCAGTGGAGGTGCAAAAAGTCATAGCGAAGATACAGCGAGGATACAGCGGGATATAGCGGATGGCTCTAAAATAGCATATAAAACCCGTACTTAATGTTTTTACAAATTTATAAATGGTAATTAAATGAAAAATTATCATTCAATTGAATTATAATTAATACATAATTAATTTTAAATAAAAACATGTGCAAATATACTTTAAATAAATGTAAAACTATTATATAACATAATTGAATTTAGTAGAATATTAGAGTATTTTCATTTCTAAAAATATATTAAAATTTAAACCAAATAAATTAGTTTCATAATTTTTATAATGTATAAATGCAATTTTTCAATTCATTTTATTAAAGAAGATATAGGGGAAATAGAGGAATATAGCGGGAATAATGAGATATAGCGAAAATAGCGGGGCTTAAAGCGGAAAGGCTATATGTTGGGGCTATATGGAAAAATCGTAGCGGTAGAAACCTGCTATGAGATATAACGAATCTCAATTTTGATTGTGACAGCTTATATAAAATATTATGTTTATATTAACCATCTTTGTAGGAGATTTATTGCAGATTCCTTTTCAGATGTTTAAAGCTGTGTATTTTGTGTCTAGAGTCTATACTTTACTTAGAAATTTGTTAAAATCTCTCTTGGATTGATATATATATATATATGCACACACATGCACAAAAATCTACACTTAGACGTCTGAAACCATTCATTCAGACGTCTGAATGCTGAAACCTGAATATTGTTTCACAATATTCAGACATCTGAATGCTAATTTTTAGACATCTGAATATAGTCAAAATTTGCCTATAAGCTTGCTGTTTGCGTTTCAATCTAATTCAGAAGTCTGAAATTTTTAATTCAGACATTTGAATATTTCCAACTGCTATTTTCTTGAAAAGACACTTCTCTTCACCGAAGAGAAACATTTTCAAAATCAATAGTTGCATCTGTTCTTTTCAATATAACTTTTCATATATGGTTGCAACTCTTTATACACTATATATAGATTATAGAATTCAACAAACAATTTACCGAATTTACTTTTAGCATTCTTGAATTCTCATCTATTCTCAAGCCTTCAAATTGCACCCAAATTGATAACATACTTTGATCATTAATCACTTTATCTTCCATAATTCTCAAAGAACATCACATTATATATCATAAAGGAGAAGATTATAGGAAGATTGTACTCAATTGACTTATCAGTGTTATTTAAGAACACACTACAGTCAAATACATTTTTTATTTGTAAAAGAAGTCTTGTTCGGTTGCTCAGGCAGTTGAAGTCCTATTCGGTTGCTTAGGTGGGTGAAAACCTGTTCGGTTGCTCAGGTAGTGTAAACCTGTTCCTCTGGGTTAAGTGAGGGTTGTTGTGGTTGAAATTCCAGAAGGAGTCTGGGACTGGACGTAGAACGGAAAGTTTGAACCAGTATAAAAATTCCTGGTGTGCTTGTTTTATTTTACTTATTTATGTTGCTATAGTAACTTAGTTTATTTCTACACTAGTTTAATATAATTCCATATAGCACGATTCGCACTGTTTCTTCATTTGGTATCAGAGCAGGGTTTTCATCTAACCATAACATAGTTATCCGATTCTTTGCTAATATGGATAATAACACTAGCACTAGTTCTACAAGCACTAACACCAGTTTTATAGAAGGTCAATCCACTGCACGACCTCCATTTTTCAATGGTTTGAACTATAATTATTGGGCTACTCGTATGAGAATCTATATGTAATCAAATAGCTTTGAATCATGGAATATCACACAAAATGAATACACTCTTCCTATAGGAGAATACTCCACATGGACAAACACTCAAAAATTAGATGCTACTGCCAATACTAAAGCAATGAACATGTTATTTTATGCACTAGATAGAAATGAATTTAATTGTATTAGCATGTGTCAAACTGCTTATGAAATATGGAGAATGCTTAAAATCACTTATGAAGGAACTAACAAAGTCAAACAAAGCAAAATCTTCATGCTCAAAAATAAGTTTCAAAATTTTAGAATGAAACAAGATGAATCCATCAATGATACGTACTCCAGATTTCAAGATATCTATCATTCACTATTAGGATTAGGAAAAAAATACACTGATGTTGATATTGTATCAAAAATCCTAAACTCTTTAACGGACGAATGGGAAAGAAAAGTCTTAGCTATTGAAGAAGCTAATGACCTCTCTACCATGAAACCTGAAGAGTTAATAGGAAATCTAATGTCCTATAAAGTGAATTTGCAGGCAAAACGAGTACAAGCACAAGACAAAAAGAACATAACTTTCCATGTTGAAGAAGAAAAGGATGAAGATTCAGATGAAGAAGATCTAGCATTTATTACCAAAAATTTCAAAAAGTTCTTGAAATTCCGAAAAAACAACAGAAACAATGAAAAAAGGAACTTTCCAAGCAAACCATCATCTTCAGTTCTAGAATGATTTAATTGTCATAAGAAAGGTCATATGCAGAAAGAATGTCCAGAACTAAAGGAAAAAAAGTACTTCAACAAGGGCAGAAAAGATAAGAAAAAGAAAGCATTTTCTGTTACATGGGATGATTCAGATACCTCTTCATCATAGCAGCAGTGACAGTGAAAACGAGCAAGCTAATGTTTGTTTCATGGCTACCGAAAACGAGGTTAGTAATTTTACCTTTGATGATATGATAGAAATAAATTCAGAGCTAGTTGACACACTCAAAAAACTCAAAAGAAAATATAAGGAGACTCGTGAACATCAGAACAAAGCAGAATTCAAAAGAGATATGCTTAAAGACGAAAAGAAAATACTAGAGGAAGAACTTGAAAAATTACAAGAATCATACTCTAATATTAATTCTCAACGCACTCTTTTGAGTCAAGAAATTGAAACTCAGAAAGAGAAGAATGACGCTCTTGTTTTTGAAAATCACGAATTAAAGACAAAAGTAAAATTGATAGAATTAGATAATACTAGTCTCAAATTAAGTTAGATAGCATCACAAAAATGTTTCAAACTTTAACAAAGGAAGATAAACTCTATCTAAAATTATTGATAGCTCTTAATCTGTTTCAGGTAGGAAAGGATTAGGATATGATAAGAAAACAAAAGCTCCACCTAAAAAGAAAATTAGAAGAAATATCAATCCTACTGAAAAACAGTCAAAAATGAATACTTACCCGAAAAACATAAGAGTTTGGGTTCCTAAAACGAACAACAGTTTAATTAGGAAGAAATATATTAACACCTTTTTAGAAACTGTTCATAAAAATAAAGATTACATTTTCAAATGGGATACTGAACCCTCTTGGGTTTGGTTTCCTAAGACTTAACCATAGGACCCTATTAAAAAGGTGGGTACCAATGTTATCTCAAATTTTTTGTAGGTCCCACTCAAGAAAAGAGGAAAATGGATGCTCGACAGTAGTTTCTCAAAACATATGACATGAGACAAAAATATTATATCGAAGTATGATTAGATCGGTACTATATTTAACAGCTAGTAGACCTAACATAATGATGAGTGTTTGTTTGTGTGTTAATAAAACCAAGGAATTTGGACTATTCTATCTAAAGGAATATCCTTTTGAATTAGTATCCTATTTTGATGCTGATTTTGGAGGAAGTTGGACAGATAGAAAAAGCACAAGTGGGACTTGTCACTTCATTGAATGGCCTCTTGTATCCTGGTTTAGTAAGAAACAAAACTGTGTTTCATTATCGACATGCGAAGCAGAGTATATTTCTGCAGCTTTGGCATATGCTCAAATTATCTATATGCAATAAACACTACAAGATTTTGGTTTTAATTTATATAAATCAACAATTTACTGTGATAATTCTAGTGCTATAAATTTATCTAAAAGTCCTGTTAATCACTCGCGAACAAAACGTATTGATATTCGTCATCATTTTCTTCGTGATAATATTGAAAAAGATTTAGTAATCTAAAATTTGTGTCCTTTGACAAACAATTGGCAGATATTTTTACAAAACCATTAAATAAAAATACTTTCATCAATTTAAGATGAGAACTTGGAATCATCTCTTTTAGAGATTTATAAGTTCGCATTTTTTAAATAAACGGTTTATATATTTTTTATGTTCATAATTTTTCGAAAAAAAAATTAAAAAAAGGAGAAATTTTTTTAGGGGTATTTTCCAGCACTTGAACTCAGGATCTCATACTCGGTAGTCTTCTACTTTACCGCTTCACTCTTTATCTTTTTCTGAAACATAAGTTTGTTGTTAAATTTTTATTTACCTCTCATTTTTTCCTCTTTTTCCTATGGCCATTATTCTCCTAACCATACAATGTTTATCTATTTTTATCTAGCTTCTAACTATATAATCTCTGCAATTCTTCATTCTTTGCACCAGATTTCATTCAATTTTTTCTAAAATTATTTTTCTGTTTCAACATGTCATCTCAATACAACTGCGAATCGTCTGAGCATTCTTATACTTCTTCTTCCTCGAGATCGAAAACTCTACCAACTCCTACCCCAATCTATAAACCGGTTTCCATTGTTCCACCCTCAACTCATACTGGATATACTCCACCAACCAAAAGAACAAGACGGTCTCTCTTTTTTGGATCACCATCCACAAAAGAGAAAATAGATGATATTCATCACTATCAGAGAGAAACATTAGAATTACAACGTGAATTATACCATGAACAAAAAATTAATGCCAAATGGCTTAGCTTTTCGAAACAAGTCGCATTAAAGTTTTGTGGTTCTTCATCAAAAGACACAGTTCATCAACCGTCTACAGTTCATTCTCCAAATCATCGCAATCCTTGGGAACCATCACCACAACGTCCACTGACATCACCAAATTCTTGGGAACATGGCAACAGATGGTCTCTACTCCGACCATTTGAAGAGAACACTAAAATTGAAGAAGAGCCTTATCATACTCCTACTTCTTCTTCAAAGTCTTTTTAATTATGTTTTGTTGATTATATGTTATTGTTAATTTGTTATTTCATTCTGTTTATTCTACAAATCTTGTATCATTTATAATTATTAATATATATATATATATATATTGTTTTCTATTCGCAAAAAGCTAATATGTGCCTCTGAGCAAAATTCAGACGGCTGTTTTATTTGAAACAGATGTTTGAATATTCATAGTAGAAAATTTTTGCCCCAGATTCAGACATCTGAATCAAATAAAACAGACGTTTGAATAAGGTCAATTTTGAACTGTTTCCTTACGGGTTGGATCTCAACCCCATTCAAACGTCTGAATCAAATGATTCAGACGGCTGAATTTTTCCAAGCCTATTTTTTTAACCTTTCTTCTTTATTTCTTTCCACTTTTACCCCTGCCTTTTCACCTACTATATATTTCCTTTTTCACTCTTTCCCAATTACTTCAGAACCCTAGCCCTCATTTTCATCTCTCTCAAAGCTTTTACCTTTCCTATAACTCTCCAATGGCACCAAGATAAAAAAAACTAGAGAATCAACTTCTGGACCACCCGAAGACCAAATCCGGCAATGGCTATGGAATGATGTTGCTGTTTCTCGGTTTAATTCTATGAAGAATCCCAACATCTTTGAAGGAGCATTCATGAAATTCTCGAATTTCATAGCATATCGTGTTAGAGAGTTGGCGAAACAATTCAACTTCGGTAGTTTGATTGGATATACTCCTAACAATGTTAAAATTAATCATCTTATGATTAAAGTTTATCTTGCAAACTTAAATTTGGATCATCATAATCCCCAAAACCGACAAGATTGTGTTTGGTCGATAGTTTGTGGCATAAGAATTTTCTTACCTTTGCAAATATTAGGTCATATTTTAAATTGTCCTTATCAAGGAATCGATATTAATGATATTGAAGTTGATACGGATCATCGAGACGAAGTTTCACATCAATTTTTGACCGATCAACTTATAAATTTGGGCAATTTAAAATCTACCTTCTTAAGGCCACAAGCTAGACTCATTCACCATGCACTTATTCCTTCTCTCCAACCAAGAACGGGGAGTTATGAAAAAGTGTATAAAGAAAAATTCCAAGCCCTTTATTCTATCTATTACAATCAACAAGTGAACAGGGGGAAAATTATTTTGGATGAATTATTACAATTCGGAGAAAATATAGAACCATTCATTATGGTGCTTATATTATGCGCATCCTCCTAAATGTCAGTGTACCAATGCTCGACTCCGATTTTACAACTATTAGCAAGTTAGGCGCTAAAACTCTAGGATTGATGGGTCTTCCACCATGGCCTCCTCCTCAACAAATTATTTCCTTCCACCAATGGTCGCAAAATGTTCAACAAGGTGTTCCTCAACCTCGAGACACTAGTATTGCTTCTTCTTCTCATACTCAACATGAAAAAGAAGAGGAGGACGATGACACCATCCAAATCAGCCCGCAAAACTTCTTCAAGATAAGCCATCATCACTCTCTCCCGAAATCGATCAAAGATTCATCGGGAAATTAAGGCACTTGAGAAGAAGACGGAAAGAAAGTTCAACTCTATCAAAGGCTTTCTCAATCTCAATAAAATATGAGATCGAATTTATTGTTCCGGCTCTTCATCGACTCAAGCTTACAACCCTTCCCCATTTGAGTGGTCTTCCTCAAGCTCGAGTTCTGATCACAATGATAAGTCTCTTTCAAGCCAATTTTAATTATATTTGTCTATTTTTATTTTATGTTTGATTTGCTTATGTTTTAACTTTGCTTTTCTAGTTGTATGAGAAATTTCTGAACTATTATCTCTTCATGTATTAACTACTCCAATTGCTTTGATGAGACAATCTATCTACTGTTATCTATGCTCTTTCTTTTTGTCGATGAAAAAGGGGGAGAAATATAATATTGTGCATATCGACTTGTTTTAGATTGTGCATATTGACAGAGGGAGTAACAATACTTTAAATATTTATTATTGATTATATAGTTGTCATCATCAAAAAGCGGGAGAATGTTGGAATCTCAATTCTGATTGTGACAACTTATATAAAATATTATGTGTATACTAACCATCTTTGCAGGAGATTTATTACAGATTCCTTTTCAGATGTTTAAAGCTGAGCATTGTGTGTCTAGAGTTTGTACTTTACTTAGAAATTTGTTAAAATCTCTCCTGGAATGATATATATATATATATATATATATATGTGTGTGTATATATATATATATATGCACACACATGCACACATATGCACATACATGCACAAAAGTCTACCCTTAGACGTCTGAAACCATTCATTCAGACGTCTAAATGCTGAAACCTGAATATTGTTTCACAATATTCAAACGTCTAAATGATAATTTTCAGAAGTCTGAATATAGTAAAAATTTGCCAAAAAGCTTGCTGTTTGCGTTTCAATCTAATTCAGAAGTCTGAAATTTTTAATTCAGACGTCTGAATATTTCCAACTGCTATTTTCTTGAAAAGACACTTCTCTTCATCGAAGAGAAACATTTTCAAAATCAATAGTTGCATCTGTTCTTTTCAATATAACTTTTCATATATGGTTGCAACTCTTTATACACCATATATAGATTACAGAATTCAACAAACAATTCACCGAATTTACTTTTAGCATTCTTGAATTCTCATCTATTCTCAAGCCTTCAAATTGCACACAAATTGCTTACATACTTTGATCATTAATCACCTTATCTTCCACAATTCTCAAAGCACATCACACTATATATCATAAAGGAGAAGATTATAGGAAGATTGTACTCAATTGACTTATCAGTGTTATTTAAGAACACACTACAGCCAGATACATTTTTTATTTGTAAAAGAAGTCCTGTTCGGTTGCTCAGGCAGTTGAAGTCCTATTCGGTTGCTTAGGCAGGTGATGTCCTGTTCGGTTGCTCAGGTAGTGTAAACTTGTTCCTCCGGGTTAAGTGAGGGTTGTTGTAGTTGAAATTCTAGGAGGAGTCTGGGACTGGACGTAGAACGGGAAGTTTGAACCAGTATAAAAATTCCTGATGTGCTTGTTTTATTTTACTTATTTACATTGCTATAGTAACTTAGTTTATTTCTAAACTAGTTTAATATAATTCCATATAGCATGATCCGCACTGTTTCTTCAACTCTGGTCTACCATTGCTGGCAAAAAGTTAAGCCGGTCATCGATGGTCGACACATTGTTAGGGTTACTCTGATCAACCACCATCGATAAGAAGTTATGTTGATCATCAATAGTGGACACCAGATTAGGGTTACTTCGTTTACCACTACCGAAGAGAAGTTTGAGGAGAGGAACTCTTTGTCACAGCAACACCATTTGATCCTAAGTGGAAAGTTTGAGCCCATCAGGCACACGCGATGCCTTCTAATTGCCAATGCTAGCCTAAGATACTAGGTTATAACACAAAGTTATAAATCATACTCATTATTTGTCATAACAAGGTTTTAAGGCAATCATATTTTATTAGATTTCATAACCACTTCGATTACATTGTTTTAATATAATTAGCAAAAAAACAAAATGCTAAGTTAAATAATGATGAAGATTCCTTACATTCTAGGCTTTTCTTAATATAGCTCCATCCACTATACTAAGGATGAAGGTTCCGTTACCCAAGTCCTTGTACATGACATAAGGCCCTTCCAAAATTGGGTCATGTGCCCCTGGCTTAAGGAATATTCTCTTTAGCACCATGTAATGACCCTAATTTTTAGTAACATTTAATTAGGTAAATTAAACGAACTAATGTAAAATGGTTAAGGATCTGAGATTGTGGTTAGCAAGGGTAGTCGTGCCATGTTAACAAACAAACTAAGTAAATTGAAATGGAATGAAATGTAGGAAATAGACAATGGAAATATAATAATAAGTATTATTTATATACCTTGAACCCCTTAAGCCATATTCTATATGTTCATTTCTATATTCATAAAACTAAAACCAAAGTAAGAGGCTGGCTACCGTTAAGGGAAAAACAAGAGAAGATAAAGCTAGGGTCATGAGGAAAGCTTAAGCAACAAAATCGAAGATCAAATCTCAACACCTTAATCTCAAAGCTAAGGTGAATAATAACTAGATCTCATGTTTGCTTATTGCTTTTGGTTTTAGGATGAAGTTCGAATTATTTTGCAAAGTTGTTTGCTATGTTTAATTGTTAAAATGGATATATATATATATATATATATATATATATATATATATGCTTGTTGATGACATAAGATATTTCATATGGATTTTATGATATGTTTTAATATGAATACCCTATTCAATGACGTCAAAATGCCTTGCGATTTAAGGTTTAGATCAGAAATAATATTTTAAAGATGGGTTTCAATTTTTATAATTTTCTGAATCAATCTGGATTTCTATTATTTTTCTAGTGAAGAAAATTGGATATTTGGGTTTAAAATAATTTACAGCTGAATTAATATGTTTTGGGTCTGAAATTTAGAGAATAAATATCAAAAATGATTTATAGGAATTTTTGTACAATTTTCCTAAGTGTTTTAATAAATACTTAAAATTATTTATGGAATAGGACTTAAATGTTTTATGTATTCATAAAAGGAGATGGGGTATTTTGTAAATAAATTAAATTGTTTTTTTTGAAATATCGGCAACACTTTCAAAAAAGGAAATTAGCAACCAATCATATTTCGACAAACAAGGCAGGTTAGTCGAAAAGGTTACTTTAAAAACCTAAAAATTAGTTTAAACCAGCATTTACACGTTTCGCCACTTTCAATACCTAGCTTTCGACTTAGTTCTCCCGCCTCTATCTCCCTCGAAACCAATGCCCCTTGTATCAATACTTCGTATGTAGCGAATTGTATTAAGGCAGAAGGTATGAAGTCGGTATAGGGGTTCCGTAGAAGGTGGAAGCCTTGCTTTGATTTTAAATGAAAATGCGCCTGCTTTGCTTTCGAAAGCAATGCTTTCTACTAGATAGCTTTCAACTTGATTAAAATGATTTAAAGAAATGGTTGTGCATTTAATTTTAAGTAAATGCTTTCGCCTAGGTCGAAACCCCTTGCTGCCACCTTTTTCCTTTCTATGTAGTGTGTTCGAAAGGTCTCTTTGTTTTAAAGTCCAAACCGCTTCTCCATTGCTTTCGAAGGGAATGATTTTGACACCATCACTTATTCTACTTAGGAAAATAGCTTTCGAAAGTGTTGCTTTCGACCTTGTTCTTTTATGACCCTTTTAAGATTTTTAAAGATAAACCTAAAGGTTTTGAATAATATAGTTCCGAGTGGTTTCAAAAGGTTGTTGCACATGTTTTACTTGAACCCAAATGTTTCGAAAGGTTTGATGTTTGCAAAGGATTTTAGTGCTTTCGAATGGTCTGAATGAAGGTTTCGAAGGGGTGGATCCCCAGTAGTTTCAAAAGTTTTGAGAGAAAGGTTTCCAATGTTTTTGAAAGGCAGTGTTAGTATTTTAAAGATAGAATGTCTAAGGTTTTAAAACTTTTGGAAGGTGATGTTTTTCAATGATTTTGAAAGTTTGATATGAATGGCTTCGAAAGGTATGCTTCGGCCTTTCAGCCTAATGTTTCACTCGTATCAAAAGGGGTTCTTTCAAAGGTTTAAATGTTTTCATCAACAAAGTTTTGTGTAAAGTATATACAACATAGCAAGGTGATTGAGTAAAGCATAGAGTATATTTTCCTTGTTTAAAGTATGATTTAAAGGATTAAATCAGCATGAAAGAAAAGGTTTTTCGAAAATTTTTATAGGTAGTTAATCCTAAGTAAAATGACTTGGATATTAGAATACCAAATGGGACTGGTATGGGGTCGCACCCTGTACATTAGTTATTATACCCTAGCTAATTTAGTCCAAAATTCCAATGTGTAGGGCTTTGTCACAGGCAAGACTAAAATGATGTTACACACATAAAGGAATATATATGTATAGAGAGATAGGTTATTAGTGATCCCGCAGAACCATTAGGATCAGTTGACCCTGGAGAAGTAAGTTAAGGATAGACCGTCTAGAAAAAGGGATCTAACAGAAGTTTGATTATTTGTTTATTTTGTCTAGTAGGCCTGAGTCAGCCAAAGGTTAGTAGTTAGCTAAATAAAACCACAATTCTTGGATATATGGTCCATTTATTACCTAATTTATATGCTTTCGTGATATTGATATTATTGTTTTAACCAGTTTTGGTTGCAGGATTAAGATTTGCAAAAGATATATTTTAAAAGGATATTAGCGAAGGGGAACCTGTTTCGTTAAGCGGCATAGTCTCACTTAATATCAAATAACTAAGATGTATAGTATTATTCACACCAGGCTTTATGTCTGACTCAAAGTTTATGTTTTTTCTCTTAAAATACTCAAAATTGATTTGAGTATCCTAAGGGTTGAGGTTTTCTAGGTTGACGAATAAAGCTTTCATAGATGAGCATGAGGATGATGGCTAGTTATGTAGGAGTTGTCTTGTTTGTTTTATTCGGCTATGTTGTATTAAGTTAGTTATGACTATTTAATACTCTAGTCATCTAAGGGGGCATCGTCATATGTCGCTCTTTGTGTATTTTGTAATAATTATATTTGATCTGAACTTGGGAAACGATTGGGATTATACAATGGAATATGAAGCATGTTTTGTGTAATATAACCAGAAAAGTTTTTTTTTGTGATTTTGTTTCATATTCATGTGCTTCTGATATTGTGGATACCATTAACAATACTGTATTTGATCACGGGAATTTAATACTACGGATGACTACAACATCTGTAGCGATTAGCTTCGGGCCTCCAGAAAGGGGACATGATAACTTGGTATTAGAGCATAGGTTTATGATAAACTTTAAACTAAAATGATTTTTGAAAACATAATCCTAAGGAGATAAGATTGGGATATGGGATAACGCTATAGTAATGTACTTGTATTTTCCATATATAAGTATACACTATAACTCTATTCTCCTATATTTCTTAGGGTATTCTTTTGTATCTCATGAGGCTTGAATACAAATATGGATGCTAGAAGTGGAAGAGTTAACCTTGGAGGGGGAAGCATCACGACAAATGGAAATGTCCGACCAAATACATAGAGAAACCTAGATCAGGCACAAGCTGGAAATGTTGGTGCTGCTGTTCTGCAAGTTGACATGGGAGCTATGTATCAGTTATTTATTAACATGATGCAGGAGGGTGTTGCTGTTGGAGTAGTTGGAGGAGGAGTTCAGGAAGCTCCAGTGGTCAACAACTACGCTATTCTAAGTAGAGAATATGCTAGGTTGGGTGAAAAGCCATTTATTGGAACTAAAGATGCCATTGAAGTAGAGAATTGGTTACTGCACTATGAGAGAACCTTTGCTGATTTAGGGTTCAATGATGAGAAAAAGAGAAGGCTTGATTCGAGACAACTTTAAGTAGCAGCTTTATACTAGTGGAATAGTGTTACGGTAGGAGTTAATGAGGAAACGATGACATGGGTCGAGTTTAGAATCAGATTTGAGAAAAGATTTATGCCGAAGATTGCTAAGTCTGTACTGCTTAGGAAGTTTGCTAAATTGGAGCATGGAGACATGACTGTACTTGAGTATGTGAGGAGGTTTTAGGAGCTAGCAAGATATGGCTATGCTACGGTTGATGCTAATATTAAGAGGAACGAGAAGTTCATTAGGTAGCTGAAGCCTGAATTGGCAAGGGCTACATTACCGCATATCAGGGATCCATGTGATGTTGTAATGGAAATGGCTTTGAGGAATGAGGAGATGTTTTCTTTTCTGGAGAGAAATAAGGCAAAGGAAGTACATGTGGGGTAGAGTTAGAAAAGAAAGTTTTTCCATAAGAAAAGAGCTCAGAAGAGTGGAGCTGCTAAGAAGGGAAATGCAGAAGTGGTCTAATCCAAGCATGTCAAGAAGGGGGTGCCCATGGATGCCTGATAGACAAAGGAAAGAACGCTACAAAGAAGAAAGAAGTGAGGTGTTTTAACTGCGATCAAATTGGTCATTACAAGAACCAATGCAAGAAGCCTACTAAGGATGGAAAAAGAAAGGTGTTTGCATTGGAGCCAGCTATCTCGAGGCCAACAGGAGAGGATAAAGGAAAAGCTTTGTTGGGAGGTACACTTCAGATTCATGGTATGTCAGTTAGAGTTGTTTGATACCGGTGCATCGCATTCTTTTATATCTCATTGTTTGGTAGATAAGCTTAACCTAGAACCCTCATATTTAATTCCTTCCGTAAGGGTTTCAAATCCGATACGAGCGCATGCGACACTTGGGATGAAGTGTGACCACTTAGAGTCTGATTTGTTAGGTCATAACCTTGTTTGCAGTTTGCATGTGTTTGATTTTGTAGGGTTCAGAATTATATTGGGTATGGTTTAGTTAAGTAAATACGATGCAAGGATATTTTCCGTGATAGGAAAATATCACTTAGAAACCCCAAATGTAGTGATCAGATTATATATCCTGTTGAAAACCCTAGTTATGAGGTGAATGCTATGTTGGGTGTTGTGGAGGTAGAAGATGAGTTGAATCGTGTTTTCATTGTTAGAGAATTTATAGATGTTTTTGAACTGCAATAGTATTGCCGCTGAAATGAGCCATCGAGTTTCAAATAGATTTGGTGCCTAGAGCATAACCGGTGAGTAGACCGCCAATTAGAATGACACCTATCGATATGAGGGAGTTGAAGGTGTAGTTGGTAGATTTGGAAGGCAAGAATTTTATTAGGCCAAGTAGTTCACCTTCTGGAGCAACCATAGTGTTTTCTAAGAAGCCAGACGGATCGTTAAGGTTATGTATTGATTATCGTAAGTTGAATGAGTAAACGATAAAGAATCAATATCTGTTGCCTAGAATTGACGATTTATTCGATCAATTAAGTAGAGCCAAGGTATTTTCTCAATTGAATTTAGCAACAGGTTTCCATTAGCGTACAATAGAAGAGGATAGTATTCCTTTGACGGTGTTTAGAACTAGATAGATCATACAAATGGTTAGTGATGCCATTTGGACTAACTAATGTGCTAGCATTCTTTGTAGATTTGATGAACCAAATTTTTCGAGAGCACTTGGATGGGTGCTATTGGTGTTCATAGATGATATCTTGATATACTCTAAGGTTGAAAGGGAGAATGAGGTTCATCTTAGAGTGGTTCTTGAGATGTTGAGACAGCATCAGCTGAAGGCGGAGGTTTCAAAGTGTCATTTTTGGAAGAAGGAAGTGAAGTTTCTTGTTTATGTAGTATTAGAGAAAGGGCTGTCTGTAGATCCCACTATGATTGAAGTAGTAAATAATTGGAAGAGAAACGAGACAGTGAGTGAGATAAAGAGTTTTCTTGGATTGGCTGGATATTATATGAGGTTCATCAAGGATTTTTCATGCATAACAGCACCGATGACCATGCTAACGTGAAAGGACGTGAAGTTTGTTTGGAACGATAAGTGTGAGGAAACATTCCAGAGCTTGAAACACATACCGACTCATGCATCTGTACTAGTTGTTCCAGAATGAAATCAGGATTTAGTAGTATATACAAATGCATGTGGAACTGAATTAGGAGCCGTGTTAATGCAAAGAGATAAAGTGATTGCTTATGCTTCTCGACAGCTTAGACCGCATGAGGTTAGATATCCAATGCATGATTTGGAATTAGATGCGGTGATTTTTGCATTGAAGGTGTGGAGACATTACCTTTGAGGAGAGGGTTTGAGCTTTATACTTATCATAAGTCATTGAAGTATTTGTTCTCTCAGAAGGAGTTGAACATGATACATCAAAGATGGTTGGAGTCTATTTTTGCTTATGACTTTATAATTGAATATACACCTTGGAAAAGAAATAAGGTAGAAGATGCACTTAGCAGAAAACATCAGAATATAGTGTTAGAGATGATAGCTGAGTGGAAAAATTTAGAAGCATTGACTACATGTAGAGTACAGTGGAAATATTGTGACGAGAAGGATTTTTCGCGCTCGAAAATCGACATCCATACTTTACATCGTACTCGAATGCCGTAGATTCGACCGTTCAAATCCGAGTCGCCGGAGCTTATAACACAATTAAGTAAACAACACAGCGAAAAAAAAGAATAATACATTGATATACAGCTTTGATACAATATCTGGTACAACAGAGTGATACAATGAATATCAATATACATCAGAGATATGATACAAGAAAATAGCAGCGGAAAAGAAAATAGACAACACTAGCAGCGGAACAAATAACTCTAAGATAGTCTTCAAAAGAGAACTCCAGCGGCAGCTCGAACCAACATCATGATTCACCAAGACAAGCAAGTATCGTCCACATCTAAAGACTGAACTAGCTCCAGATAACCTACTAAACCTGACTTTCTGAAAACCCCAACTCTAGACTGTCCGTGTAGAAAAATTTTGAGCATCCGGAGTTTAGGAAAGAAACAATAAACTCCGGATCAGTCATGGGACTGGTGTGAGCAACAAAAACAGTTTATCTTTTAAAACAATCAAAAGATTTTAAAATCAATTCGCAATGCTTTTGGAAATGAAACTACCATAAGACCTCCCGCCACACACAATGCAAACGCAGAATTGGAGGAGATTTCTGCTTATGAAAGTCAAACATGCTTGATACGCAATTTCCTTGATATTATTACTATAAGTGCAAAGTGTAGGAAAAATCATTTCGAAAGTAAAGATATAAATCTTAGCCAACATATGATCATTATCGTATGCCTACTATAGCTACCATGTTTAATAGCAGGTTACCGCCACATTCCATGGCAGGTTATACAACTAATACTGTACAAGGCTCGTATTGTTTCTTTGGATTTCCAACAAATGGTCATGTGACGACCCGGAATTTTTAAGCAATTTAAATTGAAATTATTAAATTTAAATAAGTAAAGTTGGGTAAATTGTTGTATCTAGAATTTTAAGCCTGTTAAAAATAATTTGAGGACTTGTAAAACTTATATTGATAGTACAGAGGATAATAGAAGTTGTAAAATTGAAATTAGCAGTGGTTTGTTCAGTTTTGAAATTTTACATCGTTTAAATTGAATTTAAAAATAGCCTTCCGAGGCGCAGTCTCGGAATTCGACAAAACAAGTTCCATTGGATCTGTAGTATTGAATTATTATCGGATTTCAAATTTCGTTTTGATCGGAGCTAGTGTGTGAGTGAACGACATATAAACGCGTTTGAATCTATATCAGAAATTTCGAGACGATTTAAATTTAAAAATATTATATACCTTGACTGGTCAAATAAATTAAACGTCTAGCGGTATGTCTTGGTAGGATGTCTAGCTTTTGAGCTTTGAATTCTAAGCAATGTGTAGTTAAATTAAAATTGTTAGGTATACAATTGTGAACCAGGCAAACAAATCCCATTAGCCGCATTTTATTCTTTTCATGTTACTGTAGATAGCATCACGCTACCTTTTTCGTTTTTTTTTCGAGAAAAAAAAGGGGGGCCAAGCGTATTAGAGAAGAATCGATCCTGTCTTCAATATAATCACGTCTCCTCTAAAAATAATAAGGAATTAAATTAACCGAGCTTCCCTCGGAAGAATATAGAACCGAGCTCCCTCTTTTTAAAACTAAAAAAAAAAATCGAATCGTTCGAGATTCAATTACAAATCGAAGCCGAGTTCGCATGCTTCGGTGGGAGTGGGTCGAGCGAGTGGAGATACGGAGGACGATGGCACGAAGGAGGAGCAGTCGCCATGTAGGGTTTGGGATTTTGTTCGTCAACGGCGGAGCATGAGGCGTCAGAGGTTATGGCAGGAGGCGGCGCTAGGCTGGGGTTTGGGCTTGATACCGCAGATGGGTCGCGCGATGTCGATGTCGCATCGGGTGTGACGAGTGGCTTGCGATCGATTTAAGGCTTCGCGATGAGGCGCCGGACACGTTGATCGACCTCGAGGCCGAGTTTGGGTTTGCCTATGGAATTTTCAGGCAGTAAGGGTATGCTATTTCTTTTACTTCAAATTCGAATATGCATATTTAATTTATGTTTGTTCGAACAGTCGAAGATAATTCAACTTAAAGGAAATTTTAAATAAATAAAAATATATATATATAATTAGGGTTCTGGACAAATTATATATGTAAGGATTTTTGAATTTGTTATAAAGTCTATCGATATGTGTGTATATATATATATATGCGCATTTTAAATTCATTAGATTATTTTAAATTATGGGCTTTAGAAGTTAGCTTGGTTAACTAATTTTTTTAAATTTTTTTTTTTGGTTATATATATATATATATAAAAATATATATAATAATAATAATTTATCTAATAGGAAATTTATAAATAGATTAAGAACAAAACATATATAGGGTTGAAGATTAGATTTTAAATAGAAATATCGATTTTTATATAGAGAATTTGGAAAATATACTATTTTATAAAGATAAGTATTTTGATTCATTGAGTTATGTTCAAAATAATAATTTATTGAAGGTAATAAATTGTTTAGTTAACTTATCTTAATTATTTTAGTTACTAAGAAAATTAAAACTTGTTGACAAATTTAAATTGTTAGATAGGATAAATTATCAAATGAAAAATTGTTTTTTTTTGGATTTATTTCAAATATTAATCGTAAATTGTTTATACAAGGTTAGTACCCAGGAAACCAGGTTGAAATTGAAATGAGCTGCAAACAGATTCAAGGTGAGTTAATCTCACTCAGTCAATTTAGATTTAAACTTAAATGATTAAATTTAAATAATTATTTGAATAGTTGAAATTGATGGATGTGCTATAGTATGGTATATTCTGGAATTTGCATATTATTGTGCTAACTTCTGTGGATGTAGGGAAAACAGGTTGGAGGGATCCAACTGGACCCCTCACATTTATTTAAATTATTCAATATTCTCTGTTGTGATTATTTGATATCTTATGATGAGTTATATTGGAATATTGAATGTTATGGTTTGATTGGATATTTGGGTATAATGTATTACCAAAATATATGAATTCGATTGTGGAAAAGAAATTAAGAGGAAGTAAATTTGTAAGCGAAATAATTATAGAAAGTTTGAATAAATTAAGAATGAATTGAAAAGAAATAGAAGTAATATGAAAATAATAATAAATAACTTCGAGTATGAAGAGAAATGGAATTTTGAATAAAATGAAATTGATGAATTGTAAACTTAAGTTCTATCAATTAAAGAAATAAAGAATTATTTTAAAATTCAAAGTTTAAATTTATTTAAAAGAATAAAGAAGTAATTGAGAAATCTAAAAATTTGGAATTTTTAGTTAAAGTGTTTTTAAAATCATAATCAAGAAATGAGATCTGAAATTAATAGATTCTGAATTAAAAGAGAATAACTTGGAAATCAATTTGGGAAATTGATTTAAGTGATTGAAGTTGGGAGTTTTCTCTGGATAACCAAGTACATCTTTAAAGTAAATTCTTAAATAAATTTAAAGGTTTTAAAGTTGTTGTAAAAAGCAAGTTTTAGAAAATTTATTATTTCTAATATTTAAATTCAATAGTAAATATTTTCCCAAATCTATTATAGTAGTAATTACTTGAAAAGTGACATAGTATTTTGTTTTCAAAAGTGAAAATCTAGTTTTATATTCTATTAAGTAACTTTATTTTCAAATACTCATATAGTATGTATTTTTACAAAATATTGAAGTAATTTAACTTAAATGTTTAAAAGTATATTTCAAAATAAAGTGTTTAAATTATTTTAAATCTAGTTTTGTGCTTGGTGATTTCAGCGGAGATAGAAAATATTTAGGAAAGTTGATTCTAAAAAGAAAGATGGTTTTGAAACTGTTTTCAAAGGATGGAAAATAGAAATATATCTTGTGAAGATATTTTTGGAGATTAATAAATAATTTGGAAAATTATTTATTGGTTGATGGTTGTTTTGTGAATATAATTGATAGTTAAACAACCGACTATCAATATTGGACAAATACGTTGATCGTTTCGAAGAGACCGGGATCGAGATTTATTTCTCGAAAACCACTTCGATCCGGTTTGTACATTTCTTGTAAACGATTTTGGATTCGAAGATGGAGCAGTGAAGTACAAGGGCTAGTCGCTACTAATCCTGAGGATATTTCCAAAATGGATGTAGTAGGAATAGTGCCTTCGGTTCCGTTCGGACCCGAGACGGACTTGTATGGATGAATGCTTGCGAAACATCGTCAGGAGGACGATGAGAATTCTAAGGGATATATTCTAAAAGGTAACGCTTAGCCTCAAGCCTCATCAAATGGGAATGACTGAAAATCAGGGGTTATGCAGCAAGGCTAGGTGGGTAGCACCCAAGCAGGGTGAGGTCATTCCAGTCTAGATGTCCCTTTTTATTATTTCGGCTTAGTGGGCGGTTGATGATCCCAACCGCGGGGTGATCTCACTCGGGATTATCCAGTAAGGGGTAGTCCCGGCCTTGTGTTGCAGGGGAGCGGGCGTACTCCTCGGTACGGTGATCTAGGCCCCGTACTGTGACAGGTGGTACCCCAGTGCCTAGTCATTAGTTGGAAATCCATTCTCCCTACGAGCCTTGTACGAGTTTTGTTTGTATTACCCACTCTGTGGCTAGTAGCTGGAATTTAATAGATGTAACAATTTCGGCTATTTTATAAGTATTTGTATATAGACCCTATTATAATATCATAGGATTTCTATAAAAAAATGTTTTAGCTATCGTAAGGGAAAAACCCGACATGTTTATTTGTGGCGTGGTCTTACGAGATGCTTTTGTTTCAAAGGATTTTTGAAACTTTAATAATCAATTGGGTGTGATTTTCTCACGCTGGTATTCCAGACTGACTCGGGTATTATTTAACTGTAATGCTCGGGTCAGACCGAGTATTATAGGATACAGGTTATGATGCTGTGGAGCTCAAGAGACGGGCAAGTTGACTATACATACATTCGTACTTGTTATATATATATTCCGCTGTTTGAGTTGTTGTGTATCCATTGTATGTTATTGGTGTGAGCTGTGACTGATGTACTCTGATGATGTAATGTATGTAAACAGAGATATTTGATTCTGAGTAAAGGTTATTTACTATCTATTATATTTTATTCCACTGCGATGGTTAGATTCTGATGTTGTGTTCTATTTTCTTCTTCGACCTCTTCTTCTTAAATCCAAAACGGTTCATATTTCTGTGCCACTTGAGTTGTTTGTTGTAAAATAGTGTTGACTCAAGGGATGCGGATTTGCGGGCTGTTACAGGTCAGGCCAAGGAAATTCCCATTGCCACATGAGAACGCCTCTGGAAGGACGTCCCCGAGAACCTAACCGGATCTCTGCCAACACAAGGCCGGGTTACCCCTAACTGGGTAACTACTGACACGAGTATGCCATCCCCCGATCGTAAACGACCTTTTCTCGGGATCCTGATAACCAACAACCACAAAGTAATAAATTCGCAGTAACCACATAGGTTAAATATCTGGGCTCCATACCACGATACCACCTCTATCCAGAAGGAAATGCACATACCCTAAAGGGCGCTACCCCCAATAACCTTGCTGCATCTTTCCTGTTTCGACCATTTCGGGGTGTGAGGTTCGACGAAGTCCCGTCCACAAAGCTACGCTTTGGTACAAAGCCATGCTTTGGGTCAACAAATGATCAAAGTAATGATCACAAAGATAAATGATCAAACAAATGATCATATCACAAATGATCAAACAATGATCATCACACAACAACACTCAGCATGCCACATTACCAAGATGGGAATATATCGTTGATAACCTTCAACTACATAACCTCTGAACTCGTACGTCTCAGAGAAGGGTGTTAAGCTAAGAGAATAAATTCTCCGCCACCAACAGAAATGTATTTGAAAGAAATCTGCTTTATATCTCAAAATGTAATGTCAGACATACAATCCATACAAGTCTATTCTGGGTTCGAACAGAACCGAAGGCACTTCCAAAGAAGCCCTTGCAATTCGGGTATTCGCAATCCCGATCGAACTTCCCATCACTTAGGGAATCTCTATACCGTAGCTACTCGGTGCAGAGACAATCGATAGGTCGTCCTATCGTTCTCGCAAATACCCGGTCTTCACCACCGGTCATCAAATGCTATCCATAACGACGTATCACATATTCGGAATGGGTTATACGACACAAAGGTCCTTTCCCGGCTAAACCGAATAGTGAGCGAAAATATTTAAAACATATGGATATGGGATTTCAATTAAGTCACAACTTAATTATCCAAACTTTCTTTCAAATGGTTTAAATCAATTACCATTTTAAATCTTTTAAACGAAAGATTTATTTCATAAAGTTCACCTAGTTTCATAAAGATTCATTCCCGGATTTCAAAACAATTTCCATTTAATTAGATTAACTCATTAAATCTTTAAATCAAAGATTTAACTTATAACTTTCAAACCGTTTTTATAACTTGGAAAAGTCATTTCATTTTTAACTTGAGATCCCTTTACCCAAATCGGAAGTTTATTTCTTATGTGAAAGCTTTTATTATTTGAAAACAAACAGTTTTCGTTTCAGAAAAATCCCATTATATTTACACGAGTTAAAGCCCTTGAATTTAAATTCAAATTTGCAAATTAATATCTTTAAAATGGTTTAACATAAATATAACTAGTGTAACATCTTTAATCCTTAGTTTCAAATCATAGAATTCAATTCCAAATTTTTGAATTCAAATTTAAATCAAATTATTTAAATTCTAAAACTTAATCAAAATAAATTTCATCTTTGAAATTCCATTTCAAAAGCCTTTCACTTTAAACCCAAACCGTTTCCAAAACATTTGAATTTAAATATTCAACATTAAAAAAAATCATTTCAAAATCTGTGACTTAATCGATTTCCTCGTGAAATCCATATTTGTGTGTGTATAAGTGTGGTCCAGGGGTTTAACACAATAGTGCAACATGATTCAATCATCACAGAGAAAACACAGAAATATAGTTGATAAGCGATATAAACTATAACGCTTATCGTCTATTCACAGATTCAAGATAATATATAGATGTATAATCAATAAATGAATAAAATCATACATAGCACAATCCACAGATCAAAATATCACAGATCAGATAGGACAATCAATCAAGGCATTTCATACAAAATAATCATTCATAAGTAGGGTCAAACATTTAATAATCATTTATAAGCTAGATTAATAAATTATTCAATCTTATTTATAAATTACAAATCATTTGATATAAATAAATTTATCAAACACTTTAATTAATTAAATTATACTTAATTAATCATATTAATTAAATCAACCTTTAAACCAATTACTAAATTAATTAACCTTAATAAATCAAAATATCCAAAAATTAATTACAATAAGTGATTAATTCTCAATTACTTTCATTTAGTAATTACATTTAAACAATTTATAACTGATTATCTAAATTAATTAATCCAATTAATTATTAACATTAATTACTTTAATCAATACTTTATAATCCTTAGTTAATTATCTTTATTAACTAATAATATTTATTTAATTACATATTTAAGAAAATTCCTCAGATTTAAATCATTATTCATCATTTTTAATTAATTAACTTATTAATTCATAAATAAAATGAATCATTCATTAATTACTTTATTAATTAAATCATTTTAATTACCTTAATTATCTCTAAGATAATCCATTTCTTTATTAATGACTTAATTAACATTAACATATATATTTTAAACATTTTACTTTTGAACTCACAATTTAGTTCCATTTTAAATTTAAGTTTAAATCAAATTATTTACATTCCATCTTAAAGATAAATTGATTTATTTAACTTACAAATTTAAGTTAAACTAATTTAATGACTTTTCATCTGATTTTACTTTTAAATTTCAATTTTAAATTCAAAATGAAATACCAGTTTATCTTTAATAAAGTCTACCACTAAATTTTCAAAACCTTTGAACTCTTATGTTAAATAATATTGGTCTTATAAAAGAAATTTGCAAGAGTTTAAACCCAATTATTTAAATTCAAATCATTGTATAAAGTATACTTGAACATTTAAAAGTTGTTTGAATACTTTAAATTTTATACAACTTAATTTTTCGAAAGTAAATTTGAATTCCATCTTCCAAATTCTGATTTTTTTTAAACTTATATAAAAATCTGTTTCAAACTCAAGTTCTGATTAAAACAGAACAGATAGATTCAGGTTTTTTTTTAAACCTGGAATAAACATTTACCCGAGCCTTTGCCTATAAAAACTCGAGTCAATCCCTCATCTTACCCGAGACAACTTCGTGTCTCTTCCCTGGTTCTTCACGCACCCTTCTTCTTCCCTTTTCTTTCCTACTTCCTTTTTTTTAGTTTATGTTTTTTTATTCAAATTTCAGTATCAAGTGAAACTTCAATAACAGGTGATTAAATCCCAGGCAAACACACAACAACTCCAGAGTCTCGAGTCAAGTCACGAAAATCCCGAGCTCCACTTCGAGTTGCCTCGAAGCAACATTCCCTGACACACGACCATCGCCATGCACGTGCACGCGACCGCGCCGCCGTTCCGGTGGCCATCGCACCCTCGAGCAAGTCGCTCTTCATCCCTACTTTTGAAACCACTGATCGATTCAACGCTAAAAACCCCAAAACAAAATCGAGCTAATGAGTTCAACCTGGAACCCAACGCAGACACACACCATCGCCTAAATTGATCTTGCACCGTCGCCGTGGACCACCTGGAACCTCTCCGCCTCGCGTGGGGCTGCGCCACCCTACCACTCATCTTTCCTCAAAGTCCGGTCTACTCCGGTTCACCCATGAATCCCCAATTCGATCGCGTTGCCAACCATAAACACCCAACCCTTAAACCCTAACTTCACCTCGTCCCCAAAATTCTTGCAGTGGATAATTTTTTAAAGATTTTTCCTTGAACCCCCATTTGTCCCTCTATCACTAGACCAAATTTCGACAATCACCAACCAGTGGATCATCCACGGCGACCCAAAAAAAGAAAATCAGGCAAACTCGAACTGCAACCACCCTGCATCTAAAAATTTTGATTTTTGTTTTAAAAATCATGTTTAAGTAAATAGATTCAATTTACATACCTGGATTCTTAAATTAAGAATTTTTTTTTAAACTTATTTAAAGTTGTACTCATCTTTCTTGATTCCTAGAGACAATTACATGTTGTTTCAACTTTAATAAATTTTTAACACCTAGCTTAAAATCAAACAAACAACATTTGTTTACATCCTAAGTTCAAGCAGTTACTAGACCAAGTGATAAAGGTTTGTTTGCTCATCTGTTTAAAAAAAAACAACAGGAACAGAGTTTCAAAAGTTACAGGCATACACAAATTTTCACAATCACATGTATACATATTTTCTAAATCTACATAAGCAACTAATTCGGGGACTTAAGATTTTTTTTTAAAAGTTACCCACTTTGAATGGTTTGGAACAAAGAACTCAAGCCTGGAATTGTTGAGCAGAGACAGTGCGTTTTGTTTTCTGGTTTGATTCTATATTTCCAATTTCCATTTCCTTTTCTTTTTATTATTCTGATCTTTGCTAAGATTTGTTGAACGAATGAATAAAGGTTTGTGGATGTGTATATATATAAATGTAGATTGTGTACAGGAGAAGGTATAAGCAAGTACACTATTTCTTTTTACTCAGCATTTTTATATTTCTTTTTCTCTTGCTAAAACCATGCTTGAATTGGTGATGTGATCTTGTTTATGCTGAAGAGTAAATGGCATTTAATGCCTCATGCTTCCTTGTACATCTACAGCATGTGCTATTTGATTTCTTTTGCAAATACTAAGTCTTTTTTTTTATTTTTTTATTTTTACATACTTATATTCAAAGGTTCTTTTCTTTTGTGATCTAATCCAGTTTTATTTTTCTTGTTCTTGTTCTATGCTTTGTTTATTTGTTTTGTTTTATTAAAATTTTATTCATTTCTAACTTCAATAGTTAATTTAACTTCCATATTAATTTCCAACTTAAATTATCAAATAGTTATAGCTCGGTTGAATTTTATTTTACTTTTAAAATATTTGTAAATCCCAATTCGATTGAATTCAAATACATTAGTTTAAAGGAAATCCCTAATTCAACTAATAGGTTATATCAATTACCAATTGTTTCACAATTTTTTTATTTAAAAATTTAATTAATTATTAATTTAAACTTATTCAAAATCCGGGATCGTTACAGACTCCCCCCTTAAAAGGAATTTCGTCCTCGAAATTCGTCAGAGAGAGATAACGAAGATAGATGAAAGATAGAGAACTATATTTTCAGATCAAACTGGATATCAGTTCTGCATTTGGCTCACCAAATCAGAATATCAACAGTAGATATAAGAACGAATCTGTTTAACACTTTTCAAGATGCTCGGGTTATCAAATCTATGAAATATGCAGTGGTATTGGTTAGTTCGAAGGAAAAACTAACCATTCGTAGATTATATCGAACCCCAGATAATAGATAAATGGATTTAATCTTCCACAATTTCCAATTTATTTAAAATTCCTAATTTCAAATTTCAAATTCGTATTCATTAAGGTTTAAAGCAAAAACTGATAAGAAACCGATGAAGATACAAAGTAAGGATTTTCAATAACGATTCGTAGGGCATCACCGCACCAAAACTTCTTCTTGTAGCTGTCACGAAGCAATCAAAAGAGTTCGAAATCGAATCAAAGGAGATTGAGAAGAAAAAACTACTTCCGTTGTTGCAGGGTATTGACCATTTATAGTCGTATCCCCTTGTCCCCTATCTCATCCTCTTCTTGCACTCATACTCACTATCACTGGATAGTAAGAGAATTTACTGAGGCATTCGAATAGATATCTTAGGGATTTCTCATTCTAGGGATACTTCACCCTATCTCTAATGAGTTACTTAATGTGTTATACTCCTGAGCTAAAGTTCAACCTTAGCTCTGATATCAAATGTGACGAGAAGGATTTTTCACGCTCGAAAATCGACATCCATACTTTACATCGTACTAGAATGCCGTAGATTCGACCGTTCAAATCCGAGTCGCCGGAGCTTATAACACAATTAAGTAAACAACACAGCGAAAAAAAAGAATAATACATTGATATACAGCTTTGATACAATATCTGGTACAACAAAGTGATACAATGAATATCAATATACATCAGAGATATGATACAAGAAAATAGCAGCGGAAAAGTAAATAGACAACACTAGCAGCGGAACAAATAACTCTAAGATAGTCTTCAAAAGAGAACTCCAGCAGCAGCTCGAACCAACATCATGATTCACCAAGACATGCAAGTCTTGTCCACATCCAAATACTGAACTAGCTCCAGATAACCTACTAAACCTGACTATCTGAAAACCCCAACTCTAGACTGCCCGTGTAGAAAATTTTTGAGCATCCAGAGTTTAAGAAAGAAACAATAAACTCCGGATCAGTAATGGGACTGGTGTGAGCAACAAAAACAGTTTATCTTTTAAAACAATCAAAAGATTTTAAAATCAATTCGCAATGCTTTTGGAAATGAAACTACCATAAGACCTCCCGCCACACACAATGCAAACGCAGAATTGGAGGAGATTTCTTCTTATGATAGTCAAACATGCTTGATACGCAATTTCCTTGATATTATTACTGTAAGTGCAAAGTGTAGGAAAAATCATTTCGAAAGTAAAGATATAAATCTTAGCCAACATACGACCATTATCGTATGCCTACTATAGCTACCATGTTCAATAGCAGGTTACCGCCACATTCCATGGCAGGTTATACAACTAATACTGTACAAGGCTCGTATTGTTTCTTTGGATTTCCAACAAATGATCAGGCCAAGGAACTTCCCATTGCCATATGAGAACGCCTCTGGAAGGACGTCCCCGAGAATCTAACCGGATCTCTGCCAACACAAGGCTGGGTTACCCCTAACTAGGTAACTACTGACACGAGTATGCCATCCCCCGATCGTAAACGACCTTTTCTCGGGATCCCGTTAACCAACAACCACAAAGTAATAAATTCGCAGTAACCACATAGGTTAAATATCTGGGCTCCATACCATGATACCACCTCTATCCAGAAGGAAATGCACATACCCTAAATGGCGCTACCCCCAATAACCTTGCTGCATCTTTCCTGTTTCGACCATTTCGGGGTGTGAGGTTGGACGAAGTATCGTCCACAAAGCTATGCTTTGGTACAAAGCCACGCTTTGGGTCAACAAATGATCAAAGTAATGATCACAAAGATAAATGATCAAACAAATGATCATATCACAAATGATCAAACAATGATCATCACACAGCAACACTCAGCATGCCACATTACCAAGATGGGAATATATCGCTGATAACCTTCAACTACATAACCTCTGAACTCGTACGTCTCAGAGAAGGGTGTTAAGCTAAGAGAATAAATTCTCCGCCACCAACAGAAATGTATTTGAAAGAAATCTGCTTTATATCTCAAAATGTAGTGTCAGACATACAATCCATACAAGTCTATTCTGGGTTCGAACAGAACCGAAGGCACGTCCAAAGAAGCCCTTGCAATCCGGGTATTCGCAATCCCGATCGAACTTCCCATCACTTAGGGAATCTCTATATCGTAGCTACTCGGTGCAGAGACAATCGATAGGTCGTCCTATCATTCTCGCAAATACCCGGTCTTCACCACCGGTCTTCAAATGCTATCCATAACGACGTATCACATATTCGGAATGGGTTATACAACACAAAGGTCCTTTCCCGGCTAAACCGAATAGTGAGAGAAAATATTTAAAACATATGGATATGGGATTTTAATTAAGTCACAACTTAATAATTAAAACTTTCTTTCAAATGGTTTAAATCAATTATCATTTTAAATCTTTTAAACAAAAGATTTATTTCATAAAGTTTACCTAGTTTCGCAAAGATTCATTCCCAGATTTCAAAATAATTTCCATTTAATTAGATTAACTCATTAAATCTTTAAATCAAAGATTTAACTTATATCTTTCAAACCGTTTTTATAACTTGGAAAAGTCATTTCATTTTTAACTTGAGATCCCTTTAACCCAAATCGGAAGTTTATTTCTTATGTGAAAGCTTTTATTATTTGAAAACAAACAGTTTTCGTTTCAGAAAAATCCCATTATATTTACACGAGTTAAAGCCCTTGAATTTAAATTCAAATTTGCAAATTAATATCTTTAAAATGGTTTAACATAAATATAACTAGTGTAACATCTTTAATCCTTAGTTTCAAATCATAGAATTCAATTCCAAATTTTTGAATTCAAATTTAAATCAAATTATTTAAATCCTAAAACTTAATCAAAATAAATTTCATCTTTGAAATTCCATTTCAAAAGCTTTTCACTTTAAACCCAAACCGTTTCCAAAACATTTGAATTTAAATATTCAACATTAAAAAAAATCATTTCAAAATCTGTGACTTAATCGATTTCCTCGTGAAATCCATATTTGTGTGTGTATAAGTGTGGTCCAGGGGTTTAACACAATAGTGCAACATGATTCAATCATCACAGTAAAAACACAGAGATATAGTTGATAAGCGATATAAACTATAACGCTTATCGTCTATTCACAGATTCATAGATAATATATAGATGTATAATCAATAAATGAATAAAACCATACATAGCACAATCCACAGATCAAAATATCACAAATCAGATAGGACAATCAATCAAGGCATTTCATACAAAATAATCATTCATAAGTAGGATCAAACATTTAATAATCATTTATAAGCTGGATTAATAAATTATTCAATCTTATTTATAAATTACAAATCATTTGATATAAATAAATTTATCAAACGCTTTAATTAATTAAATTAAACTTAATTAATCATATTAATTAAATCAACCTTTAAACCAATTACTTAATTAATTAACCTTAATAAATCAAAATATCCAAAAATTAATTACAATAAGTGATTAATTCTCAATTACTTTCATTTAGTAATTACATTTAAACAATTTATAACTGATTATCTAAATTAGTTAATCCAATTAATTATTAACATTAATCACTTTAGTCAATATTTAATAATCCTTAGTTAATCATCTTTATTAACTAATAATATTTCTTTAATTACTTATTTAAGAAAATTCCTCAGATTTAAATCATTATTAATCATTTTTAATTAATTAATTTATTAATTCATAAATAAAATGAATCATTCTTTAATTACTTTATTTATTAAATCATTTTAATTACCTTAATTATCTCTAAGATAATCCATTTCTTTATTAATGACTTAATTAACATTAACATATATATTTTAAACATTTTACTTTTGAACTCACAATTTAGTTCCATTTTAAATTTAAGTTTAAATCAAATTATTTACATTCCAGGTTTAAAGATAAACTAATTTATTTAACTTACAAATTTAAGTTAAACTAATTTAATAACTTTTCATCTGATTTTACTTTTAAATTTCAATTTTAAATTCAAAATGAAATACCAGTTTATCTTTAATAAAGTCTACCACTAAATTTTTAAAACCTTTGAACTCTTATGTTAAATAATATTGGTCTTATAAAAGAAATTTACAAGAGTTTAAACCCAATTATTTAAATTCAAATCATTGTACAAAGTATACTTGAACATTTTAAAGTTGTTTGAATACTTTAAATTTTATACAACTTCATTTATTTCAAAAGTAAATTTGAATTCCATCTCCCAAATTCTGATTTTTTTTAACTTATATAAAAATCTGTTTCAAACTCAAGTTCTGATTAAAACAGAACAGATAGATTCAGTTTTTTTTAAAACCTGGAACAAACATTTACCCGAGCCTTTGCCTATAAAAACTCGAGTCAACCCCTCATCTTACCCGAGACAACTTCGTGTCTCTTCCTTGGTTCTTCACGCACCCTTCTTCTTCCCTTTTCTTCCCTACTTCCTTTTTTTTAGTTTATGTTTTTTTTTAAATTTTAGTATCAAGTGAAACTTCAATAACAGGTGATTAAATCCCAGGCAAACACACAACAACTCCAGAGTCTCGAGTCAAGTCACGAAAATCCCGAGCTCCACTTCGAGTTGCCTCGAAGCAACATTCCCTGAAACACGACCATCGCCGTGCATGTGCATACGACCGCGCCGCCGTTCCGGTGGCCATCGCGCCCTCGAGCAAGTCGCTCTTCATCCCTACTTTCAAAACCACTGATCGATTCAACGCTAAAAGCCCCAAAACAAAATCGAGCTAATGGGTTCAACCTGGAAACCAATGCAGACACACACCATCGCCTAAATTGATCTTGCACCGTCGCCATGGACCACCTGGAACCTCGCTGCCTCGCGTGGGGCTGCGCCACCCTACCACTCATCTTCCCTCAAAGTCTGGTCTACTCCGGTTCGCCCATGAATCCCCAATTCGATCGCGTTGCCAACCATAAACACCCAACCCTTAAACCCTAACTTCACCTCGTCCCCAAAATTCTTGCAGTGGATAATTTTTTAAAGATTTTTCCTCGAACCCCCATTTGTCCCTCTATCACTAGACCAAATTTCAACCATCACCAACCAGTGGATCATCCACGACGACCCAAACAAAGAAAATTAGGCAAACTCGAACTGCTCAACCACCCTGCATCTAAATATTTTGATTTTTGTTTTAAAAATCATGTTTATGTAAATAGATTCAATTTACATGCCTGGATTCTTAAATTAAGAAATTTGTTTTTAAACTTATTTAAAGTTGTACTCATCTTTCTTGATTGCCAGAGACAATTACATGTTGTTTCAACTTTAATAAATTTTTAACACCTAGCTTAAAATCAAACAAACAACATTTGTTTACATCCTAAGTTCAAGCAGTTACTAGATCAAGTGATGAAGGTTTGTTTGCTCATCTGTCTTAAAAAAACAACAGGAACCGAGTTTCAAAAGTTACAGGCATACACAGATTTTCACAATCACATATATACACATTTTCTAAATCTACATAAGCAACTAATTCAGGGACTTAAGATTTTTTTTTAAAAGTTACTCACTTTGAATGGTTTGGAACAGAGAACTCAAGCCTGGAATTGTTGAACAGAGACAGTGCTTTTTGTTTTCTGGTTTGATTCTATATTTCCAATTTCCATTTCCTTTTCTTTTTATTATTCTGATCTTTGCTAAGATTTGTTGAACGAATGAATAAAGGTTTGTGGATGTGTATATATATAAATGTAGATTGTGTACAGGAGAAGGTATAAGCAAGTACACTATTTCTTTTTACTCAGCATTTTTATATTTCTTTTTCTCTTGCTATACCCATGCTTGAATTGGTGATGTGATCTTGTGTATGGCTGAAGAGTAAATGGCATTTAATGCCTCATGCTTCCTTGTACATATACAGCATGTGCTGTTTGATTTCTTTTGCAAATACTAAGTCTTTTTTTTTATTTTTTTTATTTTTACATACTTATATTCAAAGGTTCTTTTCTTTGTGATCTAATTCAGTTTTATTTTTCTTGTTCTTGTTCTATGCTTTGTTTATTTGTTTTGTTTTATTAAAATTTTATTCATTTCTAACTTCAATAGTTAATTTAACTTCCATATTAATTTCCGACTTAAATTATCAAATAGTTATAGCTCGGTTGAATTTTATTTTACTTTTAAAATATTTGTAAATCCCAATTCGATTGAATTCAAATACATTAGTTTAAAGAAAATCCCTAATCCAACTAATAGGTTATATCAATTACCAATTGTTTCACAATTTTTTTTATTCAAAATTTAATTAATTATTAATTTAAACTTATTCAAAATTCGGGATCGTTACAGATATGAAGCTAGATCTAGTAAGGAAACTGCTATGTTATCATGTTTAGAGGTTTGACCAATTATGATTGAAAGGATTGCTTCTTAGCAAGGAGAGGATCTAGTATTAGTTGAACGGTTCGAAAAGTTAAGAGAAGGAATGATGAGCGTTGATTTGAAGAATTTTAGTTTTGACCAGAATGGGTGTAGAGAAAGAAAGGAAGGTAGTGTGTTTCAAATGTGGGAAGCATTAGGAAGGAAGTTTTGGAGGAATGCCGTCATTCAAAGTTCACTATTCATATAGGAGGAACTAAGATTTATTAGTACATGAAGAGGAGTTTGTTCTGCGAAGGTATAAAGAGGTATGCAGGCTTATAAGTAAAGTAGTGTTTGAACTGTCATAAGGTAAAAGCCGAACATCAGAAGCTAAGTGGGTTACTTCAGCCATTAGATATTCTAGTATGGAAGTGGTATTCTATTTCTATGGATTTTATAGATGGATTGCTAAGATCTAACAAAGGAAATAAAAGTATATGCATCACCAAGAGTGCCCATGTCATTCCAGTTAAGTTAACTATAATGGCACCTGTTTTAGCTAAGTTATTTATGAAAATTATAATTAGACTTCATGGAATTCCTAGTAGCATAGTGAGTGATAGAGATTCTTTGTTCACTAGCGAGTTCTAAAAGAGTCCATAGGATATTTTAGGTACCAGGCTCAAGATGAGTATCGTTTACTATCCACAGACCAATGGGCAAATGGAAAGAGTTTACAAAGTCTTGGAAGATTTGTTAAGAGCTTGTGTGTAGAATTTGGAGGATCGTAGGAAGACCATCTATACTTAGTCGAGTTTTCTTATAATAACAGTTATCGGGCTAGTACAGGGACAACAAGATTTGTAGGATCATTTCCTATTATAGAAAGGATCGGGAAACTTGCATATAGAGTAGAGTTACCAAAAAATTTAGTAGGAGTCCACCTTGGTTTCCATGTTTCTCATCTAAGGAAGTGCGTTAGAGATTCGGAGACTACTATAGTACCGACTATGTTAGAGGACTTAGCAGTAGAGCCTAGAAAGCCGGTTCATATAGCCGCGATGGATGAAAAGAGGCTAAGGAAGAAGAAAGTCAGAATAGTTAAAGTCCAGTAGAGCAATGATGAGAGAGATTGTACTTGGGAGACTAAAAGCAGGATTAGAGATGCCTATCCTGATTTTTTTGATGGTATGTTTTACCTTATTGATTGATTTGATGTATACCTTATCATAATTTCGAGGAAGAAATTCTTTAAGGAGGGGATTTTGTAATGACCCTAATATTTAGCAACATTATTTAGTTCAATTAGGTTAATTAAATAAAATAATGTAAAATAGTTAAGGAATTGAGATTTATGAGTAGTAAGGGTAGCCATGCCATGTTAACAAATGAACTAAGTAAATTGAAATAGAATAAAATGTTAGGAAATAGACAAGGACAATATAAGAATAAATAATATTCATATACCTTAGACCCCTTGCGCCATATTCGATACATTCATTTCTATATTCATAAAACTAAAACCAAAGTAAGAGGCCGACAACCATTAATGGAAAAACAAGAGAAGATAAAGCTAGGATCAAGAGGAAAGCTTAAGCAACAAAATCAAAGATCAAATCTCAATACCTCAATCTCAAACCTAAGGTAAATAATTACTGCATCTCATGTTTTCTTATTACTTTTGGTTTTAGGATGAAATCCGATTATTTTGCAAAGTTATTTGCCATGTTTAATTGTTAAAATGGATATATATGCTTGTTGATGATTTATGATATTTCATATGGATTTTATGATATGTTTAATGTGAAAAACCTATTAAATGACATCCAAATGCCATGTGATCTTAAATAGATCAGAAATGATATTTCGTAGACAAGTTTCAATTTTTATAATTTTCATAATTAATATGGATTTTATATTAATTTTCTTGTGAGGAAAATGGATATTTAGATTTAAAATAATTTACAGCTAAATTATATATGTTTTTCCTCTGAAAGTTATATATGTTAGAAAACATATTTAAAATGATTTTTAGGAATTTTGGAAGAATTTTCTAAAGTTTTTTGATGAATATATAAAATTATTTAAGATACGGGACTTAACTGTTTTATGTATTTATAAAAGAAGAAGGAATATTTTGTAAATAAATTAAACTGTTTATTTCCGAAGAATTAGAAGCACTTTTAAAAAAGGAAACTAGCCACTAATTATATTTTAACAAACAAGGCAAGTTAGTTGAAAATATTACTTTAAAAAGCTAAAAATCAGTTTAAACCTGCATTATACATGTTTCGCCACTTTCAGCACCTTTCTTTTGACCCAGTTCTTCTGCCTCCATCTCCCTCGAAACCAATGCGCCTGGTATCAATACTTGGTACGTAGTGAATTGGACTAAGGCGGAAGGTATGAAGTCGAAACAGGGGTTCCGAAGGAGGTCGAAGCCCTGCTTTGATTTTAAATGAAAATGCGCCTACTTTGCTTTCGAAAGGAATGCTTTCGACTTAATTAAAACGTTTTAAAGAAATGGTTGCACCTTTTTTTAAGTAAATGCTTTCGCCAAGGTCGAAACCCTTTGTCACCTTTTTCCTTTCGACGTAGTGCGTTCAAAAGGTCTCTTTGTTTTAAAGTCCAAACCGCTTCTCCATTGCTTTCGAAGGGAATAGTTTTGACACCATCACTTTTTTACTTAGGAAATAGCTTTCAAATGTGTTTCTTTCAACCCTTTTCTTTTGTGACTCTTTTGTGATTTTCAAAGATAACCTAAAGATTTTGAATAACATAGTTTTGAATGGTTTTGAGAGGTTGTTCCACATGTTTTACTTGAACCCAAATGCTTTTGAAAGGTTTGATGTTTGCAAAGGATTTTAATGCTCGACCCTTTTGAGATTTTTGTTGATAAACCCAAAGATTTTGAAAAAGATAGTTCTGAATGTTTCAAAAGGTTGTTCCATATGTTTTACTTGAACCCAAATGCTTTCGAAAGATTTGTTGTTTGCAAAGGATTTTAATGCTTTCGAAAGGTCTAAATGAAGGTTTCGAAGGGGTGGATCTCCAATAGTTCCGAAAGGTTTAAAAGGAAGGTTTCCAATGTTTTCGAAAGACAATGTTAGTGTTTTAAAGATAGGATGTATAAGGTTTTAAAGCTTTCGAAGGTGATGTTTTTCAATGATTTCGAAAGGTTAATTATGAATGGCTTTGAAAGATATGTTTTGGCCTTTCGGCCTATGGTTTCACTCGTATCGAAAGGGGTACTTTCAATGGAACCAAAAGTGGTACTTTTAAAGGTTTAAATGTTTTGGTCAACAAAGTTTTGTGTAAAGTATATATAATATGGCATGGTGATTGAGTAAAGCATAGAGTATATTTTCCTTGTTTAAAGTATGATTTAAAGGGTTAAATCAGTTTGAAAGAAAAGGTTTTCAAGTAAAATTTATGGGCTGTTAACCTTTAGCAAAATGACTCGGATATTAGAATACCAGACGAGACTGGTATGGGGCCGCGTCCTATACATTAGCTATTAGCCCCTAGCTAATTTAGTCCAAAATTCCAGTGTGTAAGATTTGTCACAGGTAAAACTAAAATGATGTTACATGCAGAAAGGAATATATATGTACAAAGATAGGTTATTGGTGAGCCTGCAAAACCATTGGAAGCAGTTGATCCTAGAGAAGTTAGGGAAAGACTGTCCAGATGAGGGGTATCTAACAAAGTTAGATTATTTGTTCATTTTGTCTGCTAGGCCCGAGTTAGCCAAAGGTTAGTAATTAGCCAAACAAAACTACATTGTTCGAACAGATGGTCCATTTGTTACCTGATTTATATGCTTTCATGATATTGGTATTCTTGTTTTAACCAGTTTTGGTTGTAGAATTAAATTTTCAATAGATATGTTTTAAAAGGATATTAGTGAGCGGGAACCCATTCCACTAAGCGGCGTGGTCTCACTTAATATCAAATATCCTAGATGTATAATATTATTCACACCAGGATTTCTGCCTGACTCGAAGTTTATGTTTCCTCCGTCAAATCTCGATCTCTCAAAATTGATTTGAGTAGGCTGAGGGATGAGGATTTACAGATTTTAGTAGGTTGACGAATAAAGCTTCCGAATACGTGCTGGAGGCTGTTGGCTAGCTATCTAGGAGTTGTCTTGTTTTTTTATTCTACTGTGTTGTATTAAGTTAGTTATGACTATTTAGTGCTCTGGTCATCTACGGGGCATCTTCATATGTCGCTCTTGGCGTATTTTGTAATAATTACATTTGATCTGAAACTAGGAAACGATTGTGATTATGTATTGAAATATGGACATGTTTTGTGAAATATAATCTACAAATTTATTTTTGAAATCTGTGATTTTGTTTCATATTCATGTGCTTCTGATATTATGGATACCATTAATATTAGTGTATTTGGTCACTGGAAGTTAATACTATAGAAGATTGTAGCATCTGTAGCGCTTAGCTTCGGGCCTCCAAATAAGGGATATGGTAAGGTCTCCTCCTATGAATGGATGGGGGTTGACTTTAGAATTATATTGATTGGCTATCCTTCATTTATGCGCTTTAGCCTTTAAACAACTTGTTCACATCTTTCATCGATCAGAACCAATGACATATTCAACAACTTCTCATTTTCATTTAGGACATAGTAAACCCTTCGATGTGATGGCTCTGGTGCCTCACTGGTAGCATCGTCTATGATCCATAGGCCAATGAGAAAGAAGTATCACCAGTTGTCGTCCTGAAATAATTATGGTAAGCCCACAGTGACAAAGGATGTTCATCCACCCATGCTCCTTTTGCATTTTCTAACTGCTTCTTAATGAGGGTCTTCAAAACCATATTTACCTCCTTCACTTTCCCATTAGCTTTTAGATATGCCATGGTAGAGCAACTATTCTTTATTCCATGCTATCGGTAAAAATCAACGAATTCCTCACTATCAAACTATAGTCTAATATCTGAGAAGATTTAGAGGAGAATTCCATACTTGCAAATTACATTTTTCGATAAAAAAGCTTATAACCTTGGCTGTCTACACTTTATTCAGTGGTTCAGCTTCAACCCACTTAGTAAAGTAGTCAACTACCACAATGACTTACATCGCCCCACCTCCAATCATAAGGAGTTCTCTGATTAGGTCTATTCCTCAGATCGCAAAAGGCCAGCGGATTACCATATGAGTCAATTTAAATAAGGGTGATCTTGGAATCTTTGCAAATTGCTGACACTTGTCATTACCATTTTGGTTCGTCGACGGAAATTCTATCGGTTTGGAAAACCGTCGAACAAATTTAAATTAAAAATTTATACCGCAAGCGCACGGTATACAAATATAGCACGTATGTGAGTACGGGTCGATCCGTAGGGAATTGTGATTTTAAAAATTTATTCAATCAAATTAAACCAAAGTTGAAGAGTGCGATTAGCTAGAAAATGAGAAAAATGTCAAAAAGAAAGTGGTAAAAATATGAGAGTTAATTGACAATTTAGAGATAATTCCGCTCTCTAGATCATATAGTTCAACAAATTATGAAATTATGATCTCTCTTTTTTGGTCATAAGTGAATTTAAATGATGTGTTTATCATAAGTATGGCTCATTTGTGCTATTAATTAGCTCAACATAAGCCATCAAACTATAACACAACCTTTAAACCACGTACTAACTCTAATGATTGACAACAAAGTTGAAAATGAAATCTATTTTAAGTATGGCCTATTAACTAATAATTAGAATCATAGACCATCAAATTTGAATTTCAAATCACTTTCTTATGCCGTAATCATATTTTGATGAAGAGGCACTTGTGTTAGTGATTGTTTAAGCATAGCATATTTGGTGTCAACAATATAGGCTATCAAATTCAAAACAAAAACAACAAATTAAACCACTTCAATCATTGTTATTAAGCACAAAAAGAGAGCTATAATTATCAAAATGATGAAGCTAC
This sequence comes from Allium cepa, assembly GCA_030765085.1. Taxonomy (NCBI): domain Eukaryota; kingdom Viridiplantae; phylum Streptophyta; class Magnoliopsida; order Asparagales; family Amaryllidaceae; genus Allium; species Allium cepa. The sequence continues at coordinate 372,368,637 of CM060938.1, read as the reverse complement.
ATGATTAGAGGCTTTATTACCCCTAAATTGAAGGGATTAGCCTCTCATATTTGTTATCAAAACAACAAATATAGCTTGCAACATGAATGAAAGTAAAAGAAAAGGAAAAAGAGAGCAAAGTAAAGAAACAAACTATTCTACTTGCATGAAAAATAAATTTACACTACTAACATGAAAGTAAATAAATAAAAGAAGCATGTAAAAGAAAGAGAGCACTAATTAACATTGCATAGAAAAAAGGAAAAAAGTACATAAAGTAAAAATGGCTAAGTAGCCATGGAAAAAAGAAAGAGAACTTGTCTTTTATTTTGAGCCTAAACTAATGAAGAGAGACTAAGTGAGAGGAAGAGTTACATGAAACATAAGGGGTTATTTATACAAGCATGAAACCCTAATCCATAAATTGAGAATGACCAAACTACACTTGATAAAGTGTGAAGGCCAAGTAATCATTAGCTTCTACTAATCATCACTTAAGTGTACATGAAGCCATAAACTCCATAAACATGTGCATTAGCCTCTAATTTGTTCATTAAGGTAGGTGGGTAGGTGGGGTGCTCCATGATCTTCACTTTGAATTATTTCCATCTTCATTCTTTTGTATCTTCTTTGTGCATGCATATTCCTTCATGAAACCACTCATATTTGAGATCAAATTCCTACAAAAGTATATGCAAATTTCCAATTAATTTTTCTCAAAATAATGTATGCACACAAATGACCGTTTTGCCCCTATATGAAGATGGATATGTGGCAATTTGGAATTAATATGGATTTTGGTTAAAACAAGTTAAAATACCCCATATGATCATTTATTTAATTTAAATAGAATAAATATGGTGGTAAAAATATGCACATTTACGTGCATATTAAATACCCCCACACTTATCTTTTTATTCATCCTCGAATAAGGAAAAACTAAGATAAACCATTTTCGTAAGGAGCACGGTTGCATTGAGCTTATGCAACAAGCCGTTAAACCTCCGGGTGTCCCCAGTAGGACGAATGTTGTCTCATGAGGGTTTTCAGCGGATACTACCCACAAAATCCAAGTGCGGGATGAAAATATTTACAAAATGCAAGATTTATTTACAAAGAGATGAATGTGAGTTTTTGAAAATATTTACAAATGAAGGATTTATTTTTAAATTGACACGAATAAGTTAAATATAGGTTTTAGTCATTATCTTGAAAATTTAAGTCATTTACTCGTCAAAATTTCCAACAAAAATCAAGTTATCATAACAAATAGGCTATAGTTTAACTTGTTGTTTTGGTTAATAACACAGTGTCACTATGAAATGGATACTTAGTTGATTATCAAAGTTTATCAAAGTGGTATTTTCATTTCTTTTCAATAACAAATCAAATCAACTAAGTAAAAGTAATGCTAGGATTTCAATTGCTTGCTCTCTCATTATTTGCAAGAATAATGACACACCTAGCTCAAACTGAGGCCAGATATACCACCCATGCACTGCCTTTCGGGCTTATGTGAGGGGAGTATAGAGCATGGCGAGTGCACACACTTTCGTGCATACACGTATCGACCGTAAGTGGTTTTTATTATATTTGTTTTTTTAGATGTGTTCCATACATGCATAACCGTGAGGACTTTTAAATGAGTATGAAAGCACATAATCAAAGATTTCAAGTAATTCACCCATGCATAACCGTGAGGACTTTTAAATGAGAGTGAACACTTGGATATATTATTTTTTATTTTTTATTTTTTTTAAGAGAGAGAGATAAAGTTTTGCAAAATCATCTTAACACCATTTAAGTTAGAAGACAAAAAATGTTATATCCTTTACTTTAAATCAACCACTTTTTAAAACAAAGATTTTCAATTAGGATGTACTTCATAATTAACACGTATGAATCTTCCTATATACTAGTTAAACCATTACTATATGTAGTCAAACTTCATTTTATTTTTTTTAAGACAAATAAACTTTCAAAAATATCAATTTAATAAGTAAAAACCATATATTTATCCTATAGTGTTTCTTTAAAAATAAATCAAAACGCTTAAAAAAATTCTTCTTTTGTTTTTAAATTTTTAATTTTTTTTTTGTTTTTGGAAGAAAAATGAAAAATTAATCCTGAAAAATCAAAAAGAAGATGAGTCTCCCCCCGCACTTGATTTAGACTGTGTCCCCACAGTCAACCCAAGTGAAAGGAGAAAAAATAAAAATAAAACAACAAACAAAAACGTATATTTACATGAAAACAAAAGGATTATTATTTACAAGAGTTCAGAAAGTATATCGTGAAAAAGTAAATGAAACGGTCTTCCAAAGACTGGTTCATTCGTCTCGTCAAGTATGCAAGACACAGTTTAAGCACAAAAAACCAAATCGTCAAAGATTTCAAAGTTGAGTGTTGATTTGGAAAAACAAATGTTGTTTTATTGAGAATCGTACGAGTTGTTTTATTTTCTATGATTTTGGGAGTAAATAAAACAATTGGTTGAAATTCACATTTATTTTCACCAAATTGAAATTCAAGTTTGTCATTGAAAACTTCTTCCAAATTATCAATTTCAAAGTCAAAATGGTGATCGAAATCTTCCCCATTAGAATTTAATGACTCATTTTCGAAAAGTCCATAAAACTCGTATTTGTTAAATTCATCTTCCTTCATTGAATTATCAACAACTTCATCGCATATATCCATTTCAAAATCCAAAGTTGTTGTATTCAAATTTTCAAAAAAAGGAAGATCGAAATTTAAATCGAGTTTCTCACCCTCAAAAGAATTGAAATCCAACACAATTACCGTCTTTTCAACAACTTCGTTAAGATCATCATTTTCAGTTTCAAAAGTTGTTGTTTGAAAATCATCGATTTGGGTAAAAGATGGATTATCACTTGACTCGTCACACGTTGAAATTTGATTTTGTTTTTCACGTTGTTTCATATATGTTTCAAACAACAAATCCGTGTGATCATCGTAAATTTCATTCATTTGTTCAACAAAGTCAAATTTGTAATTATTAACTTGAAAATTTTCGATTTGGACTTGTTGAGAACAAGAATTGTCAATTTTGGATAAACGGTAGATTATTATTTGATTCTTCGCAAGTTGAGATTTGATTATGATTTGCACGATTTTTTTTTTGTATTTTTTAAGTAATAAATCCCCGTTATCCTTTTCCATTTGGTCAACAAAATCAAATTCATGATTATTAATTTGAAAACTTTCATTTTGAATTTGTTGATAACCAAAGTTTTCAATCGTATCATTACTGAAACCTATTCCCATTGTTAAAATTATTTGAAAATTGGTTCACATTTTTGTCTTGATTTTGAAATTCATCTTGAAACTCGAAATTGAATTGGCATGGGTTACACTTGAAATCATTTGAATTTTGAAGTGAATTCGAATTTTGAAATCCTTGAAAACTTTGACTCGAGTTATCGTAGAAATACGAATTACACAAATAATTTATCATTTGATTTTGTTGTGTAGAGATCTCAAGTAAAGTCGAAATGCTATTTTTAAGATTTGAGGAGCGCTCGTTATTTTGAAAATTTTGTGGTTCGAAATTTGAATCGTTTAAACAATAGTCGGTGTTAAAATATCCATACAAATTTTGAGTGAAATTGATTATATTGATTTTCACAACTATCGTAAAATTCATGTGAATATGAAACTCCAGACATTTTTAAGAATTTTTTTCTGTTTTTTTTATAAAGGAAAAATATTTACAAATAAAATTTATTTTTCAAAAGGAAAATGATTTTCGTTTCTTTTTTGTTTTTTTTCAATTTTTTTCTTTTTTTGAAAAGGTTTAATATTTTTTTTTTGAATTTTGGTTTTTCTAATTTTTTTTGGATTTTTGAAATTTCAAAGGAAAAGGATTATTTACAAACCTTTTTTTAGTTTTTCATTTGAATTTTTTTTTAAAATATGCATGAACTAATGCAACTAAATGAATGCAAGGGTCTAATTACAAATTATTTATCCTAAGTTAACCCAAAATTGTATCATTACACATTGTCTTAGATAAACAAGATAGTTCTTAGCCAGGTAACGGACAGGATTTATCGGTGCACCACGAATCACCGTAGCAATGCAGCCGAAGGTTTAAGTACCTTCAGAGAAACAACCACTATAATATTTACGAATCACCATAATATTTATAAATGGTTATTGCTCTGCCGTAGCCTAGACACCAAGAATTTAAATTGTTCAAAGAAGACACATTGTCAATATACAATTAAGAGTTATTAATGTCTAATTGTTATTATTAACCCAAATTCTAAGATGAAATGCAAACTGAAATTAAACGTGGATTACCAATGAAACTACGAATGGATTTTTTTTGTTTTTTTTTGAAATTCATTTATGCAAATGCAAACAACCAACAATGCAAAAATAATAAAACAATAGATAAGCAAGCAAGCAGTTATTTTTTTGGCATGCAAAGCGAAACAATTATTTTGGCAGCAGTTCCTCTCGTTTGAGTTCCTGCTTCTGCAACCTGAAATTAGAAACAAGATATATATACAGTTTTTTCTTTTTTTATTGAATAAAGGAGAAATTAAAATAAAATCGAAACAAAATAAAGGAAGAACTAAACTAACTAAACTTCTTGTTTTTTTTAACAGTCAAACTAGGGCCCGACCCAAATTATTATCCAAAAAATTGATACCAAGTCAAAAAACAGAGACAAAATCGAATGAACACAACGCTCTAAAATAAAATTAAATCAAAGTTTCCCGAAATCAATATTTCCAAATCAAAATTAACTTTCAAAATCGCAACGAGTGGTTGCGAATTGGAGCTCGTGCTTGATGGGGAAGGCGAGGAGGAGTTCGATTGGAGTTTCAGGCGAGTGGTTCGAAGGAATGGAGGCAACTGCTAGAGAGCTTGCGTAGTGGTTTCATGCAATTCGCGGTTGTTCGATTGGATGCGAGGTCGTGTTGTAGTGGTTGTCGAGGCGATTGGGTTCGTACCAGAAGATGTGAAGTTGCATTTGGAAGTCACGGTCGAGGCTGTGGGGGTTGAATTGGCAGAGGTCTCGGCAAGGCCGAAGGGTTTTAAAAGGATTTTTTTTTTGGCTAATGAATTCAGGGATGAAGGTGTAGCTTCTGTGATTTGTCAGATGAATGAAATGTAGAGAGAGTAAGGCAGTATGGTGGATTGTCATTGGTATGGCAGTGTAGTGGAATTGCAGTTTGGAAATGAATGTGATGATTGATAAGTGATGGCAGAACTGTTGTGGAGACAGTGGAGTATTGAAATTGTAATCCAGTGATAATGTGGTAGAAACAGTGGAGATATCAGTGTATTAGGCAGTGGTACATATGAAGTGGTAGGTTGTTTGTAGCTGCACTGGTTGTTTGGTGAGTGTATTGAAGCTGGAATGGAATGAATGTCAGGGTAATGGAGTGTATGTTGGTTGCTGGCAAGAATGTGAGTGGAAAAATGGCAAGTGTTTCAGGTTGCTTGATAGTATTCAGTTGGATTGTGGCAGCAGACATGGTAAGTATGGTGAAGATTATGTGAAGGAAGGAAAATGATGGTTAGGGACATGTAGGCAAAAGCAAAATCTGTTGAATAAAACAGTGGTATTAATGTGCACAGTCACAGTACATAAATGGAAGTTGTAAATCTGTTGAGTAAAACAGTCAATGAAATGGGTATGTAAATTGAAAAGAAATATGTACAAATGAAAGTTGTAAATAAAATGATTTTTTTTCCTTTTCGAAATGAGTAGGTCAATTTTGTTTAAAAAAAATTATGAAAATGCAAATGAACAACCCACTAGAAAACAATAAGAAACAAAATGCAAACAACAAAATCAAACAACACACAATTTTTTTATTTTTTTTAAATGCAAACACACAAAAAAATAAAAAATACACAAAAATCAAACAAAAATAATCCGAAGAATAGAAAATTAAAATCAAGATAACTCCCCAGCAATGGCGCCAAAAACTTGTTCGTCAATGGAAATTCTATCAGTTTAGAAAACCGTCGAACGAATTTAAATTAAAAATTTACACTGCAAGCGCACGATGTACGAATGTAGCACGTATGGGAGCACGGGTCGATCCGTAGGGAATTGTGATTTTAAAAATCTATTCAATCAAATTGAACCAAAGTTGAAGAGTGTGATTAGCTAGAAAATGAGAAAAATGTCAAAAGGAAAGTGGTACAAATATGAGAGTTAATTGACAATTTAGAGATAATTCTGCTCTCTAGATCATATAGTTCAACAAATTATGAAATTGTGATCTCTCTTTTTTGGTCATAAGTGGATTTAAATGATGTGTTTATCATAAGTATGGCTCATTTGTGCTATTAATATAGCTCAACATAAGCCATCAAACTATAACACAACCTTTAAACCACCTACTAACTCTAATGAAAATGAAAACAAAGTTGAAAATGAAATCTATTTTAAGTATGGCCTATTAACTATAATTAGAAACATAGAGCATCAAATTTGAATTTCAAATCACTTTCTTATGCCATAATCATATTTTGATGAAGATGCATGTCTGTTAGTGATTGTTTAAGCATAGCTTATTTGGTGTCAACAATGTAACCTATCAAATTCAAAACAAAAACAACAAATTAAACCACTTCAAGCATTATCATTAAGCACAAAAAGAGAGCTATAACTATCAAAATGTTGAAGCTACATGATTAGAGGCTTCATTACCCCTAAATTGAAAGGATTAGCCTCTCATATTTGTTATCAAAACAACAAATATAGCTTGCAACATGAATGAAAGAAAAAGAAAAGGAAAAAGAGAGCAAAGTAAAGAAATAAAACTATTCTACTTGGTCGGCAGGCAAGCATGTTGCAATGGCGCCAAAAAGCTTGTTCGTCGATGGAAATTCTATCGGTTCAGAAAACTGTCGAACGAATTTATATTAAAAATTTATATCGCAAGCGCATGGTGTACGAATGTAGCACGTATGCGAGTACGGGTCGATCCGTAGGGAATTGTGATTTTAAAAATCTATTCAATCAAATTAAACCAAAGTTGAAGAGTGTGATTAGCTAGAAAATGAGAAAAATGTCAAAAAGAAAGTGGTAAAAATATGAGAGTTAATTGACAATTTAGAGATAATTCTGCTCTCTAGATGATATAGTTCAACGAATTATGAAATTATGATCTCTCTTTTTTGATCATAAGTGAATTTAAATGATGTGTTTATCATAAGTATGGCTCATTTATGCTATTAATTAGCTCAACATAAGCCATCAAACTATAACACAACCTTTAAACCACTTACTAACTCTAATGAAAATGACAACAAGGTTGAAAATGAAATCTATTTTAAGTATGGCCTATTAACTAATAATTAGAAACATAGACCATCAAATTTGAATTTCAAATCATTTTCTTATGCCATAATCATATTTTGATGAAGAGGCATTTGTGTTAATGATTGTTTAAGAATAGCATATTTAGTGTCAACAATATAGACTATCAAATTCAAAACAAAAACAACAAATTAAAGCACTCCAAGCATTTCCATTAAGCACAAAAAGAGAGCTATAATTATCAAAATGTTGAAGCTACATGATTAGAGGCTTCATTACCCGTAAATCGAAGGGATTATCCTCTCATATTTGTTATCAAAACAAAAAATATAGCTTGCAACATGAATGAAAGAAAAAGAAAAGGAAAAAGAGAGCAAAGTAAAGAAACAAAACTATGCTACTTGCATGAAAAATAAATCTACACTACTAACATGAAAGTAAATAAACAAAAGAAGCATGTAAAAGGAAGAGAGCACCAATTAACATTGCATAGAAAAAAGAAAAAATATACATAAAGTAAAAATGGCTAAGTAGCCATGGAAAAGAGAAAGAGAACTTCTCTTTTATTTTGATCCTAAACTAATGAAGAGAGACTAAGTGAGAGGAAGAGTTACATGAAACATAAGGGGTTATTTATACAAGCATGAAACCCTAATCCATAAAATGGGGATTGACCATACTACCCTTGAGAAAGTGTGGAGGCCAAGTAATCATTAGCTTCTAATCATCACTTAAGTGTACATGGAGCCATAAACTCCATAAGCATGTGCATTAGCTTCTAATTTGTTCATTAAGGTAGGTGGGTAGGTGGGGTCCTCCATGATCTTCACTTTGAATTATTTCCATCTTCATTCTTTTATATCTTCTTTGTGCATGCATATTCCTTCATGAAACCACTCATATTTGAGATTAAATTCCTACAAAAATATATACAAATTTCCAATTAATTTTTCTCAAAAAACATATATATGCTCACAAATGACCGTTTTGCCCCTATATGAAGACGGATATGTGACAATTTGGAATTAATATGGATTTTGGTTAAAACAAGTTAAAATACCCCATATGATCATTTAATTTAAATAGAATAAATATGGTGGTAAAAATATGCACATTTACGTGCACATCAAATATCCCCACACTTATCTTTTTATTCGTCCTCGAATAAAGAAAAATTAAGATAAAATCATTTTCGTAGGGAGCACGGTTGCATTGAGCGTATGCAACAAGCCGTTAAACCTCCGGGTGTCCCCAGTAGGATGAGTGTTGTCTCATGAGGATTTTCAGCGCATACTACCCACAAAATCCAAGCGCGGGATGAAAATATTTACAAAATGCAAGGTTTATTTACAAAGAGATGAATGTGAGTTTTTGAAAATATTTACAAATGAAGGATTTATTTTTAAATTGACACGAATAAGTTAAATATAGGTTTTGGTCATTATCTTGAAAATTTAAGTCATTTACTCGTCAAAATTTCCAACAAAAATCAAGTTATCATAACAAATAGGCTATAGTTTAACTCGTTGTTTTGGTTAATAACACAGTGTAACTATGAAATGGATCCTTAGTTGATTATCAAAGTTTATCAAAGTGGTATTTTCATTTCTTTCCAATAACAAATCGAATCAACTAAGTAAAAGTAATGCTAGGATTTCAATTGCTTGCTCTCTCGTTATTTGCAAGAAAAATTACACACCTAGCTCGGGTAAACTGAGGCCAGATATACCACCCATGCACTGCCTTTCGGGCTTATGTGAGGGGAGTACAGAGCATGGCGAGTGCACACACTTTCGTGCATATACCTATCGACCGTAGGTGGTTTTTATTATGTTTTTTTACATGTGTTCTATACATGCATAACCGTGAGGACTTTTAAATGAGTATAAAAGCACATAATCAAAGATTTCAAGTAATTCACCCATGCATAACCGTGAGGACTTTTAAATGAGAGTGAATACTTGGATAGTATTATTTTTTATTTTTATATTTTTTTAAGAGAGAGAGAAAGTTTTGCAAAATCATCTTAACACCATTTAACTTAGAAGACAAAAAAATGCTATATCCTTTACTTTAAATCAACCACTTTTTAAAACAAAGATTTTCAATTAGGATGTACTTCATAATTAACACGTATGAATCTTCCTATATACTAGTTAAACCATTATTATATGTAATCAAACTTCATTTTTTTTAAGATAAATAAACTTTCAAAAATTTCAATTTAATAAGCCAAAACCATATATTTATCCTATAGTGTTTCTTTAAAAATAAATCAAAATGCTTAAAAAAAATTCTTCTTTTTTTTATTTTTTTTTAAAATTTTCATATTTTTGGAAGAAAAATGAAAAATTAATCCTGAAAAATCAAAAAGAAGATGAGTCTCAAACTAGGCCATCAAATATAACACAACCTTTAAACCACTTACGAACTCTAATGAAAATGACAACAAAGTTGAAAATAAAATCTAAGTATGGCATATTAACTAATAATTAGAAACATAGACCATCAAATTTGAATTTCAAATCACTTTCTTATGCCATAATCATATTTTGATGAAGAGGCATTTGTGTTAGTGATTGTTTAAGCATAGTCTATTTGGTGTCAACAATATAGGCTATCAAATTCAAAACGAAAACAACAAATTAAACCACTTCATGCATTGTCATTAAGCACAAAAGGAGCTATAATTATCAAAATGTTGAAGCTACATGATTAGAGGCTTCATTACCCCTAAATTGAAGGGATTAGCCTCTCATACTTGTTATCAAAACAACAAATATAGCTTGCAACATGAATGAAAGAAAAAGAAAAGGAAAAAGAGAGCAAAGTAAAGAAACAAAACTATTCTACTTGCATGAAAAATAAATCTACACTACTAACATGAAAGTAAATAAACAAAAGAATCATGTAAAAGAAAGAGAGCACTAATTAACATTGCATAGAAAAAAGAAAAAAAATACATAAAGTAAAAATGGCTAAGTAGCCATGGAAAAGAGAAAGAGAACTTGTCTTTTATTTTGAGCGTAAACTAATGAAGAGAGACTAAGTGAGAGGAAGAGTTACATGAAACATAATGGGTTATTCATACAAGCATGAAACCCTAATCCATAAAATGGGGAATGACCAAACTACCCTTGAGAAAGTGTGGAGGCCAAGTAATCATTAGCTTCTACTAATCATCACTTAAGTGTACATGAAGCCATAAACTCCATAAGCATGTGCATTAGCCTCTAATTTGTTCATTAAGGTAGGTGGGTTGGTGTGGTCCTCCATGATCTTCACTTTGAATTATTTCCATCTTCATTCTTTTGTATCTTCTTTGTGCATGCATATTCCTTCATGAAACCACTCCTATTTGAGATCAAATTCCTATAAAAATATATACAAATTTTCAATTAATTTTTCTCAAAAAAAATATGCACACAAATGACCGTTTTGCCCCTATATGAAGATGGATATGTGACAATTTGGAATTAATATGGATTTTGGTTAAAACAAGTTAAAATACCCCATATGATCATTTATTTAATTTAAATAGAATAAATATAGTGGTAAAAATATGCACATTTACGTGCACATCAATTTTGCATACTCCATGTCATCATGATTTAATGTCGGCCAGAAGCACCTATATCACAACACCTTCTTTGCTAAAGTTTTCCCTCCAGTATGATCTCCACAGCTTCCTTGATGTATGTTTTCCAACTCTTTCTATACTTCTCTTCCAGCGATGCTCCTCGGTAATGGGTTATAAAATCCTCTTCGATATCACACACTATCATGGATGATAAAGCGGGGTGCCTTCCTTAAGGTTTCTCTGGCTTTGTTCCTATTTCCTGGTAACACTCCTTTTAAATACTTCACTAATGGCATCATCCAACTATCCTCGCCCTTGACTGTTGCAATCACATTCATTCCCTCGATGTTAGGTCTAAGTAGGGTGGCAACAAGTACCGATCCTAACAAAGGCCCAGTTCTTCAACTTGCCAAATTCACCAGTTCATCAATGTACCTATTCTCTTCTCTTGGGATGTGCTTGATAAGATGGTGTTCTTTTTCACCAAGCAATGTTTTTACCTTCCTTAAATACGACCTTAAGCTTTCCTAGTTAGCTTGGAATTCGCAATGCACGTGGTTTACCACCATTTGCGAGTTATTGTGCACACATAGAGACTCGAGTCCTAGCTTCTCGCTATCTCCAACCCTACTATTAAAGCCTCATACTTTTCCTCATTGTTCGTTGCCTTGAATTCTAATCATATAGCATAGCCCATCTTCTTCCCTATGGGCATCAATAGACCACACCCGCGCCGGAATCATGTTCATACAAGGTTCCATCTACATACATTTTCTATTTAAGAACCACTTCCTCCCGGGATTTCACTTCTTCGTCCGTAATGGCGAACTCTGCAATAAAGTCTGCGTGTGCTTTTCCTTTGACTATAGTTCATGGTTGATAGGTAATTTCATACTAACTCAAATTAATGCTCCACTTGGCGAGCCTTTCAAAGGTATTTGGTCGATGTAGGACCTGTCTTAGAGGCTGATCTATTAGTGCTCGGATGGGATGCAATTGGTAATAATGTCTTAACTTTCGAGATGCAATTAGCAGGTAGTAGGCCAACTTCACTAGCTTAAAATATCTAGATTTTGGCCTAGTTAAACTCTTACTCACGCAATATATTAGATGTTTCACCTGCTCTTCTTCCTGAACCCGTGCTGCACTCAGGGCATGTGTAGATATGGCTAAGCATATATAGAGGTCTTCTCCTTCCATTGGCATGGAGAGAACTAGAGGCTTCTGAAAATGTTCCAACAAGTTCAGGAACCCACCTAAGCATTCATCTGTCAATGTAAAATTTCATTTTTCTTTCTTAAATGCTTCAAAGAAAGGAACACACTTATTAGTAGCCTTAGATATGAACCTGCTTAATGCCGCTACCTTTCTGTTTAGGCCTTTTATCTCCTTCCAAGTTCAAGGAATTTTTATATCTTTCAAAGCATGAACTTGTTTCGGTTAGCTTCAATTCCCCTAGCATGCAAGATAAATCCTAAGAACTTCCCGTAAGATACCCGAAAAGAACATTTCAATGGATTTAGCTTCATCCCAACCTCTTGTAGAATGTTAAACATTCCATCCAAGTGTGAAATATGATCCTCAAACTTCTTTGATTTTACCAACATATCATCAACGTAGACTTCCATGGTTCTTCCAATCTACCTAGCAAACATTCTGTTAACTCGGCGCTGATAGGTTGCCTTGCATTCTTAAACCCGAGCAGCATGACCCTATAGTAATAGAGCCCCAAATCAGTAATGAAGCTAATATGTTCTTGATCCGGAACATACATAGAAATTTGATTATATCTAGAGTATGCATCCATAATGGATAGAGGTTCGTGCCGCCATAGTTCCATCGATCAATTGTTTTATTCTTAACAGATTGGAGAAGCATCATTTAGGTTGGAGAAATCAATACATATACGCCAATTTCCATTCGGTTTCCAAACCAAAATCGGGTTAGCAATCCATTTAAGATGCAGAGATTCTTTAGTGAACCCATTTTCTAGTACAGTCTCGATTTCTTTGTTGAGGGTGGCCGATCGCTTGGGACCTATACGCCTTTAATTTTTCTTAACCAAGGGCATTCTTGGATCAATGTTCAGGGTTTGGCATGCTATTTAAGGGGTGATCCCATGCATATTTCCATAGGAACAAGCGAAGAAATCCTGATTATCCTTTAGAAATTCTACTAACTACATTTTCAGACTTTGCTCTAATTTAGTTTTGAATTTCATTAATTTCCAAAATCATTGCTTTGTATTTCTACAAATTCTATTGCCTCTCCAGGTTCAACTACGGCCCCTTCTCCTCCATCCCTCAGGTTAAGTTTGTTGTAAGGAACACTCGTGAACCTAAGCCGACAGCCCTCCTTTAGTTGCTATGTGATAAAAAATTTAACACAGAGGGAAACCTTTATAACTTTCCCTTTCTCTCGTCATTTTCTTTCTTTGAGCTCTACTATATAACACTCCCCAGTGGCACCTTGATTTCCTTCCATTGATTATATGGAATTTCATGGTTAAGCACCATTAAGCCACCACTGCACGAAAGTTGGATAAGGCTGGTCACCCTAGGATGGAAATGTATATCGATAATTCATCCACCAAGTTGAAAGGTTGCTTTCGAATAGCGATCTAAGATGGTTCTTATCTCGACAAACAGATCCAGTCTTCCCAAGGGCGTTGTTCCCCATCTTATAAAGCCATGCATTCACTGGTTGCATGGCGTAACATTCTCCATAGAAAAATCCATCCTATCAAATGCATCCTTGAATAAATTTTTGACTCAACTCCCGTTGTCCGCCAGTTTTCATGCACCTCTACCAGGCCGAGCATTGTCGAAATCAGTAGTGGTTTCATATAAGTGTACTTCTTACTTCAAAAGTACTATCATTGAAGACTATCTTCTCGGCTTCCAACATTGAGTTTAATTTTCCAGTCCTCGTCCATATTATACATGAAGGCCTCCATAATCTATAGGGATTCATATCTTTCCATTTCAGCCCAACTTCTATAAGCTCTGTGGGGCCTCTTGCTATGATATGAATTATCAGCCTTCCTTCCTTACGATTAGCACTGGATCCTTCACTTGCTTTTGTGGGCGGGGTCAACTTTAGGATCCATGTTACATGAGCTAGAAGGATTATTCAAATTCTTGACATACCACTCCAACTTTCTTTTTCTAATATGTTCCTCTATAATATCCTGCAAAAAATTGCATTTGTTGGTTTTATATCCATGAGATTCACGATACCTATAATATTTCCCTTTTTCATCTCCGCCTCAGTTTCTTTCTTGAGCAGAGGTCTATTACATTTGAGTTCTATCTACATGGTAAGGTAGATGGTTTTGATAGTTTCGTTTAGATCCGTGTGAGTGTCGAACATGTCCCAGGCTTAAATCTCCTGCACTCCATTTTCATCAAGCCTAAATTGCCTTAATTATTATTTTCCTTTTTCTTCGTACCACTTCCTTCATTATCCCTAACCATAGAGTCTACACTATCAGAAGCTTCTAACAACTTGAAAGTCATATCGGTTTGCCTTTTGACTGTGGCATCCTCCAACCGCATGTACTTTAATGCTTCAAAGAAGAAGTCCTATTGGGTAGCCAGCTTCTCCTTAGTTAATCTTCGACCTAATTTCATTTCAAGATGAACACTAGCACATATTACCATAAGAGTTAAACATTCATCTGCGTCCTTGTAACACCTCAAAAAATTAAGTGAAAATTTATTAAAAGAACTAAATTTAAATATAATAAGGGTAAAAATGAAATTTCCACAAACGTAAATTTGGCTATGGAAACTGCATTGTTGCATTCGTAATAATCTTTCGGATTCGAAATCCAAGCTAATATAAGAAAGTTATAAAAGTTTTAAATTTTGTAATAAAAAATAATTAAATTAGAAAATGAGAAAAGAAAATTATACTAATTAAAAGCCCCACGGGTCAACACCTAGATTGGCACCGGTTAACCCTTAAATCACAAATTCCTTTAAAATAAATTAAAATAAATGCAAAGATATTGATATAAGATAAATAAAGCTAAGATCTAGCAAATGGGGGAGATTCCAGACATAATTTGGAGGGAATAGCTTTGATTTGAGGTGAATGAGTTCATTGTTAATTAGATTATTTATATGCAACTAATTTTAGTATACCCATCTAATTTATAGATTTCAAAATTAAAATTAGGAATCTTGTTTATTTAGATCTAAGATTTAACAATGAATATACCATATAATTTCTCTTTCCTAATCTAGATCTAACCTGTAAGGAAGGAAATTGATAAATATGAATATAATATGTTGATGATGATGCTATACCTAATCTAAATTGATTTACTTAAAGTTGGAAATGTTGTACATGAAATTAGGACAATTATAAGCTATAGATTTATAAATTATGGTTACTATATGTGAAATTATTGCAATGCAAGTTTACTATAATTAGAGACGACAAGGATTAATAAACAAAACAAATCATAAACTATAGTTAAAATTAGTAAACAACGATGACCGGTTGACCGCTCAATGGAGCTGGTCGATAACAAGGGTTGACCATTCTAGGAGCAAGCGGTCGGCTGGCTACCATTTTATGGTCGCAACACGAACCTCAACTTAGGGCCCATGTTATAAATAAAATAAGTAGTGTATATATTATATATGTACATGTATGTATAGATGTTAGTATAAGTAGGGAAGCTAGTTCTCTATGTTAACAACACTAGGCCATTGTAGGACCGGATAAATGCTATTTATCTAACAAGGTCGATATCCGACTGGGGCGATTCTATCGCAATTTGTACTCGTAGGAGATTCTATGCTGGATGCGCAACACCGACGATGATGCTTTGAGAAGTGTGGTTCGAAGCTAAAGGGAGTTCCTTGGTATTCACGGTGATGTGACGTGATGCGGTATTTTTGATGGATTCTAGTGCGGTGTAATAAGTGGCATTATGCTACCATCAAGAGAAAGATATGGATGAAGTGACGTGAAACACCCCAGCAATTCAGCCTTGCCGCCTCTCCCTCAATATGTAACTAGGATACATGTAGTCATAATGTGGGAAATATAGGACCATGGTAGGTGTGATACATGTAGTTGTAGTGTGGTAAATTTAGTCCCATGGATGTGAATTATAGGTAACCCTATGCTGGAATAGTTTATATAGCTGTTAGCTAATCATTAGTTGTCATGAGGTTCAACTAGTTGTTTGACCCTTGGTATAAGCTTGCATAAGTTGTTAGTGCAGGTACGTATTAAATTACATCCCTTAGGCAAATGAAATAAGTAATTCACGGATACTTGTAGGTCACTCTAGGTTAAATAGGGTAATACTGAAGTCAATTACATGTGATCAACGTATATTAATAATGTCCTCATCCACAAGATTTACGTTTGACCCACTCATTTCCTTCCCTTTCCTTTTTCCCTACTACAGGAGGACATGGTAGTAGGTGATAGGCCCAAGATTAGTACGTAGAGAGGCAAGCTTAGTGTTCGAGTTGCTTATAGTTATACATTACTCTCCATGTAAATATTATCGTATTTAGTACTTGGTATTCATCAGACTATATATTGTATTTTTGTGTACTCCAGATATGACTATGTACATTTTCTAGGACCGTGTCTTGAGATATTTTCTGGGATGGTTATTTTTTGTATTTATTTTTTCCCCTTCCATTGTGAGACCTAAGGAGAGACAACGTAGGTTTTGGAACAGTGTGTCAAGAGGTGCATCTTGTTACTCTTGGTATCATAGCTTAGGTTTAGAATTCCTTAGAAAATAAGTACTTATTGAGAGAATGCACTTGAAAAAGTTTTGAAAAAAGGTTTTCCAAAATGGGTATTAGAAAGTTTTTCAAAATTGGTTTCTGAAAAAATGAGTATGCATAGAAAAATATATACAGTTTTTCAAAAGTGTTTTCCAAAGATTTTATATAAGTATAACATGGAAAACCACTTTCTCTTATCCTTACTAATACTATATGTGGAAAAGTTGCTAAGGAATTCCTAAATCACAGATAGAGAGGATGAATGATCCTATCGGTTGCAACTAGGTGATGCAACTGAGATTCCAGGTACGAACGTCCTGATTTGGTTCCATTAGTATGGGCAAGAAGACAAACCAAGCTTAACCATAATTAGGGATGCATAGAGCACACGCCAGGTGCAGTTCCTACTCCATCACCTGCCGTCGATTTTGCCAAGCTATGCAAGGGCTCTATTTGTCTAGGAGGGAAGCGGTATATTGGGACCGAGTTATATGTTGACTTAGGGGTATGGATTCACACTTGTGAGAGGCTTTTGGATTGATGGGTCTTGCAAATGAGATGAGGAGCCAACTTGCTACTTGGCATTTATAGCGAGAGGCCCTGAATTGGTAGGGTGTGGTAGTGGCAAAGACGGATAAGGGAGAGATCACTTTTAAGGAATTTAAGAGATGTTTTGAGATAAACTTACTTTCCAAAGAAGAGGAGGGAGTACAGTCCAAAAAGTTCATACATTTACAGCAGGGAGAGAGTCAGTGAAGAAGCATGTGAATTAGTTTAATGGGTTGGCTAGGTTTAGGATGGAGCTGCTAAATAGCCCTCATAAGAGAGATTTGAAGTTTGCTGCAGGGCTAAATCAACCTCTCCAATGGGCTCTTAGTCGTATTCCCATGGGTGCAACTTGTAAGGGTTTGTTGGAGATGGCTATGCAGAATACCGTCTCCAAGGAGGAAGTGAAGGATGAGCCCAAGAAGTCAAGGGGTTGGCATTACAATAGAATCACTGCATGACGTATTGATTAAGGAATAGGAGAAGCAGTGTAGGAGATGTGGTAAAAAGGTGCGCTTTACCAAGGAGTGCAAGGTATACATCTCGAAGATAAAGTGTTACAACTGCAATCAACTGGGGTACATAAGGAGGGAGTGTCTGACACCATAGAAGATCTCTACCAAGGTAGTAACAACTTACTTACTAGACGTCGTTCCCAGCTTAAGTGCGCTTACATAGCAAACAAGGGAAAGAAGATTGTAATTGAAGGTGTGTTCACTCTATCTCATTTATCCATTCATACCTTATTTGGCATTACACTCTTTTATTTCTGTAGACTTGTGGATGATTTACACTTAGAAACTTATATAGTTACGACCACTGTATTTGTATTAAACCTATTGGAGGATCATCTTATTTGTCTATGATATGTAGGGATTTTTAATTATTTATTTTAAGGTCGATTTTGATTGCAATGCTTTTGTCTTAGAATTTTATGGGTTTGGTTTGAGTTTGGGCATGGATTGGATGATGATGTGTGGTGTGATCCTAGATTGTGAAGGAAGGCTGTTAGGTTGGGTACTTGTAGTGGGCGTAGTCTAGAGGTTTTTCGAGATCCTAGAGGTTTAGTTATGTTGAGTTACCTGTATTTATTTGACCTATCCCCATATGAGTTAGATTCAGTGCCAGAAGTTAGAGACAATCTAAATGTCTTTTCTGAGGTTATCTGTCTTACACCATAGAGAGAGATCGAGTTCCATATTTATCATGTGGAGAACACTAGACATGTTGCCTTATCCTTGATGCATATGGATCCTAAGGAGAGACACGAGCAGAATAAGCAAGTAAGTGAGCTATTGGAGAAGTCCTTCATTAGGCGGAGCATTTTAGAGTGGGGAGCATCAGTTTTCTTTGCCTCCAAGGAAGATGGTTTCTTGAGGCTTTGTGTAGATTACAGAGAGCTGAATATGATGATAAAGAAGAATCTTTATGCATTGCCCCTCATAAACGATCTCTTTGATTAGCTTGTTGGAGCAAAAATGGTCTCTTAGCTTGACCTGGCTACCGGATTCCATTAGTTGTGCGTAACCAAGGACAATACTCAAAAGATTGTTTTTCATATACCCAACGGACTTTGTAAGTGGTTAGTCATGCCCATTGGACTATCCAATGCACCCGTCTACTTTATTGATTTGATGAGCCAAGTCGTTAGAGAGTTGCTTAATAAGTTCACGGCGGTATTTATGAATGGTAATTTAGTATATTCAAGGAGTGAGAGGAGTACAAGATGAATTTTAGAGAAGTGCTCAATACACTTTGTGGATATAAGTTGAAGGAAAGATTTTCTAAGTGCCACTTTTAGCGTAATCAGGTACACTTTTTGGGACATGTTGTCTCAGAGTGTGCACCAGTGGTCGATCCTGATAAAGTTGTTGAAGTATAGGATTGGCATGTGCCGAAGAATGCCACAGAAGTGAGGAGTTTCCTTGGTTTGGAGGGCTACTATAGAATCTTAATTAAGGACTTTACTAAAATTTCTACCACTCTAACCTGCCTTACCAAGAAAATTTTGGATTTTTGTAGGACTCATCGTGCGAGGATGATTTTATCAAGATGAAGGAGTTGTTGACTAGTGCACTTGTTCTTGTACTATTCGATTGTACTAAGGCTTTCATAGCATATGCCAATGCTTGTGTACGGGGTTAGACGAGGTGTTGACGTAGGAGTGGAGAGTGGTGAGCTATGCTAGTACACAGTTGAAGGTCCACGAGAGGAACTACCCTACACATGATCTTGTGTTGGCAGCCAATGTCTTTGCACTCATGTCATAGAGACACCATCATTTAGGAGAGTGGTTCGAGTTGTATATGGATCATAAGTCTCCAAAGTATTTATTATCGAAAAAGGATTTGAACTTAAGGCAACGGAGGTGTATAGAGTTTTTGGTTGATATCTCCTATGCTCCACGCAAGGGTAATGTTGTAGCCGATGCCTTGGGTAAGAAGCATGCGATCTTGAGTCCTATTTTCTTGTAGTGGATCCGGGATTGTTAGCAACTTTAAATGGGCAGCCTACACTTATGGACTGTATTGGGTCAGGTCAGAAGAAATAGAAGGATCCATTGGATATTTTCAAGAGGCTTAGTAGAGGAGAACAGTCAAGTCATTTGAGGCATTATGCCCTTGACTCGAAGGGATCGTTATTGAGAGACGGTATATTGTGCGTTCTTCTCGTTGTGGATTTGGTTGACATGGTACTAGTCAAGTCTCATCGTTCGAGAATAACCATTCATACTGATAGAGACAAAATGTATCATGATATAAAGAGAGACTTTCATTGGCATTATATGAAGAGAAATGTGGCAAAGTATGTGGCCCAATATATGATTTGTCAAAGGGTAAAGGCAGAGCAGAAGAAGCCGGGAGGATCATTACAGCCATTGGATATTTCTCAGTGGAAGTGGGAGAGCATTTCTATGGATTTTATCGATGGATTACCTAGGAGTATGATGGGGAATGAGAGTATCTAGGTTATAATTGATCGACTGACCAAATATGCTTATTTTGTTCCGTTAAAAGTATGAGGACTACAACGTCTCTAGCGACACTTTACAGGAGGGAGATAGTAGATTACATGGAGTTCTTTCTATCATTATAAGCAATCGAAATCCACTCTTCACTAGATATTTTTGGAGGAGTATTAAGGAGACGTTAGGAACGAAGTTGACTTTGAATAACTCTTATCATCTACAGATAGACAAACAGAGACGGTGAACTAGGTGTTGGAGGACTTACTTCAGATGTATATCTCAGATTTTGGAGGCTCATGGGAGGATCATTCTTATACCACCCTTTGGTCAAGGCCGTAAAATTAATAGATTGGCTATAAAGGATGGATATCAGGATTGGAGATCGATTGAAAACATTGCTATGATCAATGTCGTCAAAATTTAACCGAGCTCCAATTAAGACGGAATCGATTGGAAACGGTGAACAAGGCTAGGAGAGGCTACATTTCAAATTTTAGGTCAATCAAAGTTTATATGATCGAGATATCGATGGCTCAATATTGGTGAGGGACGGTTCTAGATCGATATCTTCGTATCGATCAAAAATCGATCCAGCAGTTCAGTCCAAGTTGATGGTTTTCGTATCGATGTAATATGCCTCGATCTGTTTAGACATGGTACAAGTTTAGCAAAATACTTCGTATCGATCGAAGGGGGGATCGACACGAAGACTAGAACGATGGTCACAGGGATTCTGGATGAGCAACTCGTATCGATCGAGTGTTGATCGATAGAAGGATATACTCAGAGGATGGATACAAAGATAGATTTCATGCCTATCTTGTTCATATCAATCCATAACAAAAGCGTGGGTCAATACAAACAACATGGATACGAAAGAAGCAGGTTGAATGGATATGAAGGCATGCATATTCGGAGTGCTCAAGGATTGATACGAAGAGGACAGTGGTTGATCGATACGAAGAGGGGAACAGGTTGATGGACATGAAGGTGATGGATACGAATCTATGGATATGAACAAGGGAGAAACCTATGGATACGAAGAAGTAAAGCTTTGATCGATACGAAGGCTATGGACTTGGATCTATGGATGTGAACAAAGGAACATTTGACGGATTCAAATAAGCCCACAGGCGCTGGTGGATGGATATAAAGCATGGAAGCAAAAGGCTATGGTCCGATGGATACGAAGAGCATAGCATTCGATCGATACGAAGGAAACGTGTTTGAACGAAGAAGCGGTCAACTCGACATGAAAAACGGATCTCCCCTGGGTCTTCGAGTCACGCCATCGATGCGATTGTGATGGATATAAAGGGATGGCGACGAATTCATGGATACGAATGCGACAGCCAACAGTTGAACGCAAACTTGCATCGATCATAACTCGCAATCTACAGATCAAAATGCTATGAAATTTTCAGAGGAGCTTCTTGATACACACGAGAATCTCCGTGATCGATCTCAGCTCGATTGGACCACTTTTGGACCGATACGAGTTGAACATGCATCGATCCCAAATCGCTCTGGATCGGTCTGGTGGGCCCACTTGCGCAAGAGAATAGGTATTCCAGGTTTTGGGGCGGATATTTTCGAATCTACACCTATAAATAGGAGTCTTATGGAAACTAAAAAGGGGATCTTCTAGGGGCTCAAACGCAGAAACTCTACCATTTTTGCAATTGATACTAAAGGCTTATAATTGTAACTACGGTACAAAAGCAATAAAAAGGATTGATTCAAAGTGGACTTAGGCCAGATTACCAAACCACTATAAATCTTGCGTTCTTTCCTTCTTTCTTCTTTTAATTTTACTATTTCGTCACTTTTACTCTCTACATTCTCTAGATTCGAGATCTGTGTGTGAATATTGTGGATCCGTGTGTAAACACTGGTGCTTTCATAGCTTTTGGTGTTTGTGACCCATTTTGGTGCAAACACTTTGGTGCTTTCACTAAGAACGACTGGCACCCGCTATACCATATTTGGAGTTCAGATTTGGAAGGCTAAAGGATCAGATCTAAAAGGAATCATGACAAAGCAATTAGCAAGGAGACAGAGAGTGGAAAGGAGTGAGTATGAAGGGAATCAGGAGGCTTCCTCAGGAGCAAATCAGACCTCAGATTTCATCACTAGAGATGAATTGGAGACGATGATGGGAGTACGCAAGAAAAATTGTTGAAAAGGCAAGAGGAGATGATGCAGAACATTCTCGGACGGTTTGGAAAGGCAGGAACAGCTGAGCTGCTGAAGTTTAGATCCACGGAGCTGGAATGGAAAGATCTAATAGGCAGTTGGAAGGAGAAGCTCAATAAGGCGCATCCCCTAACCAACACACAACTGTTAATCTGGACGGATCTAGGCTCGAGGGCACATCACCTGGCAACGATGGACCGATTCATGGAGGAATTCTAGGTGACACCACACAACAAGATGCTGGCAGAAGCACAAGAGTGCGTAATGAAGAGTATGTACTAGAATTCCCTCGAGGACTCGGGGGCCAACCCTTGGTGGACAACGCCGGATTAGCTGAAATTATCATGCGAACTATGCGTAGAGGTTTAACAAACAGAGATCTCGAAGGAGTGAACATGAGTCCGTTTACCCGTGACATCAGAATGGCTCGAAACCCACTTGGGTTCAAGCTGCCTACTCTAGAGATATACAATGGCACGAGGTCTAGGAATGATGGACGATTGGTTATCAACTGACAGGAATGATATGGAATAAGTAGCAAACTCTGCACGAACGGCTAAGCCACTTATTCATGTAAGGGGATGGAGATAGCCCCTTGGCATGCTCTGAGACGATGATGAACCGTGACACTATAGTATGTGAATTTGTTTTTTATTTTTTGGTTTGGACATTTTCTTTTTTCTGGTTTGGTTTCGGAGTTTGGCTTGAACTCCTAGTTTTGTTTGCTTTCTGGTTTGGACTTTAGTTTAGATGCTTGTTTTTTGGTTTGGATATTAGTTTGGAATTCAGGTATGGATTTTTGGTTTTCTGATTTGACCTGGATTTTGGATTGGATTTTGATTGGATTTTTATCTGGTTTTTGGTAAATGGTCGTTGGGTATGGATTATGCCTAGCAAGGGGTAAGTCTCTTCGTCCGAACGTGGCGAATTGGCTTATTCAGGTCGCCGAGTATGGACTATGCTCGACAAGGGTCCAGAGAGACCAAGATCCGGCCTAGGACTTAGGCTCTCTAATAACTATCAGTTACTATTTCAGGTCGTCCAGTATGGACTATGCTCGACAAGGGTCCAGAGCGACCAAGATTCGGCTTAGGACTTAAGCCATGGTATTACTCAGCGTTCAAGGACACTGAACCAATGACACCATGGTGTTCTTCAATATAGGTCATCAAGTGTGGACTATGCTTGGCAAGAACCGGAAAGGTTATGGATTCGGGTATCAGCTATGAACAGCTAAAGACTTAGGTATGAACCCGGAGTGGTCCCGGATGTGGATATCGACCTGGAGAGGTCCTAGATTCGGTTATTGGATATGGATGGATTAGAACTCAGTTGTCAGATTCAAATGGATACGAAATTGTTTAAGGATTTGGTTATTGGACTCGGAATTGGACATCGACTCAGCGCAGTCATGGATTTGGATCAAGATATGGCTGTGCGCTCGGATAGGATGGCTTGGTAATGGATTGGATTATGAATCGGTTGGTATGGCTATGGATGGAATATGGACTTCAGATGTTGGAATCGGAGCTGTTCAAAACACACCTTCTTACTATAAGGCATGTTTTGGGCAGCAAATGTTATCCCACCTTTTGGTCAAGGCTGACATATCAACAGATTGGCTAGAAAGGATGGATATCAGGATTGGAGATCAATTGGAAATAAGGTTATGATCAATGTTGTCAAAATTTGGCCCAGATCCAATCAAGACGGGATCGATTGGGAACGATGAACAAGGCTATGAGAGGCTATATTTCAAATTTCAGGTCAATCGTAGTTGGTATGCTCGAGTTATCGATGGATCAATATTGGTGAGGGATGGTTCTAGATCGATATCTTCGTATCGATCAAAAATGGATCCAGTAGTTCAGTTCGAGTCGATTGTTTTCGTATCGATGTAATATGCATCGACATGGTTGGACACAGTATAAGTTTGGCAAAATACTTCGTATCGGCCAAAGGGGGATCAACACGAAGTGCAAAACGATGGTCATAGGGAGTCTGCATGAGCAACTCATATCGATCGTGTGTTGATCGATATGAAGGATGTACTCGGAGGATGGATACGAAGATAGATTTCATGCCGGTCTTGTTCGTATCGATCCATAATAAAAGCTTGGTCGATACGAACAACATGGATACGAAAGAAGTAGATTAAATGGATATGAAGGCATGCGCTTTTGGAGTGCTCAAGGATCGATACGAATAGGACAGTGGTCGATTGATACAAAGAGGACAGTAGCCGATCGATACGAAGAGGGGAAAGGGTTGATGGGCACGAAGGTGATGGATACGAGATCTATGGATATGAACAAGGGAGCAACCGATGGATACGAAGAAGTAAAGCTTTGACGATACAAAGGCTATGGACTTGATCGATGGATGCGAACAGAGGCACAGTTGATGGATACGAATAAGCCCTCATGCGCTGGTGGATGGATACGAAGCATGGAGGCGAAAGGCTAGGGTCCGATGGATATGAAAAGCATAACATTCGATCGATACGACGGAAACGTGTTTGAATGAAGAAGCGATCAACACAGCATCAAAAATGGATCTCCTTTGGGTTTGAGAGCTACGTCATCAATGTGATTGTGATGGATATGAAGGGATGGAGACGAATTCATGGATACGAATGCGACGGCCAATCGGTGAACACAAACTTGCATCGATCATAACTTGCAATCTACAGATCCAAATGCTATGAAATTTTCAGAGGAGCTTCCTAATACACCCGAGAACCTCCATGATCGATCTCAACTCGATTGGACCACTTTTGGATCAATATGAATTGAACATGCATCGATCCCAAATCACTCTGGATCGATCTGGCGGGGCCATTTGCGTAAGAGAAGAGGTATTCCAGGTTTCGGGGCAGATATTTTCGGATCTACACCTATAAATAGAAGTCCTATGGCAACTAAAAAGGTGATCTTTTGGGGGCTCAAACGTGGAAACTTTGCCATTTTTGCAATTGATACTAAAGGCTTATAATTGTAACTACAGTACAAAATCAATAAAAAGGATTGATTCAAAATGGACGTAGGCCGGATTGCCGAACCACTAGAATCCTTGTGTTCTTTCCTGCTTTCCCTTTTTAATCTTGCCGTTTCTTCACTTTTACTCTCTATATTATCCAGATTTGAGATCTGTGTGTGAATATTGTGGATCTGTGTGTAAACAATGGTGCTTTCACGGCTTTTGGGATTTGTTACTAATTTTGGCGCAAACAATCATTTGCCAGTAGTGGAGTTTACTTGTAATAATAGTTATCGGGCGAGTATTGGGATAGCGCAATTCGAGGCATTGGATGGGAGGCCTTATAGATCACCGTCTGGTTAGTGGAAGATTACAGATAGGATTATACTTGAACCATATACCGTGAGGGCGACAACATAGAAAGTAGAATTGATCCATAGGAGAATGAAGACCACTCAGGATAGGTAGATGATTTACATTGATAGGATACATACAGAGTTGGAGTTCATAGTACAACATGGTTTTTGTAATGGTCTCACTGCTCAGACATGTTATGGGATTTGGTAGTTCGAAAAAGTTAGCACTGGGTTTTTAGGGCCTATTTCGATCACTAGTAGAGTATGGAAGTTAGCTTATTGAGTGAAGCTTCCTGAGAAGTTAACAAGAGCACATGATGTTTTTCATGTGTCACACTTGCGAAAGTGTATGCATGATATGGCAACCATAGTCGAGCGGAGTCACCTAGAAGTGGTGGAGGTAGAGATGTAGTCATTTTTTCACCATTCACCCATTTGTATTTTTGAACATGCTATAAAGCAATTTCGTAATAAATTTATTAAGCTTGTTAAGGTTCAGGGCCGAGCGATCCAACGAAGAGTAAATGAAGGCCCGAGGAGAGGATATGAGCTACCCATCCAAAACTCTTTTTTAGGACATTTATATTTTAGTTAAATAAGTATAAAATAATTATGTGCTTAGGTTCAAGCTTAGTACACCCCATAGGTAGAGACCATTGGATGCTAGAATTGTTTGTGAGCGTGTTACTAGGACGTGTTTTGGATGACAGATGCTAATCGATGTATTATTAGATTAATCTTTGAATGTTTAGATAAAATATATTCTCTAGTTAGCGTACACTCACACCATCACCTATTTTTTTGTTTGAGTTAATGCATATGGTTGTTGCCTATGGATTGAATTGTTGCGCATAATGTAGAATTGCCAGTATATTTACATAGAATGTTGCATACATTTTGGATATAAAGTATATGAACATGCATTAAAGGAGGTTGATTAGATTAGGAGTCTGCCTAATCTTTGCATTATTATATGTTTATATATAGTCCCTACCCATATGTATATATTGCATTAGAATTTAAATTAAGGACAATGATACCCAATGGTTGATGGACGAGCAGATGGTTGTAGCTAACAATTTCAGTACGTACGAGTTACATTTTTCCATCCTTGGAGATTTTGAGGATGAAATTCTTTTTAGGGAGAGAACATAACATCCCAAAAAATTAAACAAAAATTTAATAAAAGAATTAAATTTAAATATAACAAGGATAAAAATGAAATTTTCTCAAACTTTCGAATTTGGCTACGAAATTTGCACCATGTGTTCATAACAATTTTTTGGACGATTTTCATATATGATTTTTTGAAATTGGAGCTAATATGGGAAAGTTATACAAGTTTTAAATTTTAAATCAACGATAATTAAATTAGAAAATTGGGAAAGAAAAATATACTAATTAAAAGATCAGTTGGTTGACACCTAGATTGGGACCAGTTGACCCCCAGCAGTCGACCGTTCCTATCTAAAGCGGTCGATAGGTTGACGATTCTTGATGAGAGTTTTGAGCGGCCAACAACCCAGATTTGATTATATGCGATGGAGGTTAGATTGTATATTTTTTGAACCATCAGTGTCAATCTACACCCTTATAAATAACATGCTAATGAAACTCTAGTTCATTTAACCAAAAAATCCAAACTCTGTTCTTCTGAAAACTGAAATCCTTTTCCCTGCAAATCACAAATTCCTTCAAAATAAATTAAAATAAAAGTAGAGATACTGAAGAAAGATAAATAAAGCAGAGATCTAACAAACAAGAGAGATTCTAGGCGTAACGTGGGAAGAGTAGCTTTATTTATTAATTAGATAAATCATATGTAGTCAATTTTACTATACCCTGTATGATTTAGATTTTTCAAAATTAAAATTAGGAATCATGTTTATTTAGATCTAAGATTTAATAGTGAATGTATCAATATAATTTATCTTTCCTAATCTAGATCTAACATGTAAGTTAAAAAATTGTTAAATTTAATCTATTTATGATGATGCTTAACCTAATTTGAATTGATTAACTTAAAATTGGAAACACTGTACATGAAATTGGAAAAATTATAAACTGTAAATTTATAAATTTGGTTACTATGTGTGAAATTATTGTAATGCAAGTTTACTATAATTGGAGAAGATAAGGATTAGTAAACAAAACAAACCATAAACTGTAATTAAAATCGATAAACGACGATGATCGGTCGACTGCTCACTAGAGTTAGTCGATAACATGTGGTCGACCGGTTACCATTTTCTGAGCACAATCTGAACCTTGACCTAAGGTCCAGGTTATAAATAAAATAACTAACGTGTGTATTAAATATCATTATATATATGGACGTTAGTATAAGTAGGGAAGCTAGTTCCCTATGTTGATTACAATAGTACGTCGCGGGACTAGATATATGTTATCTATCCAGATGGGTCGATATTCGACTGGGGTGATTCTATCGCAATTTCCACTCATAGAAGATTCTACAGTGGACGTGCAATGTTGACGATGATGTCTGGAAAAGTGTGGGCCTAGCACTAACGGGAGTTCCTTAGTAGTTACGGTGGCACGACATGATGTTGTATTATTGATGGATCCTGGCACGGTGCAATAAGAGATGTTGCGTTACCATTGAGAGGTAGACACAGATGCAGCGACAATGAGACACCTGGACGAGTCAGCATTGTGGGCTCCCCCTCAATTTGTGATTAGGATACGTGTATTCATAAATGGGAAATATAGTCCTATGGTTGATATGATACGTGTAGTCATAGTGTGAGAAATTAGTCCCGTGGTTGATAATTATAGGTAACCCCTAGGTTGGAATAGTTTCTGTATCTATTAGCCAATCATTAGTTGTTATGAGGTTCAATTAGTTGTTCGACCCTAGGTATGAGCATGCATAAGTCTTTATTGTAGGTGTGTATTGAATTAAATCTATTAGGAAAATGAAATAAGTAATTCACGGACACTTGTAGGGCATTTTAGGTCATATAGAGTATTACTAAAGTAAATTGCATGTGATCACCATATATTGACAATGTACTCATTCACCAGACTTTTATCTAACCCACTCCTTTCCTTTCTTTTCCCCCACTGTAGGAGGATAGGGTAACAAATGATAGGCCCGAAATTAGTACGTGGAGAGGCGAGCTTGGCATTGGAGTTGCTTATCATTTTATGTTGCTCTCCATATAACTATTATCATCGGACTATATATTGTATTTCTATGTACCCTAGATATGACGACGTAGCGTTTCTAAGACTGTATTTTAAGATATTTTATGAGATGGTTATTTTCTGTATTTAAATTTTGCTGCCTTCCGCTGTGAGATCTGAAAGTGTAGAATGTCATAGATTTTATTTGTATATTCTTAGTCTCTATAATGTTTAAAAATGCAATAGATCATACTTCTTAGCACCGACGCAAGTTCGAAAGTCACCCTAAGCTATTGATCTATGAGTCGAGAGGTGTAGGTTGTTGTCTTGGACACTAGCAGCTATAGCATTGAAGCGGTTGGGGTATTGCCTAAGTGTTTCATCCTCCCGTTGCTTTACATCCAATAATGGGTACAGGTCCTTATGTTGCTCTATATGAACCTGGAATAGACTGATGAATTTTTCCTTCAACACTTCCCATGAATGAATTAAGCCAGGAGGAAGGCTGCAAAACCATATGGTTACCAAGTTAGCCAAAAATAGATGGAGGCACTTGCATAGAACTTCCTCCGTGTCTCCACACATTAACATGTATTATGTGTATCGCTATAGGTGCACCAAAAGGTCAGTCAACCCTTGTTAAGGATCCATGGTAGGCATTCGGAAACTCCTAGGGTTTCGAGTGGTCTCTATTTCTATGGAAAATAGGAAACAACCCTCACTCCAATTCCTTATTCAATCTGTTTTTGATGTACTCATTCCATTATTATTTGTGCCATTCGTCCTCCGGCTTAGGAGATGATCAATGCTGCATAGACCTCTCCCGCTAGGGTGATAAACTTTTCTCATCTCTTCTATAATGACTTGCTCTAAGGTCTCGGCTCCATTCTCTACTTCAGGATCATTTACTGTGGTAAGTTCGCTCTCAAATCATTGTCCTTTCTACTAAGACAGGGGATCACTACCTAGATCTAGAGGGGTCCGCCATTGCTGACTCTGATTCAACACCTCTTCTATTTAGTTTGGTGTTAAACCATCCTTAAGCTTGGGATTAGGCTTAGTTCTAGCTCGATCTAGTTTTCAACATTTACTCATCCTGCTCCACAATTTTCTCGATCTAATCCACTATCAGAGTAAGACTCCCTTCTTCTTTAGGAACCCAAAGATCTAGTCCTTCCCCTTGTTTTAGTGTTGCGTGCAGCTGGTTATGTCTTCCCCAAGCATGTCATGATCTGGCTAAAATAGCTTGCTTTTGGGTAGTAAACGAGTATCAAGATCTACCACAACTCTGTTTAAGTCACCCTTAGTGATGATATCGGGTGCTGAAGTACTGGATGAATGGTTATCTTGTTCTTTAGCAGCTATATTAGCATTCTCGCTGGTACCGCTAGTCTTGCTATTAGATTTTGGAGGCACGTTGAGAAGAAGCTCTCAATCAATTCACCAAAAATGCTTGCATGAAAATTGGGCAAATACCCCCAATCAAGTTTATAATAGTAGATTCAATTGAAATATGACGCATGAAATGTAAAATACATGTAGATTTATAGTGGTTCAGCTATAATGAGCCTATGTCCACTGCCCTTTTTTTTATTGCTTCTCATATTTGAGCTTTTACAAGTATTTAATGTAAAATAATGATTTATTGCTCAATATTGAACCATGTGTGACTTATTTGGCTATTTTTGTTCGATGAAGTTTTAAGGTTTCAAAAATTGTCACCATGGTTGTTAGATGCTTCGATATTTATAGCGGTGTAGTGAAAGGGGTGATACTCAGGAAAATCAAGCAACTTCCATGTATATTTTGTTCAGTTTGGATATTTCCATATACAACACATGATCATAAATTTACAAAATATATTTAGATTTCATTCCGCATATAACTAGTTTGGTTCGGCTGGTAGGGTTCTGTTTTGTGTTTGCTTATCCGATGATGCACATGGACATCTTGCTGGCCTGATTCCCTCGTATCCCTCATTGGTTCGGTCTGACCTGGCATCTCCTATGCAGTTTAAAAATATACCAAACATGCTAGTTGGTTCGGGGATATGAGGGGGAAAAACATGCACTGAACAACATTTCACGTTCGGTGAGTTTCTCACCAAACAGGAATTGTTATCCAGTATTGGAGCAGTCGAAGTGGACTTCCTGTTCGATGCTTGATCTACCGTACAAGAATTCCTATTGCAATAATGAACATAATTTCCTATTTAATGTTAATGAATAACCAAACAAGAATTCATGTTCGGTACCTGATCTATCGAATAAGAATTCCTATTCGGTGTTGAAACAACCAAACATGGTTCCAATTCGATGTTAAAGAACAACTAAAAAGGACTTCCTATTAGGTGTTATAGAACAATCAATACGAAATTCTATTCAGCTTATCTTCATAGCTGGATGAATTGTGGAGGAAGGATATGTTAGTCCCTAGTCCCTCCTTTGTTTCCCTTCCTCTCTTCGCTAATCTAGTTCAGCTCCTTTTGTGCCTCTTCTAGTTATATTATAACAACCGAACAGGAGCTTTTGCTTGGGGGAATTCTTACAACCAGACAGCGTTGTGCATGGGTAACTAAGCTATCCTATGTCCATTCTTCCTACCGGCCAGAGAGTATTTACCTATTCCTTCTATTTACACTCCTTTTTACCTTCTACTTTCTTCTTTCCTCACCCGACTTCCTATTAGCTTGCTTTTCTTTATTAAGTCTTGACCTCCTAGTTGCGAGTTCCCATAACAACAGCAAAAAAGTGTGACACCAAATGTATTACAACTATTTTTAAATATATAAGCTAAAATTTCAAACCTTATATATATATATATATATATATATATATCCCTATCTCAACTTGTAACTGCACCTTTCTTCCCATCGTTCCAAACCAGTGATCATTCTACACTTAGCCAAGCCATCCCTTTAAAATATTCTTTTCTATTGCTAGATGCTTCCCTTATCATCAACCAAGGTTTTAATTCTCTAACTAACCTTTTCAAACAAGCCTCCCCTTGCACACTTCTCCTACTCAACTCAACCTTACAACTGAGAACCATTCTTTCTCCTCTGCTAATCTTAACTCTTCATCTCTATCTCAAGCTTTCTCTCCAACAGTTCCTTACTCTCACATTCCTCCTCCACTTGGTTGGATACATCCTCCCATATCTCATGGTGTCATTGTCTCTCCTCCCTCAGACTTACATCTCTTTTCTTCTACTTTATCTATTCTAATTACCCTACTAACAAGTACCATGGTAACTCCTTGCTAGCATAAGCAAGTCTTGACAATAATGAAGCTCTTACTTTTAGCTATAAGGATACATTCCCTGAACTTCATAAAGAAAGACCTTCATCTTTTGCTAGAAAACTATAAGATTTACGTCCAAAAACCCTATCGTTTAATAGTATTGTATAACATAGGGGTATGGAACATCAAGGGGCTCACAAACAATTCAAACTTTTTCAAACTAGAACCTTAATCAATGATAACAAACTTGTCATTTTTGCTCTAGTTGAAACTAAGCTCAATCTCACACTAACTAATAAAGTTGCCACTTTCATAAATTCTGCCTTGGATTCCTTTCATAACCTCCCTCAGTCTCCTTATAGAAGAATCCTTGTGCTCTCCAATCCTGCTATCTTCATTTTCATATCCATCTTGTTCCATCGCTAGTTCATGCACTTTCATGTGGTTCACCTCTCTACCTCTATCTCCATGTATATCACTTTTGTATATAGAGATAATTACTCTACTTATAATCAAATTTTGCTTGATTACATGCCACACTTAAGCCAGAATACTCATCCTTGGACATTTCAATTGAATTTTGAGAGCCTTTGATTGATGTGGTGGATCTCCTCTTGAAAATAAGGAAACTTCTCCTCTTAATAAAGCTCTGAACCTCTCTAATCTACTTGAAACTTCTGTATCGGGCCTACTTCACCGAGAATAATATGAGCCATTCTAGAGTTAGAACCATGAGTAAAATTGATCAATGTTTAATCAACTCCTCTTCTCTTGATCTTTGGCCTTCCATCTATTCCCATATTCTTCCCCATTCTTTCAGACTACTCTCCTTTGATTCTAAAATGTGCTGGCACTCCCATTGAAAAAAGATCAAATTTTAAATTTTTTAACACTTGGGTGAAAGACCCTAATATCTTTAATATAGTCCAGACCTCTTGGTCATCTATTTTATATGGTGATCCCATGTATATTTTTCAGAAAAAACTTCAAGCTACCAAGTCAGCTCTGAGATAGTGGGCTAAAGACAAACTTGGAGATGGTGACACTTTTTCACACAACTTTCAACTCAGCTTAAAGATATTTAACTTCAAATTCCGAACAACCCTCAATACTCGGAATACCCCGAGATAGAGGATGACTTGACTACAAATCTAGATGGTGCTCTCTCTTTGGAGTCTACATGACCAAGTAGAAATTAAAAAAATAATGGCACATCCATGGTAACAGGAACACAAATCTCTTTCATAATGCCTAAAGACTAAGAAGCTAAGCAGCAATATATTCTGGACATTTGATGATCAAGGTAATGTTTACTTAACTCTTAATCATGTGGATAATGCCTTTCTATGTTTTATAATAAGTTGCTTGGTAATGATAACCATCACTTACATGTCTTTGATGACCTTATTGCCATATCCAATAAAATATCCGATGAAGAATTTAAGCATGCCAAATTTAGTATGAAGATGTCTTCTGTTGGAGGACTAGATGGCTTCATTGCCATGTTTTATTCTTAACGTTGGGCTATTATATCTCGTGATCTTCTCAGGGTTGTTCACAGTTTCTTCAACCATAGCAAGATGTTGAAAGGTGTCAATGCTACTTACCTAGCTTTGATTCCTAAGTCTAAGGAAGCCAATTCAGTCATGAACTTTAGGCCCATAGCTTGCTGCAACGTGATCTACCAATGTATCTCCAGGGTGATTTCTTTCGGACTTAAATTTATGCTTCCATCCCTTATCTCTCCAAATCAGTCTGCTTTTCTCCTTCATGGAAGTATTCTTGATAAGGTGATCTTTGCACATGAGCTATTAAATGGTTATGATAGGGCCGATATTTCCCCAAGAGCCATTCTTAAACTTGATATTAAAAAGGCTTTCGACCCTTTCTAGTGGAGTTCTGTAGTAGCAGCGATGGCCAGGATAAACTTCCCTTTCCACTTTTTTAGTTGTATACACTCTTACATCTCAGCCGTCTCTTACCCCTTGGGAATCAATGGTAAATATATTGGTTACTTTATTGAGGCTCAAGGGATTAGACAGAGAGATCCCATTTCCCCTTATCTATTTATTATTATTATGGAGCTACTTACTCGAATGATAAATATGTTTGTTGTGTCCAAAGACTTCTTTCTACACCCCAACTGTGGGGACTGTAGAATAACCTCTTTGATGTTTATTGACGATCTCATCATATTCGCTAAGCCAACTACTGCCTCCTTGTTATGTGTCAACTACACTCTGTAAGCTTTTTGTAACATCAATGGACTTCAAATAAATTTGGATAAGTCTAGTATATATAACAGGTGTTCCTAAGGATATCTATGCAGCTTTAAGGGTCTTGGTCTCTCTACCTCCCATGAAACATGTGCTACTTTGGGCCGCCTCTCTATACTAGGAAGATAGGGTACTCACTACCTGCCTTTATTTGAGAAGATTACTTCCTCCATGAACTCTTGGACGAACAGATGGATTAGCCAAGCTAGTAGGTTAATTATTATTAACTCAAATTATGTGTTCTATGTATGTTTATTAGAGTTAGGCTTTTTTTACTCCCAAGCTGTTGAAACAGATCAGACATTCCATGAACCACTTTGTGTGGTCTGGTAATAAGTATTTTAAACAATTTGTGCCACTTGCTTTTAAAAAAGTTGAAAGATGTCATTTCTTTGGTGTCCCTTCCATTAAGACTCCATCTTATGGAATAAGGCAGTATTTTCAAAACATATCGAAATCTTTATTAACAAAATAATTTAGTTTACGGGTTTTGTAGGCCATGAGTATCAACTTGGCAGTAAAAATTCTAGTGCATGGAGCCTTCTCCTTTGTGTGATTGGGTTTGGAGGAGTGTTCTTAAGCTCAGGGTGGAGTTCCTACCTTTGCTCCAATACAGATTATCTCTCAATGTCCATAATAAATTCTGGTATGTGCCTTGGGCCAAGCAATGATTGCTTTTATGTTCTGCTCTTAGTTATGATGAGAAATTCCATACTAGGAACCCTTTTGAGGCACATGTTGGTGACTACATCCATATTGGGGTCATCATCCTTCCTTCCTCTAACAATGTGGCTGTCAGGTTCCTTTGGAGCACATTGAATAACACCATTGTGGATCTTAGTAGTGATGGTTATGTTTGGAACAATAGTGCCAGAAGCCATAGCATCTCATATATGTATGAAGCTCAAATCACCAATGAGAGTGGCAGACATTTCAGCCGGAACAAGAGGGTTTGGAATATGATGAGCCCTCGAAAACATAACTTCTTTCTTTGGAAGGCATTGAAGAATGGATTGCACACTATGTTGAACTTGCAAAGGAGAGGTATTCTTGTTGTTGACCTATGGATCTTATGCTCTAGCCATGAAGAGGACTTTCTCCATCTTTTTTCCATTGCCCTTTCATATTTGATCAATCGTACCATGTACTACTGAGGTGTGGTCTACACAAGCCTTATGCATTGTAACATCCCCTATCTAGAGGCCTAAAGCTAAGCGCTACAGATGCGGTAGTCATCTATAGTATTAACTTCTAACGACTAAATATGGCTGTGTTAATGGTATCTATAATATCAGAAGCTTTTGAATATGAAACAAATCACAAATTTCAAAATAGAATTTTCCATTACATTTCAAAACAAATGTTCCATATTCATATTACAGAATCCCAGAACGTTTCCCAAGCAATGAAAAAATACACTTATTACAAAATACGCCAAGAGCGACATATGAAGATGCCCCCTTGGATGATCAGAGTCATATAGTCATAATTGACTTAATACATATACAACGGAAATAAGCACAAAAATAATAATTGCAACTCCTCAATAGCTATCTGTTAGCTTTCTGCTCGCCTCCAGTAGCTTTATTCATCATCCTAATAAGACCCAAAATAACCTCAACCCTCAGCCTATTCAAATCAATTTTGAGCACCCGAGAGTATAAGGGGAAAACATAAACTTTGAGTCAGACATAAAGCCTGGTGTGAATAATATTATACATCCTGGTTATTAATGTTAAGTGAGGCCATGCCACTTAGCGGAATGAGTTTCCCCTCACTAACATTCTTTTAAAACATAGATTTTGCAAATCTTTTCTTGCAACCACAACTGGTTAAATACCGTAAAGTATCATTATGTAAACATACACATCAAGTAATAAATGAACTATTTATTCAAACACTTTAGTTTCGTTTGGCTTACTATTAACATTTGGATGACTCGGGCCTACCAGAAAAAATAACAAAATAATCTAACATCCGTTAGACACACCTCTTCTAGATGGTCTATCCTTAACTATCTGTTAAATACTTCTCTTCTAGATCTGTCCCTAACTTAATATCTCCCACGGTCTCCTGATTTTAAGTGTTTTGCGAGCTCACCAATAACCTATTTGTATACAAATATATATTTCCTTTTATGTGTAATCATAACTTTAGTCATACATGTGACAAAGCCCTACACGCTGAAATTTTAGACTAAATTAGAAGGGGGCCAAAAGCTATAGGGCGCGACATATACCAGTCTCAAATGGTATTCTAATATCTGAGTCAATTTACTAGGGATATCTTCCCAAAATTATCCTTGAAAACCTTTTTCAAAATGATTTAAAACCTTTAAATTAAACTCATAGAAGGTAAATACATATACTCTATGCTTTACTCGAAATCAACTTGCCATGTTATATATATATATATATATATATATATATATATATATATACCTCACTCAAATCTCTGTTGATGAAAACATTTAACCACTTGAAAGCACCCCTTTCGATCTTGTAAAACCCTTCATTCATCTGGATCGAAAAGCCAAAACCTTCCTTTCAAAACCATTCTTAAAACCCTTTTGAAACCTTTGAAAACCTTCCTTTCAAAAGAATTAAAACCTTAGACATATTATCTTAAAACACTTCAAAACATTGCCTTTAAAAACCTTGGGAAAACCTTCCATTTCAACCCCTTTCGAAACCATCAAAATCACTACCTTTCAAATCCTTTGAAAACCTTTGGGGAACCACCTCATTGAAACCATTTTAAATACCTTTCGAAAGCATAAAACCTTTAGAAACTCAAACCTTTTGAAAAGACTTGGGTTCAATTTAAAACCTGTGGAAAAACACCTTTCGAAACCATTTAAACCAACTCTTTCAAAACATTTAAGTTATACTTCGATCAGAATAAAAAGGGTCATTTAAAACATTTAAGTCGAAATCCTACCTTTCGAAACCTGTTTCTAAGTGAAGAGGTGATGGTGTCGAAACCATCGCTTCGAAAACATTGGAGAAGTGATTAATTTTTTAAAACAAAGTATACCTTCCGAAACCATTGACTTCGAAAAATAGAGTGGAAAAATCTAGGGGTTTCAACCCTTTCGAAAGCATTACTTAAAATAAAAGAGTGCAACCCATTCGAAACCTTTCCTTTTAAAATATTTGACCCAGTCGAAAGCCAACTGAGTCAAAACCCAACCTTTCGAAAGCAAAGCAGGTGTTATCTTATATTTTAAAACAAGGCATACTCCAACCCCTTCGGAACCTAGCATTTTGACCAAGTACCCCTTGCCTTTATCCAATATGCTACGTACCAAATAGCTTGGTACCATGCGCATTGGTTTCGAAACCATTGGTGGCAAAAGGTCTGGGTCGAAAACCCCTGTGCCGAAAGTGGTGGAACGCACTAAAAACATGTTATTTTTATTTTTAACTTAAAAGAAAAACTTTTTAACTGACCTGCTATTGTTTGTTATAATTTCATTGGTCGCTAAGTACCTATTTCAAAAGTGCTGCCAATATTTTTAGAATTAAGCTACAATTTTATTTTACAAAATACCCCTTCTCCTTAATTAAATATATAAAATATTTAAGTCCCATACCTTAAATAATTTTATATATTCATCAAAACACATATAAAAAATTCTATATTAATTCCAGAAAATCCCTTTCAGTATGTTTCCTAACATATATAGATTTTAGACCCAAATAATTATTTATTTTGCCGTAAATAATTTATAACCTAATACACCATTCTCTTCGTAAGAAAATTAGTATAAAATCCACATAATTCAATAAATTATGAAAATTGAAACCCATCTCTAAAATAACATTTCTTATCTACATTTAAATTCGCAAGGCATTTGGATGTCATTTAATAGTGTTTCCATATCAAACGTATCATAAAAACCAATATAAATTTGCATAAATAATCAACAAGCTTATATGAACTTCTAATCATTCGAAACATGGCATTTCTATACGAAAACATTTTGGAATATCCTTAAAACCGAAAACATAAGAAAAATGAGATGTAGTAATTGGTTGCGCCAAAACTCTAAAATGTTTGTGCCAGAACTGGTCAAAACACGCAATTTCAGATGAAAGCACCAAATCACGGTCATAGATCACAGATAGATTGTATGTAATAGCATTAAATATGAAGAACACTCCAAAAACTAAAAGGAAAGAGGTAGAAAGACAAGACTTATAGTGGTTCGGCGTTATAGCCTACGTCCACTTTGAAGAGTTGTTGTTTTATTAATGACTCTCATTGGTTATAATTGATTACAATAGCACATTCAAGATACAATGGAGATTTCATAAGAGTATTGGCGTAGAAGAGACCAGGATCCCCTTCCTGAAGGCCTAGGACTGCTATTTATAGGTGTAGGCTAGAAAAATCTCGTCCAGATCTTGAAAGACTACTTCTCTCACGTGGATAAGCCCATGTGATCGATCCCCTGACATTTCGACTCGATCCATGATCGATACGCACCAAATTCATATCGGTCCAAAATTGCTCCATTTGGGATGAGATCGATCATGGACATTCTTGAGGTTGTACGTGAGCTCCTTTAAAATTTGGAGGCATTTGGACTTGTTGATTTTGAGTTATGATCGATGAAAGTTTGGATCTTCAATGTAAATCTGAGCTTCATATCGATACGTTTGTATCGCTCTCATTCGTATCCATGGGATGCATGTAATGACCAGATGACGTGGAACTATCTTCTTGGATCGATCCTTGTTTCATGCCGAGTCACCGAGTCCTCCTCTCTTCTAGGCTTTGTACATATCCATTGGTGTTATCTCATTCGTATCCATCTAGTGTGCATCATTTCATATCGATTGTCTGGAGGCATTTTTGTATCCATTCCCATAGACCGTTTCGTATTGATCGATGCTGGC
Source organism: Allium cepa (assembly GCA_030765085.1). NCBI lineage: Eukaryota > Viridiplantae > Streptophyta > Magnoliopsida > Asparagales > Amaryllidaceae > Allium > Allium cepa. Next base: position 372,329,387 of record CM060938.1, on the reverse strand, counting down.
ATGTGCATTTCATATCGATCATTTTAGTGGTGGATTTCGTATCGGTCATTTGTTGATCGATACAAAACATGTTGATAGGGGATCGATACGTAGTGGATGTTTTATGAACCTAGACCAATATTAGACGGATATGAAGGAAAAAGGTGTTAGATATGAAACTACATTGCTATGAATAAGGGGACAGTATGATGGATACGAAATGATATGAACCCATGGTCGTTGATTGATCCTCTTGAAGTAGCCGCTTGTCTGACCCAAAGTATATCTGCTAGTGACTCGAAGCAAGTGTTGAGGCAACTAGGAGTGGCTTGTAAACATGTAACTCTATCTAAGATTCGAAGCAGTCCCTCCTTCAACTCAAAGCAAGCTAATTAGAAGCAAGAAGCAAACATGAAAGTGACTCGGAGCAAATGCCAAGATGTTTGAAATAACCTTATCTTTGTTGAAACCATATTTTAAACATATTGTGGTGTTTGTTTGTCGACTATGTTGCGTCTTGTGCAGTTGATTGGGTTAAATCCGCCTGTATGTTGCCTTGCCAAAAATGCGGGTTGACACTTTTCCCCTCAAAACATGCCTTGCGATAGGAAGGTGTGTTTTGTAGTACCGTAAGCTGGATATTTGTGTCCTGTTGATGACCTGTAAAGAGATCGATGATCTTACCTAACAATGAAAGGCGATCATTTAAGATCATATTACCGTTCAGGGCGGTATATGACCGTTCGAGGTCAGATGCCGTTCGAGGCGAATGATGACCGTTGGAGTTTGGATGCCGTTTGAGGTGGATGGTGACCACTCGAGGTCGGGTGTCGTTCGAGGCGAATTATGACCATTCGTGATCAGGCATCTTCGAAGCGAATTATGACCATTCGTGGTCGGGTGCCGTTCGAGGCGAATTGTGTGTGCCCCCGGGGTGGGGGGACTTAGCTCATTATTGTCAGATTTCATGTTTGAGTGAGTTTTGAATCGTTTTTTATGGCGGTTCATCGCCATCCTAGAGCATGCCTGAGGAACGTTCTCGATCCCGTGCATGTATAAGTGGCTTGGCCATTATGGAATTATAAAAACTAGATTTACATTCAAATGAGTCTTACAACAAAAAATTTCAACCAAATCAAGTACAAATGTAAAAAATAGAAAACAAAAGCAAAACAGTGACGTCAATGTGCAAACATCTACATTGATGTGATTGATAGTCGTCTCAGAGCATGTCCGAGGACCATTCGTGATCCTGAAAATGCGTAACCGACTTAACCATATTAGTGTGAAGTTCGCCACTTATTCCTCATTATTCTAATTAGTTGATGACAAGCTGATGCCTCAATCCGTAGCCACCCTCGTTCGATGCAGATGGTGGTTGCTCTTGTTGCACAGTCGTTGCTTAACTCTTCACATACAAAAATAGCATGCTATTTCGGATATGCCCTTCTACCTTATCCCTCAAATGCCTACAATCATTTATGGCCACTTAGCTCGTGGAATAAGCAGTACTTGTCTGACGTCCTCTCATTATTGGTTGGATCACTCCTTGTTGGCCTCCGGTAAGGAACTTGCCCCCTAGTGTCTTGGTAGATTCATTCCAAAGTCTCATTCAACTCCATATAAGAGGTGAATCTCGGTTCTTTTTGTGGCCTCTTTGGTTCATCACAACTATCCTCTGCCTTCCGTTTCTCTTTATCCTTGCCTGAATCCTTTCCGGGCGGATCTCCGCTTTTGACTGCATAAACTTCAACTCCCTCTCCTTCCTCTATCTCAGTATTTGCATCCTCTTGTCGTAGAAACCTTTCTGCCTCATGAAAATCTATCCTAAGTCCATAGGTGGGTCCCTTGTTAATGAGTTCTTGAATTCTGTTCCATCAGCTATGCTAGATACAGCTGCCATTAAGGCCATTGATGGATCTGGGTGATCCACCGATGCTGCCGCCGCATTAAATCTCGTTAAAAAGTTCCACCAAGACTCTTCAGTTCTTTGCTTTAGTGGTATCAAATTCATCACATTCTTGGGCCTTGAAATGTGAACTCTGAATTGCCTCATAAACTTCTCGATTATCTCGGTCAATGCTCCAATGGAGCTGCTTTCCAATTGTCCGAACCACGATGCTATTATGTCTGTCAAATATAATAGGAAGCACTAGGCCATGACCTCCTTCGATGCTCCCAGTACTTCCATGTGCCTCATATACCTCGTCAGATGAACTGCAGGATCTGTCCTCCCATCATACGTCTCTAGTGTTGGTAGCTTGAATTCTGGTGGATTCCGGGCCTGCCAAATTGCGGGAGCAAATGGGCTCATGTTCACATCTTCTAGATCTCTGTTCACCAATCCACCTCTCATGACTCGTTTGATCATCTCCGCCAATCTGTCGCTATCTATAAGCTCCTTGTCCATTGCCTCCGATCTGCCCCCTGAGTTTGCGAGGGAATCCTAGAATCTGCTCTCCTGGATGGGCATCCATTCTTCTATCAATGCCATGTTGCACAGTCCCAGCTGGTATCCTGCCTGAGATTAGGTCAATATGCTACTAGGGAGTGCCCCTAGCTTGGGGACTTCTCCCGATGGACCTACTCTATCTGATTGCCTATTGGGTCCTTTTGGTCTAGAACCGTGGATCTAAACTCCAGCAGCTCCTGCTATTCCTACCTGTCTAAACTGTCTAATTGTGTTTAGCATCATTTCCTCCTACCTTTTCAACAATTCTTTATGCACAGCTTCCATCATCATCTCCATCTCATTTTTGGTGATGAAAACCGAGGCCTAATTTGCTCCTGAGGAAGCCTCCAAAATCCCTTCGTTCTAACGCCTTTCTGCTTTATGTCTCCTTATTGATTGCTTCATCATAGCTTTGCAGATCCAAGTCCTTACGTCTTTAAAACCAAAATCCAAGCTATAGAATCCCTGAGTGCTAGCCTTCTCAGTGAAAACACCAAAACGATTGTGCCAAAACTGGTCACAAACACACAATTGCAGATGAAAGCACTGAATCACAGTCAAAGATCACAGATAGATTGTATGTGGTTGAATTAAATATGAAGAATACTCCAAAAATTAAAAGCAAAGCAGTAGAAAGACAAGATTTATAGTGGTTCGGCGTTGTAGCCTACGTCCACTTCGATGATTTCGACAGAGTATTTGTTTAGAAGTGATCTGGATCCCTTTCCTGAAGGCCTAGGGCTGCTACTTATAGGTGTAGGTTGAATAAATCTCGCCCAAATCTCAGAAGATTCCTTCTCTCACATGGGTGGGCCCATGTGATCGATCCCCTGACATTTTGAGTCGATCCATGATCGATACACACCAAATTCTTATCGATCCAAAATTTCTCTTTTTGGGTTGGGATCGATCATGGACATTCTTGAGGTTGTACGCAAGCCGCTGTGAAAATTTGGTGGCATTTGGGCTTGTAGATTTTGAGTTATGATCGATGCAAGTTTGGATATTCAATGTACAACCGAGCTTCATATCGATACGTTCGTATCGCTCTCATTTATATCCGTCGGATGCACGCATTGACCAGATGATGTGGTGCTATCTTCTAGGATCGATCCTCTTTTCATACCGAGTGACCGAGTCCTCCTCTCTTCTAGGCTTCGTTCTTATCCATTGGTGTTACCTCATTCGTATCCATCTTATGTGCATCATTTCGTATCGATTGTCTGGACGCATTTTCGTATTCAAAACCATAGACCTTTTCATATAGATCGGTGCCGACACGTGTATTTCATATCGATTGTTTTAGCGGTGGATTTTGTATCGGTCATTTGTTGATCGATACGAAACATGTTGATGAGGGGTTCGATACGTAGTGGATGTTTTCTGAACCCAGACCGATATTTGAGGGATACGAAGGAAGAAGGTATTGGATACTAAACTACATCGATATGAATAAAGGGTCGGTATGATGGTTACGAAAAGATATGAACCCAAGTTCGTTGATCGATCCTCTCGAACTAGTTGCTTGTCTGACCCGAATTAGACCTGCTAGTGCCTCGAAGCAAGTGATGAGGCGACTGGGAGCAGCTTGTAAACATGTCACTCTATCCAAGACCCAAAGCGGACCCTCCTCCGACTCGAAGCAAGCTATCTAGAAACTCAAAGAAAATGGGAATGCGACTTGGAGTAGATGCTAGGTAGTTTGAAATAACTCAATCTTTGTTTAAATCATTTTTTAAACATATTATGGTGTTTGTTTTTCGACTGTGTTGTGTCTTGTGCAGCTGATTGGGTTAAATCCACCTGTATGTTGCCTTGCGTAAAAAGGCGGGTTATTCACGTTAGCTTTGTGATTAAAGATGTGAGATTTGAATTAAACTTGACGCTGATTCAATTTTCCTCATGAAAACGTTAGCTTTCTCTTCTTCCCATTTACTAATGGTGGCCGACCTTGGTTTTGATCTTTTTATTTATGATAAAATGAAAAAGAAGGAGTGTTCATTTTCCCTAACGGTTTAGGGTATTAGGAAATCCTTTTCTCCTATTTCCCCCACCTCCACATTTCCTAACACTTAACTCCATTTTACTTCATTTACCTATACATTTATATGGCACGGCAATCCCTTAGTTATAATCAAATCTTTATCCATTAATCATCTTACATGAATTTATTATTTTTCTAATTAAATATCCTATATATTGTTACTATAAATATGGGTTGTTACAATCTCCTCTCCTTAAAGAATTTCATCCTTGAAATTACGATAAGTTACACAACAAAACAAATGGTAAAACATACCATCAAACAAATCAGGATAAGCGTCTCTCATCTTGCTTCCAATTTTCCAAGTACAGTCTCTAGCATTGTCACTCCACCACACTTTAACCAATCTGACTGTTTTGTTCCTTAATTTCTTCTCATCTCTCGCGACTATCCGGATAGGCTTCCTAACTATAGTCATGTCTGGCTCCACTACTAAATCTTCTAAAGCAGTTGGTACTATAGTAGTGTCTAGATCCCTAATATACTTCCTCAGATAAGAAACATGGAAAACATCATGGATTCCTGCCAAGCTACTCGGTAACTCTATTCTATATGCAAGTTTCCCGATCCTTTCTAAAATAGGAAACGACCCTACGAACCTCGGTGCTAACTTCCTTGTCGTCCCGAACTTAACAACACCTTTCATTGGCCGTACTTTGATGAAAACATGATCTCCGACAAAGAATTCTAAATCTATCAGTCTTCTATCCGCATAAATTTTTTGTCTAGACCGAGCTTCCTTCATTCTTGCCCTTATCAGCTTAATCTTTTCTGCTGCTACTTTTACCAAATTAGGACCAAGGACCAATCTATCTTCGGTCTCTAACCAACATGTAGGGGATTTGCATGGTCTTCCATACAAAGCCTCAAACGGTGCCATCCCTATACTAGTCTGATAACTGTTTTTATACAAAAACTCGACTACGTTTAGATGATCTCCCCACGATTCTCCAAAATCCAATATATAAGCTCTTAATAAGTCCTCCAAAATCTTGTTAACTCTTTTCGTTTTCCCATCAGTCTACGGATGGTAAGCGGTACTCATCTTGAGCTTAGTTCCTAAAATTTCCTATAGACTCTTCCAGAACTTACTAGTGAATAAGGAATCTCTATCGCTAACAATACTACTAGGAATTCTGTGAATCTAACTGCATTCTTCATAAATTCCTTATCCACTACAGGTGCTTGTCCTATTTGATTTAACTGAAATGAAATGGACACTCTTGGTAAACCTATCCACTATGACCCATATACTTTCATTTCCTCTATTAGATCTCGACTTGTCTATGAAATCCATAGAAACAGAATCCCACTTGCATATCGGAATATCTAATTGATGAAGTAATCCACTCGGCTTCTGATGTTCGGCTTTTACCTGTTGACAGTTCAAACACCATTTCACCCATAAGACGACATCCTTCTTCATTCCTTCACAGAAGAAACTTCTCTTTATATCCTGATATATCTTTGTTCCTCTTGGATGAATAGTGAACTTCGAACGATGGCATGCCTCTAAGACTTCCTTCCTTAAGTCTCCTACATTTGAAACACATAATCTACCCTTCTTTCTTAACCATCCACTTTGGTCGAGATTGAAATCTTTCAATTCACCACTCTCCGTTCCATCCTTTAATTTCTTGATCCTTTCAGCTAACACTGGATCATATTCCTACTTAGAAGCAATCTTATCAATCAATACTGGCCAGACTTCCAAACAAGATAATATAGCAGATCCCCCACTGGACCCAACCTCGGATCTCCACTGTACTCTGCAAGCTGTATGTATTTCCATTCTGCTATCATGGCTAACACTACACAATGTTCCTTCCTACTAAGCGCATCTGCAACCTAGTTGCCTTTCCCTGATGTGTACTCTATTCCCAAATCATAAGTGGCTAAGAACTCCAACCACCTCTATTGTCTCATGTTCAGCTCCTTCTGAGAGAACAATTACTTCAATGACTTATGATCTGTATAGAGCTCAATCCTCTCTCCTAAAAGGTAATTGACACACACCTTCAACACATATATAATTGCAACTAACTCCAAGTCATGCGTCAAATACCTAACCTCATGCGGTCTATGCTGTGTAGAAGCGTAGGCAATCATTTTACCCCTCTACATTAGTACAACTCCCAATCCTGTTCCGTATGCATCAGTATAAAAAATTAAATCTTGATTCTCTCCGGAACTATCAACACAGGTGCATGGGTCAATAAGCGCTTCAAGCTCTAGAATGCTTCCTCACACTTATCGGTCCACACAAACTTTACCTCCTTTCGTGTTAGCTTGGTCATTGGCACTACTATACGCGAGAAATCCTTTAACCTCCTATAATATCCCACCAATCCAAGGCAACTTCTTATCTCAGTTATCGTTTCTGGTATCTTCCAATTATTAACGGCTTCGATCTTCTCTAGATAAACTAACAATCCTTTCTCTGAAACCACATGACCAAGAAACTTCATTTCCCTCTTCCAAAAATGGCAGTTCAAATACTTTGCCTTTAGCTGATGCTGCCTTAGCATCTCTAGCACGACTCTAAGATGAACTTCATGCTCCTTCTCATCCATAGAGTATATCATAATATCATCTTAAAAAACCAACACAAATCTATCCAAGTGCTCTCGGAAAATTCGGTTCATCAAATCTGCAAAGAATGCCAGCGCATTAGTGAGTTCGAATGGAATAACTAACTATTCGTATGACCCATATCTTGTTCTGAATGCCGCCAAAGGTATACTATCTTCTGCCAATCTAAGTTGATGAAATCCTGTTGCCAAATCTAACTGAGAAAGTACCTTGGCTCCACTCAGCTGGTCGAACAAATCATTAATTCTTTGCAATGTATATTGATTCTTTATCGTCTCTTGTTCATCTTACTATAATCGATACATAGCCTTAAGATCCATCTAGCTTCTTAGCAAATATCGTGGCTGCTCCCCAAGGCGAACTACTTGGTCTAATAAAACTCTTGCCTTTCAAATCTACCAACTGGGCTTTTAATCCCTTCATCTACATTGGCATCATCCTGCTTGGCGACCTACTTACCGGTTCTGCCCCAGGCACCAAATCTATTTGAAACTCAATGGTTCGTTTCGGTGGTAATCCAACTACCGGCTCATAAACATCTACGAATTCTCTAGCTATAAAAACATGATTCAACTCATCTTCTAACTCCATAGCCCCTAACAAAGCATCACCTCACAGCTGGGGTTTTCTATGGCATAAACTATCCGATCACTACAATCCGGGTGTCTAAGTGATATTTTCCTATCCTGGCAAAATATCCGAGCATCGTGTTCACTTAACCAATCCATGCCCAATAATTTCAAACCCTACAAAGTCAAATACATGAAAACTACAAACAAAGGTGTAACCTAGCAAGTCAAACTCCAAGTGGTCACGTTTCATCCCAAGCATTGCTTACCCTCCTATCGGATTTGCAATTCTTAAGGAAGTATTTAAATATGTGGGATCTAGGTTAAGTTTATCTACCAAACATCGAGATATAAAAGAATAAGATGCACAAGTATCAAAAAATGCTAACAGATATACCCTTATTCTATAGCATGCCCCCTAACATCGCCTTTCCCTTCTCCAGCACTACTGGCCTCGAAGCACCAGGCTCCAATGCATACACTTAGACCTTTCCATCCTTTGTGGGATCCTTCCATTGATTCTTGGAGTGGCTGATCTGATCGCAATTAAAGCACTTGATGTTCTTCTTTCCAACCACCTACTTTCCTTTTCCCTTTCTAGTATGACACTCATGAGCATAATGCCCTTTCTTGTCGCATTTATGATAGACCACTTCAGAATTCCCCTATTTTGCCAAGCCTTTTTTCCGATCATTCTTCTTGTGTAAAATCTTTCTCTTTTGGCTATGTCCAACCTGGACCTCCTTCTCCTTCTTCTTCAAACAAGCTAAGATCTCCTCATGTCTCAACTCCATTTCCACAACTACATCAGATGGATCTCTAATGTGCGGTAAAGTAGACCTAGCTAACTCCGGCTTCAAACTTCTAATAAACTTTTCATTCCTTTGAAACACTATGTCAATAATGGCATACCCATATCGGACCAACTCCTCGAATCTACCAATATATTCCTGAACAGACACCTCCTCTTTTTCTAGCTCAGCAAACTTCCTAATCAACACAAATTATGCCATTACTGACATGAACCTTTCTTGAAACCTCCTCCTAAACTCTGTCCACGTCATAGTCTCTTCATCCACACTAGCAGTTACAATATTCCACAAAAACAAAGCAGCTCCCTGAAGCTGTCTTGAAGCAAGTCTTATTTTCTGCTTGACATTGAGCCCTAAGTCAGCAAACATCCTCTCACAGTGTAGAAGCCAGTTTTCCACCTCGATAACATCCTCAGTCCCAATAAACGGCTTTCCCCATAGCCTATCATAGTCTCTACTCAAGTTAGCATATTGGTTGACTACCAAAAGTTCTTGAACTCCGCCCACAGCATTTCCTCCAACAATCCCAGCAGCGATCCCAACTAGCATAATGTTTATAAAGAACTAATACATAGTGCCCATCTCTACATATGGGAATCCAGCACCAACATTCTCAGCCTGAGCCTTACCTTGATTTTTTTCTAACCTTCGGTCATGCATTTCCCTTTGCGGTGGTGTTGTCTCCTCCTAGGTTAACTCTGCCTCTCCTTCCGTCCATATCTTTATTCATGCCTCATAATATGCAGAAGAATGGCCTAATAAAGATAGGAGCGTAGAGACAAAGCATGTGCTTATATATAGCAAATAAAAGTACGTTACTATAGCGTCATTCCATACACCGATCTTAACTCTAATTCCAAGGGATTATTTTTTCAAAAATCATTCGTAGTTAAGGTATTTCATAAACCAATGCTCTGATACCAAGTTGTAACATCCCCTATCCAGAGGCCAAGCTAAGCAGTACAGATGTTGCAGTCATCTATAGTATTAACTTTCGACGACATTATACGACTATGTTAATGGTATCTATAATATCAGAAGCACTTGAATATGAAATAAATCACAGATTTCAAAACAAAATTTTCCATTACATTTCAAAATACATGTTTCATATTCATATTACAAAATCCCAAAACGTTTCCCAAGCAATGAAAATATACTTATTACAAAATATGCCAAGAGCGACGTATGAAGATGCCCCCTTGGATGATCAAAGTCATATAGTCATAATTGACTTAATACATACACAGTGGAAATAAACACTAAACAAAGAACTACAACACCTAAATAGTTATCCCTTAGCCTCCTGCTCACCTCCGGTAGCTTTATTCGTAATCCTTCTAAGACCTGAAAGAACCTCAACCCTTAGCCTACTCAAAACAATTTTGAGCACTTGAGAGTTTAAGGGGAAAACATAAACTTCGAGTCAGACATAAAGCCTAGTGTGAATAATACTATACATCCCGGTTATTAATGTTAAGTGAGACCACGCCGCATAGCGGAACGGGTTCCCCCTCACTAACATTCTTTTAAAAAATAGCTTTTGCCAATCTTTTCCTGTAACCACAACTGGTTAAATACTATAAAGGATCATTATGTAAACATACATATCGGGTAATAAAAGAACTATCTGTTCAAACATTTTAGTTTTGTTTAGTTGACTATTAACCTTTGGCTGACGCGGGCCTGCCAGACAAATTAACAAAATAATCTAACATTTGTTAGACACGCCTCTTCTGGATGGTGCATCCTTAACTACCTGTTAAACACTTCTCTTCTGGATGGTCTATCTCTATCTTAATATCTCCCAGGGTCACATGATTCTAATGGTTTTGCGGGATCACCAATATCTGTATACAAATATATATTCCCCTCCGTGTGTTATCATAATTTTAGTCTTACTTATCACAAAGCCTTACACACTAAAATTTTGTACTAAGTTAGCAGTGGCCAAAAGCTAATGTACATGGCATGACCCTATAAAAGTCCAATCCGGTATTCTAATATCTGAGTCATTTTACTTAGGGATATCTTCCCAAAATTTTCCTTGAAAACCTTTTTCAAATGATTTAAAACCTTTAAATCAAACTCATACAAGGAAAATGCATATACTCTATGCTTTACTCAAAATCATCTTGCCATGTTATATATATATATATATATATATATATATTGATATTTATATTTATATATATACTTTGCTCAAATCTCTATTGATGAACACATTTAACCATTTGAAAGCACCCCTTTCGATCCTATTTAAAGTAACCCTTTCGATCATGTAGAACCGTTCATTCATCTGGGTACAATGGCCAAAACCTTTCTTTCAAAACCATTCTTAAAACCCTTCGGTAACCTTTGAAAACCTTCCTTTCGAATGTATTAAAACCTTAGACATCATATCTTAAAATACTTCAAAACATTGCCTTTAAAAACCTTGGAAAAACCATCCATTTGACCCCCTTTCGTAACCATCTGAAACACCACCTTTTGACTCCTTCGAACCCTTTGGGGAACCACCCCTTTGAAACCATTTTAAATACCATTCGAAAGCATCAAACCTGCAAAAACTCAAATCTTTCAAAAACACTTGGGTTAAATTAAAAACATGTGGAAACACAGCTTTCGAAACCATTTAAACCAACTATTTCGAAACCTTTGGGTTATACTTCATTCAGAATAAAAGGGGTCATTTAAAACTTCTAAGTCGAAAGCCTTCCTTTCGAAACATATTCCTAAGTGAAGAAGTGATGATGTTGAAACAATCCCTTTGAAAGCATTAGAGAAGTGGTTAATTTTTTGAAAACAAAGTATACCTTCTGAAACCGTTGACTTCGAAAGATAGAAAGGCGGAAGTTAGGGGTTTCGACTTCTTCAAAAGCATTACCTAATATAAAAGAGTGCAACCTATTCGAAACCTTTCCTTCTAAAATATTTGACCCGGTCAAAAGACAACTGAGTCGAACCAAACTTTTTGAAAGCAAAGCAGGCGCTACCTTTTATTTTAAAACAAGGCATATTCCAACCCCTTCGGAACCTAGAGTTTCGACCAAGTACCCCTACCCTTTATGTAATGCACTACGTACCAAGTGGCTTGATACCATGCGCATTGGGTTCCAACCATCAGTGGCGAAAGGTCTGGGTTGGAACCCTCTGTGCCAAAAGTGGCGGAACACACTAAAAACAAGTTATTTTTGTTTTTAACATAAAAGAGAAACTTTTTAACTAAAATGCTATTGTTTTTCAAAAAAATACCTTTTTCAAAAGTACTGCTATTATTTTCAGAATAAAGCTATAATTTTATTTTACAAAATACCACTTCTCCTTAGTTAAATATATAAAATATTTAAGTCCTATAACTTAAATAATTTGATATATTCATCAAAACACTTACGAAAAATTCTATATTGATTCCAGAAAACCCTTTTCAATATGTTTTCTAACATATATAAATTAAAACCAAATAATTATTTATTTTGCCGTAAATAATTTATAACCCAATAAATCATTTTCATCACTAGAAAATTAATATAAAATCCACAATAATACAGAAAATTATGAAAAAAGAAATCCATCTCTAAAATATCATTTCTGATCTACATTTAAATCTGCAAGGCATTTGGATGTCCTTTAATAAAGTTTTCATATCAAACATATCATAAAAACCAGTATAAATATGCATAAATCATCCACAAGCAAATATAAACTTCTAATCATTCAAAACATGGCATTTTTATGCAAAAACATTTCTGAATATCCTTAAAACATAGAACATAAGAAAAATGAGATGTAGTAATTATTCACCTTAGCTTTGTGATAAAAGATGTGAGAATTGAATTAAACTTGATGCTGGTTCGATTTTCCTCCTGAAAACTTTAGCTTTCTCTTCTTCCCCTTTACTAATGGTGGCCAGCTTTGGTTTTGATCTTTTCATTTGTGATAAAATGGAAATGAAGGTGGGTTCATTTTCCCTAATGGTTTAGGGTATTAGGAAATCCCTTTTTCCTATTTTTCCCTCCCCTATTTCCTAACACTTAAGTCTATTTTACTTCATTTACCTATACATTTATATAGCATCGGCCACCCCTTACTTATAATCAAATCTCTATTCATTAATCATCTTACGTTATTTTATTTAACTTTCTAATTAAATATCCTATATAATGTTACCAAAAATATAAGGTGATACAATCTCCCCTGCTTAAAGAATTTCATCCTTGAAATTACGATAAGGTACACAAAAAAACAAAAGGTATAACATACCATCAAACAAATTAGGATAATCGTCTCTAATCTTGCTCTCAGTTTCCCAAGTACAGTCTCTAGCATCGTTACTCCACCGCACCTTCACTAATCTAACTGTGTTGTTCCTCAACTTGTTCACATCTCTCGCGACTATCCGGATAGGCTTACTAACTATAGTCATGTCTGGTTCCACTGCTAAATCTTCTAACGCAGTCGGTGCTATAGTAGTGTCTATATCCCTAACATACTTCCTCTGATGAGAAACATGGAAAACACCATGGATTCCTGCCAAGCTACTCGGTAACTCTATTCTATATGTGATTTTTCGATCCTTTCTAAAAAAGGAAATGATCCTATGAACCTCGGTGCTAACTTCCCCGTCTTTTCAAACCTGATAACACCTTTTATCGGCAATACTTTGATGAAAACATGATCTCCAATAGAGAACTCTAAATCTTTTCATCTTCTATCTGCATAAGTTTTCTGTCTAGACTGAGCTTCCTTTATTCTCTCCCTTATCAGCTTAATTTTTTCTGCTGCTGCTTTTACCAAATCAAGACCAAGGACCAATCTATCTTCGGTCTCTAACTAACATGCACGGGATTCACATGGTCTTCCAAACAAAGCCTCAAATGGTGCCATACCTATAATAGTCTAATAACTATTAGTATATGTAAACTCGACTAAATGTAGATGGTCTCTCCATGATTCTTCCAAATCCAATAAACAAGCTCTTAATAAGTCCTCCAAGATCTTGTTAACTCTTTTCGTTTGACCATCGGTCTGCGGATGGTAAGTGGTACTCATCTTGAGCTTAGTTCCTAAGCTTTCCTGTAGATTCTTCCAGAACTCGATAGTGAATAAGGAATCTCCATCGCTAACAATACTACTAGGAATTCCATAAAGTCTAACTACATTCTTCATAAATACCTTAGCCAATACATGTACTTTTCTATTTGATTTAACTGGAATGAAATGGGCACTCTTAGTCAACCTATCCGCTATGATCTATATACTGTCATTTCCCTTATTAGATCTCGACCCGTCTATGAAATCCATAAAAATAGAATCCCACTTCCATACCGGAGTATCTAAGGTTGAATCAATCCACTCGACTTCTGATATTCAGTTTTTACATGTTGACAGTTCAAAAACTGTTTCACCCATAAGCCAACATCCTTCTTCATTCCTTCCCAGAAGAAACTTCTCTTCATATCCTGATACATCTTCGTTCCTCTTGGATGAATAGCGAACTTCGAACGATGGCATCCCTCCAAGGCTTCCTTCCTTATGTCTCCCATATTTGGAACACATAATCTACCCTTCTTTCTTATACATCCCCTTTGGTCAATATTTAAATATTTCAGGTCATCGCTCTCCATTCCATCCTTTAATTTTCGGATCCTTTCAGCTAACACTAGATCCTTTTCTTGTTTAGAAGCAATCTTATCAATCAATACTGGTCGGACTTCCAAACAAGATAATATAACAGATCCCCCATTGTATCTAGCCTCAAATTTCCACTACACTCTGCAAGATGTCAAGGTTTTCAAGCATTTCCATTTTTCTATCATGGTTAACACTACATTCTGATGCCCTCTATTAAGCGCATATGCTACCTTTTTCAGCTAACACTAGATCCTTTTCTTGTTTAGAAGCAATCTTATCAATCAATACTGGTCGGTCTTCCAAACAAGATAATATAACAGATCCCCCACTGTATCTAGCCTCAGATCTCCACTATACTCTGCAAGCTGTCAAGGTTTTTAAGCATTTCCATTTTTCTATCATGGTTAACACCACATTCTGATGCTTTCTACTAAGCGCATCTGCAACCTTGTTGCCTTTCCCTGATCTGTACTCCATTCCAAAATCATAAGCGGCTAAAAGTACATCAACAACTTATTGTCTGTATATAGCTCAAACCTCTCTCCTAAAAGGTAATGTCTCTACACATTCAACGCAAATATAGCTGAAACTAACTCCATGTCTTGCGTCAGATACCTAACCTCATGTGGTCTAGCTGTTTAGAAGCATATACAATCACTTTACCCCTCCACATTAGTATAACTCCCAATCCTGTTCCACACGCATCAGTATAAATAACTAAATCTTGATTCCCCTTGAAAACTATCAACATAGGTGAATGGATCAACAAGTGCTTCAAGCTCTAGAATGCTTCCTCATACTTATTGTTCCACACAAACTTTCCATCCTTTCTTGTTAGCTTGGTCATTAGCGCTGCTACACATGAGAAATCCTTTATGAACCTCCGATAATATCCCACCAATGCAAGGAAACTTATTATCTCAGTTACCATTTTTGGTATCTTCTAATTATTAACGGCTTTGATCTTTTCTCAATCAACTGACAATGCTTTCTCCGAAACCACGTGACCAAGAAACTTCATTTCCCCTTCCAAAAATGGCACTTCGAAATCTTTGCCTTTAGCTGATGCTGCTTCAGCGTCTCAAGCACAACTCCATGATGAACTTCGTGCTCCTTATCATCCTTAGAGTATATCGAAATATCATATATAAAACCAACGCGAATCTATCTAAGTGCTCTTAGAAAATCCGGTTCATCAAATCCACAAAGAATGCCGATGCATTAGTGAGTTCGAACAGCATAACTAACCATTTATATGACCCATATCTTGTCTGAACGCCTTCAAAGGTATACTATCTTCTGCCACTCTAAACTGATGAAATACTGTTGCCAAATCTAACTAAGAAAATACCTCGGCTTCACTCAACGGATCGAACAAATCGTCAATTCTCGGCAATGGATATCGATTCTTTATTGACTTATCATTCAGCTTACTATAATTGATATATAGCCTTAATGATCCGTCCGGCTTCTTAGCAAATACTACGGCTGCTCCCTAAGGAGAACTACTTGGTCTAATAAAATTATTGCCTTTCAAATCTACCAACTGAGCTTTCAACTCCTTCATCTACGTTGGCGTCATCCAACTTGGTGACCTACTTACCGGTTTTGCCCTAGGCACCATATCTATCCGAAACTCAATGGGTAGTTTCGGTGGTAATCCAACTACCAGCTCACAAACATCTGCGAATTCTCTAGCTACGAAAATGCGATTTAACTCATGTTCTAACTCTATAACACCCAACAAAGAATTCACCTCACAACTATGGTTTCCTATTAACTATCCGATCACTAAATATGGATACCTAAGTTATTTTCTTATCTTGGCAAAATATCATAGCATCGTATTCACTTATCCAATCCATGCCCAATATAATTACGAACCTTACAAAGTCAAATACATGAAAACTACAAACAAAGGTGTAACCTATAAAGTCAAACTCTAAGTGGTCACACTTCATCCCAAGCGTTACATACCCTCCTATCGGATTTGCAACTTTTAATGAAGTAACTAAATATGTGGGTTCTAGGTTATGTTTATCTACCAAACATCGAGATATAAAAGAATGAGGTGCACAAGTACCAAACAAAATGCTAACAGACATACCATTAATCTACAATGTACCTCCTAACACCGCCTTTCCCTTCTCCAGCACTACCGACCTCGAAGCAGTGTGCTCAAATGCATACACTTGGCACTTCCCATCCTTTGCGGGCTCCTTGCATTGATTCTTGTAGTGGCCGATCCGATCATAATTAAAGCACCTGATGTTCTTCTTTCCAACCACCTCCTTTCCTTTTCCCTTTCTAGTATTACACTCATGAGCATAGTGCTTTTTCTTACCGCACTTATAACAGATCACTTCAGACTTCCCCCTTTTAACGCACTTCCTTTTTGAGCATTCTTCTTGAAAAATTCTCTTTTTTCCCTGTCCAACCTAGACATCCTTCTCCTTCTTCTTCTCCAAACAAATCCAACATCTCCTCATGTCTTAACTCCGTTTCCACAACTCCATCACATGGGTCTCTGATGTGTGGTAAAGTAGCCCTAGCCAACTCCGGCTTCAGACTTCTAATAAAGTTTTCATTCCTTTGCAACACTATGCCAACAATGGCATAACCATATCGGGCCAACTCCTCGAATCTATCGGCATATTCTAGAACAGACATCTCCCCTTGTTCCAGCATAGCAAACTTCGTAACAACCACAGGCTTTGGCATTACTGACATGAACCATTCTTGAAACCTCCTCCTAAACTCAGTCCATGTCATAGTCTCTTCATCCACACCAGCAGTTATAGTATTCGACTAAAACAAAGCAGCTCCCTGAAGCTTTCTTGAAGCAATTCTTCTTTTATGCTCGTCATTGAGCCCTAAGCCAACAAAAATCCTCCCAAAGTGTAGAAGCTAGTTTTCCACCTCGATAGCATCCTCAGTCCCAATAAATGGCTTTCCCCCAAGTCTAGCATAGTCTCTACTCAAGTTAGCATACTGGTTGACTACCGGAGCTTCTTGAACTCCTCCCACAGCATTTCCTCCAATGATCCCAACAGCGATCCCAACTAGCATCATGTTAACAAAGAACTGATATATAGTCCCTATATATACTTATGGGACTCCAACACCAACATTCTCAGCCTGAGCCCGACCTTGAGTTCTTCTAACATTAAGTCGAGCATTTCCATTTGTGATGGTGCTGTCTCCTTCAAGGTTAACTCTGCCTCTCCTTCCGTCCATATTTGTATTCAAGCCTCGTGAGACAGAGAAGAATAGCCTAACAAATATAGGAATCTAAAGACAAAGCATATACTTATATATAGCATATACAAGTATGTTACTATAGTGTCATGCTATACCCCGATCTTAACTCTAATTCCTAGGTATTATGTTTTCAAAAATCATTTTTAGTTAAAGTATTTTATAAACCTATGCTCGGATACCAAGTTGTAACATCCCTTATCTAGAGGCCCAAAGCTAAGTGCTACAGATGCTGTAGTCATCTATAGTATTAACTTCCGGCGACTAAATACAGTTATCTTAATGGTATTTATAATATCAAAAGCACTTGAATATGAAACGAATCATAGATTTAAAAGCAGAATTTTCCATTACATTTCAAAACACATATTCCATATTCATATTACGAAATCCTAAAACATTTCCCAGGCAATGATAAAATATACTTATTACAAAATACGCCAAGACCAACATACGAAGATGCCCCCTTGGATGATCAAAGTCATATAGTCATAATTGACTTAATATATACACATCAGAAATAAAAACAAAACAAATAATTGCAATCCTAAATAGTTATCCGTTAGCCTCCTGCTCGCCTCCGGTAGCTTTATTCTTCATCCTACTAAGACCTAAAAGAACGTCAACCCTCAGCCTACTCAAATCAATTTTGAGCACCCGAGAGTTTAAGGGGAAAACATAAACTTCGAGTAAGACATAAAGCCTAGTGTGAATAATACTATACATCCCGGTTATTAATGTTAAGTGAGACCACGTCGCTTTGTGGAACGGGTTTCCCCTCACTAACGTTCTTTTAAAACATAGCTTTTGCAAATATTTTCCTACAATCACAACTGCTTAAATACTGTAAAACATACATATCAGGTAATAAAAGAACTATTTGTTCAAACACTTTAGTTTCGTTTGGCTGACTATTAACATTCGGATGACTCGGGCCTACCAGACAAAATAACAAAATAATCTTACATCTGTTAGACACACCTCTTTTGGATAGTGGTCCTTACAGCCTATTAAATACTTCTCTTCTGAATGGTCTATCCTTAACTTAATATCTCCCATGGTCACCTGATGCTAATGGTTTTGCGGGCTCAACAATAACATATATGTATACAAATATATATATATTTCCTTCTATGTGTAATCATAATTTTAGCCTTACCTACGACAAAGCCCTACACACTGAAATTTTGGACTAAATTAGCGGGGACAAAAGCTAATGTATGAGGCACGACCTGTACTAGTCCATTTTGGTATTCGAATATCTGATTCATTTTACTTAGGGATATCTTCCTAAAATTTTCCTTGAAAACCTTGTTCAAAATGATTTAAAACCTTTAAATCAAACTCATACAAGTAAAATACATATACTCTATGCTATACTCAAAATCATCTTGCCATGTTATATATATACTTTAATCAAATCTATGTCGATGAAAACATTTAACCATTTGAAAGCACCTCTTTCGATCCTATTGAAAGTACCCTTTTTGATCATGTAAAACCCTTCATTTATCTGGGCTTAAAGGCCAAAACCTTCCTCTCAAAACCATTCTTAAAACCCTTTCGTAACCTTTGAAAACCATCCTTTCAAAAATATTAAAAAAATTAGACATCATATCTTAAAACACTTCAAAACACTACCTTTAAAACCCTTGTAAAAACCTTCCATTTGTACCCCTTTCGAAACCATCAAAAACACTACCTTTCGACTCCTTAGAAACCCTTTGGGTAACCACTCCTTTGAAACCATTTTAAACACCTTTCAAAAGCATCAAACCTTTAAAAACAGAAACCTTTCGAAAACACTTGGGTTTAATTTAAAACACCATTTAGACTAACTCTTTCGAAACCTTTGGGTTATACTTCAATCAGAATAAAAAGGGTCATTTAAAACTTATAAGTCGAAAGCCTTCCTTTCAAAACCTCTTCCTAAGTGAAGAAGTGATGAAGTTGAAACCATCCCTTCGAAAGCATTATAGAAGTGGCTACTTTTTTAAAACAAAGTATACCTTTCGAAACCATTAACTTCAAAAGGTAGAAAGGCGGCAGCTAGGGGTTTCGACCACTTTGAAAGCATTACTTAAAATAAAAGAGTGCAACCTATTCGAAACCTTTCCTTTTAAAATATTTAAACCAGTCGAAGGCCAACTGATTCGAAACCCAACCTTTCGAAAGTAAAGCAGGCACTATCTTTTATTTTAAAACAAGGCATACTCCAACCCTTTCGGAACCTAGCGTTTCGACCAAGCACCCCTTGCCTTTATCCAATGTGCTACGTACCAAGTAGCTTAATACCATGTGTGTTGGTTTCGAAACCATTGGTGGCAAAAGGTCTGGGTTGGAACCCCATGTGCCAAAAGTGGCAGAACACACTAAAAATATGTTATTTTTGTTTTTAACATAAAAGTGAAACTTTTTAACTAACATGCTATTGTTTTGTCGAAATTTCATTGGTTGCTAAATACCTTTTTCAAAAGTACTGCCGATATTTTCAGAATTAATATAATTTTTCTTCATAAAATACCCCTTCTCCTTAATTAAATATATAAAATATTTAAGTCTCATACCTTAAATAATTTTATATGTTCATCAAAACACTTAGAAAAAATTCTATATTGATTCCATAAAATTCTTTTCAATATGTTTCCTAAGATATATAAATTTAAAACCCAAATAATTATTTGTTTTGCCGTAAATATTTTTTAACCCAATAAATCATTTTCTTCACTAGAAAATTAATATAAAATCCACATTAATTAAGAAAATTTTGAAAAGTGAAACCTATCTCTAAAATATTATTTTTGATCTACATTTAAATCTCCAAGGCATTTGGATGTCGTTTAATAGGGTTTTTATATCAAACATATCATAAACACCAATATAAATATGCATAAATCGTCAACAAGAATATACAAACATGGCATTTTTATGCAAAAACATTTTGGAATATCCTTAAAACTGAAATAACAAGGAAAATGAGATGTAGTAATTATTCACCTTAGCTTTGTGTTAAAGATGTGAGATTTGAATTAAACTTGATGTTGATTCAATTTTCCTCTTGAAAACTTTAGTTTTCTCTTCGTCTCTTTTACTTATGGTGGCCGGCCTTGGTTTTGATCTATTCATTTATGATAAAATGAAAAAGAAGGTGTGTTCATTTTCCCTAAGGGTTTAGGGTATCTGGAAATCCCTTTTTCCTATTTTGCCCTTTCCTATTTCCTAACACTTAAGTCCATTTTACTTTATTTACCTATTCATTTATATGGCTCGGCTACCCCTTAGTTATAATCAAATCTCTATCAATTAATCATCTTAACATTATTTTATTTTATTTACTAATTAAATATCTTATATAATGTTACAAAAAATATGGGGTGTTACATGCATCTAGTCAAATGAATGGTTTCACTTGTTTAATGCCAAAAGGCTAAGATGTAAAGAATCAATAGTGATGTAGATGTTAATGTAGACATTCATGCATGAGATGTGGTATGAGTGGAATGCTAGAGTATTTGTCTAGCAAAGTAGAACTATAAATGTTATACTTCATTATATTATCTCTTAGATCAAGAACTATTTATCAAACTCGACCTTAGGGCTACAACAAGATGATTTAGTTGTATGGGCATTGCCCTTTATGCTTTAGATTTTGTTTCATGTTATTTTCTTCTTTCCTTGGTATAAGACTATTTATACCTATTTTTAGTTTTATTTTTTTTAATAAATCTAGTAAGGGCGCGGTCAACCCTACTAACTTAGCTAAACACACACACATGCATATATAATTTAATATTATAACATATACATATATAATGATTATTCACATACAAACACACATATTCTTTATATTGATATTCATATTAGTGTCCTAGCTTAGTTTATAGGATTTATTGTGTTTCACATAGTAAATGTAAATTCCTAACAGATAATATAATAAATTAAAACTAAACTAAACTGAAGTTGGAAAATAAATACATAAATGGATTTAAAATCATAATATACATATACATGCATTTAAGTTTTAAATAAAATATAAATAAATTAAAATAACAAATTCCTTTTTACTAATGGCTACTAATTATGAATTGATAAAATTAAATTATTCATTTAAACTCAAAATAAGATATAATAAAAATTAATAAAAAGATATTTTCTAATTTCTCCACTTTTCCTCATTACTAATGCACTTAATTCAGCAATGGTATCAGAGCCCGAATTGCGTTTACATAAATAATTTATCAGCATGTAAAGCAGTCACCTGAAAATCCAATTAGATGGGTGTATAAGGCAAAAGTATTTAACTGAGGTGAAGGTTTCCTTAATTAAGGAATATTTTTATAAGTTGAAAAACCTCCCACCTCTTGGCCCTTACTTGGTTTATCGAAGTGTGCTATTCCAAGGGTATGCTCCTATTGGAAGGCCTAGAAATGTTTTATGTCATGGATTGATTCAAATACGCGAATTTGAATATTATAAATTTAGATTTAAATTTGTTTTCGATTTAAATAAGATAATATAAATTTTTATAAAGGGTTAGAAAATATGAATATTAAATTGTATTAAATTTACAAATATATTAGTATGGTATATAAATTAATTAAAAGGTTTAATCAATAAAGAAATTCATATATGTGTGTGTACAGAACTAGGCTGGTATGCAGAGGGTGAATTTCAAAAAAAATCCTAATTGGATCTTAGTGGGACTATATAGTCTTTTGGTTGTACTAGATCCAATCTAGTTTGTTTAAATAGAATAATATTTTATTTAATTTATTTGATTTAATTAACTAATGTATGTTAATTAATTTAATATTTATATTGTCTGAGTAGATCGACATATACACATGTGTGTGCTTATATAACTCTAATGTGCAACATAGCAATGTGTTTGTAACGATCTGAAATTTCGGACACTTCATATTTAAATATCTTAATTATTTGAATATTTGTACCTTGGATTAAATGCGATTAATGTTACTTAATAACCTTGTTAAACCTCTTTTTAATCATAACTAATGATGATAAATATGTTTTGGAAAATGTTTACAAAAATAAATCTATGAAGAAATATCGATAATGTTAACCCATTTTATCGATAAACAACTTTTTACTCATCAAAAGTTGTTCAGATTTTTTTACGTACTCTTATTTGCTTAAGAGAACATTAATTTGAAATAAAAATATTTTTCACTAAACTCTTAAGAAGCTTAAAGTTAACTAGTTAGGTGAGAAAAGGAAGATAAGATATTTTGAAAATGAGCTTTAAAGGAAACTCTTAAGTGTTATGTAAGAGATGTAAAGGTGTAAAGGTAGCATGTGAGAGGAAGGCTCCTTTATGACCTTTCATGGAAGGTAGAAGATGATAATGACCTCTTGTTTGAACCTATAAATACGCGCTCAAGGGTTTCAATAATCACTTTTTTATAAATTAAGAAAGTGGTGGAAGTGGATTAGCACCAATCCACTTTGTTCTTCACTAACTTTTCTCTAATTAACTTAAGTCTTCTCCAAACTCCACCAAACTTACACCAACACCTCAGAATACCTTAGGAAGCTTAGATATAAAGTCAAATATGGAAAACTATTAAAGAAACGAGGGGAGCATGGTAGGCTGTGTGCAACATGAATGAGATGGAGCATGGTGTTTTGGAGCAAAAGGTTGGATCTTTATGCTTTTTGGAGATGGTAGGAACTGTTCTTGGCTTAATGAGGGTTTGAGCATGTGTTTGGCTTGGATCTAGGAGAGTTATCTCAATCTTATGTGTTTATATTGTTTGTCTACATATGTTGTGTGCAAATATAAAGTTAAAGTGACATCAACTAATTATAGCTATAAATTTTGAACCCCTCTTGCTTTTGAAGGAAAATATAG
This sequence comes from Allium cepa, assembly GCA_030765085.1. Taxonomy (NCBI): domain Eukaryota; kingdom Viridiplantae; phylum Streptophyta; class Magnoliopsida; order Asparagales; family Amaryllidaceae; genus Allium; species Allium cepa. Next base: position 372,306,175 of record CM060938.1, on the reverse strand, counting down.
CATCACTTCTATTTCCCTTTAAACGTGCGGTATGGCCCTGAATTGATGTTTAAATTATTATTTTGATTGCATGTTGAATTGAAATATGTCTAAAAGTATTTGAAGAGAGGAGTAATCATCTAAGAGGGTATTTATTATATATATATATATATATATATATAATATTTACATCCAACTTTTTAGGAAATAAATTTATGAATGAGTCATAGAATGGTCATTGTGGTAGTGAGGGCGGATGAAGTTTTTCTGACCAATGGAGTCGGCATTGGTGTAGTGTATTAGATCTCTGGTGGCTTGCTATAGAATTGTCGTATTCTGATCCATTTGTGATTATAATGGCACAGCAGAGGTAGATGCATAGCATTCCACGTGCTGCATTAATTGGTTATTTCTTGTGAATATTTGAATTGTTGTTTGGTGCTTGGTGGTATTGAGTTTGTAAATTGTTCAATAATAATATTGAGTAGGAAGCATTACCTGAAGGTCAAAAACCTACCTAATATTGGTAAATAAGAGCTCGTAATGTCTATTGCAGTGAAGTTACCACCTGGGATATTTATAATTTTATCCTACATGCCACTAATTAAAAAATTTAAGATGAATTCATATTTAGATTCTTTCTTGATGTATTAATGGATAAATGGCTGTGTTTTTTTGTTGGTTGTAGGTAAAATATAAGTAGAAAGATTAATTGAGGATATTTTTATAAAAGCAAGCAAATGTTTTGAGCTGGAAATCATTTCGATAAAGTATATGTATAGAAATGTGGTATTTGATTAAGTTCTAATATATGCAAATAAATATTTAATAAAAGAAAGATTATTAAAGGATTTATGTATATAATATTTACAGAAAATTTTGAAATAGATTTGTGTTAATTTGTCAGTTCGGTACTTAGGTCGATGCGTTTGTCCAACGTTATCGATAGGCATTCCGAAACACTGGGACAAGATATATGGATATAATATTTTGAAAAGATCAGAATGTTTTAAAAGGATTAAATTTTTTATGCAATATTAAAATTAATATATTGAGTAATAATATAACGTTTTGGAAAATATTAGTAATAATTTTTGAAAAGACGTTTTGAAGATAAAGTAGAAGTACTTTGAGTTATATTTTGAAGGAAGTAATTATATGATGTTTTGACATATAAAGTAGTTTGATGTAAAAATGTATCTCATTTGGAAAGTAAAATATTATTTGGAAAGATTACTTCTAACTATAAATATATTTTAAGTGATGATTATAGCTGTTGGATATTACTGGACAGTTGAGATCATTGGCGAGGAAGTGTTGATCACATAGTCAAGTTGTAGCAAATCGATGAAGGATTCACTTAAAATAAATGTCTAGGTGATGTCATTATCTTTTATTGATTTGTAAACTAGAAATACACACAAATACATATATTGTATGTTGAAATAAATTGTGTGGAACTTTTGGATGATTGTTTGTGACTTGATATGGTTTCTATGGATGTTAAAATATGAATGAAGTAATGTGTAGCGAGAAATAAAACTCATATATATGTGTTTTCCAATTAAAAAAAGGTAGGAGTCAAAATTATAATTTATTTATATTTGGAATAAATAATTGATTTCTAGCATATTTTCATTTGTGTAGTCAAGAATTATTTAAGTAAAGTGTAATTTTATGAATTTGATAACTTGGGTATAAAAAGAAGTTTTCAAAGAATTTATGAATCATTATTTTGATAAGTGCTAGTAAATATTTTTGTTAATTGGGTTTTAACCGAGTAGAAGAAAATAGAAGTTAGAATGTCAAAACGAAGACAAAATGACTTGAAATCTTGAAGGCAGGCTCAAATGGATTATAACATCCCCAATCTGGAAGCTCGAAGCTAAGCGCTATAGATGTTGCAATCATTCATAGTATTAACTTCCGGGTTCCAAATACGGTAATGTTGATGGTATCTATAATATGAGAAGCACATGATACAAAACAAAATCACATATTTCATAGAAACAACTTTGCTAATTACATTTCACAAAACAAGTTTCATATTCCATTACATAATCTTATAATCGTTTCATAAGTAAAGTTCAAATATAATTATTAAAAAATACGCCAAGAGCGATATATGAAAATGCCCCCTTGGTCGATTAGAGTACTATATAGACATAACTGGCTTAAATACTACACAAATGAATCAAACAAAACGAAATAGCAAATCCTAAATAGCTATCCATCAGCCACCTGCTCGTCTTCAGAAGCTTTATTCGTTAACCTACTAAAACCTATAAAACCTTAGCCTTCAACCTGTTATACACTCCTCTTTTGGATGGTATGTCCTTAACTATATGTTAAATACTTCTCTTTTGGACGGTCTGTCCCTAACTTAGCATCTCCCGGGGTCATCTGATCTTAATGGTTTTGCAGGCTCACCAATAACCTATCTGTATACAAACGTATATTTCCTTCTATATGTAATCATAAGTTTAGTCTTACCTGTGCCAAATCCCTATACACTGGAATTTTGAACTATATTAGCTGGGGCTAATAGCAAATTATAGGGCGGAACTGTATACCAGTTCCATTAGGTATTCTAATATCTTATTCATTTTACTTAGGGTAATCTTTCTTTAAATTTTCCATGAAAACCTTTTCATCTCAAATTGATTTAAAACCTTTAAACAAAACTTGAACAAGGAAAATATATGCTCTATGCATTATTCAAAACTTTGCCATTTTATATATACTTTACTCAAGTCTTTGTTAATGAAAACATTTAAACCTTTGAAAGTACCCTTTAGAATCAATTGAAAGTACCCCTTTCGAAACCAAGCAAACCCTTCTTTATAACCTAGGTTGAAACGCAAAAACATTCCTTTCGAAACCATTCAATCTTCCTTTCGAAAATACTGATAAACCATTCCTCCAAAAACATTAAAACCTTTGACATCCTACCTTTAAAACATTTCAAACATTGCCTCTCAATACCATTGGAAAACCTTTACTTTCAACGCTTTCGAAACTATTGGGGAACCACCCCTTCGAAACCATTCTTTAAAACCTTTCGAAAGCATCAAAACCTTTATAAGCAGCAAAACTTTCGAAAGTATTTGGGTTCAATTTAAAACATGTGGAACATTTTGAAACCATTTAAAATTAAACCATTCAAACCTTTGGGTTTTACCTTCAATAGAGCAAAAGGGTCATAAAGCATTTTAGTCGAAAACATTCGTTTTGAAAGCATCCTTAAGTAAAAAAGTATTGATGTTGAAACTAACCTTCCAAAAGCATTAGAGAAGCTGCAGGTTTCATAAAACAAAGTATACCCTTCGAAACCATTGACTTCAAAAGGTAGAAAAGCGGCAACAAAGGGCTTCGACCTAGTCGGAAGCATATAGTTAAAACAAAGGTGTAACCTCATAAAACCATTCTTCTAAAACCATTGACCTAGTTAAGTGCAAACCAAATCGAAAGCTATACTATCAAAAGCAAAGCAGGTGCATTTTTAACTTAAAACAAAGCAGCACTTCGACCCCTTCGGAACCCTCGGTTTTGACCTCATACCTTTCGCATTCTTTCCAATTCACTGCGCACTAAGTCTTTGAGGCCATGAACATTGGTTTCGATGGCGATGGAGGCAGAAGAACTAAGTCGAAAGCCACCTAAGATGGAAGTAGGGTGCCGAAAGTGACGAAACACAAATTTGTATGTAAAACTGATTTTTAACCTTTTTAAGTAATCTTTTTAACTAACCTGCCTTGTTTGCCAAAATCTTGTTGGTTTTTAATTATCTTTTCTAAAAGCACTGCCAGTATTTCAAAAATAAACAATTTAAAACATCTTCAAAGACCCCTTCTCTTTTTTTAAATATATAAAACATTTAAGTCCCATACCTTAAATAATTTTATATATTCATCACAATACTTAGGAAAATTCTACAAAAATTACAAAAAATAACTTTTAATATGTTTTCTAATATATATAAATTTCAGACCCAAATTATATATAATTTAACCGTAAATTATTTTAAACCCAATAAATCATTTTCTTTAGTAGAAAATTAATAAAAAAAATCCACGTTAATTCAGAAAATTATGAAAATTGAATTCTATCTCTAAAATATCATATTTATGATCACAAGGCATTTGGTAGTCATTTGATAGGATTTTTCACATTAAAACATATCATAAAAGCTATGTGAACCAGCATAAATCATCATCAAGCATATATAAACATTTAATCATTCAAAAATATGGCATAATCATGCAAAATACTTCAGATTCATCTTAAAATGGAAAACAATAGGAAAAATGAGATGTAGGATTTGAGGTTTGATCTTCATTAAGTTACTTGAGCATTTCTTCTCTTTCCTTTTCCTAATGGTGGTTGGACTTAGTTTATATTTTTGTTTGTAAATTATGAACAAACGTGAAAATGTGGGCTTAAGGGGTTTAGGGTATAAGAATGTATCATTCCTATATTGCTTCTTATCTATTTTCCTAAACATTTTAATTCTTTAGTTCATTGTTTACATGGCACGGCTACCCCTTATTAATGACAATTCTCAATCCCTAATCATCACATTATTTTATTTAATTTAGCTTATTAAGTATCCTAAATAATGTTGCTAAAAATATGGGGTGTTACATGGACTAAGAAAATAGCTAAGGAAAATCTTAGCCAAAAATAGCTAAGTGGATAAGTCAGTACCGACATATGCCTACAACTCAGCACTGAGTTATACTGGTCCATAACCAGCCTCTCCAACTTCACATGAGTTATTCTCTAGCTCTTCCATACAGGCCTAAGAGATTTCATAGAGTTCTGGATGACCAATCTTAAGAATTGAAGGGTAAGCCCTTGTGAACTACAGAACAAACCAAGATGAGGGAACGATCATCAAAACAAGTTATTTATCTATGAAAACTCAAGGAGAACCCCAATATGAAGCAAGAAGCACGGTCCAAAAGAAAAGTACGAGTTTCCTCTTAAGGGGATAACTCGACACTGAATTATAAGGATAACCGAGTTATACCCTTAACTTATGAGTCACTCATACTTTCACACTACTTCGAGCTGATATCTGGACCTCCTTATAAGTAAGCTTTTGATCCGTTAGCCTGCTCTTGTATAAACACAGCCCTGAGTTCAGCCAATACAGGATCTGATTTCTACCATCTCTATGTGGAAGGTCTACCTCTTCTTCATCTTCTATCTCCATACAATAATCACCTAGGAAACTACTTAGGAAATTCTAGGACTTAGAATCATTCCAACCCTTGTACTCGTGATTTATTCTCTTTCAAATTTTTTTGTAATCTCAAACAATCTACATCGAATCTACAAGCAACAAAGCTATAAAGTGGACATAGGTTATAAATTGCCAAACCACTGTAAAATCTTGTGCCTCTCTAATTTATTTCCATTATTTTCCTTTTATTTCAACTGCCATATGCTAATTTGAGGTCTCATAGGTTCCCTACAATCTATTCTGGGTGTTGATCCATTTTTGGCATTAACATTTTGGTGATTTCATTGAGAAAACAGAATTTAGGCTTTGATCTAGCTCTCTACTTTATATTGCGTACGATCCATAAGTTAGATTCGGAAAGTTTTCTTGGAGAAATTGAAGATTTACTATTCTAATAACTCCAAGGAAAGGAGAATCTGCATCTAGAAGATCTGTATGAGCAACAGTTGGTGGTGATGAAGTAAACAACCACCACACAGAAGTAAACAATGGAAATCTGCTAGCTAGATCTTCCACTCAATAGGAAGTCGTTGCTAAAGGTAAGTTTGATTAGATCGTCAATGATCTTAACCCAAAATTTACTGATAGTCAGAATGCTTTCATGGATAGGATGGATGCATTGCTAACTTTACAGCCAGTAATAACAAGGAAAAATAGAAGGGAAACTTCTTCTACAATAGAATAAAAAAATTCCTCCATTTCTAGCCTAAATTGAAGGGATGAAAGCAAAAATGGAAGGAAGAAACTGCCGGAGTTGCAGGGGATGCTGCATGAGGAAGTAGGGTGTTCTCCTTATAAGGAGATAGGATGGTACCAAGCTAAACCACTTGGGATCGACCCAAACTTTGGGATGAACACATCTCAGGAAGGCGACGCCATGCTCATTCCAAACTCCGAAGATGATATGCAGCTTGATGATGGAGACTTGGTATTGAACACTAGTGTTAACAAAAAAACGCTAGAGCTGGAGCTCAGACAATCTTGGCAAGACCATTCGTACACCAATGGAATGCTACGAGAGTGGTTCTCTTGAAGAAGGGAGAACCAAGGCTTCAGTTGACAGATAAAGATTGTTTCTGGAGCTAAACACTTAGGATATCTCCTGACAACCGACCTATAGATAATCGCACCAACGAAGAATACTTTGGTGGCATGGTGAAATGATTGATGGAGGAAAGCGGGAATAGAAAAATGAAGAATGGGTTTCTATGCCAAGCTAAACCCCCTTTTGCGTCGAACATCCCGAGGGAAGAATATGCCCGAAGATTCACCATGCCGACAATGCCATCTTATTATGAAACAAAGGACCCTATATAACATTTTTTAAATTTGAATGGCATATGGATGGAGCCAGTGCCGCAGATGCCATCCATTATAGATGTTACCCTATCTTGTTGGAAGGATTCGCTTCCATGTAGTTTACGAGACTCGCACCAAAGTCTATTTCTACTTCCGATGAATTGGAAAGAAAGTTTCTAGAATAGTTTAGACATCACATTATATGACCAAAGGACATGATGCCCTTATCTAGCTTTTCCCAATGGCCCAATGAGTCATTGAAAGCTTTCTTAAACCGGTTTAACATCATAGTTGCCGAGGTGAGCAATCCACAGGAAGACAAGGTATATATGGCTTTGGTCCAGGGCATTTACTCGGATATGGATTTTGGTAGATGGTTAAAATTAAGCAACCCACTACCATAGAACAATTTCATCAAAAGGATAATCAGTTTCTATGGTTGGAAGAAGTAGGAATAGTCAAAAGGAAGGTTAGTCATGAACAATCGAAGGAAGTAATCTAGAGCAACATCACAGTAAATGCTGTAAACTCGAGTAATTAAAAGAAAAGAATTGAAAGCCCTATTGATGGGCATAACACGAATGTGAAATGTCCAAAGAACTTCAGATTGAAGGATTACACGTCCTTGAGTGACATACTGGAGAATAAATATCTTGCTACTCAAGAAATTGAGCAATATAAGAAGCCTCCAAGGAGAGAAGTGACATAGTAAGATTAACATTTTGGGAAGTATTTTCACATCCACGAAACTTACGGGCATAGCACTAACGAATGTCGGCATATGCAGATTCTTATTTAGGAGCTAATAAGGAATAATAAGCTCCATTTGTACGTTAGAAAACCATATAATGATGGAGAAACTTCAAGACCCCATGGTCTACTTAGTCAAAGAAAATTGCCTTGGCCCAGCAAAGAGGGGCATGCAAGCTAATGAAAGACTGGTGGGAACTTTAACCTTCAAGCTAGCCAGTCACCTAGGAATGAAGCAGAAACCTGAGACAATATTGATTCCTTCACCCTTATCTACTTTCCTTCTGTAAATAAGCCTCTCAGGGACATGGGGCATTGTAAATAGGCAAGACTTGCCATTTCTTCCACTCATGAGTAAAGTTAGCTTCTTGAGCCAATGTAACCATCTTATTGCACGTAAAACTCTTGTAACATGCAACCAGCAGACAGCCGAGAAGACGCTTCTATGTCCTCGAATGACGGATGAGGAATGTTGACTCATAACCACTAGATCGACAGGTCGTATCAATCCCCAATCTTTTGAGAACCGATATAGCTCCAACAACGTCGGAAGGTCAAAGCCATCAAATTTATGGGGAAAATCGACTTAAACTTCTAGATCGATGAGGAAAATCGATCCAAACCTTTTAAGAACTGGCATTGTCCCAAGACTGGCAACATCGGGAAGATCAAAATTACCAATTCAATGAAAAAATTGACCCAAACCACCTTATCGATGTGAAAATCGATCCCAACCTTCTAGGAACCGACATTGCTTCGGCAACGTCGAGAAGGTCAAAGGCATCGAGTCCATGGGGAAAATTGACTCAAACCGCAGGATCGATGATGAAAATTGATTCAAATCTTCGGAGAACCATTGTTGCTCCAGCTATGTCGGGAAAGTCAATCCCGCCTAGTCGATGGGAAAAATCAATTCAAACCATCAGATCAACAAGGAAAATTGATCTAAACCTTATGAGACTAGTGTTGTTCTGGCAACACCGAAAAGGTTCAAAGCAACTGAATCAATGAGGAAAATTGACTCAAACAATCGAATCTACCAGGAAAATCATTCCAAACCTTTCGTGAACCAACGATTCTCCTAACTTTGGGAAGGCCCATATTCCTGTGTGCCATACAATAAGCTATACTATGCTTCTTAAACCATTACGTTTGTACCAAAATTGGCCACAAACACCTAAGAATAGACTTAGTATAGTAGTAAGTGAAGAAGATAAAATTAAACTAAGGAAAAGATTAAGCCAACAACAAATAAAGAGCAGTAATCAGGAATATAAAGATTTATAGTGGTTTATCGTTGTATGCCTACGCCCAGTTTGAAGTTTTGGCCTTTATTAATCACTTATCGATCCGATTACAATGGAGAAATAAAGATAGCACTTTATTACAATGAAGTCTCCTCTAGCCAGCAGCGTAATGATCCTCCAAATGAACCAATAGGCCTGCAGTTATAGGGAGAGATGATGAGATATTTCACTTAGATTTCGGCAAAAGGCTCTCTAGGTCCATAGGGTCCAACCATAACGATCGGTGGCCTCAGCTTGACAACCTGGAACGATCGACTAAACTTTCACCGATCATTTTTCCTTAGTTCCAATTCATGTGTGATCGTTTTTGGGAGGTCCCACATGCCTCTTGACATTGCTCTTAAAATGTGGAATCTGTAACGACCCGCCTTTCATTCCATAGAAAGACGCATCATTAAGAAGAAAAAAAGGGATAGAAAAGAGAAAAGAAAGGAAAGAAAGAAACAGACAACATTAGAATCTCACAGCGGAACGAATAAATTATATTATATCACATAAAACTTTATATAGTATTATATACATCAGAGTTAAACAGCTAATACAACACAAACTAGACAGTTATAAACATCTGTCTAGCAATTATATTTCAAGTACATCAGAGAAAACAGATACAACTCAAACACAGCGGAATCACTATATATATCTACACGCTGAAGCCTCCTGCTCCATTATCTCCTTCCATAACTCGTCAAAGCAATCCTGAAAAACTTGACTACTCATACATAATATGAGTACCCAAGAGTTTAATAAAATAGAAAATAAACACTCGGATCAGACATGGGTCTGGTGTGAGTAAACGGGGTTAAAAGTTACTTAACTTTAGAAAATCCATTGAAAAACAAAAGGTATCACGTAAGACTTCCCACACATAAACATGGAAAAGTTTTTACCTTACGCTAACCAAAACATTTTGTAGGAAATCCAGTGATATTACAATAATGTCTAGGGTTTTCAAAATAAAATACAGAAATAGTTCGAATGCTTACATCTCATGTTCCAACATAGTTGGGCATAATCAAAACCGTACAGACACTTATTGGATTATAGATTCCATCAACGACAGGGCTACTGGGGTACCGCCCGTCACAGTACGTGGCCTAGATCACCATACCGAGGAGTACGCCCGCTCCCCTGCAACACAAACCCGAAACCATTCCTTACTGAACAGTTTCGAACAAGACCACCCCGTAGATTGGCCGTCGCCAACTACCACACAGCCGAATATAAAGGGACCTCTAGACAGGGAAAACTCTTGCTCTCCAGTGGGGGCTACCCACGAAGCCTTGCTGCACCTCCCCTGTTTTATCCATTCTCGGTTGATGAGGCTTGAGGCTACGATTACCTTTATATGACACAATAATCTTAGAATGCTCATCGTCCACTTGACGATATTCTGAAAGCATTCAATCCATACAAGTTCGTTCCGGGTTCGAACGAAACCGAAGGCACTATCTCGTTGCACTCATTTTGGAATCACCCTCAGAGTCAACGACGATAACTCTTATACTCTGAAGCACCATCTTGAACCTATAGGTACTATTCCGTCAAACTCATTACGGAATCACCTACAGACTTATACTGATGAATAGTCCTTACACATTGAGTCTTCACTCTTTACTTGATATTCATGACCTAACGTTTAATTTGGATCGATGTGGTTTTTGGAATTCCAAATTTGGAAATCCGATCCCGGTCTCATCGAAAACCAAACGCCATCTTAATGTTCAAGTGAATTTAGTTTGAATAATTAATTCAATTCATTATTATCTACTTCACACAGATAGATAAACTACATATCACAATAGATAATCACATTCTCATCATAAACAGATAATTTGTATCATCATCACAAACAGATAATCATCACAACCAGATAATCCATATTAGCATACTATACTAAGTATCCATATCATATAGATACTACTCATCTCATTACTGAGATCACAACCATCCAATCAATAACATCCATAAGCAATGATTTATTAACCATCAATTATAATTAATTTAAAATGAATTAAATTAATTACTTTTATCTCTAATTAATTTAAAAGAAATTAAATTGATTACTCATTTAAATCCTGCTTAATATCCATTAACTAATTAACTTAGTTAATTAATTTTTATTAAGTATTCAACTTGATTAAACACATTTGATTAATCACCCTCTAATTACAATAAGTAATTAGTCTTCAATTAATTTTCACAAATTAATTAACCTTATTCATAAGTAATTAACATTTAATTACTGCATTTATTAATTAACTACAATTAATTATATTTATCCTTAATTAATTACAATTAATTAATCACTTAATTAATTAATTATTACTTGATTAAACAATCTTTAATTACATCATTAATTATATTAATTAATGATATCTAATATTTAAATAAATTACTTAATTAAAATTAATTACATTTAGTAATTAATCTAAAATTTACAATACAATTATTAATCACCTTGATTAATTTTAAATTTAGTAATTAACTACCCTTAATTACTTATAATAAATTAATTATCTAATAATTACTTATCTTCATTAATTAATCCTTGATTATTTACAAAAGTAATTATCCAAATTACTCATCTTCACTAATTATATTCAGTAATTATCATTATTACTTTTCTAAGTAATCTTGCTCCATTAATTACATTTAGTGATTACTCTCATAAAATCATCAAATAATTTACTTAAATTAATTAAACTAAATTAATTAACTTAAACAAATCACATTATCAAAATTAATTACAATAAGTAATTAATCTCTTAATTACTTTTATCAAGTAATTATACCTAACAAATTATAATTGATTGCCTTCAATTAATTAATCTAATTAATTATCAAAATTAATCACATTAATTAATTATTTAATTATCCTAAGATAATTATTTTTATTAACTAACAACATTTTCAATGATTACTTACTTAAAGAATTTATCTTAGATTAATTATCAATTAATCATCTCTAATTATAAATTAATCCAAATCATTATTTAAAATAAAATAAGTAAGTAAATTCTTAATTATCTTAATTATTTCCAAATAATTCATTTACTTATTAATGACTTTATTTACATTTAAAATGTATTTAAATAATACATTTCTAAAATTAAATTCAAATTCCATTTAAAAATTTAATATTTTAAATGTTTAGCTATTTAAACATTAATCCAAATTTAAATAATTATAAACCTTAAAATAAAATAAATGTTAAAGAACATTCATTACTTAAATATAAAAGAAAGGTTTAAAACAAAATTACTTAATTAAAATAAATCAAGCTTTGAAAATAAATTGATTTTTTTAACTTTCAAATTTAAGTGAACATTTCATAACTTTAGTTCAAATATTAAAGAAGAGAATTCTTTCAAATTTAAACTTTATTTGAAATCAAATTCATTTTTAAATCTTCTTAAAAACATTTAAATCTGTCCATTTTTTTAAAAATTTACAAACTGTTTTGAATTCAAAATCTGGTTTTCAAAGTAAACCTGGAACTATATTTAACTTGATTTCAAAACTAAATTTAAACCTTACCTAAATTTAAATTCATCATTTTTAAAATTTGAATTCAAAAGCTCACTTGAATTCAAACTCATCCTAACTTGTAATTTAAATCCTAGTTAAAATCTTGTTTTAAAAATTTAAATTCTTCCAAGTTTTAAAAACTGCACACTTTCTGGTTTTTAACCTGTAACATCATTAACCCGAGGAACCCCTTTACCTACTTCGAGTTTCCAACCCACTAGCTTCGAGACAAAATCAAAAACACCCGAGTAATACTTCGAGTTGAATACCCTGCACAACCCAACACTGGATCATCAGAACCAACATGCACAGTGCATGTGCACTGGCGCTCCGGCGGCTTCCAGCCACCCCAACCAACTTCACCGAGTCGCCGACAGTTCTTCAACGCAATTTCGATCATCAGAAAACATTCTGCAGCTCAAATTCAAATTTTGAGAAATCAACTGCAACGTGGAAAACCCATCTGCACCATATACCCCAACCTGTCAACGCCGAGGAAATCCACCTCCGACCACCATCGTTGATGCGACTTTGGCTATCTCTTCTTCCACGAATCCTCTACAACTTCCCAAAAACTGGTAACAATCGGTGCATCACAGAAAAATCAAGAAGCTGCTAAAACCCGACCACTCCAAATTAGTGATAGAACCTGGAAATCACAATTAACATCTCCTCCCCTCTCTGATCACCTATTGCCCAATTTTCCTCCACTTCCCAATCAATCTTCCACCTCCAGGAAGAATAACAACTTCCAAAATCCATGAGAAAATCAAACAAACCCAAAAACCCCAATTCTATTCAAAACAGAAATGCTAATTCCACAGTCATTTTTAAAAAATGTAAAATTTGTTTTAAAATTAATGATTTCTAACATACGTTCATGTTATAAACTTTTTTAAATAATTAATTATGTTTGATATTCTGGTTTTATTGAAAATACTTACTGTTGTATTTGTTTCAGAGGTAACAAATTTTTCAATATAACTAAATTATGATTTAAGAACATAATTTCTTACTAAACAAACATTATCTGTTTACACATATTAATTTCTAACAGTAATCAAACAAGTGAATAAAATTTTTCTATTAAACTTAGTTTTAAAACAGGAAACAGTTAATCAGGTTTTCTGTAGTCACATATATATATTTATATATATTCACACACAATATTCATCACAAATAAAATCATACAAGCATACACATTCCTATATATTCACATGCAGCAGATAATTTAAACTTTTTGCATTGAGGTTCTCACTTCCAAAAATGACAGAGCAGTTTTCATCAACCAGATTTTAATTTATGTGAACTAACACTTGAATTCAGGAAATTTTATTTAGCTTTGATTTAAAATAAAAACTGTTTTTAAAATAAGAAGTTTACTCACTTTTAAATTTGAAGAAGCGGAGAACAATTCCAGAGATGCATTTATATTCCTGAAACTGCATATTGAACTTGCATGTAGAAATCTAGGCTTTGAAATGCTGATTGAAGTTGCTTTTTTACTTGTTGTTGTTGATTGTTAAAAACTGCATGTTGTCTTCAGTTTGATTACAGAAGTTGAAGTTGATTCATATAGATTGCAAATTTTAGATGGTTTTGGTTTGCAGAATTTTTTTGATTGGATTGTACTTGCAGACTTGTGATTGCAGATTTAAACAGAATTTGGGTTTTCTGGATTTTGATTGAATTTTGTTTGAATTTGGGTTTTGATTTTACTTATATCTGATTTCCAGATTCAAATGAAAATAAGGGTTGAACAAAAAAATGCATTTGTTACATTTTCTTATTAATATATTTTTAAATAAAATGTTTCTAAAACAATGCCACTTGTTATATTAAGTTTGTAATGTGATTACAAGTGTCTTTTCTTGTGTTAAGAGCTTAACACATATGCATTTTAATATAAAAAGAAAATTCTTAATTTATAATTGTATTTAAATTTATAATAAAACCATTTCTAATTTAATTTAAGATGTTTCAAATGTTTTATTACAATATTTAGCCTTACATGAAAACTTCTTTTATAACATATACATTTTAATGTTTGCTTGAATATTTTTAAAATAATATTTTAAAACTAATTTTCAAAAGAGAAAATTTAAAAAGAAAAGAAATGTTGAATTCATTTTATTCAAAAGTTTTCAAACCAAAATGCTATACTCTAATAAAAATGAACTAAATTTATTTCAATAGAAAACAATTTTAAAATAAAACAAAACAAACTTTTTATTATAAAATACTATTTAAACTATTATTTATTTATTTATAAACAAAATAAATACTTACTTATATTTCTTTGAAGATATAAGAAAGACTTTTAAATTTACCTTTGAAAGGTTTTCAATACCAATTTAAATCAAATTAACCAATTTATAATTTATACATTTATATATATAATAATTTGAAAATATTCTTATTAAATTTAAATTTAAATTAAAATCAAATCCTCTATTTACAATGTATAAACATTTATACATTATAAATAAAATATCTTTAAATAAGCTTAGAAAGATAATTTTATTATTATAAATATTTTTATTATTTGAAAACAATAAGATTTTCAAATTAAATTATCATTATCATAAATTTTGAAAAGAATAACATTTGACAAATTAAACAATTATTAATCTTCAAAGGAAAATTCCCGTTTGAATTAAATTATTAAATCAATATTTCACATTTTAAAATAATTATTAATGAAATTATTAAATAAATATTGCCTAAATTTCCGGGACATCACATTCCTCCCCCCTTAAAAGAATTTCGTCCCCGAAATTTAAAAGCAAAGGTAATTTAATAATCCCATGCAGATTTAAAATTTTTAAAATAACAACCATATGTTATCAACCAAATACTAGCAACCATAGCAACCAATTTCAAGCAAACAATCCTAACTATCCAGACAAGATTTTAGATAGGATTCCCTAGAGTTTCCCAGGTACAAACACCAGGACACTCGCCCTACAGAATCTAAACTAGCTACACCACTCAGATCTAGAGCTCCTATGTTTCGAGATCTACAAATCTAAATAGGATACAGGACCACAGACAAGTCCTGATCAACTTCCAAATCTCCCAGAACTACTGATTCTAAAACCAGTGGTAAACCATACACGTACTCCCTCAGAGATACGTGAAAAACATAACAAATTCCAGCCATCTGAACTAGAAATTCAATCCTGTAGACCAAACACTCAACCCTTAAGAGAACACAGAAAAATCCAACACTCTTATCTACAGATCTCTCCTATCGATCCTGGGCTGCCCTCAACTTCTAGATCAATCAAAATTGACCACACAAACTCTACTACACAAATATCTGAAGACTTCAAACATACTACTCTTATCCGGAAAACAAAACAGATTCACAAACAATCAAGCCTCCAGGTCCAAAAATAAATTTCCTGTAGAAATCCTCTGATCCAAGACAAAACACAAATTCCTAATGAATCGGGTGTTGCTTCTATTCTGGAATAGCTGCCACCATGCTTCCGCTGCACAACTCTGATTTGAGAATGATGTTGATGAACACAAGTATAAACTTGATCAACTCATCCCGGAAACATTGTTCTCCAAATTCCATAGAATCTCAGTGACCTATCCGATTCGGTCACAAACACTACAACAAAAATATAACCAAAGATCTAGATCCGATCAATCCGGCCAGCTTAAACAGATCGCTTTCTCAAAGAACCTCCTATTATGCTGAACCACTGGTAAATCTCCAAGAATCAAGTCGAAACAGAATTCAAACTCTTGATGCGGATGCAAACTTAACTCTTTCGAAGATATCCAGAAAAATACCAAACCATGTCGATAACTCAAACATCCTCAAAAGATGCTTCAATCCAAACAAAGATTACTCAGAGAACTTCTGAATCATCGCAAGTCACTTTGCGATTCCACTCAGTTAAGATCCTAAGAAATCGTTCTCACTTCAACAATCAGAATGGTTAAGCCTTCTATCCAAAAGAAGAACTAGTGGTCTACCTCCAACCGCAAACATCACATCCAGCTGGGCTTCCAAAAGAAATGGATAAGCTACACCATCTGCCCAGCCTACTGACAAAAGAATCACATAGATTTCTAAACCATCGAAGAAACAGGCCACTCTACTGCTGCCAAAGACATTTTATCCAAAAGCTCATCGAATCACAAAGCTACACCAGTCACTTCCACAATAGAGCCTTCAGAAGACAGATATTCCTCAGGAAACTCGCTCTCAAACCAAGCACAAAACACCCTACCAAACTGAGTCTCAAACTCAAATACAGACATAACTCCTTCCTAAGGTTGCCAAGAGACCATCACTGCTTCAGTACTCCCAACTAATCCAAACTCAAGAAAATCCACTTGCACGAGTGCAACCAAGCTTACATTCCTAAGATAAACTCCGAACCTTGAAAAGATTTCCTTCATAGATCGGTGAAATCCTTCACACCAAACTGCAAAACTACTCAAGATGCCCAATACTGCCCTAACAGATGACTTCCAAGCTCAAACACTCGGACTCCAACCATTGGCAGTTGTGTTAAACACACCAATACCCTATCTACCTCTAGAACTTATATTGGAATACCTGAACGGGTAACCCAATCAAATAGGTAGAAATACGTACACACACACACACACTCCAAATTACAAATACGCTCTCTCAAGATAGACACCACTCCAGAGTCTAGTTATTTGCTCAACCTAGCGTTCTGATACCACAATGTAACGACCCGCCTTTCATTCCATAGAAAGACGCATCATTAAGAAGAAAGAAAGGGATAGAAAAGAGAAAAGAAAGGAAAGAAAGAAACAGACAACATCAGAATCTCACAGCGGAACGAATAAATTATACTATATCACATAAAACTTTACATAGTATTATATACATCAGAGTTAAACAACTAATACAACACAAACTAGACAGTTATAAACATCTGTCTAGCAATTATATTTCAAGTACATCAGAGAAAACAGATACAACTCAAACACAGCGGAATCACTATATATATCTACATGCTGAAGCCTCGTGCTCCATTATCTCCTTTCAGAACTCGTCAAAGCAATCGTGAAACACTTGACTACTCATACATAATATGAGTACCCAAGAGTTTAATAAAACAGAAAATAAACACTCAGGTCAGACATGAGTCTGGTGTGAGTAAATGGGGTTAAAAGTTGCTTAACTTTAGAAAATCCTTTGAAAAACAAAGGTATCACGTAAGACTTCCCACGCATAAACATGGAAAAGTTTTTACCTTACGCTAACCAAAACATTTGGTAGGAAATCCAGTGATATTATAATAGTGTCTAGGGTTTTCAAAATAAAATACAGAAATAACTAGAATGCTTACATCTCACGTTCCAACATAGTTGGGCACAATCAAAACCGTACAGGCACTTATTGGATTATGGATTCCATCAATGGCAAGGCTACTGGGGTACCGCCCGTCACAGTACGTGGCCTAGATCACCGTACCGAGGAGTACGCCCGCTCCCCTACAATACAAAGCCGGAACCATTCCTTACTGAACAGTTCCGAACAAGACCACCCCGCAGATTGGCCGTCTCCAACTACCATACAGCCGACTATAAAGGGACCTCTAGACAGGGGTAAATCTTGCTCTCCAGTGGGGGCTACCCACGAAGCCTTGCTGCACCTCCCCTGTTTTAGCCATTCCTGGTTGATGAGGCTTGAGGCTACGATTACCTTTATATGACACAATAATCTTAGAATGCTCATCGTCCACCTGACGATGTTCTGAAAGCATTCAATCCATACAAGTTCGTTTCGGGTTCGAACGAAACCGAAGGCACTATCTCGTTGCACTCATTTTGGAATCACCCTTAGAGTCAACGATGATAACCCTTGTACTCTGAATCACCATCTCGAACCTATAAGTACTATTCCGTCAAACTCATTATGGAATCACCACAGAGTTATACTGACGAATAGTCCTTACACCTCGAGTCTTCACTCTTCACTTGATATTCACGACCTAACATTTAATTTGGATCGATGTGGTTTTCGAAATTCCAAATTTGGAAATCCAATCTCGGCCTCATCGAAATCCAAACGCCATCTTAATGTTCAAGTGAATTTAGTTTGAATAATTAATTCAATTCATTATTATCCATTTCACACAGATGGATAAACTACATATCACAATAGATAATCACATTCTCATCATAAAAAGATAATCTGTATCATCATCACAAACAGATAATCATCACAACCAGATAATCCATATTATCATACTATACTAAGTATCCATATCATATAGATACTACTTATCTCATTACTGAGATCACAACCATCCAATCAATAACATTCATAAGCAATGATTTATTAACCATCAATTATAATTAATTTAAAATGAATTAAATTAATTACTTTTATCTCTAATTAATTTAAAAAAATTAAATTAATTACTCATTTAAATACTGCTTAATATCCATTAATTAATTAACTTAGTTAATTAATTTTTCATTAAGTATTCAACTTGATTAAACACATTTGATTAATCATCCTCTAATTACAATAAGTAATTAGTCTTCAATTAATTTTCACAAATTAATTAACCTTATTCATAATCAATTAAAATTTAATTACTTCATTTATTAATTAACTACAATTAATTATATCTATCCTTAATTAATTACAATTAATTAATCACTTAATTAATTAATTATTACTTAATTAAACAATCGTTAATTAAATCATTAATTATATTAATTAATGATCTCTAATATTTAAATAAATTACCTAATTAAAATTAATTAATTTAGTAATTAATCTAAAATTTACAATACAATTATTAATCACCTTGATTAATATTAAATTCGGTAAATAACTACCCTTAATTACTTATTAATAAATTAATTACCCAATAATTAATTATCTTCATTAATTAATCCTTGATTAATTACAAAAGTAATTATCCAAATTACTCATCTTCACTAATTACATTCAGTAATTATCATTATTACTTTTCTAAGTAATCCTGCTCCATTAATTACATTTAGATTACTCTCATAAAATCATCAAATGATTTACATAAATTAATTAAACTAAATTAATTAACTTAAACAAATCACATTATCAAACTTAATTACAATAAGTAATTAATCTCTTAATTACTTTTATCAAGTAATTATACCTAACAAATTACAATTAATTGCCTTCAATTAATTAATCTAATTAATTATCAAAATTAATCACATTAATTAATTATTTAATTATCCTAAGATAATTATTTTTATTAATTAACAACATTTTCAATAATTACTTACTTAAAGAATTTACTTAGATTAATTATCAATTAATTATCTCTAATTATAAATTAATCCAAATCATTATTTAAAATCAAATAAATAAGTAAATTCTTAATTATCTTAATTATTTCTAAATAATTCATTTACTTATTAATGACTTTATTTACATTTAAAATGTATTTAAATAATACATTTCTAAAATTAAATTCAAATTCCATTTAAAAATTTAATATTTAAAATGTTTAACTATTTAAATGTTAATCCAAATTTAATAATTATAAACCTTAAAATAAAATGAATGTTAAAGAACATTCATTACTTAAATATAAAAGAAAGGTTTAAAATAAAATTACTTAATTAAAATAAATCAAGCTTTGAAAATAAATTGATTTTTTTGACTTTCAAATTTAAGTTAACATTTCATAACTTTAGTTCAAATATTAAAGAAAAAAATTCTTTCAAATTTAATCTTTATTTGAAATCAAATTCATTTTTAAATCTTCTTAAAAACATTTGAATCTGTCCATTTTTTAAAAAATTTACAAACTATTTTGAATTCAAAATCTGGTTTTCAAAGTAAACCTGAAACTATATTTAACTTGATTTCAAAACTAAATTTAAACCTTACCTAAATTTAAATTCTTCGTTTTTAAAATTTGAATTCAAACTCATCCTAACTTGGAATTTAAATCCTTGTTAAAATCTTGTTTTAAAAATTTAAATTCTTCCAAGTTTTAAAAACTGCACACTTTCAGGTTTTTAACCTGTAACATCATTAACCCGAGAAACCCCTTTACCTACTTCAGTTTCCAACCCACTAGCTTCGAGACAAATCAAAAACACCCGAGTAATACTTCGAGTCGAATACCCTACACAACGCAACATTGGATCATCAGAACCAACATGCACAGTGCATATGCACTGGCGCTCCGGCGGCTTCCAGCCACCCCAACCAACTTCACCGAGTCGCCGACAGTTCTTTAACTCAATTTTGATCATCAGAAAACATTCTGCAGTTCGAATTCAAATTTTGAGAAATCAACTGCAACCTGGAAAACCCATCTGCACCATATACCCCAACCTGTCAACGCCGAGGAAACCCACCTCCAACCACCATCGTTGATGCGACTTTGGCTATCTCTTCTTCCACGACTCCTCTACAACTTCCCAAAAACTGGTAACACTCGGTGCATCACAGAAAAATCAAGAAGCTACTAAAACCCGACCACTCCAAATTAGGGCTAGAACCTGGAAATCACAATTAACATCTCCTCCCCTCTCTGATCACCTATTCCCAATTTTCCTCCACTTCCCAATCAATCTTCCACCTCCAGGAAGAATAACAACTTCCAAAATCCACGAGAAAATCAAACAAAACCAAAAACCCCAATTCTGTTCAAAACAGAAATGCTAATTCCACGGTCATTTTTAAAAAATGTGAAATTTGTTTTAAAATTAATGATTTCTAACATACGTTCATGTTATAAACTTGTTTAAATAATTAATGATGTTTGACATTCTGGTTTTATTGAAAATACTTACTGTTGTATTTGTTTCAGAGGTAACAGATTTTTCAATATAACTAAATTATGGTTTAAGAACATAATTTCTTACTAAACAAACATTATCTGTTTACACATATTAATTTCTAACAGTAATCAAATAAGTGAATAAAGTTTTCCTATTAAACTTAGTTTTAAAACAGGAAACAGTTAATCAGGTTTCCTGTAATCACACACACACACACACACAGATATATATATATATATATATATATATATGTATGTATATATATATATATATATATATATATATTCACACACAATATTCATCACAAATAAAATTATACAAGCATACACATTCCTATATATTCACATGCAGCAGATAATTTAAACTTTTTGCATTGTGGTTCTCACTTCCAAAAATAATAGAGCAGTTTTCATCAACCAGATTTTAATTTATGTGAACTAATACTTGAATTCAGGAAATTTTATTTGGCTTTGATTTAAAAGAAAAACTATTTTTAAAATAAGAAGTTTACTCACTTTTAAATTTGAAGAAGCCGAGAACAATTCCAGAGATGCATTTATATTCCTGAAACTGCATATTGAACTTGCATGCAGAAATCTAGGCTTTGAAATGCTGATTGAAGTTGCTTTTTTACTTGTTGTTGTTGATTGTTAAAAACTGCATGCTGTCTTCAGTTTGATTACAGAAGTTGATGTTGATTCATACAGATTGCAGATTTTAGATGGTTTTGGTTTGCAGAATTTTTTTGATTGGATTGTACTTGTAGATTTTTGATTGCAGATTTAAACAGAATTTGGGTTTTCTGGATTTTGATTGAATGTTGTTTGAATTTGGGTTTTGATATTACTTAAATCTGATTTCCAGATTCAAATGAAAATAAGGGTTGAACAAAAAAATGCATTTGTTACATTTTCTTATTAATATATTTTTAAATAAAATGTTTCTAAAATAAAACAAAAGAAACTTTTTATTATAAAATACTATTTAAACTATTATTTATTTATAAACAAAATAAATACTTACTTATATTTCTTTGAAGATATAAGAAAGACTTTTAAATTTACCTTTGAAAGGTTTTCAATACCAATTTAAATCAAATTAACCAATTTACAATTTATACATTTATATATATAATAATTTGAAAATATTCTTATTAAATTTAAATTTAAATTAAAATCAAATCCTCTATTTACAATGTATAAATATTTATACATTATAAATAAAATATCTTTAAATAAGCTTAGAAAGATAATTTATTATTATAAATATTTTTATTATTTGAAAACAATAAGATTTTCAAATTAAATTATCATTATCATAAATTTTGAAAAGAATAACATTTGACAAATTAAACAATAATTAATCTTCAAAGGAAAATTCCTGTTTGAATTAAATTATTAAATCAATATTTCACATTTTAAAATAATTATTAATGAAATTATTAGATTAATATTGCCTAAATTTCCGGGACATCACAGAATCACTCCAAGTTTTAAACTATGAGATATGGATTGATCTTTTTTTTACTTGGATTGTGCACTGAAGTATACCGATTGTTTTGATGGATTGGCGAAAACGATCTACCAACAACGATTGGCCATCCTCAAATCACAACTTTGTTACCTGCGATAATTTTTGTAGGCTCCACTCTTCATTTTGTTGATGCCCTAAAAGTTTCAAATGAATTGGCCTTGTGGATTCAAGATATTGATCTTTCTCCAATGATTTGAGCTGTTTCATGGATCATTCTCAATCAATCCATACAAATCCTTTCTTCATCTATAATTTGAGCATACAAACTTCAATGAACTCCAAATTCGAAATATAACATCATGGGGCTATGCCAATCACTTCATGCTGATTACACCTTGATTGGAACCAAGTCCGAATCTGCCTGACCATTGTTAATAATATTGTATATAATCGATTCCTAAGGCTGATAACCATCCATTCCTTGCCAAGTCGATGATATTATGGCCTCGCCAAAAGGTGGGATAACATTTGCCTCCCAAAGTACATCTTGTCATAAACATGACATGCTTCGAATCATCAGATAGAAAATTATCTAATTCATTGAATAGTCATTATCCTTTCACTGAGTTGTTTTCTTGTCAAAGGTCGTATTTTCCTTATTTTTCATGATGATTGGTCAATTTTCCATAGTATAAGCATGAGATCATAACTGGTTAGCGATCATCTTGCTTTGACTCTGGCAATTTCTAAGATTTAGCAACTTGGCTTTAGTTTTTCTCTGGTTGATTCCAGGTGATCATTCATTTTTTTCGACTTCAAAAAATTAAAATTTTGAAACATATACTTGTACGTGTACAAGTTTGTACTTGACTCCCAATTATGATTACATGTTCAGGAGTCGTTGTCAAGTTTAATGCAAAAACATTCTATAAATAATTTCTGCCGGTCCTCGTTCCCTCATGCATATTCTCCCTTCTTTTTTTAATTCCACGATCCTCCCTTTTTAGAAAATAAATTTCGAATCATTCTTGGTTATGAAACGATCAACATATGCTAGGTTATAAAATGATCGACATATAGTTTGGATATAGAATGATCGATATACAGCTTGAATGTGGAACTATCGACATATGGCTTTGATATGAAACGATCGATATAATTTTGGGGCTAATAACGACATAGTCTTTGGGCCATTGACGATCGACTTGCACCCTACCTATATAAACCATCAATACTTAGCCGCTTCACCTTCTTCCTTCAGCTCATTTCTTATCGCTCCATTTCAAAGCAAAGAAAACAAGCCTCTTTTCCTTTTCTTTGACAATTCAAACAATTATCCACATCCCAAAATCATTGTCCTCCTTCAAAATTTGCATCGATTCAATTTCGAATCTTCCTCCTTTCCTAGATCTCAAACTTAGTTTAAACAAATTTAAACTTGCTTTATGATTCAAGGATGAGAATGTGAGCTTCATTAGCGTTGTGATGTTTGATTCGATCAGTTGAAGTTTTTATCTCCTCCAATTCCTAGAATTGTTTATGGAGAAAATGATGTAAGTTGCGTTGATAAGGGACGATCGCATTGTGGTGGGTGCCCACAATTTTCCACACGGGAAGTCTAGAGTTGGGTTTTTCAGTTAATCCCATAGTAGGTGTAGATTCGATAGCTTTCGGAATCCTTGGTTTGGTAGCATTTGGAGATCTTCTTCAGTCTTTGGATGACTGACCTTGCGTAGTTCAACTTGATAAGGGTTCGAGCTAGCTTTGGATTAGAGATGGAGTTTTTGGAGTTTGGCATTGAAGACATTGTCTTTCCGCTGCTATTGTCTTTGCTATTGTCTTGTATCTATCTTGGATATATTGATAGTCATTTGTATTAGATATTCAGTTGTATCTGATGTTGTATCAATTGTGTATCGCCGATATATGATATATTATTCATTTTTCTTCCGCTGTGTTGTTATACTTAATGTGTTACAAGCTCCAACGAACCAGATTCGACGTTTGGATCTGCGACATTTGAATACGTATGACGTATTCGGTGCCGATTTTCGAAGGTCGAGTCAGCGTCGTTACGTTTATTAAGGAGGATGATGCATTGGAAATTAAGAAGTCGTACGATCGATCCATCACAATCGTTCTTGGATGATCGACGAAACCCTGGGACGTTGAGGCTTGACGATTGCCTATAAACGATCGTCAATGCTTTGGAGTTGTAGACTCTTGAGGTGGACAGGGCTAAATGGGACGTTCGGTTATTGGCATGGGGAAAACGATCGACGTTGAAGGTCCACAAGAATGATTGATGGAAATGGCTATAATAAACTGTTAGATGTTGTCGCCTAGGTAAATAATCGGTGCAAATGCTTATACAATCAAGCGGCCTTCAAATGAATGTTTTTTTTTAAAAATGAAAATTAAATAAGTGAACTTAAAATAAATGATGAGCTTCGGCCTTGCATACTTGAACAAACATTTAGGCTTGCATATAGCTTGTATATGATATGAACTGCATATTTGGTAACCGATGACCTTAGAACTACGACACAAACTAATGCCTTTGACTATTCTCTTAAAGCTCATCAGTAATTTAATTACAAATCGAACTTTCGCTTGCTGACGATCGATCGCGAAACTCAAACTACATCGTTTCTCGATGACACGGAGAAACGGTTGAGACGGCCAGGAGTGACAGTCTCTTCGGTTGAAACTCGAAGTCTCATCATCTTTTTTGTCTTCAGTTTCGCGCAACTTATTACTGTATTGTATAACTCTTTACCGCACCATACTAACACTCACTATACACTTGGGGGTACAAGTTACTTTATCTAAACATGATTTTTACTAAGTTTAATAGCAATGGGTTCTAGACGTTCCGTGTGCCTTACAACTATCCCAGCTAGTTCCCAACAGGATAAGCCTAACGTAGAATCAAGTTCGGCACCTGAATCCGATAGTCTGCCATCTAGTCATCTTTTGAAATAACCAAAAAGTCCGGGCCCTCAATTTGACCTTTCTGACGCTGTTTCCATCTTTCCACCAAAGTTTATCGATCCTGCTCCCAACACTCTAGAGGATGCAGTTATTCTAGGGAACCCTTCTAATTTGATAGCTTCTAAAATTAAGGAAGATGCCCTCCACCGAATCTGTGTAAGGCACAGAATTCCTTTTGATGATGTGCTGGTTCTATCATGGGATGATATGGCTCATAGACCCTAGAAGGGTATACCGCATGCAGCAAATTCATGCACTGGCCCGGATGCATCCCGCCATTTAATTCTTACATTTGGGAAATTCTTCATTATTTAAGGACTGCTCCAGCACAGCTTCACCTAAGTGGCTATGCACTTCTTAATTGCACTTATATGGTACTTATGGGGTTTCTACACCGTCCTCCAACCATGAAGATATTCGATTAATTTTCACTTTCAAGTGGAAGAAAGGGAGTCTTTCGTTTACATTTTTGAATAAGCAAAGAGGTGCCAGATTCTGACTGGTGCGTGAAATAAGTTAATGCCGTTAAAAGCAAATGGTTCTTCATTCGCTGTCTGCCTGGTTTTGCCCGACAACGGCTGGAAGGACGTAAGTGTTATCCACTATTTTCATGTTAGCTTGGAAAAACGATATCCAGGTTGTATTCCTAACTATGTTATTCCTTTACAGGTGTCGTCACCCAGCCTAACGGCAATATTTATGAAGAATCAATCATAATTCTAAAATATGCACCTCCCATGGACAGGAGCATCGAATATTTTCTTATGGACGAATGTCTCATTACTTTGCGTTTGATAGAAGAGTCCCATGGTGTAGGGCTAACAAAATTTGTGCAGACGGTGGGGACAAGACCATTGGTTACACTTAGTCAAAGGGACAATCAAGCTGATCCCGTGGTGCCTCCAGTCACGAATGCTCAAGAATTCACTTATATTGATGCCGTAGGACATAGTGGCGATGTGCTCGGCCATAGTGGTGACAAATCTGGTATTACAGTTAATGTTGGATCCTCGTAGGCCTCACAACCCTCAGTTTCTAATAGTAGAAAGAGGAAAATGTTTGTATTTAGATTTCCAAAAAGTCATCTATCTGATCAGTCCAATTCTTTTATGATTCCTAGAATTGTTCAAGATGAATCTTCTTCCCAACTGTCAGAGCATTAAAGTTTACACTTGACTCTTTGTCCAACCTACCGATTCTGCATGATAATGATGTTTTCATTTACTGATGTAGCATCGAGGGGTCAGAATCTCCCACCAGAATTGACATTGAGATTCCTATTTCTAGAGGAAAAGTAACACCAATGAGCAAGGCTCCTGCACCTAATTTGTCAGAGGGTTACATAAGGGCACCTACACACAGTTGCACCCCTCAACATTGCATTATACTTAGCATTATGTTCTTTAACAATGAAAGTTGACTAATTTCTGTTTTTCTTTGCAGAAAAGATGGTGAGGAAGAGGAACATGTTTGATTCCCTTCGGGATATAGACCACCAATTATCAAGTTCACACTTTAATTCTTACCGTGGTAGTCGAGAGTACTACGATTCTAGTTATTGCTCCAACCGGGACCGGTTCCATCATGATAGGGGTGATAGGGATAAGCCACCCTAAGCCAAACATTGATCGAGATCGAGATCCCCTCCTTCAATGGGTCATAAAAAGCCAGTTGTTTATAGGGACCTGCCTATCGATCCCTCTTATAGTGCTTCTACCACTTCAGTGCCTTCATAGCCTTTGGTTCCATCTCATTCCAGCGGTTGAGTGACCGTCGTCGCCATAGTGAACTTGCTGCCACCCATAGGACCGGCAAGGAAAGTACCGAAGTTGAAGCTGCTATTGAAGATTCCATGATCAATCCAACTTCTTGTATGGCACAACTTCAAGAAGAATTTTCGAACTTATGTTTTCAAGGGTTCTATTTACCTCCTAACTTAAAGAGGGTTCTAGACCATGTTCAAAATATGGCTTCTTCACATGAAGTAGGTGAAGGATCCGGGTCGGCGCAACCTATTATTACAATTGAATTGCCTCCAGCACCCCAGGTCATCCATAGCTCTACAACAGGCTCTTCAAACATTCTCGGGTGTGATCCAGACATGCTGCAACTTTCTCCAATTCCTAAGCGCAGTTCTGAGGATGTTTCCTCTCAACCTGGGAACCATATCGAGGAAGGTATTCCATCGACATTTCTTGTCTTTCATAAAGTTTGGATGTTATCAGTTGATATTTCTAATCTTTTTTCCTATTTTTTCTCATCTTTGAATTCATCAGGTGCCACTCCTCTCCCCTTACAGGATTCACAGTTGAAGTCACAAGTGGCCGTGATAGAATCCATTAAAGTCACAACTTTGGCCGCTCCTCAAAGTGGTCAAGAAGAAGCCTTTGTTATTGATATCCTCCCCACTTCTGGTGTTGAGAGTGCCTCCATCCCTCCCGCTTCAAACGATGATACCGCTTTGATTCATACAGCTGAGGATACTTCTTCGAAAAGAAACCAAAGCGGAAAAGGGTCCAAGAGAGGGTCAAGTGGTAGCTTAGAAGGAGCCAGTCCAAAGAAGCAAAGGAATGATAGAAATCTAAGAAATAATTTTTGGATTGGGGTGATATGTAAATAGCTTGGATGATAATTTTCCTTCTCGTTGGTCGTGTTTTTTTGGGCATGACCCTCCACTTTCATTTTGCATTTTGGATAGACTTGTATAATGTACAACAAATTTAGTGTAAATAAGAATTCATTTATTTTTGTGTATGATTCTTTTATTCAATTTTTCAGATGTTCGAGCTATGACGTTTTTCATTTTATGTACCTATGATTCATTGCTCATAGGATCTAATGTCGATTCGACTCATCCATCCCAAGGCCTCCCTAAGGTTGTGGCCATAAGTTGTATCCAACACTAAGCTTAACCTTTCATGTTACGCTCACCGAACTCAACGGTTTAGGTAATTATATTTTTTCCCCAGTCTCTGGTTAGGTGAGTTAGGTGGTGATGTTCGAACTCCATCTTTAGTGAGTTTACTCTCCTACCATCGTTTTCAATTCCAAGTTTATGAAATAATGAGCGGTCGAGCTACACTCATCTATTTATACTCGTATTTACACTCCGAGGACTTCGAGTTATTTCATGGGTCGACGATTCACACTCAACTTATGTTTATACTCAAATCCACTCTCTGGGGACTTAGAGTTATTTTGTGGGAGGACGATTCATATCCAATTTATGTTTATACTCCAGTATGCACTCTGGGGACTTAGAGTTATTTCACAGATCGACGATTCACACCGAATTTATGTTTATACTCCAATTCGCACTTTGGAGACATAGAGTTGTTTCGTAGGTGGATGATTCACACCCGACTTATGTTTATACTCCAATCCACACGCTAGGGACTTAGGGTTATTTCATGGGTAGATGATTCACACCTGATTTATGTTTATATTTCAATCCACACTCTGGGAACTTAGATTTATTTCGAAGAGCAGTCAGACCGTATTCTCCGTAATTGATTAATTTCCCTCCAGGAGTTAGGGGTTTAATTTAGCGAGCGCTCTATCATGCCATGATCGCTCTTATTATATTTCAGTTCCGTCATGTAACTAATACAAAATGCTACATCAAACATAAGTACAAAGGAGTCCAAGACTTTATTTGCTATGTGGAATCGAATGACACAATATGTCTTATTACATATTTGGAAAATCACATGCTAAAGATATTTCGAAAGAAAATACAACTAAAACGAAAAAGAAATAAACTAAGTGAAAGGTCGTCATAAATGCTCGCTATTCCACGCCCTTGGAAGTGTGATGTCATCGATAGTCGCTAGCTTGAAAGTTCCTTCTCCAAGCCTCTACTCGATGACATATGGTCCTTCTTAGATCGACTACATGTGTGATGGGGTAGGACAAATTCTTATTAGAATGAGATTGTCGATCCCAAAGGTTTTAGGTCAGACTTTGATGTTGTAATACCAGACGATTCGGTGTCGATGCACAACTGATCTCAGATTGGCTTCATCACGCTTGTCATTTATAAAGTCAATAGATTCCAAAAGGAGTTCTATATTTTTTTTGGTATCGTAGCAAGTCACTCAGTGGGATGGAACCTTGAGCTTAACAAGAATGACGGCTTCAGAATCGTAAGCAAGGGCGAATGAAGTATGTCAGCCGTGGACTTATAGGTGGCCCTATAAGGCCATAGTGCTGGAGGGAGTTCATCCACCCACTTGCCTCTGGCCTTTTCCAATCGCTTCTTTAGAATGGATTTTATGATTTTATTTACCGTTTCAACTTGTCCATTTTTCTGAGAGTGAGCGACTGCTGCAAATCTCTTTTCGATACGATACCTTCGACAGAAGTCTTTGAATTCAACATTTTCGAATTGAGTCCCATTATTTGTTACAATAGTTCATGGTAAACCTAATCGACATATGATTTTTCAAACAACAAAGTCAATGACTTTCTTGGTTATGATCGTGGCTAAAGGTTCTGTTTCGGCCCATTTGGTGAAGTAATCAACTACAACGATAGCGTTCTTTGCGCCACCTATAGAGATTGGTAAGGAGCCGATAATGTCTATACCGCACATGGAAAATGGACATGGGCTGATCATTTGCGTGATTTCCATTGGAAGAGCTCTTAGAATTTTTACATATATCTAGCACTTATCATGCTGTCTTATATAATCAGTGGCATCTCGATATACGATTGGCTAGTAATACCCATAACAGAGTATTTTCTTTACCAGTCCACGTAGTGTGATCGCCACATTCCCCTTCATGAGCCTTTCTTAGAATACGTTTTATCTCATCATGAGCAACAAACCGTAGTAGGGAAATAGAGAAACCTCTCCTGTACATAACTCCTTCTTACATGATATACCGTGAAGCTTTGCGAAGGACTTATCACTTTTCATACCCTCATTCAGGAATTCCCTATAGCGAATAGTCCTTGATCGAAGTCATCCATGACTCCTTCTCAGGCTTCGCTCCCAGTGTCTGGTTGATTTCCATCATGCTTATACTTGGGGCATTTAATACTTCGACTGGAACCAAGCCCATTTGTAGTGCGTCACGAGAAGTCCACTGAACCTTATCATTTAGAGGAAGGAGAAGTCGTAACAAGGTTTCCGTAGGGGAACCTACGGAAGGATCATTGTAGAGTTCCTTTTCGATCAACCGTGAAATTGTACTCATACCCGTCAAGAACTACGTATTTGTGCTGTTAGCACTTGCGTTGTTTGGATGGGTTCCATTTGCTGCCTTCATCTTTACTTAGGTTAAAGTAAGAAGTAGAGTAGAACTAACAAACCGGCACGGTTTGTGCCAAGGAAAGTTGTTATTGGAGAGCTTGCCATCATTTTGATGTGCTTCATGTTATTCCAGTGAGCGTCTGAATGACTCCTGGCAATGGATATCTTGGCTGTCGTGTCATTGAAGATCATAGCGAAATGCGACACTTGGCATGAATTGTAGAATCCTATGAACCATTGAGTCTTTGAATGCAAGTTGCGCTCGAGGCCGTTAGGTTGAGAGAAAGTCTGTTTGGGCATCATGCCTTACGTCATTCTAACCACCCACCTACAGTAAACATACTGTGAGTGATGGCGGATGTGGAGATTGAACCTCCGTGCCTAAATTGTGCGGTTGGTTTAAGTGAATGTTGTCATTAGGTCTACGCGCGACAAATGGTCTATTGAGTTAACACGCGATGTCTCTAACTGCGTCCAGGAGTCCTATGCACGATGTAACACTAATTGAAACCATTTTCGATGTTTGCCTTAGTTGTAAGCTCAGAACATGACCTCAGATCTTGTGGAATATGAGAAATGTCATAATACTCAAAATTTTCCAATAACTCTTGGACTTGGGTAAAGTATGGGCCAAGCCATTGTCCCTTAGCTTGATAATCTGCCCCAACTAGATACACTACCAACTGTGAATTGCGAAAGATTTCAAGAGACTTTATTCCAAGTTCACTAGTGAGTTTAAGTCAGTAATTAGAGCTTCATACTCAGCTTCATCGTTTGTCGCTTGGAAATCAAGCTTTAATGCATAACAGATTGAACGATTTTTAGGAGTTACAAGCACTATTCCAGCTCCAGAACAAGGATCGTTAGATGCTCCATTAGTATAAAATTTCCACCCTATTGTAGGGATTTCGCTGCCAATGGAGGATCATCCTGCATAGTAAACTCTGCTATGAAATCTGCCAAAGCTTGATGTTGGATAGCCCTCTGAAGGAGATAAGTAATAATAAATTGATTAGGCTCTATATTCCACATGAGTAACCTTCCAGACGTCTCAGGTTGCTGTAGGACCTGTTGTAATGACTGGTTGATGTGAACATTGATCGGATGTGCCTGGAAGTACTAATGAAGCTTCCGTGATGCAATTTATAAGTAGTATGCTAGTTTCTCTATTTTTTGATAGTTTCTTTAAGTTCCCGTTATTTGCTTGCTCATGTCACACACAGGCCTCTGGCTCTAATTCTCCTCATGAAGTAACGCGACACTTATAGAGTGTGCCGATACAGCCAAATAAATGTACAACTTCTCATGATCCACTGACTTTGACAAGATAGGGGGTTTCTCTAAATGATTCACCAAAGCCTGAAATACGTCTTTACAATCCTACGTCCATTCAAAGTTTCTTTTCTCTTTCCTAATCAAATCGAAGAAAGGAATGCATTTTTTAGTAGATATGGAGATGAATCAGCTTAAGGCAGCAACTTTTCATTTAGACTCTACACTTGTTTAATAGTTCTTGGTGCTTGGATATCATGGATAGCTTGAATCTTCTTGGGATTAGCTTCTATTCCACTAGCATTGACAATAAAACCCAAGAATTTCCCGAACACAACACCAAAAGAACACTTCAAAGGATTAATTTTCATCTTGTAACACCGGAGGATGTTAAACATTTCAGTAAAATCTCCAATGTGCTTGCTTGATCATCATAACTTCACGAGCATATCACCACATACACTTCCATTGCATTTCCGATTTGGTCTTTAAATATCCTGTTAACTATGTGTTAATAAGTTGCTCCTGCTTTCTTTAATCCAAACGATATTACTACATAGAAGTACAATTCAACATCGGTAATAAAACTGGTATGCTCCTGATCGGGGATATGCATCGAGATTTGATTACCTAAGTACGCATCCATGAAGCAATTCGTGTCCTATAGTTAAACCCCCAACTAGTCGATCCTAGGATGGGAAAAACTATCCTTTGGGCACGCCTTGTTCAAGTCCGAGTAATCAATGCACGTTCTCCATTTCCCATTCGCTTTCTTTACAAGTACATGATTAGATACCCATTTAGAGTAGAGGGTATCGTGGATAAACCCATCGTCTTTTAATTTATCCACCTCCAAATTGAGAGTGGAAGATCATTCCGGATCCATGCCGCATATTATTTGCTTCATTGGGACATGCCTCGGGTCGATATTCAGTGCATAGCTTGCAGTAGCAGTGAAATGCCACACTTGTCAGAGTGAGTCCTAGCAAACACGTCTAGATTTGCTCGAAGAAAACCAACAAGTTCTTTTGTCATCAGGGAGCTGAGCTGTGACCCAATCTTTAGGACTCATGATGGGTCATTGCGTCTGACCGAGATATCAATTATTAGCTCAACCGGTTCAACCTTTGTCTCTTTGGGTTCCTCTTCATCATCTCTCGGATCTATATCACTGCTAAACCAAAACTTGTACCCGATCTAAGGCTTGGGCACAAGTTTTCAATCTTCGGTAGCTTGGATGCGGACAATCTTGTCCACACCCTTAACCATTTCTTTGTGTCGAGCTTCCCTCTACTCAGCTACATATGTGGCACTTCCAGTCACCTGTTTGCCATGAACAACTCTTGCATCATTGCCTGTTGGAAACTTCAAAGTCAAACAACATGGAAGCAACACCTGCTTGGAATTGAGCTAAGGACGGTTGACCCAGAAAAACATTGTATGGAGAGTCAACATCCAAAATAATAAATGGAAAGATATGCACTCTCCTTTGTTCACCTTGTCCTAACTCAATAGGTAATTCCATATAACCAATAGCTTCGGTTGCAACACCGTTAAAACCGTGTATATGAGCTTCAGAAGGTTCCAAATCTCTGGCTTCCATCCTAATTTGATCATAAGCTTTTTTGAAGATTATATCCACCAAGCTTCCACAATCAATCAAAATCCTTCTCACCAAAGCAAGACCAATCATGGCTGAAATTACCATTGGATTGATTGTCGGAGCCTCTACCTTATCTGTATCTCTGTTCCTAAGCACAATATTTATCTTTCATCGTATGCTGCTATTTTGCCGGAGCTCCACCTTCCGTATTTGAATAGGATTTAAAACCCAAATGTCTAATCATGCCAGCATAGCGCAAAATCTCTTGCTGACTCTTATCTCTGCCAGGTGCGGTCCTTCATCTATCGTACTTATCACCAGCCTTCCACCAGTCTGTGCAGGCTCTTCAGTACTATAGGCACTTATCCTCAGTTGGGGTCAGAAGTCCGATGCTTTCCATCCTTCGAGGCATTAACAAACTACTGTAACTTATTTATTAGAATCAGTTTTTCTATAACATCCTGGAGATGCCTACGTTCTTTTGTATTGTACTAATAACACTCTTGAAACCGACAATACTTCCCAGTCTGCTTCTGCTTCTTTGTTGATTCTTTTGGAAGCGACTTCATGTACTGCATAGTTTTACATGTAGGCAGATAGATATTCTCCAAGGATGTATTCATCGGCATGTAATTACTATACATTGGAATCTTAGGCTTCAATTACCCAGAATCCCTCTTTTGTTCTTGGTTCCTATCTCCGCACTTCTTTTGCTGATTTGGTTTATTTTGAACATTCACTTGGACATTCCTAGAATTGTCATCTGACTGTTTTATTGCAATGCTACTCTATATTCCTTCTCCACTTGGTCCTGCAACATTCTTTTTTCTAGTAGACCTAGGTTCCTCTTTTCTCAAAATTTGCGCCGCCTTTGCGTAAAAGTGCTCCAATGTTGCAGGCGGCTTGCCAGCTAACTAATCACCAAAATCAGATTTTGGGTTAGTCCCTCTAATTACGGCCATGAGTGTTGCATGATCATTCGAAATATTGACCTCCATAACAGTTGTATGAAATCTCTCCAAATAATCTTTCATTGACTCTCCTGGAGCCTGAATCATGCTGGAAAGGGACATCATGTCTTTAGGACAAGTCACATGCATCAAGAATTGCTTCACAAACTTGGTTGCCAAATCTTTGAATTAAGAAATTGATCGCGGGGGTAGTCTCATTAAGCACATCATCTCTATTCCAAAGAGAGTTATGGGAAGTATCTGCACTTTGTCACATTATCGGCTCACACAGAATCCATTAGCCATTCGTATCTCATAATATGTTGCTTGGGGTTGGTTTTTCCATCGTAGGCAGGCACCGATGGCATGTTGAATCTCCTTGGGCATTCTACGTGTAGAACATTACAGTGAATATGGTATAGCTTCTCGATATTTCCAAGTCATCATTGGTTAAGCCTCGTTTCTCCCTCACCAATTGTCTGACTAATGTAGATAAGTCTGAGATATGGATGGTTGGTGCCAGTGGTGGCCGTGCTCCACCTTATATGAATGGTCCGGTCGATGTCTGCAGGCCGTTTTACATCTTTCCGATTCACCGTCTTCTTGATTCCCATCTTGTACATTTATTTCATCATCATTCTAGGGAAGAATCCGATTAGAATTCAATCGTACTCCATCATCCAAACTAACCATAGCAGCTCTGGTTTGAATCCCAGCGTGCATAGGTAAGTTTCATTCCCTAGTACAGATATCAACACTGATCATTCCTGGCAGATCACGATGGTCTACCTATTGACACCCTAAAGTTTCTAAATGATATTTGTCAGTTCTACGGCGTAAAAATGTATGATATCCATCCAATAAACTAGAGCTCTTCGATATCGAGTAAAGGATGGGATCCTCCTAGCTTTTCCTCGCTGCTACTGATTGATTTGGTTCATCAAGTTGGTATTGGTTTTAATTTGTTGATTTATCCATCGACGGCTCTCCATCAACTCTCTCATTAAATTATGAAATTTAAATCTTTTAACAACATTAGTAGGATTCTGAACTTCAACCGGATCAATATTCACATTTGTTGGTTGATTGCTTGGATCTCCTTGCTGAATGTTGGTATTCTCATTTCCTTCCATGTTCTGAGAAGTGGATCTAGTATGTCTCACCATTATAGATAGATTTGCTTAGATTTCTACAAATCTGAATAGTATGAGCAATTTTTTAAAGATTACAACAGATCTCCTTTAGGGGACTTATCCAATCTAGCAGTAACAAAGGGATCCTGGAAAACCGAGGATCGATGTTCTCAGTGAAAGCACTAGAATGTTTGCACCAGAATTGATCAAAAACATCCAAGAATAGATTTAGTAAAGAAGTAAGTGAAGAAGATAAAACTAAACTGAGGAAAAAATTATGCTAACAACAAATAAAGAGTAGTAATCAGGAACATGGAGATTTATAGTGGTTCGGCATTGTATGCTTACATCCACTTTGAAGTTTTGTCCTTCATTAATCACTTATCAATTTGATTACAATGGTGAAATAAAGATAGCCCTTGATTACAATGAAGTCTCCTCTAACCAGCAAAGTAAAGATCCTCCAAATGAACCACGATACCCGTATTAATAAGGAGAGATGATGAGATATTTCGCTAAGATTTTGGCAGAAGGCTCTCTAGGTCTATTAAGTCCCGCCATAATGATCGGTGGACTTAACTTGACAACCTGGAATGATCAGCTAAACTTTCACCGATTGTTTTTCCTTACTTCCAATTCAAATGTGATCATTTTTAGGAGGTACCACATGCCCCTTGACATTGCTCCTAAAATTTGGTATCATTTTGAGTTGTAGATTGTGAGATGGATCGATCTTTATTGTACTTGGATCATGCACTAAAGTATACCGATTGTTTTGATGGATTGGAAAAAATGATCTCATCGTGCACTGAAGTATACCGATTGTTTTGATGGATTGGCAAAAACAATCTCCAACGGTAATCGGCCATCCTCAAATCTCAATTTTGTGACCTATAATCATTTTGCTAGGCTTCACTCTTATTTTGTTAATGCTATGAAAGTTTCAAATGAATTGGCCTTGTGGATTTTGAGGTACTGATCGTTCTCCGATGATTTAAGCCGTTTTATGAATCGTTCTCGATCGATCCATAAAAGTCCTTGCTTCATCCAAAACACAAGCATATGAACTTCGATCGACTCTAAATTTGAAATATAACTTCATAGGACTATGCCAGTCACTTCACGCTGATTGCACTTCGATTAGGACTCGGTTCTAATCTGCCTGACCATTGTCTATAATATTGTATGCAATCGATTCCTGAAGCTGATAACCATTCGCTCCTAGCCAAGACAATGATATTACGGCCTTGCCAAAAGGCGGATAACACATTGTAACTGCATTCTTGTAAATAATAGTTTTGTACCCCACCAAATAAGCTACATGACTAAGAAAATACTGCTTATTATCTATATTAGAAGCATGTACTCTCAAAACCCCCAGGTCGATGGAAAAATCATCTCAACCCATTGGATTGACGGGGAAAATCGATTCCGACTTCCTAGGTACTAGTGTCACCTCGACAATGATAGAAATTTTTTCTATTTCCTAGTTATCGGTGCTACACCGACAAAATCGACGGATAATCAAACTTTCTAAGCACCAGAAAGCACCGGCGGTGCCTCAGCAACACCGAGAAAGTCTTCAACTACAGGATTGGTATAAAATCAATACCCTCTTTCCAAGGACCATCATTACTTCGACAACATTAGGAAATTGCAAATTTCCATGCTGATTGAGAAATCAACTCATAACCATTGAAACTTGACGTCGCTCGAAGATAGGCGATGTTGAAGGAAAATCCCAAAATTTGAGCTATTTGTTTATAAGTTATTGATGATAGAAGTTAATGTGCGAATGAGGTCTTAATATTGAATTTGGAAAAAGTCGATCGTGGTCAAGGACCTAAATGCTCAAAATCTGTGATATAACCACAAGTTCCCAAAGATAGGAGCTATCACATAACTTAAACAGTAGGCAATAGAACAATTGTTGAAATGCCTATTCTCTAATAAAAATGTTAAATCTAGCATCCGAAGTAACCAACCCTATGGAGTGGGGGTGCAGACATTAACACTTGGTTGAGATGAGCTTTACTTAGCTCGAACAGAAAACAGCCGTGAAGTTGGCTAAACCAAGACAAACCACAGTTTTGTTATGTCAAACATAGTATTTTGGCAGTCACAACACAACTAAGTATATAGTATGCTAAATAACTGTAGGAATATTGTTTACAGGCACAAAACTATAGTAAATAAACATGTTACGCTTCTTCCATGCACGGAGTTGCAGAAATACACACATCACATCACATGAAACAAATGTATATAATATGGAAATTGCAGAACAGGCAATCGTATTATATATTTTAGTGGTAGACAAACGGGCGTAGTACATAGAATCCAAGAAAAGTACTCATGAGAGATTACAAAAGCAAAGAAGATCTTGTATTACTACCAATATCATTTTATGTACAGAGACAAGCAATGAGGGTCGTTCCTACACAATACTGGCCTGTTAGACATCACAAAATGAAAAAGAGACAAAGTACAAGCTCTGTATAAAGTCGATCACCAAAAAAAAAAACAAAAATACTGAAGATGATCCACTCCACCGGCACTTAAGACAATCACCATTTCTTTCTATCCCGGCTGCCTTTACCATCCTTATCTGAACGGGTTGGGGTCCTCTTTCTCCTCGTGTTCTTCTTATCAGAATCAGGCTCCTTAGATCCACTAGCGAGCACGTCTTCGGACTTTGACTTGCCAATCTTGATCATAAATAGGAGAACCTTAGGTGGGTAATGTCTGGCTCTGACTTTAACTTTATATTTTCGTCCTTCTCATTTTGCAGTCGCTCTGTCATCGTCTCCTTGTCTATCGGGCCTGACCCGCCTATGATCATTATGTTATGTTCTTGAGACATAGGGACATCCTCCAGGTTTTCCAGTAGTTCTATCTGCTTGGTATCCAGTCTCGGACTGGTTCTTGAAACAAGTATCGAACCTAAAACTGGTGTAGATACAGTAGTGGAAGTAGTGAAGATGACAGCGACTCCTAATCCCTGAGTAGCTGGAGGTAGAGACAGAAGATTTGGTTAACCTTCATTGGAAAACATAGTTGTATAGTTTATTAAAGGACAACGAAGTAAACTGAAGCTTTTGCAGCACCGAAGAAATGAGAGAAATACTTGATTCCGAAGTCTGATCATGAACTTTATTCCCTTCGCCAGTTTCCATATCGGTGGTTTGCTCGATAATCAGGGGATGGTACAACTTCTACAAAGCCTCAGAAGCTAGAAGAGTGCAGGTGGTTGCAGAATAGACCCCTGTGGACATAGGAATGGTTGTTGCTGGCACTTGAGATTTGCGAGCAGATGTCTCGCCTTAGCTCGAAGAGCTCTTACCAATGAAAGCCTTAGCAGTGGCATTCTCCTTTTCCTCTTTTAAAATCTCTCTACTAGCCCTAAGAGAACCTATGTATTCAGAAATGAAATGGGTAGCTATGAGTTCTTCTTCGGAGTGCATGTCCTCAGCTCTCTTTGACCTGATCAATACTTCTTCCCAAATGATGGTGAAAGTTTTAGGAAAGCTATCTCCTAGCCACCTTAAACTCCCAATGTTTAACTTAAACTCCCTATGTATTTTGGCCACCAACTTGTCAAATTCAATCTTTTCTTTCTCCTCGTCCAGTTTTACATTCTCCTCATAGAGTCAAGTAAGTCCTGAGGCATATTCGATGATAGTTTGATCTCAGGCTATGATGACGTTTTCTCCCTCAATAATTTGCTCTTTCAATTTAAATGACTCCCTATGAGTGTATTTGAGTTAATCTTTAATTAAAAGGAGCGCTCTTTCATGTTCCCGAGTCGCTTCCTTCAATAATTTGTCATTTGTGATCTTTCCCTTTAAGTCCGTGTCTCTATGAGTCTTCAGCTGAAATATTTCATTATCACGGTCCTTGAGTATTCTTTCATGGTCACCCATTTCTGCATAAAATGAATGAATTATCCGCCAGTTAGCTTCAATCACATCAGAAAGAGCTCAAATTTGACATTGCCACCCGAACCCAGCTTCCAAGTCCTCATGGACTGCCTCAAGACTTTGAAGTGAGTCAACTTTGTTCGTAGGCTTTATATTCTGATCAAACTTAACCCCACATAAGAACGGATTTGGATAAGCAGCTTGAAGCTGAGATGGACCCAATGGAAGTGTGTACTTCTCACCACGCTTAGAAGAAGTAGGAATAACAGTAGTTATAGCCCAGGAGGATTGGATTTTATGCATCGCAGCACTCTGAACCTCGATGTGGGATGGAGTAATGAATGATGTAGTCCCGTGACGATCGTGGGAGTCCTTCTAGCGCTTATGAATATTACCAGGGGATCACTTATACCATCCCTTCTTCTCTTTGCTCCCCTCTTGCAATCTTTCTTGGCATGGTGGTCCTCGTCGCTGGCTTACCTAACTTTACTTCTCCATCTCTTCTCATTGGTTTCAAAGTAAGGACGGTGGGTTGTGTTTGGAGTCCGATCTCTGTAAGAGCT
Organism: Allium cepa; assembly: GCA_030765085.1. Lineage (NCBI taxonomy): Eukaryota > Viridiplantae > Streptophyta > Magnoliopsida > Asparagales > Amaryllidaceae > Allium > Allium cepa. The sequence continues at coordinate 372,266,097 of CM060938.1, read as the reverse complement.
AGAATGTTGATATAAATAATTGAATAGTCCATGAACCTTGGAACTTAAAACAAGAAAATAATGGAGTTAAAGCTAGAACTTTAAAACTTTATTTAACGTAGAAATGTGTGTCCATGATCTTAAATTGGAGTGTGCCGAGAAGATGACCCTTTATATACTCTGCCGACCATATTGGCATGGTGTCAGAGTTGGATCCTCTCCCCTTTGCTTATGAAAATACCCAAAGATAGGGTGATATCTAAACTAATATCCCTTATCTTCTCATTTATTGTGAACTCCTCAAATTCACTTAAATTAATGGAAACATCTCTTAAATGGCGTGCATATGTCGTATCCCTCATTAGATTTTTCATAACTCGACCTCTAGTTGATTAAGAAGTCTCTACGATTAACCACTCTAGTGGAGGCAAGATAGGTAGTTCGGTACTCATTACTTCGGCAATTAGTTGTTCTAGAGGAGATGAATGAGGAGGATCCGGGATCATTTTGCATGATTCACCAAATGACTCATCCCCTTCCTTACTAGCATGATAGTCACCACCATTGTCACATGCACTACCACCCTCCTCACTAACCGCCGGCCCCTTTCCATCTCTTCGTGCAAATCCCTCATCTTCCTCCGTGTTTCTGGTAACATTGGCCCAATCACCGGTGGCATCACATCCTATATACTCATCAGTTTCTTAATTATTGGCTTTATCCATGAGCTCTTCATCAGATGAACCTTCTACTTCTCCCCCAATGTTCTTATTGGAGCTACGAGTAAGAGTAGCAGAACAAGTATTTATCCTAGAGTCGCTTGGCGCTAGAGACTGAAGGTCAAAAGATCTTCCCCGACGAAGCAGCCCATATTCCCGTAAGTTGTCATCTGTTAAAAGGAATTCCACAGTCCGCCAGCTCTCTGCCATGGCCTTCAATTCATCAAGCATTCTCTATTGCTACCCTCTGTTAGACCGTGAAATGATGGTTTTGATGACAACAACCTTAGAATAGATTATAAAATATAAATACTAACATTATAAGTTTAGATATATATGTATATGCAGGATTTAACCATGCAGGTACTAAGAAAGAAGACTGTATAGTATAGAGATTCAAGATATCAAGATAGAAGACTCATGAGTATCAAGATTATCAAGAGTTTAAGATTTCAAAGTTAAGTATTTTTTTATTATTAGGAATTTTGTTAGAACTCATAGAAAAGCACTGGCATCTTAAAATACAATTTATTCGTGGAATGGAATCCACTTCGAGCCTGTTAAAGGGATGGAACCCTAAGTAGGATGGAACCTACGAAAAATCTAGCGGAACATTGTTTTGTATCCGCTAACTTTTTATTCAAAATGATTTTTCAAAATTATATCCTGTTTTCAAAATGTTTTCAAAACTTTCCTTTTTAAAAGATTCAAAATCCTCTATCCTGATTTTAAATAATTTTAGCCTCAAAATTATCTTTAATTTCAAAGTCAAATTACTCCTGATTTTAAACTATCTTTTAATATAATATATTTAACTTTTAAATATTTATACTTAGATTTAAAATATAAAATTAGAGTTAAATTCTATATATATTATTCTCTATATTTACTTATGAATTTTAACCATATTCAAGTATATTTATAAAGTTTAAATTAGTTTTAATTTAAGATAAAGGTTATTTTCCAAAGAAAATCAAAAAAAAAAATGCTTTGGGATGTCGACATGCCTATGTACCCCATGTCAACATGATGTCAGTTGAGTTCAAAATTTAAATTTCAGAAGGAGTGTCTATTCGCCATAACTCTTCAGGAACGGAAATGGTTGTTGTTCTTCTATAAATAGGGGTTAGTTTCAATGAATTTATATCAGATTTTCTAGTTTTTCACTCCTATTCTTCTTCCACTTTTCTTAGTACGTATTCTTATCATTACTCTGCCGAAATCAACATTGGATCGAACTCGATTACTTCTAGTTTGATTCTCTATCACTCTCTCTACAAGATTCTTAGTGATATTTAGAGTTATAGACTTCTTTGTAATCTATTAAGCGAGAAAAAGGTGTGATTGTAGCCTTGAAAATCAATCAAGAAAGAAAAGGTGTGATTGTAGCCTTGGTAAATCAATTGGGTAAACTTGTGGCCCGGAAATCAATTATCTCCACCAAGAGGATCGAAATTCTGAAGGGTGTACCTCATAGCCTTGAAACCGACGGTGTAATTGTACGATTGCTTTTGGATGGAAATCCATATTTGTGTTGCGGGATTGGATGTAAGGTAACTCCGAACCAGTATAAATTTCGGTGTGTTCTTTCCTTTACTGCTTTTATTTTATTTCTGCATCTATGTTTGTTTCTGTGATCATATCTGTGTCTATATATTGCATACATCGGTATCTAAATTAACATAAATCGAAATAGATTTAGTAATTCTTTATTAACACTATTCACCCCCCTCTAGTGTTAATCCTAGCCTTAAGATTCGTAATCCGCATATCTCACAATTGGTATCAGAGCGAGGTTTTCAAAGTTTCATAATCTGATTTTTGAAAAAAAATTCAAAATGGCTACCAACACTGGTACTGTTACTAACACTAGTATCCCTGTCACTAGTTCATTTGTAGAGGGTCAGTCTACTGTCAGACCACCACTTTTAATGACAGTAACTATGCATATTGGGCATGTAGGATGAAAATATATTTACAATCTATAGGATTAGACACTTGGAATATCACACGAACTGAATATTCTGAACCCACAACTCATTTTGCACGGTGGACTGCTGAGCAAAAGACTGTTGCATAAAATAATTCTAAAGCATCGAATATTCTGTTTTGTTCACTAGATAGAAATGAATTCAATAGAGTGTCAGTTTGTAAGTCTGCATATGAAATCTGGAAAACTTTGCAAGTTACTCATGAAGGAACAAGCAAAGTTAAACAGACCAAAATTTCCATGCTCACAAACCAGTTTCAATTATTTAAAATGAATCCTAATGGGTCTATTTCAGATATGTATAGTAGATTTCAGGATATTCTGCATTCTTTAATATCTTTGGGAAAGGAATTTTCTAAAGAAGATCAAGTCAGAAAATTTTTAAATTCTCTAACTCTAGAATGGGATCAAAAGACACTTGCGATCGAAGAGGCAAATGACATCAGTGCTTTAAAAATAGAAGAATTAATTGGAAAACTAATGTCGTATGAAGTTCAAATGACCGGGAGAAGAGAAAGTAAAGCATCTGAAAAGAAATCAATGGCATTCAATGCATTAACCGATGGATCAGACTCAAACAGCGATAATGATGAAGAGATAACCTTTATGACCAGAAATTTTAGGAAATTCCTGAAATACAGAAAGATGAATAATCTCAGGAGAAACAACTATAAGAATTCTAGAAATCAGAATGTAGTGCCAAATAATGACAAATGTTACAACTGTGATAAACCAGGCCATTTCAAAAGAGACTGTCCGTATCCAGATAGGAAAAATTCTCCTATGAACAATAATCCAGCAAAGAAACGGAAGCGTTCATTTACTGCTACTCTAGATGACTCAGACTCGTCCTCAAGTGATGATGATCAGAAAACAGATAATTCGAATTTGTGTTTCACAGTTGTTCATGACTCAGATGAAATCAAAGAAATGGACTCAGAAAAGGTACACGTTTACAATACAATTGGTTGAAATTGCTTGTTTAGAATTAGTTGCTTGATTGTTTGATTGATTGGTTTTGAATTGGTGTGTTGTTTGAATTTTAAAATTTATTTTCTATTTTTTATTATTATTTCATTATTTCATTATTATTTTTATTATTTTTTAGTAGTATAATAATATTTTCTGAAATATACTTGAAGTTTAATAATATTTCAGATATATATAGGCATTAATAATAATAATAATAATAATAATATATTATAGAACTTAGGAAAAATCAATTCATGAAAATTCAAAGGCACATGTCGACATGGGTACCTGAATTTGAATTTCAAAATTTGAATTCGAATGTTTGAATTTCTCTCCACCTTTTTACTTCATTCAATTCTCTGAAAAGCTACTTTTTGACCAGAGAATATGTCCTTTGAGAATCTATTTATTCACTATCTTTTATCATATTTTTTCACTCTCATTTTCAAATTCAAACTCTCTCTTCATAACTTCAAACTCTCTACTCTCAACTTTAATGGCTTCTTCAAGCAACCGCACCACCATGAGAATTTCCAGAAAAATCAAAGAGCAATTATTCAATGATCCGGAGGCAATAAAAGCATACATCAATTATGCTAACTATGCCAAAGTCCATCCCGGAAAATTTTCTATTTTTCAAGATTTTTCTTCTTATGAACTTGATTCTCTTTTTGCAAACAATGGAGTTCTTAGTCTTATTGATGCTTCTCAAATGATTTTGTTTACTATCCAAATCTTGTCAAAATTTTCTATGCTAATTTAAACCGTGGATTTTATCATGAAAATGAGGATGAAATTTGGAGTAGTGTCAAAGGCACTAGAATTGTTTTGAATTGTGATCTTTTGGGTACCATTCTCAATTGCAAGTGTACGGGAATGGATCTTTCTAATTTTAAAATCGATAAAAATGATCGTGAGATATTTCATCACATTTTCGAAGGGATTGATAATTTTGAATTCAAAAATCGAAATTTTTTACCAAAGGCAAGAATTGTCAATCTTCTTTTGCAACATACTTTGACCCCAAGATCGGGGAAGTTTAACAATCCTACTTCAAAAGTTTGCAAAGCTCTTTTTGCTATTTTCGAAAATTATGACATAAATTGGGCGCAAGTTATTTTGGATGAACTTCGTCCTAAAAATCTTGAAATGGGTGAGAATACCTTATACCATGGAATTTATCTCACTCGGATTTTTAACTATTTTAGAGTGGATTTCAAAGGCGAAGAATTTATTTCTAAAAAAGTTTTCAACCATTCCAACATTTCGCTTATGAAAATTCCTTTTGTTTTTCAACCTTTTGAGACCCTTGCCGAAAAGGAAGAGCGTTTGGCTCATGAGGAAATAGTAGAAGAGGAAGAGGAAGAAGAAGAAGAAGAGGATGAAATGGAAATTGAAGAAGAAGAAGGTGAAACCTCTTTGGAAAGCATTGACTATCCTCCTAATCCATCCACCAAAACCCTTCTCAAAAACCAAAAGACGGTTGTTGAGAATCAACGGATTCTTAAAAGATCCGTTGGTAAGAAGTTGGACAAAATTTCATCCAAGACGAACAAGTTCGTTTCCAAAGTCAACAAGAAACTTGGACTATCTTCATCTTCATCATCCTCTAACTAGTCTTATCTTTTCATATCTTGTTGTATTTGTTTTAGTTTGCTTTATTTCGAATGTTCATGTAGTTTGTTATGTGCTTAATCGTTGTATTATTGTAGTATGCAATGAAATGAAATTTCCTTTTTGTTATCTATCTTACCTTATCTCCACAATAAATGTTAGTGTACACACACACACACACACACAATTATTCATGAAATCAAATTAGTCATAATTTTTCATTGACCTATGTCGACATCCCCTATATGACCATGTCGACATGTGCTGGTCAGAAATGACAATTGATTTTGAATTTGAAATTTGAATAACTACCAAATATCTATTCATTTCAAACGAATTTCTACACCTATAAATACCTGTTTCTTCCAGAATTCTTCACTGAAATTCATTTCTTATCATCTATATCCTTTATTTCTTTCATGAATTCAACTATGGCTTATCCTATTCACAATCTATCCGAAAATCTTGAAGAAACTCTTAATTCGTTCAAGAATATTCTCTCGTTTATTCTACGAAACCAGTGTTACTTAGAATTGAGTTAAATGCAGATGATCAAGGAACAAGAAAGGCACTTCGATGCGATACGATGGATGATCTCCTCTCTGCACAAGGATGATAACGAAGCACATCCTCCTGTCTCTCTCACCAATGACAATGATAATTGGGATGCTATTAGGGCAGACCCAATCATTGGAGAAGAAGGATGGGTGGAAGTTCCACGTAACGTTTGATTTTTGTTTGTTTGCTTTGTTTGAATTGTTTGGTTTGGATTGATACTCTGTGTGGATTGATTTCTAGATATTGGTTTAAAATTTGTTGTATAAAACATATGTATACATTGAAATGTATATAGACTTTGATTAGTTATCATGTTAATAAGTATAATTATTTCTTAATCTATATATTCCGTTGTATAGTTTATCAATGCAGGTACTGAAGAATGAGGGGGAGTGAATTTTTTTGTTGATGAAAAAGGGGGAGAAATATAAAATAGGGTAGTTAGGCATAGATTAAGGGGGAGTTATTAGTTTTAGGGGGAGTTATTAGGATAGAAGTAAAATTTTATAAACAAAAGTTGTCATCATCAAAAAGGGGGAGATTGTTAGTCCATGAAATGATGGTTTTGATGACAACAACCTTAGAATAGATTACAAAATATAAATACTAACATTATAAGTTTAGATATATATGTATATGCGGGATTTCACTATGCAGGTACTAAGAAAGAAGACTGCACAGTATAGAGATTCAAGATATCAAGATAGAAGACTCATGAGTTTCAAGATTATCAAGAGCTCAAGATTTTAAAGTTAAGTATTTTTTATTATTAGGAATTTTGTTAAAACTCATAGAAAAGCACTGGCATCTTAAAATCCAATTTATTCGTGGAATGGAATCCACTTCAAGCCTGTTAAAGGGATGGAACCCTAAGTAGGATGGAACCTACGAAAAATCTAGCGGAACATTGTTTTGTATCCGCTAACTTTTTATTCAAAATTTATTTTCAAAATTATATCATGTTTTCAAAATGTTTTCAAAACTTTCCTTTATAAAAGATTCAAAACCCTCTATCTCGATTTTAAATAATTTTAGCCTCAAAATTATCTTTAATTTCAAAGTCAAATTACTCTTGATTTTAAACTACAATTTTAGCCTCAAAATTATCTTTAATTTCAAAGTCAAATTACTCCTGATTTTAAACTATCTTTTAATATAATATATTTAACTTTTAAATATTTATACTTAGATTTAAAATATAAAATTAGAGTTAAATTCTATATATATTATTCTCTATATTTACTTATGAATTTTAACCATATTTAAGTATATTTATAAAGTTTAAATTAGTTTTAATATAAGATAAAGGTTATTTTGAAAAGAAAACCAAAACATCAAAAAATGCTTTGGGATGTTGACGTGCCTATATACCCCATGTCGACATGGTGTCAGTTGAGTTCAAAATTTAAATTTCAAAAGAAGTGTCTATTCGTCATAACTCTTCACGAATGGACATGGCTGTTGTTCTTCTATAAATAGGGGTTAGTTTCAACGAATTTTATACCAGATTCTCTGGTTTTTCACTCCTCTTCTTCTTCCACTTTTCTTAATACATATTCTTATCATTACTCTTCCGAAACCAACATTGAATCGAACTCGATTACTTCTAGTTTGATTGTCTATCACTCTCTCTACAAGATTCTCAGTGTTATTCAGAGTTATGGACTTCTTTGTGATCTATTAAGCAAGAAAAGGTAGGATTGTAGCCTTAAAAATCAATCAAGAAAAAAAAGGTGTGATTGTAGCCTTGGTAAATCAATTGTGTAAACTTGTGGCCCGAAAATCAAGTATCTCTACCCAGAGAATCGAAATCCTGGAGGGTGTACCTCATAGCCTTGAAACCGAGGGTGTAATTGTAAAATTGCTTTTGAAAGGAAATCCGTACTTGTGTTGTGGGACTGGATGTAAGGTAACTCCAAACCAATATAAAATCTGGTGTGTTCTTTCCTTTACTGCTTTTATTTTATTTCTGCATCTGTGTTTGTTTCTGTGATCATATCTGTGTCTGTATATTGGATACATCGGTGTCTAAATTAAAATAAATCAAAAAAGAATTTGTAATTCTTTATTAACACTATTCACCCCCCTCTAGTGTTAATCCTAGCCTTAAGATCCGTAATCCGCATTTCTCACACCCTCTACTATCATGTCTCAACAGGACTACAAAGAGAAACACACTAAATTTGCGACTTTGAATCTCAATCACAGGATAGACAAAAGAAAACGATTTTACTTCTAGTAATCCATAAGCGATTGAATCCCTTCCGGCAACGCAAGAAGAAATATCCTCTTGAAATACAAGCGTTTATTTTGCAATCCCTCAATGAACTTACAAACTCTTCAGGCCTCTCTAATCACGTAGGATGGGCAATCGAACGTTCTCATAAACTTCATGAGGTATGTTAGCTCACTGAACGTTGGAGGTTGCTCAAACCTATCCTTGAAAAGAACATACAACGAGCTTAGTAATGTATATCCATTTGGATGGACTTGGGATGGGGCAAGTCCAATCTTAAGAAATGGCTTAGAAACAAGTTGAATGGTGGGACAGCACCGCTAAGACACACAAAACGATTGCAAGCTGTGAAGCCTTGAGGAGAATAATGAGCAATCTCATCCCTTGTTGACAAACGAATGTCATCTTTAGGGATGCCATGCTAAATCCAAATATTTTGAAGCAACTTAGTCGACAAGTTCAAAGGTGCCTACTCCGATGGTTAATTATGATTCTCAACCTCAGAGGCAGTTGATGTATTATTGGACTAGTTGAAACCAACGACCTTGAGGCTCAGAAGTCACAGGCTGGCTTGGCCCGGCTGGAATGGAAGACAAAGCCAGAGCTATAGACGATCCCGATTCAAAGAGGAGTGAAAGTTCTTTCGATAGGCTCAAAACGAGGAGACCGGCAAGTCATTCCAAATAGGAAAACTTGGCATTCCATATAGTCGTGTATGTTTTACTCAGAATAAAATTCTTGTGTGACCAAGTCTCGGAATCCAAAAGAAGTCGACATGCGTTAACCAATCGGATTCAGAGCGTTGATTAGGGCAAGTGCAATGTGTTATCTATGCAATGTAAGTCCAGTGTCTCAAACATAACGAATGGACCATCCTATATAGGTAGCTCGCTTGCACCTGAAAAATGATCTACATCGTACCTTGAAATTATCTCTTGGTACCTACCCATCATCGATGGAAAACCAAGCAGATCCATTATCCAGAGCGACAAAAAAACTTTTCTTTTCAGGATCACTAGAAGTGCAAAATAAAAAGGCAGTGCGATGGAAACTTCCAGTACATCCGATTTCATGGAAAATCATCGTATCGTAGTTCATTCAATGATCAAGATTTAGTCAAATTCATGAAGGCAGACAGTTAAAGCTGGAGAGTGCAATTCATCTCCAGAATCTCGCACATTCAACTAGGGCAAACCTTAGCTTCACCACCGACTAAACATGCCCAAAATCAACCATCTCCATCCAAATTGAAACCGGCCAAATCCAAGTCATTGTCATCAACATTTCCTAAGCAAGAATTCACCAACGCCAATCTTTGATTCAATCGGATCACGTGCTCAAGTTTGAGGATTTTCTGGGGTCCGACATCTTTAGGCCTCAGATCTGGTGGTAGATAGCTCCTCTATGCAATGATGACTGGTTCAGGTCTTAGGAGAGACAAGTACCGCGGTGGATGAACAGAGGTTGTTAGAGTTAAGTCAGCAAAGCAAAGACTCAGGTGGAACAAAGAAAGCTCGGTTAGGAAACTGGAAGACTCAGCACTAGAAGAAAAAATGAGAAGGAAGCTTAGGGAAGTTTGCTTAAATAACAAAACTGAATTTTTTATTAAGTCCATAACTGGGTACCAAGTTATCCCTCTTTGCTCGAATCAACTCTAAATCATTGCAGAGGACATCCTTGTTGAATGGAAGCACTACATAGTCTTTGGAGTGTAGATTACCTTGCGAGCGCAAAGAATTGGAATTCTAATCAAAATTAGAATGAATGGTTAACAAGAAATCAGACAAGTGGAAACAATGCCCTAAGACGACATTAAATGGTCAACTGAAATCCAAAGGATGGAAGTGCGAAACTTGTCTCTATCTAGAGCATGTTACGTTTTTAATAGAAGCATATTTTGAGGGGCAAATGTTAATCAAATTTTTAATCGAGAAGAAGTTAATAAAAGTTAGAACATCAAAACGAAGACGTGATGAATTGAAATATGGAAGAAACACTCAAATGAACTATGAAAATAGCTCTAGAAAATCTCAGCTAATAATAGGCTAAGAGAATAGGTCGGTACCAACCTATACCTGTAACTCAGTATCGAGTTATATTGGTTCATAACCAACCTCTCCAACTTCACATAAGTTATTCTCTAGCTCTTCCATCCATGCTCAAGTGATTTCATAGAGTATTGGACGACCAACCTCAAGAATTGAAGAGTTAGCCCCTATGAACTAAAGAACAAAACAAGTTATGTGGGAATGATCATTAAAACAAGTCATCGATTTACGAAAACTCAAGGGGCACCTCAAAATGAAGAAAGAAGCACGATCTAAAAGAAAAGTATGATTTTCCCCTTAGGGGAATAACTTAGTATCGAGTTATACCTTTAACTTATAAGCCCCCCAAACTTTTCACACGACATCGGGTTGATATCTGGACCTACTTTCAAGTGGGCTTTGGATCCATCACACTTGCTTCTCTATAAATACAACCTCTAGTTCAGCCTTAATAGGATCTGATTTCTGCCATCACTACGTGGAAGCTCTGCCTCTTCTTCATCTTCTATCTCCCTATAATAGTCACCAAGGCTCTTACTTTGGGAAATTCTAGGACTTAGAATCATTTCAACTCCTGTACTTGCGACTTATTATCTTTCGAATCTCAATCCCAAACAATCTACAACGAATATATAAACAACAAAGCTATAAAGTGGTCGTAGGCCATAGATTGTCGAGCCACTATAAAATCTTGTGCCATTCTACTTTATTTTCATTAGTTTCCTTTTATTTCAACTGCTATCTTCTAGATTTAGGTCCTATAGGTTTCCTACAATCTATTCTTGGGTGTTAATCCATTTTTGGCCTCAATAATTTTCATCAAGGTGATTCATAAATGTAATTAATGAGAAATGAGTTTTAGAAAATAATTACTCCTAGTATAAAGATATGTAATAAACTAGATTTGTAAAGTTAAATATATTTGAAACGAAATTATAGAAATTGCTTTTAAATTAAAGTTTGATATGATAAAATACGTTAAGGGAGAAAAATTCCTTTTTGCTCATGTACTCCACTAATAACTTGAAGATGGAATTTTTGTAATTTTTGACTTTAAAGTGGAAATTCAATTTGAATGGAAATTAAAAGTTGAATAATAATTGAAGTTTAATTATTATTCTTTTGGATGGAAAATAAATTGTTTATGAAACAAATTTTCGTGATATATTACTTCGAAGTTGTGTAGTTTTAATATTTAATGAAGACATTTATTAGAGGATTTTTTATGTGTTAGTGTGAAATTTTATAAGTGAAGTACTCTTTAGTGAGTATGTGTGTGTATAAAGAATTTTGACAAGGGGTGAATGTTTAATGTAACATCCTTATCTTGAGGCCCAAAGCTAAGCGCTACAGATGTTGCAGTCATCTATAGTATTAAATTCCGGCGACAAAGTAGGTAATGTTAATGGTATTTATAATATCAGAAGCATATGAATATGAAACAAAATTGCAGATTTCGAAAACATCAATTTTTTGGATTACATTTCACAAAACATATTTCATATCCAATTACAGAATCCCAATCATTTCCTAGGTTTAGATTAAATATAATTATTACATAAATACACTACGAGTGACATTTAAAGATGCTCCCTTGGATGACTAGAGTACTAAATAGTCATAACAGACTTAATATAACATAGCGGAAATAAAAACATAACAACTTCTAAATAGCTAGCATCAGCCTTCTGCTCATCTTCGGAAGCTTTATTCGTCCACCTATTAAAACCAGAAAATTCTCAACCCTCAGCCTTCTCAAATCAATTTTGAGCACCCGATAGTTTAAGATGGGAAAATATAAACTTCGAGTCAAACATAAAGCCTGGTGTGAAAAATAATATACATCTTGATTGTATGATATTAAGTGAGACCACGCCGCTTAGCGGAACGGGTTCCTACTCACCAATATCCTTTTGAAAACATATTTTTGCAAACCATAACCCTGCAACCAAACTGGTTAACATAATAATATCAATATATTGTAAGTATATAAGTTAGGTTATCAATGGACTGTCTATCTGAACGCTATAGTTTTGTTTGGCTATTGGCTGACTCGGGCCTACTAGAAAAAATAAACAAATAGTCTAATTTCTGTTAGATATTTTTCTCAACGGTCTATCCCTAACTTACTTCTCTCAGGGTCAACTGATCCTAATGGTTTTTTTGGCTCACCAATTATCTATCTCTACTCCGTAGATTCCTTTCTATGTGTAACAATATTTTAGTCTTACCTATGACAAAGCCCTGCACATTAGAATTTTGGAATTATATTAATTAGGGGCTACTAGCTAAAGTATAGGGCGCGACCCTATACCAATCCCATTGGGTATTATATTATCTGAATCATTTTACTCAAGTTCATCTACCTTTAAAACTTTCCTTGAAAATATTTCTCTCAAATTGATTTTATGCTTTAAATCATACTTAAAAAAGGAAAATATTCTATGATTTACTCAAATCACTTTGCCATGTTTCATATACTTCACACTAAACATTATTGATAAAACATTTGAAACATTTGAAAGTAGGCCTTTCAAAACCATTGAAAATACCCCTTTCGATACAAGTAAGCTACTTTACATTATAACCTAGGCCGAAGGCCAAAACTTACATTTCAAAATAATTTACATTTAACCTTTTGATAATATTAAAATAATCTCTTTCGAAAGCTTTATAAAACCATTGACATTCTCCTTTCAAAACACTTCAAATATATCATTTGAGACCACTGAAAACATTCCTTTTAAAACCTTTCGAAAACATTAGGGAACCACACTCTTCAAAACCTTTATCTTAAACCTTTTGAAAACATTAAGTTCTTAAATCAAACCTTTCGAAAGCATTTGGGTTCGAATAAAACATGTAGAATAATCCTTTCAAAACCATTTGGGTTTGACTTTCAATAGAATAAAGAGTCGTAAAACAACTAAGTCGAAAGCACTCTTTTGAAAACAATTTCCTAAGTAAATGAAGTGGATGGTTCTGAACTAATCCCTTTGTAAACATTGGTGAAGCGGCTTTGGTTTAAAACAAAGGAACCCTTTAGAAGGCATTGCCTCGAAAGGTAAGATGCGGCAGCTAGAAGTTTCGACCCCTTCAAAAGCTTCTTTATAATACAAAAGCCCAACCACTTTTCGATACCAATCTTTAAAACCATTTAACCAAGTCGAAAGCTACCAAAGTCGAAAGCATTCTTCTCGAAAAACAAAGCAGGCACATGTTCTTTTAAAAGAAAAGCAAGGTTTCGACCCTTTCGAAACCCATTGTTTCGACTACATATCTTTCACCTATGTCCAATTCGCTACATACGAAATCTTTGATAGCTGGCGCATTGGTTTCGATGGAGGTATAGGCGAAAGTACTTAGTTGAAAGGTGGGTGTCGAAAACGACGAAACAGCAAAAGCATATAAAAACTATTTTCTATCTTTTTAAAGTAATTTCTTTCCAACTAACCTGTTTATTTGTCAACATGTGATTGGTTGATAATTTCTTTCCAAAAATCTTTTCTAAAAGTGCAGCCTAAATTTCAAAAGTAAATAATTTAAAAGATTTACATGTTACCTCTTCTCCTTTTATAAATATATAAAACATTTGTCCCATACCTTAAATAATTTTATTAAAATACTTAGGAATGTTCAACAAAAATTCCCATAAATCACTTTTAATATGTTTTCTAACATATATTAATTTTTGACCCAAAAACAATATAAATTAGCCATAATTAATTTTAAACCCAACTAACTATTTTCTTACTAGAAAATTAATGATAAATCCACAATAATACAGAAAATTATGAAATTTGAAACCCTTCTATAAAATATTATTTCTGACCTTATCGTAAAATCTCGAGTCATCTGGATGTCATATAATAGGGTTTTCACATTAAAAATTATCATAAAATCCATTTGAAATTGCATAAATCATCAATAAGCATATATGTCCATTTTAACAATAAAAAACATGGAAAAACATTTACAAAATAATTGGTATTACAATCTGAAATCGAAAATAATAGAAACATGAGATGTAACCTATTATTCACCTTTTGCTTGTGATTAAGAAGTTGTGATATGATCTTGGATTAAGTTGCTTAAGCATCTTCCTCTTATCTTCTTCTTGTTTTCCCTTAATGGTGGCAGGCCTCTTTGGTATTTGATTTTTGATTGTAAATGTGAATAATGAATTTAAGTGAGGGTTTAGGGTATAAGAATGTTACCTTTTCCTATATTTCCCTTATCAACTAACCTAACTTATTCTATTTCATTTTCGTTTAATTCACTTGTTTATATGGCATGGCTACCTTTTTATTACACAAAACTCAATCCCTTAATCATTTACATTATTTCATTTAATTTACTAATCAAATGTCCTAAATTATGTTACTAAAAATTAAGGTCGTTATAGACTCCCCTCCTTAAAGAATTTCGTCCTCGAAATTAGATAAGGTACACATAGAACTCAAATATAAAGGTAAAAAATACCAAGAAACAAATCAGGATAAGCGTCTCTAGTCCTACTCTCAGTTTCTGAAGTACAGTTTCTCTCATCGTCACTCCACTGAACCTTAACTAATTTGACTATCTTGTTTCTTAGCTTCCTCTCATCTCTTGTGACTATACGAACTGGCTTGCTAACTATAGTCAAGTTCGGTTCTACTACTAAATCCTTTGACATAGTCGGTGCTATAGTAGCCTTCGGATCTCAAATACAGTTCCTTAGATGAGTAATATGAAAAAAATCATGAACTCTTGCCAAAATGTTTAGTAACTCCACTCTATATGTGAGTTTCCCTATCCTCCTTACAAAAGGAAATGGTCCAACAAATCTCGGTGCCAATATCTCTGATCTCCTAAACCGAATTACACCTTTCATCGGTGATAACTAGACGAAAAAATGATCTCCAAGCGAGAACTCTAAATCCTTCCATCTTTTATCAACATAACTCTTCCGCCTAGACCGAGCTTCCTTCAATCTAGCTCGAATCAGCTTAATCTTCTCTACATCTTCTCTAACTAAACTCGGACCAAGAACCAACCTATCCCTGATCTTTAACCAACAAACTAGAGATTTACATGGCCTTCCATACAAAGCTTCAAACGGTGCCATCTCTATACAGGCCTAATAGTCATTGTTATGCGAAAACTCGACAAAGTGTACATCGTTTTCCCATGATCCTCCAAATCTAGCACACAAGCTCTTAACAAATCTTCCAAGACATAAATCTTTCCGTTTGCTCGTCGGTCTGTGGATGGTAAGCAGCACTCATTTTGAGCTTGATACCTAAAGTATCTTGTAAACTCTTCCAGAACACGCTAGCGAATAAGGAATCTCTATCACTTACTGTACCACTATTAATTCAAAGTAGTCTAACTATATTCTTCATAAAAGGCTTAGCTAAACCATGTACAATCCGAGTTGATTTAACTGGAATTAAATGGAAACTCTTGGGTAACCTATCCACTATAACCCATATGCTTTCATTTCCTCTATAAGAGCTTGGCAACCCGTCTATAAAATCCATTGAGATAAAATCCCACTTCCATACTGGAATATCTAAAAGCTAAAACAACCCATTGGGTTTCTGATGTTCGACTTTTACCTGTGATAGTTCAGACACTGATTTCCCCATATGTTTGCATCCCTCTTCATACCTTCCCAGAAGAAACTCCTTTTCATTTCTCTAAACATCTTAGTTCCCCCCGAATGAATAATGAACTTCAAACGATGGAATTCCTTAAGAACTTTCTTCCTAATGCTTCGTACATATGGAACACATACCTTTCCTTTCTTTCTCAACCGTCCATTCGGGTCAAGACTAAAATCTTTCAAGTCATCGCTGTTTGTTCCATCCATTAGCTTCCTGATCCCCTCAGCTAATATTGGATCCTCTCCTTGCTTTGAAGCAATTCTTTCAATCATCCTCGGTCTAACTTCTAAACATGACAACTTAGTAGTTTCCGTACTAGATCTAGCTTCAGATCTCCTTTGTACCCTACATGTCATCAACGCTTCTAAATCTTTCCATTTAGCTATAATTTCCAACATCGCATTCTGATGCCTTTTACTAAGTGCATCCGTAACCTTATTGCTCTTCCCTGGTGTGTACTCAATACCAAAGTCGTAAGCAGCTAAAAACTCTAAACACCTCTACCGTCTCATATTCAACTCCTTTTGAGAGAATAAATACATCAACGATTAATTATCCTTATACAACTCGAATCTCTCTCCCAGAATATAATTCACACCTTCAATGCAAAAATCAAAGTAGCTAATTCAAAATCGTGAGTTGGGTACCTAACCTCATACGATCTAAGCTGTCGAGAAGCATAGGTAATCACTTTACTCTTTGCATTAACGCAGCTCCTAATCCTGTTCCATATGCATCTGTATAAACCACTAAATCGTGATTCCCTTCTGGAACAACCAATATAGGTGCATTAGTCAATAAGTGTTTCAGCTTCTGGCCTCCTCACACTTATCGGTCCAAACGAACTTCACATCCTTTCGAGTTAGCTTGGTCATTGGTGCTGCTATCCACGACTTAATGAATCTTTGATAATACCCTACTAATCTAGGAAAACTCTTTATCACCGTCACTGTCTTGGATCACCTCCAATTATTCACCATCTCAATCTTATGCGGATCTACAGATAACCCTTTCTCTAAGACTACATGACCAATGAGCTTCACTTTTCTCTTCCAGAAATGACGCATCAAAAGCTTCAACTTCAATTGATATTGCCTCAACATCTCAAGGACCACTCTAAGATAAACTTCATGCTCTCTTTCATCCTTAGATTATATTAATATATCATCTATGAAAACCAACATGAACCTATCTAATTGCTCTCAGAAAATTCGGTTCATAAAATCTACAAAGAATGATGGTGCATTAGTTAGTCCGAATGGCATTACTAACTACTCGTGCAATCCATAACTGGTTGTAAACGACATCAAAGAAATACTATCTTCTGGCACTCAAAGTTGATGGAACACTATCGCCAAATCCAATGGGGAAAATATTTTAGCTCCCCTCAACTGATCGAACAAATCATCAATTCTGGGTAATGGATATCAATTCTTTATCGTTTTCTCATTCAACTTACAATAATCGATATAAAACCTTAATGATCTGTCCGGCTTCTTGAAAAAAACTACGGTTGCTTTTTGATAAATTGCTTGCCTTCCAAATCCACCAACCGCACCTTTAGCTCCTTCTTCTCCATATGTGTCATTCTGCTTGGCGGTCTACTAACTTGTTCTACTCTAAGTAATAAATCTATCCGAAAATCAATGGCTCGTTTCGGTGGTAGTCCTACTACAGGTTCAAATACATCTGTGAATTCTCTTACAACGAAAATGCTATTCAACTCGTCTTTTACCTCCACAACACCCAACAAAGTATGAACCTCCCAACTATGGCTTTCTACGAAGTATACTATCCGATCTCTACAGTCAGAATGTCTAAGTGATATTACCCTATCATGAAAAATATCTTAGCATCATATTTACTTAACCAATCCATGCCTAAAATAATTTCAAACCCATAAAATCAAACACATGCAAACTACAAATAATGGTATGGTCCAACAATTCAATCTCTAGATGGTCCACTACATCCCAAGTGTCGCATACCCTTCTATCGAATTTGCAACCCTTAAGGAAGTAACTAAGTATGAGGATTCTAGATTAAGCTTATCTACTAAACAATGAGATATAAAAGAATACGAAGCACCGATACCAAACAAAACACTAGCTGACATACCATGAATCATAAGCATACGTCTCAACACAGCCATCCTTTTTCCTCTACTGTTGTCTTCGAGGTGGCTAGCTCTAACGCAAACACTTTTCCCTTTCCATCCTTACTAGCTCCTTGCATTGGTTCTTATAATTTCCAATTTGATCATAGTTGAAGCATATGATATTCTTCTTCTTGATCACCTTCTTTCCTTATCTTGAGCGATATTCATTTGCAAAATGCACTTTCTTATCACATTTGTAGCAGACAACTCTGACTTCCCTTTCTTAGCAGCACCTCCCTTCTGAGCTCCTTTCTTATGGAAAAACTTCCTTTTTTGACCCTGCATTGCTTGAACCTCCTTTTCCATATTCCTTTCTAGAAAAGCAAGCATCTCCTCATGTCCCAAAGCTATTTCCACTACAACATCACATGGATCCCTAAGATGCGGTAATATGGCCTTAGCAAGCTCAGGTTCAGCCCCCTGATGAACTTCCCATTCCTCTTAATCATAGTATCCACCGTAGCATAACCATACCTCGCTATCTTGTCAACCCTCATTGCATACTCCAACATAGTCATGTTTCCCTAATCCAACTCAGCTAACTTCTTGAGCAGAGTAGATTTAACGATCTCCGACATAAACCTTTCCTCAAATCTCCTTTTGAACTTAGCCTATGTCATCACCTCCTCATTAGCTCAGATTGTAACACTGTTCCACCAATACAACGCGGCTCCTTGTAGTTGTCTAGAAGCAAGCCTTCTCTTTTTCTCATCCTTGAGCCCTAAATAAACGAAAATTCTCTCGCAATAAAGTAACCACTTTTCCACTTCGATTGCATCTTCAGTACCAATAAATGGCTTTCTTCCAAGCCGAGCATAATCTCTACTCAAAACAGCACAATTGTTGACCATTGGAGCTTACTAATTTCCTCCTCCAATTACTCCAACAGCAACTCCCGCTTGCGTCATGTTTACGAAGAACCGATACATTGCTCCCATATCAACTTGTGGAACTCCAGCATCTACATTTCCAGCTTGTGCCTGACCTGGGTTCCTCCTCGTATTTGGTCTGGCATTCCCATTAGTTGTGGAGCTTCCCCACCATGGTTTACTCTTCCACTTCTAGCGTCCATATCTGCATTCGAGCCTTCGTAAGATATAGGAAAATAGCCTAAGTGAGATAAGAGAATAGAGATACAGGGTATACTTATATACAGAAAATACAAGTACGTTACTATAGCGTTATCCCATATCCCAATCTTTTCTCTAAGTCCTTAGGATTATGTTTTCAAAAATAATTTTAGTTTAAAGTTTTTCATAACCTATGCTCTGATACCAAGTTGCAACATCCCCTATCTCGAGTCCCAAAGCTAAGCGCTACAGATGCAACAGTCATCTTTAGTATTAACTTCCGACAACAAAGTACGGTAATGTTAGTAGTATCCATAATATCCAAAGCACATGAATATGAAACAAAATTGGTGGTTTCAAACGCATCAACTTCTCGGATTACATTTTACAAAACATGTTTCATACCCAATTACACAATCCCAATCGTTTTCCATGTTCAGACTAAATATAATTATTACATAAATACGCAAAAAGCGACATTCGAAGATGCCCACTTGGATGACCAATGTACTAAATAGTCATACCAGACTTAATACAACATAGCAGAAATAAAAACATAACAAATTCTAAATAACTAGCATAAGCCACTTGCTCGTTTCCAAAAGCTTTGTTCGTCCCCTTGCTAAAACTGGAAAATCCTCAACCCTCAGCCTACTCAAATCAATTTTTGAGCACTCGAGAGTTTAAGGGGGGACACATAAACTTCTAACCTATAAATCAATATCTTGTGAGCATATAAATCAGATAATCATATAAATCAGATAATCAAACCTTTCGAAAGCATTTGGGTTCAAGTAAAATATGTAGAACAATCCTTTTGAAACCATTTGGGGTTTAACTTTCAATAGCACAAAGGATCGTAAAACAACTAAGTCGAAAGCACTCTTTTGAAAAGAATTTCCTAAGTAAAGAAGTGATGGCTTCGGAACCAATCCCTTTGAAAACATTGGAGAAGCATCTTTAGTTTTAAAACAAAGAAACCCTTTCAAAAGCATTGCCTCGAAAGGTAAGATGCGGCATCTAGGGTTTCGACCCCTTTGAAAGCTTCTTTATAAAACTAAAGCGCAACCTCTTTCGAAACCATTACTTAAAACCATTTAACCAAGTCAAAAGCTACCTAACTCAAAAGCATTGCTCTCGAGAGCAAAGAATGCGCATTTCCTTTTAAAAGAAAGCAAGGTTTCGACCACTTTGAAACGCATTGTTTCGACTATATACTTTTGCCTATGTCCAATTCGCTACGTACCAAACATTTGATAGAGGCGCATTAGTTACGATGGAGATGAAGTAGGGTGCCCATAATTTTCCACACGGGTAGCCTAGAGTCAGGTTATCAGTTGAACCGGAGCGAAGTCAAGAAATGCTGTGGAAATCTAGAGGTAAGCTGGATGGCGAGGCGTATCACTAGTATATAATATTTCTGTTCCGCTGTTGTGTTGTTGTAAACTCTGATGATGTATTGTAAAAATAGATATAGTTTTTTGTTTTAAAGATTATTCATTTATCTATTATATATTGTTCCACTGTGAAATGTGAGATTCTATTATTGTTTCTGTTTCTTCTTCTATCTTCTTCCTCTTTAACCCTAATGGTTCGGTTTTTCGGCATTCGACTGTGCGGCATTTGATACAGTGGATGTATCGATGTCGACTTTCGGGCATCGAAAAATTAGGTCGTTACAAACGATATAGTTGTTTAAGAAAATTTAGTTTAAAACTCGATAATCACCTTACATTGGACTCGAGAAAAACATGGGATTACTCGACCTAAGTCCCGAGCCCAACCTTCTTTCTTCTTCTTCTTAAAACTTTTCTTTGTTTTCAAATGATAACGGCTTTCACTTATGATTTATCTTTTATGGATCCCCTCCAAATTTCAAGTCAATCCAATTTCGTATAAGTTCTGCAGGTCCATTTTAAGTTGCTCTAGTCTAAAAGCGGATAACTATTTGAATAAATCTTCACTTCTTGAACTAGGTTGCTAGGAATGTTACCGAACTTGATAAGTGAGCTTTGTATAGGCATAGGAGTGCAATGCAAGTGGTTAGAAGGAACCGTGAGCCAATATTTCGGATTCGGTACCGATCCACTTGGATCGGATCGGTATCGATTTGAAGAGTTAGCATAATTCTAGGTCTAACTTCTTATGTTCTTTGTCTTGTAATTTTAGGCCTTCGAGTCAGGTTTTGAGTCATTCCGACTTAATCTGAATGTTCTAACTCCTTTTGAATTCTGTTGGGTTAGAAACCCAGTTAACAAAAATAGTTTGAAAAACACTTATGTCAGTTATAAAGAGAGAATTTTAGGGAAAACTATCCGGGAAGAGTTTTTTTATGTTAAAAATTTTGAAATTTTCTTGAAGTAGTTATAAATTCTGGAAAATATTTTAGTAAGGAAAGTGTTAAGGTCAAAAATGGCATAATACCCAAAAACCTGTAGAAATATTGAGATGTAGCAGAAAACATATGCAAAAATTAAAAATACACAAGAATTTTTATAGTGGTTCGGCAATCTCTAGCCTACGTCCACTTTATATTTTATTTATTAGAAGTTTGAGAGTCACTAGTGTTAGGAATTTACTGATCTAAGTCCTGGAACAACAAATGGTTACTTCCTAAGTAACTTCAATGGAGAAGAGACAAGAGATGATAAGGAAGAACCAAGAAGTCCTTTTCCAGTAGCCATAAGACTGTATTTATAAAGGAAATTGCCAGTTGAATCAGAAGCCCGTGATGTCCAAGGTCCAACACAAGCTTAAAGGTGTAGGAAAGAGCATGTGGCCCTATGGCCAAAATCGACCTCTTGTTACCGAGAGCCTTTCTCTGGCGATAACTCGAGTCTTCCACCTGATTTGCATTTCTATCTTCAACTTTATGTATTCGAAACTATATTCAATAAATGTTGAGCCGATTCTGATGATTTATTTGGTAACACTTGTGTTATCCTACTTTCTTTGCTTCCTTCTCATAAATCCTTAGAGTTGCTCATCTTTTCTCTATGGGAAGTACTTCATGATGATTGCTTAAGGTTGTGCATCAGGTATAAGGACTTTGGGAGGTGCTAAGTAAAAGAAGTACCTCTTGGTACTGAGAGGTCCTCTCGGTGTTAAGTAGTTCACTTTGCCCCATTTTGCTTGAAGTTTGTAAAATTCTATCTTTCGATCCTTCTAAGTTTGTTTCCAATTTCTTGAGTTGTTACATCCTTGTCTTAACTTCCTAATTACAGTTGAAATATGCTTTGGGTAAAAAGCTGGTTAAAACTTGCTTCCTAAAGTACACTTTTCGAACATAAGGTGTGCTTTCTCTAAGAACAAATTTCAGTCGTAGTTAATTTCTTGTTGTCAAGCTTTCCAACTATCCATCGACCCAAGTTGTGGTGAATCATCCGGTTCCTTCGAATTCTCCTCTAAACCAAAGGTCGTTCTACACCCACTATAGCTAAGGACTCTAGCCTTTGCTTTAGTGTCAACCACGGTCCATGATTACCCTATCCTTATCTGAAGGTATCATATTGTATATCAAGATAATCCCATAGTTACCCGAGATTTATCAATTTCACTTTGATAATAGGGTGTTCGTGTCCTTATACCACGTCATTATCCATCTAAGTTTCGATTTTAGCAAACCGTTAAATCGTCTCTCTTCAGACCATTCAATCATCATATATTGTTTTTTTATCTCTCCGGATTGTTTAATATCCAATCTAGGGTTGACTATTGTGGATTGTTTAACATCCAATCGAGGGTTCGATCTCTCCTGATCGTTTAACATCCAATCCAGGGTTCGACCTCTATGGATCATTTAACATCCAAACCAGGGTTTAATCTTTCCAGATCGTTTAACATTCAATCTATTGTTGGATTGCTCTAGATCATTTAACATCAAATTTAGGGTTTGATCCCTCCTAGTCCTTACCGAGCCCAATCATTTCGCTCTTCAGTGAGCAAACTCAAAGACAAGAAAGTCCATCTACTCACTCTTTGGTGATGGGACTTACTTTTGATATCTCTAGATCATTGCTAACTTAATCAGCTCACTCTTCAGTGAGGGGACTCAATGGCATGCAAGTCCATCCACTTACTTTCTCATAAGGGGACTTACTTCCTGCAGCCACTGCCCCATCTCTTTGGGTGGGACTACCACTATCAGTATCGATCACCATGTTCAAGTGGATTTCAAATATTAATTTTTCAAATTTAAGAAAGCATGCAAAGCAACCTAGAGACCTATCGAGGTCTCGTATTCGTTAAAGCAGTCTGAGGTTGTTATTATTGTCTTAAAGAAAAAGGCAAAGTACAAGGAAGGAACCTAACTCTTATCTATCCTGATCATGGGATTACCATCCTCAAAGCAAATCCCTAGTCGTTCCTGGATGCGTTCACTATAGATGGTGGCTACTCCGACTGCACCATCGCAGTTCGATTTCTTATGTCTTGTTACAGCCAATTTCTCTGAACCAATTCTTCTATCAAATTATGAAAGTGTCTGCACTCATTCATTTTGTATCTGTTTAGCTCATGGAATGGGCAAAACTTTCCAGACTTTCTCCCTTGATCCGTGGATTCCTTCTTAGCTAGTCTTTTATAGGAGCTATGCCCCTGGTATTTAGGTATATCCTCTTTGAGGTTTTGGTTAGGTCAGTGTAAGAAGATAACTTCTATTCTCTCCTATGTCATTTCGGTCCTTCGAAGTTGTTATCGGCTTTTCATTTCCCCTTGTCTTTTCCATGTCCTATCTCGGACAGTTCTCCATCATCCCCAACATGAATATTAGCATTATTAACTTCCAGTCCTCTTGATACAAATATCTCTTAGCTTTATGGTCAAATTCCATGAGATTCATCAGTGGATCCCTTTCCAATGCAATTTTAAAGTCAGTCTTGTTCAAATACCACTGCTATTAGGATTATTGATGGATCTGGCTTATAGACTATGGAAGCTGCAGCGTTGAATCGTGTTAGATAGCTTCTTAAGGTCCTTTTAGGCTTTTGCTTAACACTCGATAGCATCATCACATTCTTTGGTCGAGAGGAATGTCTCAAGAACCTATTCACTAACTCAGTCCACATGCTTATGGAATCTATTTGAAATGCATTGCTACTAAATCTATTAGATATAACGGGAGGCACCATCTCATTACCTCCTTAGAAGCATCCATCACTTCCATGTGCTGGATGTATCTCATATGTTGAACTGTTGGATCTGTCAGCCCATAATACATTTCAGTGTTTGAAGTTTGAAATCAGGAGGATTCCTTGCCTTTCGGATGTTAGGGATAAATGAATTCTTATTTATGTCCTCTAAATTCGGGTTTGTTTGTCCACCTCTCGTTATCTTTCCGACAAACTCAACTACTCGGTTGTTGCCATTCGATGAAGGTCTTTGATTAATAGCTGCATTCTGCCCCCGCTTCAATGGGGAACCTAACACACAAACTCCACTGGCTACGAGCTTACATTCTAACCTACACCTATGGCTTCATTCTGCCGCCCGTTCTTGTAGGAAAACTCTTGTACATACTCCTCTAGGTTCTCTGGATTTGCACTCTAACTTCTTTTTCTGGCTCCAGTGTCATCCTTTCTCAGCATCCTACTCTGTCCTAAGCCTGAATCGACATTTCCCTTGAGTAAAATGCTCTTCGTACTAAGATGATTGGGATCGGTAACAATAGGTCCCGTCCTTGGGGGAATTGTTGCAACTTGCTGCTCTCTAACTCCAAATGCTCCTACATTAGTTCCTAGTCTTATGTTTCAAATTCCAACAACTCCAGCTATTCCATATTATCCTAACCTTTGGAAAAATCCATCTAGAATCTCCTATTGTTGAGCCATTATTCTATCTTGCATTTATTTCATCATTCTCTCAGTGCCCTTTTTGGCCATGTAGATGGACAGATTAGAATTTGAAGACACCTCTTAGTTAACCATATGCTTTGGTTGGCGTCCTCTAATTCTCGATCTGGTGTTAGGCCTCTTCATCTTCTATAAACTTCAGATTCAAGTTTTAAGTTATGAAATCTAGCTTTCTCTCAGTGAAAGCACCAAAATGCTACCGCTAAAAATGGCACAACACCCCAAAAATGTAGAAATATTAAGGTCTAGCGGAAAATATATAAAAAAATAAACAGACACAAGAATTTTTATAGTGGTTTGTTAATCTCTAGCCAACGTCCACTTTATATTTTAGAAGTTTTAGAGTCACCATTACAAGGAATTTAGTGATCTAAGTCCTAGAACAGCTAATAGTTACTTCCTAAGTGACTTCAATAGGGAGAGACAAGAGACGAAGAAGAAGAAGAAGAACCCAAAAGTTCTTTTCCAATAACCATAGGGTTTGTATTTATAAAGGAAATGGCCAGCTGAGCAGAAGCCCATGAAATCCAAGCTCCAAATGCAAGACCGAAGGTGTAAGAGAGAGCACGTGGCCTTATGGCCAAAATAGACCTTGTAGTACCTAGAGGTACCTTGGTGCCGAGAGCCTTTCATTTGTGATAACTCAACTTTTCCTCCTACTTTGCACTTCTATCTTCAAATTCATGTATTCCAAACCATATTCCGTATATGTTGAGTTTATTCAGATGATTTCTGTTATAACACTTGCATTATCCTGCTTTCTTTGCTTCCTTCTCATAAATCCTTGGAGTTTGTCATCTTTTCTCCAAGGGAAGTACTTTATGACAATTGCTAGAGGTTATGCATCAGGTACAAGGAGTTTTGGTAGTGCTAAGTGAAAGAAATACCTTTCAGTGCCGAATGGTCCTCTTGGCCCCATTTTGCTTGAAACATGTAATATATTTTCTATCCTTCTAAATATCTTTCCAAGTTATTGAGTCATTTCATCTTTGTTTTGACCTCCTAATTCCAGTTGAAATATGCTTTGGGTATAAAGCTAGTTAACATAAGGAGATTTACAAACTATTATGTATTAATATTTTTGAAAAGTTAATTATGAGTTAGATGTTTTAATATTTTGTAGGTAATTGAGGTGTCCGGTGTTTGTAAATATAAAAATTTCTATTTTTTGAATGTATGCTATATTTTGTTTAAGTGATTTTATTTTTAGGATATGTGCAATGTAGATTGCCCAGAAGTTTCTCGAAAATTTTGACATATGAAAATATTTGCTTGTTATTGGAATCTTCCATACGAGTTTGTCTAAACTCAGAGTCCATGATTGTAGACAATAGGTATGGAATGTAAATCTGAGTCTTGTGACAAGCCACCAATAAAATGTCTAATAATTGGTTTGGTAAAGCTCTACTTGTCACTTGACGGGTCAATGTAGATTTATATACACACTAACTTGAGATAGTAAAAGTATAACATTGTGTGTTATGTTTTGATTGATTTTAATTATGTGGTATGTTTTCATAGTTGGTTAATTGTTCTGGATTCGAGTATAAATTTTAGGTTGTGTGGTTAAGCTAGAATTTAACAGCTTAGTTATAAATTTTCTTTACAGAGAAATTGTAAGGATGCAATTTACTTAGGGGTAATCTATAACAAAATGGTCTTGAAAGCAATTGATAATACTGATATTAATGAAAAAATTCGTTAACCCCAAAAGTGTGTAAAAAGTAGAGTCAATCAAGCATAGGCTTTGTCGAAGCAGGTCGAGGTGATCAAGGTGAAGTATGTGCCAATATCAATTCTTTATTGAGTAATCAAAGTCATGTAAAATATCATATATGATATAAATCCATAGGCAAGTCAAGGTATAAGTCAATGTGCATGTGGATATTCATGTCAATATGCATGTCAATGTTTAAATCTAAATTTGAAGACAAATTAATATGCAAGTCACAAGTTCATATCGTGTTAATAGGCTATGCAATTGTTCAATATCTAAATCATTATTTATACAAAGTTCAAGTATTACAATCGAAAAAAATATCTCCAAATTGATTTTGGGTTTACAAAGTTGAAAATATAAGAAGTGGGAGGAGAATCAAATTTGTACCCCAAATGTCAGTCTTAGGTCCATATTCATAGGGGAGAAGCAGCATGGCTTTTGACATTAATGAGCTTTAGCAATAGTCTCTGTAACTACCTGTATATTTGGACCATTTAAATTGACAATAATCCACACATGTCAACTAAAATAGTACAAAACACGAATCATTAATGGAGTATATGTATATAAATGAGAATCATCACAGAATCACAGACAGATACAATATAACAGAATAACGCAGCGGAATTACAACAATGTCATAATAGTAGTTCATGAAGCTACTAAGTAAATACGACAATGTCCTAAAAAATGGTAGAAATAGAAATACATAGATGTCCGGTACAAGTATCATAATAGGAATGGAGCAATACTGATAAAGATAAATGATAGTCTTCAAAGTCTTCAATTCCCAAGCAGCATGGCAATAGAATTCCTCAGACTGACCCAAGCATAAGCACAAACAAACACTCGAGTCAGGACACATATTCTTATACAAGATAATATGGCACAAATTTTGAAATACTAATAACTCAAAGATGAATGGAATGAACATCTTTCAGGATCCGTTAAACTATCTATATATAGTAATGTATGCTAAGTAGATAATGTTTAAAAGTAATATAATGTATCAAAATAGCATTAAGGCGTTACCATTATTCCTTTTAACACATTTATATAGCATCATAGTCTATACAGCACTGTAAACTCCACCGTAAACTAATGGGCTATCAGGGAGTACTCCATAGGTATAACACAAAACAAATCGTAGTGGTCGCGCATAGGGATACAAGTATGACAAGGCACATGAGGCAATACCCTAGGTAGTGAAACTATCATTTTCCTAATCCGGACTGGTGAGAACGTATCGCCGCAGCGATCACAACACCGCGATACAACACTCTAAATTCAAGGGTGCGCACCAATCAAAAACAAGTAATGAGTAGTTTACGAAGAATTGTGTTCGCTAGAGGTAGCTAACCTCATTGGCCCGGCTCGGCTCCCTTTTAAGTCATTTCCAATTTGACACAAGTGTCAAGGTCATCCGTCATCATTCTCTTTCTTCAATCATCAATGTACATCATTCCAACCACTTCATTCTGGGTCACACTCCGCGTATAATAGTTATTAAAGTAGTATTCGGTTTAGACAGAGAGTATGTCCTTAACCGATCTTAGACTCTTTAATAACTACGTAACTATTACACCGATTGGTCATTTAATAAATTTTCAAGATTAAGTCTCCAAACACATCAGGAAAAAGATGAACAATCGAGGTAGAGCTTAGATCATTCGGATGAGAGTCAAGAGAGAATATAAAACTTCCAGCACACTCCTGAGGCGATTTACCTTCAATAACTAAAGGTTTACTCATATTGTCAATTAGAGAGACGGTTCGAGCTTTGCAAGAGATAACGGCTTCGAACTTTCGTAGCCACTCAACACCTAATAGGATGTCGAATGCCTTAAATCCAAGGACATAGAAATCCCAAGTGAAACGATGCATACCATACATAAGCGTGACATATTTGCATACCCTTTTGAGGTTAGCGGGTCCCACGATGGGATTTGATACACATATGAAAGTTGATGCAAGAATGGGTTCCAATTCAAGTTTATTACACAAATCAATAGATATGAAACTATGTGTTGCTCCAGTATCAAATAGAACTTTAACAGGTAAAGTATGCAACATAAAAGTACTTTGTAATGTACCTTGGTCATCCTGAACTTCAGGGCTAGGGGTGGTAATAGCAAAAACTCTAGATGGGGTACCCTTCCTCTGGGTAGGGAAATCTTTCTTAAAATGTCTGGGCTGAAGACAAATGTGATATACATATCTCTTGGCCATCTGAGCTGGTGGCAGAATAGCTGCTCCCTTTGGGGATGGGCAACTACTAGCATAATGACCCTTCTGATTGCAGTTGAAGCAGGTGATAGAGGATAATTCGATGGGCTTCTTTTGAGAATAACCAAGCTCGGTTGTCTTCTACCAGTTCTTCCTTTGCTGCTCAAATTCGGCTTCCTCTTTCCAGTCTGACAAGAGGATGGCTGAGCAACTGGTGTCTTAGTGATAGATGCACCCCTGCGCTTTCCCTCATATCTAAGGGCATAATCCATCAGCTCGGTGAATGTGCCATGGACATGAGCTATGAGGAGATCATAATACTCTGGACGTGCTCCATGAATAAATTTTTTGTTTTTCTGAAGTGGTGTATCAATCAGGCCAGGTCCAAACTTGGTGAGTTCGTTAAACTTCCTTTCATACTTGGAGAAAATAATGTTACCCTACTTGAAGACCATAAATAATCGGTAAAGCTAAGCCTTTCCGGCCGCTGGCATCCACTGAGCTGAAAAAATCCCTATTCACAAGCGAGACAAAGATGAGTCAAGATTCGAAGAGATAGAAGGAATTATTTGGAAGAAATTTCAGTTAGATTTTACCTAAACTGGGCCCAGGTGATAGTTCCCTCATCAGTACGGGAGGTTACTGACTCCCACCAATCTTGTGCCGCATCCTGAAGCTGCCAAGCGGTCAATTGACGCTTCTACGCGTCAGTAATCTCAAGACCAGTGAAGATCCTTTCCAGGCTCTTCAGTCGCTGTTGTGCTCCAATGATGCTCTCGGGTCCATATAATTGATGCCGCCAAGCTGGGTATACTCTTTGCTAAGAGTAGAGAACTTAACTGCTGGAGCTGGGGCATGTGGTGCGGGAGCATTTTCTCTACCCCCACCTCTGGTGTTCCTCTGGTACTCATCTTGGAATACGAAAAGCGATTCAGAATCAAAGATAGAAATTTATAGAACTTAAGGAAATTCTAATCGAACGAATTCAATAAGGAGGATGGAATCAAAGAATATATATTCTGAAATGATTCTCCTCGTTCTAGGGTATTGTAACTCTATCTCTAATGAGCTTTACAACTCCATAGGCTAAGGTTTTCGGGAACCAAAGCTTTGAACCAAGTGTAACAACCCGTATATTTGGACCATTTAGGTTTAGAATAATCCACACATGTCAACTTAAATAGTATAAAACACGAATCATTAATGGAGTATATCTATATAAATGAGAATCATCACAAAATCACAGATAGATACAATATAACAGAATAATGTAGTGGAATTACAACAATGTCATAATAGTAGTTCATGAAGCTACTAAGTAAATACAACAATGTCCCAAACAAATGGTAGAAACAGAAATACATAAGTGTCCAGTACAAGTATCATAATAGAATGGAGCAATACTTATAAAGATAAATGATAGTCTTTGAAGTCTTCAACTCGCAAGCAGCACGGCAACAGAAATCCTCAGACTGACCTAAGCGTAAACACAAACAAACACTCAAGTTAGGACATATATTCTTATACAAGATAATATGGCACAAATTTTGAAATACTAATAACTCAAAGATGAATGGAATGAACATCTTTCAAGATCCGTTAAACTATCTATATATAGTAGTGTATACTAAGTAGATAATGTTTAACAGTAATATAATGTATAAAAATAGTGTTAAGGCGTTACCATTATTCCTCTTAACACATTTATATAGCATCATAGTCTATACAGCACTGTAAACTCCACCGTAAACTAGTGGGCTATCAGGGAGTACTCCATAGGTATAACACAAAACAAATCGTAGGGGTCGCGCATAAGGATACAAGTATGACAAGGCACATGAGGCAATACCTAAGGTAGTGAAACTACCATTTGCCTGATCTGGACCGGTGAGAATGCATCGCCGCAACGATCGCAACACCGCGATACAACACTCCAAATTCAAGGATGCGCACCAATCAAAAGCAAGTAATAAGTAGTTTACGAAGAAGTGTGTTCGCTAGAGGTAGCTAACCTCATTGGCTCAGCACGGCTCCTGTTTAAGTCAATTTCAATTTGACACAAGTGTCAAGATCATCCATTATCGTTCTCTTTCTTCAATCATCAACGTACATCATTCCAACCACTTCATTCTGGGTCACACTCCGTGTATAATAGTTATTAAAGTGGTATTTGTTTTAGACAGAGAGTATGTCCCTAACCGATCTTAGACTCTTTGACACTGCGTAATTATTACACCGATTGGTCATTTAATAAAATTTCAAGATCAAGATCAATATCACTTAGGCTTTGAAAGTCAATATTCCATTTGACTTTCAATGTCAATTTCCATAATTCAAATTTCCAATTTCCAATTTTTATTTGGTTCCACAATTCAATTTAAACTAAATTTAAAACAGTTCAGATATTGATTTAAATTCAAATATTGATTCCATTGAATAATCATTTAAATTAAGTTACTTTAACATTCTAATCAAATTCGATTTAATTTCTAATTGATTAAATCATTTTTAGTTGACCTAAATTCTAATCCAAACACATAAGTTGAATTAAATTGAATTCACCAAATTAAATTCTTAAATCAAAGTTATATTCAATTCATTTGATAAATCAAATTTTGTTTCTTATTAAAGATAATTAATTTTACTTATTTACTCATTTAATCAAATAGTAGCAAGTTAAATTTCTTAAGTGAACAAGTTTCAAATTTGTTTCGTTATTAAATAAGTTTACAAAACTCAATTCATCAATTTATTAAATTTAAACAACATAACTTTCATTAAATATTTGTTAACATATGTTTCAATTTATCTAATATTTAACCTTTGAATTTCACTAGAATTTAAAATTTAAAATTTAATTAAACCCCTTCATTATTTCTTTTAAATCAAATCTTTATTTTTTTCTTTCAAATCAAATCGTTTGACCAATCGGGTTTCTTATTTAATTCTCTATCCTAGGTCAAGTGTTTTATTTGGGTATTTACCATTTCAACCCGATCCCATTTTAATTCAAAATCAGAGGCATGGTAAAGGGAGCTTGCAGTGTGATAACTGGGATGGTGTCAAAGTAAATAAAAAAGCAATAACAACAATCAATAACAACACAATAATTAATTTAAATAATCCCGAAATAATCATATTAATTTTACATTATTATTTCATGTAGAGTAATACAATTATTTCTAGAATCTGCACTATCATTTCATGTAGATTAAAGATTATTCCATGTAAATTACGCTATTATTTCATGCGATTCTACACTTGTTATCTACTTAATTCAAGTCCATACTTCATCAAAATTTGCACGATATGAAATTGGTTTATATTGTTTCAGAGTGTCGCTAACTATATTTCTACTTGTCGACTAATTAGACATTTTAAAGGTTATACTATGTAGATTTTAATTAAATCAAATTTAAGTACATACATGTCAAATTTTAAATGTTAACTACCACGCATCTAATATAAGTGTATATTATTTATCACTTCATGTGTTAACAATTCAACATTCAATATTAATGTCAAACAATCACCAATATCATCAACCAAACTTTATTATCATTGTATAATAATATAAGTCGTGAAATTTATTCACCTTTAGTGGTTAGAGAGAATTGATCAACGAGGCATGAATAGACTTGACTCGAACGCAACACAAACACGAACAATCAAACAAGCTTCAACCACTGATAGAAAAATAATATTGCATCAACTTCCAATATAACATTCATATATATATATATATATATATATATATATATATATATATAATCATATACACACACACTTACCAGTCAACAAAGAAAGAGAAAAGAAGCTAAGAGAGAGTGCTGCTGCAAGGTGGAAAGCTTCAGATAGTTGCTGTACAAAATCAGAGAAGAACAAAACTGTTACTACCCTTTACAACATATTACAAACATATATACACAACTGTGTATGTATATGCAACAGCAGAAATATGGGTTTTTATGAAAGCAACAGCAAAACATTTCTTCTTTTTAAACAAAGTAGAAAATTATTTCAAAAATATGTATATATATAACCTATATATACATGCATTTTGCAAAACATTCTCAGGCATGGAACAGGGAGCACAGGCTCGGCTGGGCATTAGGGTGTCTCGAGGCTTAATGGCGTTGAGGGGAAGCAGTGGATGGTGGCGAAGTCGGTCGGGAGAAAGAGGCAGGGAGGAGGGGTGGTTCGGGTTTGGATTTGGAGTGGGTTCGGTCTCAGGTGATGGGATTCGATAGCTGGAGGGCGAAGTCAAGGGGGTAGGCGAACACGCGGTGGGGTGTGAGGTGGCTCGGTGGGCTTGGGTTGTAATGGTCGGAAGAGGAAGAGGGGAGAATGGCTCAGGTGTAAGGATGGGGGCGAGCGAGGGGAAAAAAGTGACGAAGGCGACATGGCGGCATGCGGTAGCGGTGGCGAAGGAGGGGAGTGGGTGGCGACGACGAGGTGTGCGGTGACGCGGGAAAGGCGCAGGCGTCGGGTTGTGGTCGTCGGTCTCAGGTGATGGTGCTGTGGTGTCAGAGGGTGAGGTCGGGGTAGGCGAGCGGCATGGTGAGGTGATAGGCGGCGGCACGGTCGGAGGAAGGGTGCAGGCGATGGGAAAGAAGGGAGGGGCGGTGCTGACTTCAGGCGAACATGAGGGCCGATTTCTTTATGCAATTTTTTCTAAAAAAATGACAGAGAGAAGAGAAATATAAAAGAGGAGAGAAAGAGAGGTGTCAAAGGAGAAATGTTTTGTTACCTATAGCAAATGGAAGAAACGAGGCTAGTGAAAAGAACACACGAAGTATTTATATTCAGCTGGGTATACCAATGGTCAGGAACCATCAGACAAGGAATATAAATTTTTGTGAGTTACGAAATATGTTGCATATTTTCCATGCTATCAAGCAGCTGCTAACCTCAATAATAAATTCACTTCAGCCAAAGATTTTTTTTCAAAATTTTGAATGCAAATGGGCTGTCAATTTTGGGCTAATTATTCATTTAACGGTCCGTTTAGAACGATTAAATTAGTGCGACGATTTACACCAAACTCTGATTTGTACAAATGAATATACCATTCTGATTGGCACGATGAGGCGCTTACAACGGTACACAGATGTTGACGATACTAAAGTTCTATCAAAACTCAAAATTTTACGCTGATTAAATTGTTCTTTGAGAGAACAATTTAAATTAAGCGGACGACGACGAAATTAGAAGAAACGGAATGCGATGTCTCAATCGGATATCTTCCACGATCTTACTGTGTAAAAATATCTAGATTCGAAAGATAAAAATTACGCATTTTAAAATGAACGGATATGCAATAGGATGTGAATGAATTTTACTTTGATATTTTACGACGAAACTTTTCCCATATCCATAACTAACTAGACGCATTTATATTCGAAGTTTGGATGACTGAGAACATATATAAATTTCAAATTTTATACTAAAATAATTGATTCAAAATTTTAAATTGGGTCGGAAATTCAGGGTCGTTACAGTCTCGGCAATAGCTTTAATAGTACATGGCTTGCTTGGCATCAGTGTGCTTAATGCATGCAGTCATCAATGTTCAATATTGCTAGGATTCGCCTTCATTCCTTTATTATGGTGATACACAACAATAATGTACTATGGCATTGACGACTTTTGTCATGATGGCCAACATCCTTCATAGGTGGTTGATGGTACCGACTTGATTCAATGTAAGTATGAAGCAATACTAATTAGAAGGTAGCATTGATAGCCTTGTGGATATTAATGGTGTCCTCCATCAACACCGCTTATGTATATATGCTGCAGTAATGAACTACGGTATTGAAGACTTCAATCAAAAGGCAGCATTTAAACCTTTCATTATGATGATTAGAGCCGCTCTAGTGTAGCATGGATGACTTTAGTGGATCTTGATGACGTTCGCCGTCATCATCACATATATATGTGCACTGCGTCCTTCAAGTATCTTATGAAAATCGACACCATGTAATAGTGGCATGTTCTTTAGCGGCACAAATCTTTGGCGACATTGACTATAAATGGCACTAATGGTGGACAACATTGATGAAGTGTAGCATCCCTTTAGTATGGCATCATTGACCCAAAATGGTATAAATAGCAATGAGCTTGCTTTGACAACAACAAATGAATAACGACTCCAATGAATTACGACAACGTTGAGGCACGACATAGATCTTTTTGACTTTGCTTGGTATTCCTTGACTTCTTTGTTAACACACTTGCTTTACCGAGGAAAGATAGTGAAGATGAGAGGCGGCGTAATGGCTACCTCATCATGTCACATTCCTTTGAGATAATTGTTTGGAGTAACATTTGCCCCAGTATAGAGGAGTCATTGACTTTTCAAGTTAATATTGTCGACACTGGATTTTACTGCCTATTTGTATCCCAAGCAGATCTGAACCATCCATTTAAATTGCATCCATATATTATCTCATCCTTCTTTCCTTCTATAAATAGCCAAGTTTCTTTGCTTTTCTTCTTTCATATGTAATCAAAATTCAAGAAAGAAATTAGAAATTCTTAAGAAAATTTAAACTTTTCAAATTCTCAGGCAGCCGATTCCATTGTATGTATGACTTTTATTTCATATCGACTCAATTAAGAAGTTGTTTCGAACAATCAAATTTTAAGATCGCTATTAGGGCTTCATTTAGAATTTCATTATCTTCAAATTGATTATTGAGTTGTTGAGGATTGTGATTGTAAACTCGTAATCATTAGATATTATGTAGCCATGTTATTCTTTGAATCAGCCAATTATGAATCAGTGTCAATTTGAATGTTTTGGTGTTCTCAACGGGATGATTAACGGGTCGTCCATTTAACCTGGACATATTATTGTTTATGCCAACATTTACGACACCACTTAATAGTTTCTATGCTAGTTGAACAACCTAGTGATTGTTAAACCGTTAACATAAAGCTCTCATGTCACTAACATACTAGACAACAACCAGTTTGGTTTGAGCTTCGATCTTTCACGACACTATTATTGAATATCCGTATCAATACTCGCGTTATCATTAGGATGATCGATGTGATGGTTTTTGACACTGCTATGATACTTGAAGTTAATAAAATATTATATTATCTTATTATTTCATTGGCTAATTTTTTTGATACAAAGCTTTTATACTATAAATCATGAGAGTGTGGCATAGTGATCCACCCAAGAAGACACCATTATGACCCTCATCAGCATTGATCAAAGTAAGCACCATGATACCAGCATGATCCTTGTCGTTAATAAAGTCCTTTATTAACCTTTGCCTCAATAACACAAAATATTTACATTTCTAATCAATTAAGAAGAGATGCAAGAGTCTCTTACTGTTAGTAAAAGTGCATATCAGTAAAATGCAAAATTACTTAATGACTTTGTTCACTTTGTTTATTGATTTTTGGAACTATAACTAGGTATTGTTAGTCTTATTATAAGTTGCCAAATGTTTTTGATATGATTTCCTATTACACTACTATTTTAGCATATTACAAGTCAATTATCTGATTAGAATATCATCAACTCATGTCGTCGTTATTCACTAGTATCGACAATCCACAACACTTTCATATTGGTCGCAGTTGCGGTGTTCCCAAAAGCATAAGCCTTGTGACGCTCAGCATGGATATAGGTTTATTATCATTGTGTAACTACTCTTATTTTGCTTTGATCTAGCTTTACCATGGACTTCCTTTATTAAAATTAAATTTTAAGCCCTTCATTAACATTTACATGCGTCATTTAAATATTGTCAACCTATGGCTATCTTATACTTAATTATTTAAACAGTAAATGGATTATTTAGATAACTATTTTTAACTTAGAATGTAGTAGTTTCTCTATATAACATGAGTATTATTTTTTCTTAAATTTGGAATAATAGCCCTTGGCATGTAGATGGAGAGTCAACAACATAATAAGAGGTCTGTTAAGAAGCCAAGCAAAGGGCCAAACCTTCAACCTTCATAGTAAAAAAGAGATCATCTCTCAAATCCATCTTATATCACGACCAGGAGAAAGTAAATTCTATTGTTGAGTAGTTTCGAATTACTGGAATTGAAGCCAATCTTATAACCTACAAGAGGGATATTTCGCTTTCACTTCCATACATATTTGGCATATTGGTTATGTTCCTTTTCCTACCTTTCTCCAAAGATATTTTGGGCATTTGGATATCACACCAACTCAGTTCTCCCCAAATGCTTATATATATTTGACATGCCTAGAAGTCTTCACTCAGAAGGCAATAATCCCCTCCCTTAGCGCTGACATTCTCCATTAAATAGCTAGCTCTACTAAAGTTGGTGAATACTTAGATCATCAAATGTATAATCTCTGAGGGAATCAATAAGACGAGAGGATGGGATAATCAATTCTTTTTTGTTAAGTGTTTCTCTAACATTAGAGAGACATTCTCTCTATTAATAAATTTCTAGTCTTTTGCTTCCAATATCTATTTATTATCCTTTACTAAGGTGCTTTCTTTTAGATCTTGCTCCTAAGAAGTTAAATCCTACAGATTAGGAAACCATGTTGTCCCTAATTCACGTAGGGAGAAGATGGGGAATAGACTCAAACTTTTAACCCCACTAAATCTTCTTCAGTATTCTCAAATTCTAAGTCACCATAGGATTTTAGGAGAGCCCCCTATGGTTAAATTTAGTGCTCAAGATAAAATCTCACTGGTAATGGGCAACTCATACTTTTTTTCTTCTAATTTACCCATTTAGCCCGGGATTATTGGTAAGACACTATTGCTTTCGATATAGAATCTCTTATAAGATTATCCAGTAAGCTAATTTTCTTGATTTAAGATCATCTTCCCTAGCAATTATCCCTGTGGAGAAGGAAGCTATTGATGTTGCTTCTAAAGAAAAAGAAAAAATGTTAGTTCTTCTTTAGTACTGGCTTCTAAATCTCAATCCCTAAAGAATGCCATTGCCTTTTCATTCATGTATGCAATACGAAAACTTCACGATAGTTCTGTTGCTGCACACCCCCATTATTGTAAGGGAAGATCCATTTATGGACTTTGACCAAAGCCGTGAGGTTTCAAACCCTAACATTTCCAAGGGAAAAGCCTAGTAACTGGCTGAAATAGAGCGTTCTCGAGATCCACTCCTTAATATCACTTTTCTCGATTCTCCCAGAGCTTTAAATTGTACGTGTAAGGAGCTTGGATTGCATGTTTATTCAGAAGATCCGCTTCCTTCCAAATCACAATCTCCGACTTTTGTTAGTAAGTTCGATAACCATCTCTAGCTTGTCGTTCAATCTCCCTCTTTTGCTAGTCTCAAGCCTCTGTAGCCCTCATCGTATACCCAGGATTATTGTTTGTGATCCTTAAGCAATTTCTATCGGTATGTATTTCTTTATTTAACCATTTAAGTTCTCAGTCTTCTTCTTATAACATTCTAACTCATGATTATTACTTATTCCAGGCTCTTAAACATAAGTTTATGTTTCAAGAAGATGCCTTGGAATCTTCTAGTGAATTGTCCCAACTTAAAGAGCAAGTCTCATCGCTTAATAATCATATAATTGACATCACCGTAGCAAGAGACGAAGCCGTGCAAGAAAAGAAAAAGAAAGGATAACTACCTTTCTTAAGGAAGCAGAAGCTTTACTCCATAAGGAAAAAGGTGATAAACAAATTTCAGATGGTAGGGTGAAGGCCTTAGAACTAGCACTTGGAAAAGCCAACATGAGGGAGACTAAGCTTGTAGCAGAGAGTGCATATCTCAAGAAAAGGCTAAAAAAGAAAGGAGATCTTTTAGACAAGTCATCCAACATGATTAATGATGCAAAACAGAAGGTGTTCCATTTTCTCGGCACACCCTTCGATACCATTATCGAGAATCCTCATGAGAAAGCACTCTTTATTGCATATGTTGACAACACCCACAAATTTCTGGATTTTGGCTACCTTTCTCTCCCTCTAGTATGGAACAAAATGTTTATGGAAAAATTTAAAGGGCTGTCGAATAAATCTCAAGTATCTGGAGAAGGTCCCTCCGAGAAAGAGGAGGAGATTGATGGTGCAAAGATATTGACTTTTGATGATCCCTTGGCTGACGAGGAGATGGGGCCAGATGAGTAAGAGCAAAACAATGATCGAAATAATGGGGACGTTGGCTAGGATGGCGATGACCATGATGATGATGGTCACAATGATGATAATAGCAATGATGATAACAATAGAGGTGATGGAAAGGGGCTTTCTGGACTATTAGATTGTAAGGATGGTTCTGGTGAGCCAACCTAGATTCAACTGTCTAAGATGCAGAAACTGCTGATATGCCTAATCCTTCAAAGAAAGATTCTCCAAAGAAGGACAGTGCTTCATAAGGTCAAAAATCCAAAGACAAAGGAAAAATCTTATCATCTTTAGTTCCTCTCTCTCAGGTATGGATCTCTTTATTTAGATGTCCTAATTTGCTTAATAATTCATAGTTAATGTGTTAACTATTCTAGTTAAGAAAAAAATCGAAATATCACTGCGATTTATTACTTGAAAAGAAACAAATGGAGACAGAACAACTGAATATGGAGCTGGATAGACGAATAATGGATTATAATAAGTTCTTAAAAATACAAGAAGCTTACAGCTAGTGTGTCGAAATTAATATTCTTTATTGAAAGGGAAGTCGCTCCCTGGATGAAAAAGGGCATGCCACCATGAATAAAAAATAAAGACTTTTTGTTGGATGTTAATTTACAGTCGAAACGCTTATGAAGAATTTCTTTATAGAGCTTACATGAGGTGTAAATTTATCAACTTCTCCTATATAGGTGACAGATATGGAGGTTTGCTTAGATGCTTTCATCATGTATACCTAAATGAACATGGATCTGATCCTCATTCTGGGGTGTGCTAGAATCTCCCAAGAGTTGCCCCTATTCCTCCTTTTTTCGTTCTCTTTCCTCCTAGAAACTTAAATATAATAGGAGAGATTTATTTTCGAAATTGTTTGAATCAAAAATGGCACAAACATCCAAAAGTTAAAGTAGAGAATAAAAGGTAAAGAATTAAATGAAAAATCAGAAAGAAAGAACACACAACAATTTTTGGTGGTTTGGCAAATCAAGGCATATGTCCACTTTAAATTTTATTGCTTATATTCTTATTTAGAGGCAGAATTTCTTATTGGTCGGTACAACTCCGATGCTTGGTTACGACAATTAAAGATAGAGAAGAACAAGAGCAAAAGATCCTGAAAATGAGCCCTACCATCCTATTTATAGAGGTATGGGCCTAAAATCTCGTACAAAATATCTCCAGACTGTTCTCCATGCTTTACACAAATTCTCCTTAAAAATAGACTGCCACCTCATCAGATTGTATGGGTTGGTACAACTCCAAGGTTAGGGGTCAGTACCGACCCTTGATTTTTCCTAATTGGCTGCCTTCAACTCTTTATGTTGGATTGTCGTACGGTTAGCTTCATGATTCCATAGTTATATGCATCAATAATAGCTTATTTGTGAGTCCAAATACTGGAGTTCTTAAAGAATAAAGTTCCAGCTTTAAGTGTTCATTGAGATTGATGAAAAATTACATTAAAACAACAAAATGACATTAGGGATAGGCTTTTGGCACCAAGATGGCATGCTGGCAGAAGTTGAGCACAATCAGGGAGGAAATATGGGTTGGTACCGACCTATAGGGTGGGGTCGGCACTGACCCATAACTTATGTGGTTCC
Source organism: Allium cepa (assembly GCA_030765085.1). Classification (NCBI taxonomy): domain Eukaryota; kingdom Viridiplantae; phylum Streptophyta; class Magnoliopsida; order Asparagales; family Amaryllidaceae; genus Allium; species Allium cepa. Next base: position 372,225,585 of record CM060938.1, on the reverse strand, counting down.
ATCTTTCTTTTGGCTTGACTTGACTTTGCTTGGCTCTGGCCTTGTGACTCTATCTATTAGTTTCTAAACTCTTAGGCTATTTCTCCAGGCTTCGTGCCTTGATAACTCCAAGTTTAGCACGTCCAATCTTGTTCGAATATTGCTTGGTCCAGAGGCTGGATAACACTTTCCCCTAAAAGTACATCTCATCTCAAATATAATGTGCTTGGAATTAAGACAAACCAAGATTGCTACGAAGGACTCCACTCTGTGTTTTGAATGGTCATTATCCTTTCTGTGAATCATTTCTTCTAAAAAGTTATGTACATAGCCATTCGTCGCGATGCTCTACCAGTGTTTGTGATTATAAATTTAGCGTATAATCTCATAATCGAACATTCCAAACTCTGTGATCTTGTAATGATTCCTTTTATGGAATCTTAAGGTTTGAATTAAATTTTCCTTTGATTCTGGTCATCGAGTATTGGATATGGGCACGTACACTTATTCACCAGCATGTTCTCTAGTAGGAATGAATTCACATACATGGTCCATCGCATATATACATATAGATATATGTCCATAGATATATATAAGTATATAAATAGATATATATTATTATTGTTTTAAAATTTAGGACTCGATATCGACTTGTACTTTTGGGGTCGGTACCGACGCCAGACTTGGGAGATTTCTCATGTTTTATGCCTTAGGATGCGGGCTCATGAAATTTTAAAACCTATTCCTTTCATTTGCATCTCCTTAATTTATGTCTTGTCGAACTATAACTCTTGAGCTCTCCATTAAAATACTTCAACATCAATCTACCACTTCCCCTTGTGGATGATTATCACTCTTTACCCCTGCGTAGCCCGCACCAACGCTTAAAACTTGCTTGAGCCTCTCTCCATCGTGCCTTAACTCAGCCGTCCCATGCCCTAGATCTAAAAATTGAATCTACCAATCGAGTTCATTATCTTTGAATTAGATACTCTTAGGTAGGTGACTGCCTAAAAATAGATGGGATTGGACATGGTGTAGATGAGAAAATGGTGATGGTCGTGATTTAGGATCGGTGAAGATGGTAGAAGAACGGTGGAATTTTCTCTATGTTGTTGGGTCGTCACAACTCCAACACTTAGGAAGTTTTCTAAATATTGGTTCAAATGATAATCTTTCCTTGTAAACCAATGCCTTCTTCTTGGTCTTGAGCCTTTTACAAAGCACAACCAATGATGTAAAGCTTGTCTGAATAGTCAGCGATGATGATCACTTCGAGCGAAATCCATTCTTTTGGAACAAACAATTATAATACTGAAAATCTGAACTGCATGACACTGCATGACACCACATTAGGATTCACTTTGGCATGGGGGTACAACTTATTATATATTTAATGTTGATTATCTGTCAACTTTGTTATAGAAACGGATCAAAGACATTCCAAATGTCTTGCCGCTAAAGCCACAAGTACATCCACTTCCAGATATATTCAACCCGATGTCGAGTCAAGTTCAACTATGACTCTAAATGAACAACAAACTCTAGCAAAGCATGTAAAACAACAAAAAATTCCATAGATCGAACAATAAGTTCCAGAGAATCCAGTTGAGCCTGTAAATGGGACAAAAGTAGATCCTGCTTCTGGCACCCTCGAGGATGCCATCATTTTAAACTATCCCGTTGATTTTTTCGCCTCCAAAATCAAAAAAGGATCACTTTGAAAAATACGCAACAAGAATGGCATCCCATTTGATGATGTCCTAGTCTGTCTCGTGATTAAAGAGCTCACAATCCTCTAGAGGGTTACATTGCCTATAACAGATGTATGTGCTTGGCTGGCTACATCCCACCATTCAATCAGTTCATCAATCGGGTTCTGAACTTCATTCAATTAGCTTCAATGCAACTACATCTTAATAGTTATGCTTTCCTCCTCGGCATAATCATCATCTTCACTGAACACTTACACTGAACACCTAAATACGAGGAAATTCGATATATATATATATATATATATATATATATATATATAGCTTCAAGAGATGAAAATAAAGCCATTTAAAATCAACCTAGAACCAATCAGGGTTGTAGAATTGTCTCCATTCATGCAATTGTTTGAGCTATTTCAAAAACGAGTGTTTTTATATCTGTTGTCTTCCCAGGTTTGCACTAAGATAGAAATTCAAATTTGAGTTCCATTCCACGTGCATTATACAAATTTGTCTAATAGTATATAGGGTTAACTCATATCTTATTGTATTATCTAAATATTTCGATGAGACCCAGTAGCGCGATGCTTTCAGGTACTATTAATGTTCCTATAGTCGTTCAGGTAGTGACTGATATATTCAGACTCTTTTATCAAATGAGAGTCTTCTTGGCCATTGTTAGAAGTGGGTCACGACACTAAGTGGTTACCAGTGACGACAACGGTGACAATGTCGATGATGATCATGATAACTTGTCTAAAGGAGGAAATATTGATCCAGATGTGCCCCCAATCCCAAATCCCAGGGCTAGAGTTGAAGAAAATGTTAATGAGTACAAGTACATGTCGAGGAAGGCAAGGTAGTAGGCGAAAGTGGTAAGGCTGGCTAATGTAACATTGACTCGGGCCATAAGTCTCAGATTGAAAAATCCAAAGACGGTCAATAGTTTACTCCAAGGAAGAGGCTAGTAGTGAAGATTTCCAAGGATAAAATTTCTACGTAGCCTCCACCAGTTATAATATAGAAAAGATGCCTTCTATTCCATTTACATGCACATTTGCTGGATTAGGACCAATTCCTATCGAGTTTGGCTCCTTCTTTAACTGGGGCGAGGTACATTGACGAAAAGCCTAGTGTGATGGGGAAAGGTGAGCTCATTCTTTAACTGGGGCGAGCCATCACTATAGAGAAAATCTTTAGCAAAGGCTTAGGATCAAGGCCATATGACACCATACCTAGCCAAACACTTAGGTCCCAAGATGCTATAGATTAATCATCTGATTTTGGATATGATCTAGAGAATCCCTAAATTCATAAGCCTGCTATCTTTTCTCCCATCCTAGAGGGAAATTATGATGGCACTCTGGCTCACACTGAATTCCCAATAGAAGAAGGTATCTCGTTGACCTCCTCTATATTTTAGAGGGTTGACATGTCATCGATCGAATTCATTAATCTATCTTTTTATATCTTCCAAGTTTCAGCTCAGCTCCAAATCACTCCTCCTCCATATAAGGACTCTCAACAGGGATAAAAAGCTTCTAAAATAGAATCAAAAATTGTTACAACTTCAACAACTATTCTGCCTATCCTAGTTGAAGAAACTCTTGGCCTTGATGAGTGAATGATTGATGCCTTACTTGATGAGGGGACTGGTGAGACTCAAGAATCTCATATTGATGAGGGCGTTGTGATGACTAGAGTTTCTGAGTCCCTATCGGGTTACACCATGAGTCAACTTGAAAGGGAACTTGGCCTTTCCAAAAAGGCTAGAGAAAATTGAGAATCAAGTCCACCTTGCTATAGATATTAAGCAAGAGAAGTTTGAGGCTAACCCTCCTCCTTTATCGATCATGTCATCCAGGCAGGCCATCTTCACTCTGATCCATATTCCTCCACCTGGTAGTGCTCAAAGCATAACTATGGTATCTTCACAAAGCACTCTAGTCTCCATTCCACCACCAGGGAGCAATCAAAGTGTGCTTGCCGGATCATTGTTGAGCACTCCTCCCAAGAGCAAAGGAAGTAGGAGAAGAGTAAGGAAATAGTTGGAGGGATCTAACGCGCCTTCTAATACGGAGAAGAAGGTAAAGAAAGAAAGAAGAAATCCAAGAAGTGATCGTCTGTCTTCCTTGTTCCTTTTAGTGATATAACAGTACTTAGGATTTTTTCTAGTTTCCCTGCTTTTTCTTTTTTCGGAAGGTGTTATGCGTTTTCTTTTCTCCCTTAGGCATACAAAAACTTGTAGTTAGTTTTCCAAATTTCATTTTAATGTTAATAATAGAGACTTTTCTGTTTTGTCAAACCTTTATCTTAATTTGCCTAAGCTATTTTAGAAATGAACTTTACATTCAATGTACTTATAATTCATTCCTTTTAGTAATTATCATTGGACTAAATCCTTAATCGGCTATGTACTTTTCGACCTTTCATCGCTCTTGTGAACGTAAAGTAATTGTCGAAGTACAAAACTCTAGGCAATAGTTGAGGTTTTTACCACTTAGGACATGGTCCAGGTATAATTTTCTAGGATAACGATACTCGATTGCACCAAAATCCAAGCGCTAATTCCAAACTAACTATTTAATAACATAGTATGCACATCCTCATCTATGATGTTTATTACCAATTGCGCCTAACTTCGGGCATTGATTCAAAGTTCTTAGGGAAGGTCCATTTTCTACCGGGCATAGACCTTTCATTACGCCTACTCTGGGCAAAATGTTAAGGTTTGGACGACCTTATTATATCCAGTTTGGTTTATATTCATGCCCCCAATTTGAGGGCAAGTGTTAAGCGATTGAACAGTTGTATCATTAGTGTATGGATGGTCATGTCACATCTGGTTTGAGTTTATACTCCAGCCCCTAATTTGAGGACAAGAGTTGGTTGATGGATGGTCGGGTCACATACATTTAGTTTTATACTCCTGCCCCTAGTCCAAGGACAAGAGTTGTCTGGTATCAATCTCCGAATACCAGGAAGAACTTTAAGGGTCCGATCATGAACCATAGAAGTTTTGGTTGGCACCTATCTCCGGGTACCTACACATCTACATTATTCACATTCAGATTCATTTGAGTCGATCAAGTCATAACTCTTAAGTAATGGAAAGAGAGAGTCTTAGACATAAAATCCATTTTATTCCATAAAAGATGGGAAACGATAGCTTCTGTCTTATTACATAGCCATTATTAGCTTATTTCTAAGTGAAATAGCATTGTAGGTGCTCGCTATTCCATGCCATCGGGAGTGAAATCCCATCAATAGTCTCAAGCCTGAAAGTTCCATCTCCAAGATTTTTTTCAATTGCATATTGACCTTCCCAAGTCGGGCCTAAGGTTCTAGGGCAAGGGAAGATTAATTTGAGAACTATATCACCAACTTTGAAGGTCTGATTCCTAATGTAATATCATACGACTTGATGTCGGTGTGTAGCTGCCCTCAACGCAGCTGCGTCTCGCTTCTCATTGATCATATCAAGGGAATTTAGTAAGAATTTCTTATTAGTCCATGGATTGTAATGAATCACTCAATGAGAAGATACCTCCAGTTCAAACAGAATCATGGCCTTTGATCTGCAGGTTAGGGAAAATGGAGAGTAGACTATCGTTGAATTATGAGTTGTTCGATATGCCCATAGTACGAATGGAAGTTCATGACCCACTTGCCCTTGGCCTTTTCCAACCACTTCCTATGAATGGACTTAATAATCCTATCCATAGCTTTAACTGTCCATTTGTTTGGGATGTGCCACCATAGCAAATCTCTTTTTTATGCGATGCCGGCGGTAGAAATCTTTGAACTCGGTACTATCGAATTGGGTCCCATTATTGGTAATGGTTTGCTATGGAACTCCAAAATGTAGATGATATTTCGAACAACAAAGTTATTACTTTCTTTGTGGTGATCATGCCCAATGGATCTACCTCATCCCATTTGGTGAAGTAGTCAACTACGACGATGGTGTACTTCATGCCATCTTTAGACATTTGGAACACACCGATGATATCAGTTTCCCAAACTATAAAAGGCTAAGGACTGACCATTTGAGTAATCTCCATTGGTGGAGCTCTCGATATTTTAGAAAATGTTTTGCACTTGTCACACTTTTGGGCGTAATCAGCTGTGTCTTGGTTGATAGTTGGCTAGACGTATTTGTAGCGTAGGATCTTCTTCACTAGGGTTTACCCCTCGGCATGGTCGCAAAATGGCCCTTCATGAACCTTATTTAGAACTCGCTTGGCCTCGTTGTAGGCGACACACCAAAGCATAGGGACAAAGAAACCCCTCTGTAAAGTAATCCTTCCTACATAACATATCTCAAAGCTTGTCGAAGGAGATTTCGTCGTTCATTCCTTTTCTTTAGAAGGATTCCTCTCTGCAAATAATCTCTTGTTGGAGTCATCCATGACTCCCTTTTGGGTTCAATCTCCAAGATCCAATCGACATCCATCGGCCTTCTCCTTTCTCCTTTCCTCTTAGGAAATATGAGCAATCGTGTAATATTCGATGTCATTGAGCAGCTTAAGGACTCGATATAGATAAGAAGCTAGTTTTGCTCCTTTTGGTTAACTCTTTTCAAACTTGTCAAACCACCTACTAGGAGACGTAGAAAATGTGCAAAGTCTTTAATCCCAGCTTTACGGCAATCTTGATTCCTGCAATCAAGGCCTTATATTCAACTTTATTGTTTGTTGCTAAAAAGTCATGTTTTAAGTCGTAATAGATTAGATGTACCTCAAGAGTGATAAGTACAACCCCTATGTCGGAACACCATTCATTAGATGCAACATCCATATACATCTTCCACCCAGTATCTTTCTCGCAACTGCTCTTCGAAGGAACATCTCATGTAGTGAATTCGGGTATGAAATCGACCAAAGCTTAGCCTTGGATTGATCTCCAAGGGTTATAGGTTATGTCATACTGGCTTAATTCAATATTCCAATTCAACAGCCTTCCTGAAGTTTTATGTCATTGCAAGACTCATCGCAAAGGCTGGTCGGTGAAAACTTGATCAGATGAGCCTGAAAGTCAGAACAGAGCTTTCTCGAAGCGATAAACACGCAACATGTGAGCTTCTCCAACCTCGGGTAATTTTTTTTGCTCCTACCAATTGCTTACTGATATAATAGACCGATCGCTGGATGTGGATTCCTCTTGTACGAGTTTGACACTTAAAGCATGCACCGACACTGCCAGGTATATAAGCAGGTCTTTGTCGTCCAACGGCTTTGAGAGGATCAAGGGTCTCTCCAAATGATCCACCAGAACTTGGAACGCATCTTTACATTCACAATTCCACTAACAGTTCCATTTTCCTTTTTCAATTACTTCAAAGAAAGGGATGCATTTTTCTATGGCTTGGGAGATGAACCAACTCAATGTGGCGACCTTCCCATTCATGCTGTGGACTTCCTTGATCATCTTCAGAGCCTAAATCTTTCTCATGCCTCGAACTTTTTGAGATTGGCTTTGTAACACCCCTAATGTTAGTGACATTATTCAAGAGATTTAATTATAATAAATTAAATAGAATTATGTAGATAAGGAGAAGGAGGTTGGTTAATAAAAATATAGTGGCCATGCTTATTAAACCTAATGAACTTAAAAATGGTTAAATACTTAAATATAAGGGCATAAGAGTAAATTCCACCCATATTTCCCACTCTTATACTATTCCTCTAACCATACAAGTTCATTATTATTCTCAAACAAAAAAAATTATGAACACAAGAAGCAACAAGGCCGGTCATATGAAGATAGAAGAGAAGAAGAAAATTTAAGAAAAGCTTTGGATTCAAGCTAGAGGAAAATCAATCTCAAGCAATCTCTAATCTCCTTAACTCAAGCAAGGTGAATAATAGTTTCTACCTCTCTATTTTGATTTTTACATCAAATGGTTTCAGATTTATGGATAAATCTGTTTATGATATGTGAATGATGATATGCTTGATTTTGATTTATAATAGTTTAAACAAGATTGTTTAAAAAAAGGTATATACACGGTTTTAGGTAAAACTGAGATGAAATGATGTTCAAATGCCATAGGAAAATTATATGTTGTAGAAAACATGATTTTGGGGTTAGATGTCAATTTTTATAATATTCCAAGCCGTGGAGAATTTATTATGAATTTTCGAAGGAAAATACAGTTATTTGGGTTTATTAATTATATTGGAGAATATATTATAAATTTGGGTCTAAATTTTTAATATGTTAAATAATATAATTAAGGTGAATTCCTGGAATTTTTGGGGATTTTTACTAAGTGATTTAGTATGGAAATTAAATTGTTTTGAAAGGAGGACCTAAATGATTAATTGTTTTATAAGAGGAAGGGCTTATTTACTAAATGTTAAGTTGGTTTACATCTGAGAAAATTGCAGCAAATATTATCCGAAATATTTTAAAAGTCATGAAAGCCAATCAAACGTTTACAAGTCGATAAGTTAGTTGCAAAAAGTTTACTTATTTTGAAAAAATCAGCTTTTACCCAGAAAAAGTTGGTTCCCTTTTCTTTGATGACCTCGAACAAGACCTTTCGACTTCAATGACAAACAAGGTTAAAAGCAATGCACATGATATCATTCAGGTGGTATGTAGTGAATTGATCTAAGTCGAAAGGTATTGTGTCGAAGGGTTGATTTCGAAGGGTTTCTTCCGAAGGAGATGGATCCTTTGTTTATTTTGACTTGAAAAATCACTTGCTTATGTTATAAAAACCTTTCGATACAGCTGAAAGGTTTGGTTTTCAAAAGGTTGCTTTATAAGACCTTTCGACAAGGTCAAAAATTATGGTTTTTATTAGTTGTTGTATAAGACCTTTCGACACAGTCGAAAGGTTAGGTTTTGAAAGGATTTAAGGTACCTTTCGACAAGGCCGAAAGGTGTGGTTTCGAAAGGTTGTTCCAAAGGGATTTTTGAAAAGAACCTTCGCCTTTATTTTATTCAACATTTCGAAGTTGATCGAAAGCAGGAGATTTCGACTTAGTCAAAAGGTTTACTGGTTTTATAAATACAAGCCGCTTCCCAACCTTCCGAAGTGATCGAAAGCAGGAGCTCTCGATACAGTCGGAAGGTTTAAATGTTTTCAATTTTTTATAAAGTAGAGGGTGGTTTGGAAAATTTTCACCTATGGCCCAAAGTAATAACTTTAAGTGTAAACCCAATGATTTCAAAAGGTTTGTTTTCAAGGGATTTGAAGGCGTAACCTTCAATGCTTTCGAAAGGGATACTTTCAAGTGATTTTAAAGCTATGCTTCTACCCTTATATAATAATACTTTAACATGGTCGAAAGGTTTCGAAAGAGGGGTTTTACAGTATTATAAAAGCTAGAGCCTATTATTTTAAAATTTATGGTTGATTCTTTCGAAGGGGTCGAAAGCAAACCTTTTAAAAGGGTCGAAATGTTGCTTTTTAAAGGTTCGAAAGTAAAGCTTTCGAAGGGGACACTTTCTAAGGGGTTGGAAAATTGTTTCTTTTAAACTTATAAAATGTTGTTTAACCTTGAGGATAACAAGGTGAGCTTAATGAGTGCAACACAATAGTTAGGGATGAATAAGATATAACCTAAATTAGGGATACTAATGGAAATAGGTAAATCATGTAGATAGCATGAAATAATTATATTCATGGAGATAACATGAGTTAAGTGGCCAAATGAAGGGTTCATAGTTATCGTAGGAAAACAATGAGATGTTTGATGGATAGATAACATCAAGTTGGGGATGGATAGTCCCCATATGATTGAAGAAGGGTTCATAGTTATCCTATGAAAACTATATGATGATTGATGGATAGTCAACATCTTGTTGGGGATGGATAGTCTCCATATGTTTAACGAAGGGTTTATAGTCATCTTAGGTAAACTATAAGATGTGATATGGACAGTCCACATCCGCTTAAGTAAAATGAATATGGGATGGATAGTCCCTCTTTGAGGCAAATTAAATTCTAATAGGGGATGGGGAAATCCTAAATGTTTTCAAGCATGCATATCATCATAATATATTGTAATGTTTTAACCACTGTGGATGCAGTAGCAAAGAATATGGTTTCATAAAAGGTTTTAGGATACTAGTAAGGGGAAAAACCGTTTCGCTAAGCGGCGTGGTCTCACTAGACATCTAAAAGGATTGAGATGTTAGATTATTATTCATACCAGGCTTTATGTCTGACTCGAAGTTTTTGTGTTCCCTTTAAACTCTCAAGTACTCAATTGATTTTGAGTAGTTTGAGATTTAAGATTCTTAGGTTTTCCATTATAATGAATAAAACTTCTGGAGATGTGCAGAAGGCAGATAGATATTTAGAGTGTTTCTTTCCACTGTCTGTTTGTTTGTAAAGGCAGACTTATTAGCCTTACTATATTCTCTGATCAACCAAGGGGCATCTTCATATGTCTCTCTTGGCGTAATTGTAATTATTATATTTTGTAGAATATGATTAACATAATTTGGGGATTATGTAATGAACAAGAAATGTTTTGTTTTGAATGTGGTATGTTTTTGAATTGTTAATTTTTTTTTCCATATTTTTGTGGTCTCTGTATCAATGTATCTAACACAACCGTATTTGCTTGTCGGAGATTAATATCTATGGATGGCGGCAACATCCATAGTCGTTGGTTTTGGGCCTCCAAGTAGGGCATTGTTACAGGCTTCAATCATATGGGAGTTCATAATGAACCCAAGAATTTCCCTTACGCGATGCCAAAAGAGCATTTCAAGGGATTGAGCTTCATTTTGTATTTTCAAAGGATTCTAAACTTCTTTGCTAGATCATCAACGTGGTTTGCTGAACGCTGCGACTTCATAAGCATGTCATCCACGTAGACTTCCATCGTACGTCCAATATAATCTTGGAACATATGGTTTATGAGCCTTTGTTAGGTTGCTCCTCCATTCTTTAATCCAAAGGGCATGGCTAGATAGTAATACAATCCAAGGTTGGTTATCAAGCTGGTGTGTTCCAGATTCGAGACATGCATAGAGATTAGGTTGTTTCCAGAGTATGCATCCATGAATAAAAGTAGCTTTTGTCTAGTTGTCGAATGCACTAACCACTCAATCCTTAGGAGTAGGAAGCTGTCTTTCATGCATGCCTTATTCAAATCGGAGTAGTCGATGCATGTCTCCACTTTTCGTATGCATTCCTCACCCAGATAGCATTAGATACCCACTCCGATTATAAGGCATCGCGAATAAAGTTGGCCTTCAGCATATCCACATATTCTTTAAGTAAAGCACATCTCTACGAACCAGGCTGCGGTGTTTATGTTTCACATAAACGCACTTGAGATTTATATTTAATGCATGGCTCGCTACCTCCAGCGAGATCCCACACATATCCAAGTTCATCTAAGCAAACGCATTTTGGTTTTCTCGAAGAAAACTAACTAACTCCTTCATCAGTCTTGCACTAGGCTGTAATCCGACCTTTAGGACTCGATTCGAATAACCCCGGCTGTTCGGAACAACGATTGTCAACTCGGCGGGAGCCACCATTCCATCTTATAACTCATTATGTCGGTCCATGTCATCCTAGAACCGACTAGCATCCCTAGCCGGGGTTCAGGCTGTATTTGCTATGCGTCCTGTTATCCCTCCTTTTGGCAAGGCCGTGACACTAAGGACTTGACTAGAAACTAAAGACAATCTGTCCCAAAGATTGGTTATATACAAGGTCCACGATGATACATTGGTCCGAGTCCGTATTAAGCTACAATTAGCACGGTATGACAAACAAAGCTATGAAAGGAAACCTTCCAAATTTCAGGTCAATCGGAGTTCGTATGCTCAAGTTATGGATCGACCAAGTTTCATTTGAGACATGCTTACTTCGTATCCATCAAACTCCACATCCATACCCTTTGCATCCATCAAACAACAGCCTCGATCATATTTCGTATGTTCAATTCATATCGATCAACCCCTTCCATCCATTTTGTATCGATCAATCGGGCATCAATGTGAAACTAGCATTCAGGCATCGACACGAAATCTACAACCAAGTATCGATACGAAATCCATAATCGTGCATCGATACGAAGACGACCTCCAAGCGTCGATACTAAGGCAAAGATGTGGTATCCATATGAATATGGCATAGTCAACCAAGGAAAGCGGTCAACTGGCATGAAATTCGGATCTCCATGTGACTGCCGCTCCACGTCATCGATACGAGATCGACCGATACGAAGGTGCATCGATACGCATGGATCAATACGCAACCATCAGACAACCTACAAATCCAATCTTGGATTGATCATAACCCAAAATCTACTAGTCCAAATGCTATGGAATGTTCACAGGAGCTTCCTTACCACCTCAAGAATGCCTCTGATCGATTGCAACCCAAATGGACACAACCTTGATTGATATGAAGATGATGGGGATTGATCTGGTGGGCCCACCCACATGTGAGAAGAAGTATTCCGAGTTCAGGGGAAGATATTTTGGACCTACACCTATAAATAGCACCCTGAGGTCTATAGAAAAACAACTTTAGACTCTGCTACACCATTACTCTGCCGCAACTCCATTGTAACTTGAGTGTTAAAGTGTTGCACTATTGTAATCAGTTGTAAATCATCAATAAACAACAAAACATTTAAAGTGGACATAGGCTACAATGCCGAGCCACTATAATTTCTTGTCTTTTTATGTTTTCGCATGCTTATATTGGTGTGATTGTTAGATTTTTCCTCTTTTTCCGTTTAATTTCTTTAGTTTAATCTCTTCAATCACATCCGAAGAGTGTTGTGTCCAATTTTGGTACAGACACGTTTCTCATTCCTCGATTGAAAGCTCGACTTCATCTGACTTCAACCACGGATCTACATGCCATTAGTTGGATGGACATTATGCAGAAGCCCCTGGGCATCAGCACGCTATGAATCTCGGATACACTGGGATTGGTCCTTGTACAAAGCACCAAGTTAGACCCTTTTCCCTAGGAGAGGCACTGCCTTATCATACCATTCATGACCATGCAGCTGCCGTTGCTGTAGATATGGAAGTAGAGATCCAAAACCTACTAGATCCAGCCCTTCGTCAACATGTTCATGCCCAAGACCCTCACTTCCCTAAAGATTAAGAGTCAAGGAGGCAAGGAACGGACCATAGACAGCGATCGGACCATCCCTACAACACGGAACCTTACCGTGCTTTGGCCTCGAACATCCAGATGCCTAACATTCCAACCATGATACGCTAGATGATCAGAGAAAGTCAAGGCCTTATGAACAATCATAGGGGAATCTCTAGAAGTCATACTCCATTCACCATTTACATTCTTTAGGAAGAGCCACCCCGTCGGTTTAGGATGCCGACTCTACCGGTGTACGAGTGAAATTCGGATCCTAACCAACATACCTTAAAGTATGAATGGTTCATGAACGACGCTCGAGCCGACGATGCGGTTTAGTGTAGAAGTTGCCCTATCTCTTTGAGTGGCATTGCAACTAAGTGGTTCACTCGATTACCACCCAGATCCATCTCATGTGTTGATCAATTGGCTACTAATTTTTTTAAGTAGTTCTGTATGCATGCTACTAGACCAAAAGATGTCAACACCATTCCCAATGTTACTCAAGCTCCAGGAGAGACCCTTAGACCTTATCTGGAAAGGTTCCATGCTGCTTGTGCAGAGGTCAACAATCCTAATGATAATTCTATTCTTATGGCATTGGCTAAAGGGATCGATCCCAATTTGAGTTTGGTGATTAGTTGGCCGGGAAAACCCCCGCTTCGTTGGATTGTTTGTATGCTAAGGCAGCCTAGTTCTTGAGGAGAGAAGAAGCTAGACGATCTAGGAAGCAGGACGTAGCGGGGCCTAGTGGAGAGGGCATTCAAAGTAATGTTGCTGTGAAATAGACCACTTTGAACTCTGATAATGTGAAATTGAATATTAAGAATAAGCAAGGTCAATAGAAGGGTAACGGAGGTCAGGGAACGAAGAAAGGACCAAGTCATGGAACGAGGCATAGAGCTCCCATGTTCGACCGATATATTCCCCTAAACATATCGCTGGAAAATATTTACCTTCAAACTTGTAACACCGGACAATATAAGAAGCCAGCTCCGAAAGCATCATCTGAAGAAAAAAATCAAGCCAGGAAATTCTATAGATTCCATGATTGTTATGGCCATAATACTAATAAGTGTCGTCATTTACAAGACATCATCGAGAAGTTGATTAGAGAAAGGAAGTTAGAGTAGTTTGTTCGAGCTCTGCAAGATGTAGGTGCGGGCCCATCTTATCCAAATCAAGGTCAAGGCTAAGATAGGCCCGAAGAACCCACGCATACTGGTGAGATGTTGGTTATAAACACTGTTAGTGTTGGTCCTCATCCGCCTGATCGGAGCTGGAAGGAAATGGAGTCATATGCCAGTTCGATTAGGCGTGTGGACTTTGAATGCTGCATTAATGTTGATGACGGGGACCCGGCAAACAACAAAGGACGATGACATACGACATCGTTTTCAGGAACCAAGATACCGATAGAATTAAGGCCTCCACCATTAATCCGTTGGTTAAATTCAGCTTAACTAGGTCATGCATGGATGAAAAGGATCTTAGTCTATAGCGGAAGTTCTGTCTACATACTTTTCAAGCACGTTTATGACCAAATGAGAATGGAGGCAAAAGATCTAAAACTGTGTCAGTCACTAATTCATGGTTTTAATGGAAGCACAACTATACCAACTGCAAAGGTGGAGTTGCCAGTTGAGTTGGGTATTGGAGATCACTAGAGAGTCCGAATGACCAACCCTCGTAGAATTCAGGGCAGCAATTGCCCCATGGTGTTTGACTTTGAAGTTCCCTACTGATAATGGGGTTGGAGTAGTACATGGTGATCAGGTGGCTGAACGCGTCTGTTATGTTGTTGAGCTGCGGGATGCACAGCGTAAGGAGAAAGGAATGGGCATAGAGGAATCTCTCTACATCGGTTTTTCAGATAACTGACAGCTAACGCCTATTCCTAGGCCTAGGCATCACAATCGATTCCTTAAAGATCTTGATCCCAGAGATAATAACGATGAGGAGGAAGTCAAAGACTTCCAAGCTTCCTAGGTAGAGTTGACAATCAATGTTCCGATTTACGATGATGATGACTCCAGAATGGTAAAGGTCGGATCTCAACTTAGCCACCAGATGAGACAGGAATTGGTTGATTTTCTTCGGGCAAACCTTGTTTTGTTTGCCTAGACTCACTCAGACATGTGTGTGATCTCGTCGAAATTGCGAACCATGCATTAAATATTGAGCCGCGACACATCCCAGTTAAACAAAAAAGGCGCGGTATGGATCTAGAGAGATCTGCTGCCCTGAAGGAAGAGGTAAATAAACTCAAGTCGAACGGGGCTGTTCGTGATGCTCTATACCCAAAGTGGGCATCAAATCCAGTGCTTGTCAGGAAGTCAAACGGGAAATGGCGAACATGTGGGACTACTCAAATTTGAATAAAGCCTGTCCTAAGGACATTTTCCCTCTTCGTGGAATAGATCAACTAGTGGATTCAACTACCAGACATGAACTCTTATCTTTCATGGAAGCGTATTTTGGCTACAGTCAAATACCAATGCATCTATCTGACCAGGAACATACTAGCTTCGTCACTGATTTAGGACTCTATTGCTACAAAGTGATGCTATTCGGACTTAAGAACACTAGGGCAGCTTATCAAAGGCTCGTAAACCGAATGTTCGCTAACCAGATCGAAAAAAACGTGGAGGTGTATGTGGACAACATGCTCGTGATGTCGTGAATGTCCATCAACCATGTTAGAGATTTGCAAATGATGTTTAACATACTCCGACAGTATAGAATGAAGCTAAGCCGTTGGAGTGTCATTTTGGAGTTACATCAGGAAAATTCGTTGGATTCATCATCAACGCCAAAGGAATTGAAGCCAATCTTGAGAAAATCTAGGCAATTTAGAATCTCGAAACTCCTAGAACCATACAGCAAGTGCAAAGCCTCAACGGGAAGGTGGTAGCCTTAAGCAGGTTCATCTCCATATTTACAGACAAGTGCATCCCTTTCTTCAATCTGATTAGAAAAGGTTAGCGAAATTTGGAATGGACAGAGGAGTGTGAAGGCGCATTCCAAGCACTAGTTCAACATCTAGGGACACCTTCCATTTTTTCGAAGCCATTTGATCATAAAAAATTATACATCTATCTAGCGGTTTCAGCAAACGCAATCAGTACTGCGCTAATTCGGGAAGAGGACTAGATCGATTGACCGGTTTATTATATCAACGAACGATTGACAGGGGCAAAAAGAAACTACCCGAAGTTAGAAAAGCTGGCTTATTGTCTCTTCATAGCCTCTAGAAAGCTTTGTCCGTATTTCCATGCTCACTTGATCACAGTTTACATCGACCAGCCATTACGACAAATCCTAACACAACCTGAGACATCTGGTAGATTGCTCAAATGGAATATCAAGTTGAGTTAATTTGACATCACTTATACACCGAGGCGAGCCATCCAAGGACAAATTCTGGTGGACTTCATAACCGAATTCACCATATCGGAAGACTAGTCCGAAGCCAGTGAATCTCCCAAGCATATATGGAAGCTATACACCGATGGTGGATCAAACGACCATTGCTCAGGCGCTGGAGTGGTATTCGAAACCCTAGAAGGCCGATCCATATGCTATGCTTTGAAGTTTGACTTCCACACAACTAACAACAAGGCTAAGTATGAAGCTTTACTAGTTGGACCTAGGCTTGCCAGAGACTTAGGCATTATTGCTATGGAAATTTTATTATGACTTGCAATTAGTCGTGTGCCAGGTTCGGGGAGAGTATCAAGCAAAAGACCGGTGATTGGCAACATACCACACTCAGGTTCAGGAAATGTTGAATCATTTCGACTATTGTGTTATGCATTGCATACCCCGATAGCAAAATTAGAAAGCCAATTCTTTGGCAAAACAGGCTAGCGCTGGCAAAGCACAACAAATGGGACTAGTCCTCATTGAGAAACTTACTACTCCAAGTATTGACCAAATAGAGGAAGATAGGGTGCATGAGGCAACGCTCGAGAAGGAGCCATGGATGACACCGTTCAAAAATTATCTTTAGCACGGAGCATTGCCCAAACGTACAAGTGAGAAAAGATAGGTTCTCCGAAAGGCTTCATGATTTTTTATCCAGAATGGAGTCCTATACAAGAGAGGGTATTCTATTCCTTTACTCCAGTGTATCTCCCACGATGAGACCAAACAAGTGTTACACGATGTGCACGAGTGGAAGTGTGGCAACTACACTAGGGGGTAAGCACTTGCAAAAAAGATACTCAGATATGGGTACGACTGGCCAACCATGAATCGAGATGCATCAGATTATGTCAAGTAATGTGATAAGTGACATAAGAAGGTTAGAATCCCAAGAGCCTTGCCTACCGAAATCACTCAGATTGTCAGTCCATAGTTGTTTGTCACATGCGGCATTGATATAATAGGGTCTTTACCTCTGGCCAAAGGTGGTGCAAAGTACGCCATCTTTGCAGTTGACTACTTTACCAAATGGGCGAAAGTCGAGCCCCTTTCTACTATCATGACGAAGAAAGTAATCAACTTTGTTGTGTGCAGCATCATATGTCGCTCTAGTCTCCTACACACCATTGAAATTGATAACGGGACCCAATTCGATAGTGTCCAGTTCAAAGGTTTCTGTCAACGCTACCACATCCAGAAGAAATTCTCAGCAGTAACTCACCCGCAAGTGAATGGACAGGTCGAAGCTGTCAACAAAATTGTCAAGTCCATTCTAAAGAAACGACTGGAGAAGGCTAGAGGCATGTGGGTCGATGAACTTCCCATGGCCCTATGGGAACAATGAACTACCCATAAGTCCACGATCGGCCATACTCCATTTGCACTTTCCTATGGCTCTAAAGCCATTATTCCAATTGAATTAGAAATACCTTCTCACCGTGTGACTTACTACGATCCGAAGATAAATGCCATACTACTTGCAAAACCACTAGACTTACAAGATGAGGAGCGTGAAGAGGATGACTTGAGGGCAGCCGCACACCGTAGTCGAGTCACCCAATTATACAACGCTAAGGTCCAATCTAGAACCTTCGAAGTCGGCGATACTGTACTTAAGAGAAGTTATCTAGTTCCTTCATATAAAACTGACATAGGAAGGACCGTATGTCATTGAACGAAGACTTGGAGATGGCACATTCAAACTATCAACTATTGACGATCCTACTTTACCAAGGGCATGGAACAGCGAGAGTCTCTGTCGCTATTATACATAACTGCTTTTATTCATTTTAGTTTTCTTTTCCTTTGAAATTTGTTTATGCATTTTTTGAATTTTAACTTGTAATAAGGCAACTGACTTTGCCGTACTTTCTTATTTCAATAATAAAATACAGACTCGTCAAGCAGAGTGGAAATTCTTGAAATGTATCACGTGGCCATCATGATGTACGAAGAGCTAAGTCTCATCCTATGGTGGAACTCATTCAAATAGGGAGTGATTTTGACTCGACCGGTCACTTGCTAAGTGAAATCCTAAGCTCAGGGGAAAACGATAAAACCAAGAAGGATTGAAACACGACAATCCTCTAACAAACTTCATCTCTCAGAGTGCGAGCTGAAGTACAAAACACTGAAATCTAGGCTAGAGGGGGATGGATCTATCCATCCATGACCTTGCCTTCATTCTTTCAAGTTCGAAGAGGATGGATCCGTCCATCTTTGACTTTGCTTGCCAAATCATGATGGATGTGATCCGACCATCCACAACCTTGATCAACACCTTGTTCTCAAAGTGCGAACGAGATTCTAATACTTAAACAGACGTGACCGACCGTCTGTCGACCGACTGTAGATTCCCGAGAGCGCGGACTCAGGTGTAAATACCAAATGAGTGTGACTGATCACCCATCAACTAACTACGGTCCCTAAAGCGCGGGCTGGAGTATAAACACCAAATGGGTGTGATTGACCACCCATCAACTAATTCTAGTCCCGAGAGCGCGGACTGGAGTATAAACTTTAAACGGGTGCGACTGACCACCTATAAGATAACTATGTCTCCGGAGTGCGGATATAATCCTAAACTTCAGATGGATGTGGCTGACCACCCACAACTGACTTCGGCCCCAAGAGCGCGGACCAGAGTATAAACATTAAACGGACATGATCGATCGCCCGTAGGTTAACTTATGTCCACGGAGCATGGATATGATTCCAAACACTTGAACAAGTGCGACCAACAGACTGCAAATTAACTTACGTCCCTAATGTATGGATATAATTCCAAGCATTATGCAATGTGACCAACCGATGGCATACAAGTTCAATCCCTAGACTGCGGATGCAAATACCATCAAATGAGCGAGTGTGATCCGACCACTCAAACTCATTTCACTTAACTTTTTTCTGACTTAGTTAAATTAAAATTAGCAAAGGCAAAAATGACTGCCAATTAACTACTTCAATTCTCCCCTAGACTAAGGGCATAACTCAAGTACCAGCCGCTGACCGAGACAGCGCAATGTTGGAATTCGACTCGACGTTTGATAATGACCCAAAGCCATGATTTCAGGACTTAAATGACCAGACTCAAGTTCGACTCAAACACTAAAGCCTCATAAGTAAATCGAATGGAAATGTGAGTGCTAAAATAATAAACGAATGAACATAGTGTTATGCTGAAAAATGAAAAGAAGTTTTATTTCCACTACTCTTTGAAAAGATAAGTACAAAAATATGTTTGATGAATTTCTATAAGCAAGGGCCAAACCCGCATCTATATACAGCCTTAAAAAGTAATAGAGAATCCTACTCCAACTATCTACAAAGAGAAGAAGCAAAAGTGCAAGTCTATGCCTTTGATTTTTTATCCTTCTTGCTCTTATTTGGCGCAAACCCGCTTGTACTGCCACCGGGTCCTCTCTTCGAGCTTTCCCTACCCGGCCTGCTCTAGTTGGCTTGTCTTCGATCGGGGGAACCAAAGCAGTCTCCTCCTCAGAACTCATAGGGATTGGAATGTCCTTTCTGTGCAGAGCTGGAGGAATGGTGGCACTCTTGATTTTAGAAGAAGGGGCTATGCTGGTATCCATGATAGTGCCACCTGGAGAAACAATAAGTATCGGGACCGGACCGGGACTTACCACGCCCCCACCAGCTCTACAAGCCTGCTCTCCTTGCTTTATTTCTTCTTTTATTTCCTCCGTTATTTGCTCCGCCCGGTCCACACGTATGCTTATTGGAATGATGCTGGTCGGACCCGAGGAGCTCGCAATAATCACTTCTTTATCCACCTTGAACGATATTTCAATACTTGGATCGCTTTGGTGGTCGAAGAGCCCTTCCATTAATTTTTCATCAATCACATAATTACTTTCACGCATTTCCCCCGTCGATGAGGTGACCACTGTGGTTGTAGCCCCAGTCATTACTACGTCCTACTTGTGATGCATTTCTTAAGTTGCAGGAGGATCGATTGATGTGGAATCTAGGGCTGAATGAAGATAAGAGAATATATTAGTAATATCATCTTATAGTGCTGCTGCACTTGAGGAATAGAAGAAGTGTCCAGAATACCTTCCTCGAGTTGACTCACATGTCGTGCTAATGTGCCTTCCGAGCCACGTTCATTTATCGAGGAAAAGTGCGGCTTATCAAGGTTATATCCTAGGACAACTGGAGTATCGATAGAAGAAGTAGGCTCAGATTGAGGGACCGGGGGCGCTTCGAAACCTACTTTATGAGGCTCAACTACAGATCCTTCTCCATCGTCGTGATACGTGGCAGCCAACTTTTCTTTTTTAAGAACGACACTTGTATCGTGGAGAACTTTCGATTCTCCAACAACTATTTGAGCTTCCACTTCGAACAAATCAATAGTCGTAGCATCGCGGATTACTTTACATTGTCTATCAAGCGGCTCCAGGCCTTGTATAATTGGAAGGGGTAATTTTTGCCGAGCCAGTTTAAGTTGCGGTTTCTCAAGACGTTGGCGTTGTACGTGACTAGAAGGTCTTCAAATTCATTCTCCAACCTGGCCTCCATGACTTTAATTTCATTCTCAATCCTAGTATCAGCTTCTTTACTCTTTAAATTCACCGCATCCCTCTCATCCTTAAGTAACACCACCTGTTCACATGTCTCCTGGGCGGCTTTGTTGGCATCGTCTTTTTCTTTGATGGCCAATGGTAACTTCGCCTTTAACTCCTCGATCTCTTTCCGCGCCTCATCCTTTTCTCGAGTGATAATGGTGTTATAGTGGACCATCTCCTATACCAGGTCCATGTGATTTTTTCGCATGTTTTCCATGGACTGCCGGCCTCTTCAGCTCTCTGGTCGGCTTCTATCTCCGACTTCCTTGAAGACTCAACTTTGTCGTTAAGTACTCCTATTGTTCTATCTTTCTGAGCAAGGTCAGCTTCCATTTTCCCAATTATTTTGGCCCGCTCGAAAACTACTACCGAAGCCTTTTTTGCAGATTTAGCCCACTCTTGTTACTGGCTGTAAACATCATGCACATAGTCCTGTACCAGTTTTATGCATCATTGGGAATTCTTTTCAACTTTGGAGGGAAGTGGAAGCCATTAAAGCAGATAGTCGAAAAATCTTTCTTTAACTTAGCAATTCAGATGGCTCCCTCCTCTATGGGCTCGATAGTGGCTGGCTCTACAACGACCTTGGTTTCCATTTTCGTTCTATGGCATTAATCATCGGAGTTCATAGTATGAGAAGGCGTTAGTTGGTTTGCAATTTTAGAAGATAGCCTGCTAGGGCTAGATGGTTTTGAGGAACCTTTAGGTGGTGGCGATCGCAACCAGGAGCGGCGCCTACTCTAGTTTGACCTTTGTTTTTTCCTTTCATAACGCTTGCGCTCTTAGCTAGAGTGGTGACCACGATCGAAGTCCCTTTCACCTTCACGCCTATGAGATTCAGAGTAAGAGCTGGAAGAATGTCGTTTGGAGCAAAGGTTGTCGAGCATAGACCCCTGCCTCACCATCGTGTGTGTAAAATAAAAAGAGAAGCGGAATTAGCCATCTCCAAAGATTAGAAAACATGTTATTAAAGTTATATAGTTCCATGAAATGTGTGTATGCATGTGCAAACCCCCTAACGGGCCGATTTTGGTAGCCTTGCTTGTTGGAATTGGCTCTCCTATGTCTAAAGAAGTTAAGCCTACCCTAGTTCACGGCGGGGAAGGGAGTCCCTCTAATCGAAGATCTTGGATTGAAGCTATGTCATTTGGAATAGAGACATCGGATAATCTTCTCAAAGAAGTTTTCATTTGTGCAAAGGAAGTCTCCGGACTTGTAGCAGCTGCAACGGGCAGAGATACCATGATGGTCTTACACCTCTTGAATTTGTGGGTGAGAGCCTTGCCTTTTCTTTTTGATTCTAGTGATTGAAGGCCCCACGAAGGCGCAACTGTGGACTCATATCTAGTTAGCATATTCTCATCATCGCCCCCATTAAGTGATTATGACTCCAGGAGCTCTTCCTCCTTCTTGCCTTACCGGAGCCACTTTGGGAACACTTGTTAATCCAATTCTTTGGCCTCTCTCTATGAGCTCAACGGCAATCAAATTATCATCAGTAAGGGCTTCATTGATTTCTTTGAGCTCGGTTGGCACCGATTGGAGAATCCTATTATCTCTTTGAATTATGCTCCTTCGGGCCATGGAATCGAAGATATAAAAGAAATGCAGTATTAGCCTTGGCATCAACTTATATTATCTAGTTAATTGACGAAGAAGTTGGAACACTTACGTCTAACTAGTCACCGTCTAGCAAATCCTGGTGGGCATCGAACGAAGAACCATTTGGTCTTGAAATAGCTTAACTTGCTCCAAGCGCCTGCCACTACTTGGAAGTTTCTAACTACTTCTACAAAGGTGAACGAAGGGTCATCCCCACGACTCTTGACGTTGAATAGATATATGATTACCTCAAAGGTTAGGTTCGGAAAAATGTTCCATGAAGATAATATAGAAGATGTTGAGCATAACATATCTATTCAGATGCAAATGAGAAGATGCAATCTTTAAAAGAACAACACTTCCTAAATAAATTGGTTGAACAGAAGCAACATTCCAGCCACACACATGGACCTATTGCAAGTAGTATCCCTTCTGGGGGATTGTGGGCTCTGTCTTCCGGCCTAAGTAACAAAACATCTTCTAGAGATAGACCATGTCTAAGGCAGATTCTACCTAGGATATCTTTAGGGATTTTAGAATGTACCGAATCCTTCGAATTTAAACCTAAAGTTGTACCTGGCAGTTCATCCGGGGCAGGACTGGTTACATCTACCGCGGTGTCTGGCACTTCGATTCCAAGAAGTAGAGGACTCTGGATATCTTATGGGTCAGAGCTCTTGGGATCCATAACTATTGAACTCAGTAAAAATAATCATTAGATGGAAATACACCTGTGTTCCCCCTGTTGTGAACTGAATGACTGTATTGTGTTATGCAATGCTACATAATACTTTAAATTTATACAAGCTCGAAAGATGGTAAAACGATAAGGCTTCGAGATTCGTCCGGAGTGGCCGTCATCGCTGACTATCTCGACCGTGCCATCCTGACTTTGAAGAATGATCCATATTAAAGTTCATTATGTTTGTCAAATTACAGTTCCATCGACGAGCTTCGAAGGATAGTCAAATATGCAGTTTAATGGTCAAGTCCAGTTATGAAAGGCTAAAGCTCATCGGAGTCAAGTGTTCGAATATGAAAAAGGCTATGTGTCATATCCATTAAAATTCAACTTGCATCGTCCTCAAAGCCTGTATCGATCCTATAGTAAAAGTTTCATATCGATCGACTCATAGGTCGCAGCATTTCGTCTCGATCCCAAAGCCCTAGTTTCGTATCGATCACCCCAAGCATTGGTGCTGTATGAATCGATCCAAAGACCTTGACTTCAGATTGATCACCATGCCTCCTCCATCGATGCAAATCACTTAATCTTGGATCGATCACCATGCCTCCTCCATCGATACGAATCACTTTATCTTGGATCGATCGGCAAACCACTTCATGTATGAACCACTCTGCAGTGTCTCAGATCGATTCACGCTTAGTATCGATACGAGTAACTTCATCATCTTAATCGATCACTCCTCTTCTTCCCCAAGCTTCCAGAATGCCATTAAAATGGTTCCCAGACCTCACTCCAACCATATTCTGACATCGACGACGTCGGAGTTGGCCACAACCTTGGATGAAGTGGCATCAAGACTCAAGTCTCGTCATTTTGATATGGATCTAGTCAATTGATTACCTAGTTCTAATGGATTGGTTCAAGGATTAAAAGCTAATTTTCTGGGAATGAAGACTTTGTAGTTTTCTTCTATTTCCAATCGATATGAAGCGGAGGTGAAAAAAGGCAAGTGGAAAATTTTTCTAAGTTTAGAATCCTTTTATATGCTTTTGTAACCAAGAGAAAAACGATTCGTATCCCAGTGGTAAAAATCGATAGAAGCAGTCAAAGTGGATTGATACGAGGGGCGATGGACAAACAAACCTAGAATGTTCGTATCCATCGATACGAAGACACAGCTTCGTATCCATCAACATAAGGTGGTCTAATTGGTTTGTATCCATTGGCATTTCATATCCATCAAGGAGCTACCATCTATTTCATATCCTTCAACGAGAAGCCCATCGATATGAAAGTCACAACAAGATCATATTTGGACCACTCCACTCCATCGATACGAAACACAATTTTCATATCCATCAATTCAAGTACCCACCTGTTATATCGATCGAATACATAGAACGCCATATTTGATCTATTTCATATTGATAGCCATTGATACGAAATCCACATCCAGACATCCCAGATCGATCCAGGAGAGGATCGATATGAAGGAGTGGATTAAAACAACCATCGATCGTTGTTACAACTCGAATTTCACATTGATCCAGGAAAAGAATGATACAAAACTCAATCCAAACAAGAATAAAAGAAACTTGGCAACGCCCATGAATGTGCAAACATGAAAAAGAGTCTAGTTAGCATACATGCATGTATGCCAAGCTAACATTCGACTTTCAAAATTAACAGGAATTGAATGCTTACCCGATGATAGTCGAAACAATGAACAACAAAGTGATAGCACTCAACCTCCAGTTACAACAAAGCACTACTTGATCATTGGCATTCTACAATTCAACATTTATATTACTAGAATTTGATCAAAGGTTGCATCTCTTGACGAAAAGACAACAGTTATTCAACGAATCAGATAGAAATTTTTCAGAATAAAGAATGCTGCTTTTTAAAGCACGTCATGTTCACCTAGGACGTACTTTGGGGGGAAAATGTTATCCCGCCTTTTGGCAAGGCCGAGACACCAAGGACTTGACTAGAAACTAAAGACAATCCGCCCCAAAGATCGGTCATACACAAGGTCCACTATGGATACAGGCAAATTTGATCCGAGTTCGGATCGAGGTATAATTAACATGGTACGAAAAAAAATCTATGAAAGGCAACCTACCAAATTTCAGGTCAATCAGAGTTCGTATGCGCAAGTTATGGATCGATTAAGTTTCACATGAGACATGCTTACTTCGTATCCATCATATTCATATCCATCAAACTCTACATCCATCCTCTTCGTATCCAACAAACAATAGCCTAGGTCATAGTCCATATGTTCAACTCGTATCGATCAACCCCTTAAATCCATTTCGTATCGATCAACCAGGCATCAATACGAAACCAGCATTCAGGCATCAATATGAAATCTACAACCAAGTATCGATACAAAATCCATAACCGTGCATCGATACGAAGATGACATCTAAGCATTGATATGAAGGCAAGGGTGTGGTGTCGATATAGATAGGGCATGGTCAACCAAGAGTCTACTAGCATGAAACTCGGATCTCCACGTGACTGTCGCTCCACGTCATCGATATGTGATCGATCGATACAAAGGAGAATCAATAGCAGCCATCAAACAACCTACAAATCCAATCTTGGATTGATCATAAATCAAAATCTACAAGTTCAAATGCTGTGAAATTTTCACAGGAGCTTGCTTACAGTGTCAAGAATACCTTAGATCGATCGCAACCCAAATGGACACAATATTGATCGATACGGAGATGATGGGGATCAATCCCAATCGATCCCAAATGACCCCTGATCGATCTGGTAGGCCCACCCATGTGTGTGAAGAAGTATTCAGAGTTCAGGGGTAGATATTTCAGACCTGCTCCTATAAATAGCACCCCGATGCCTACAGAAAAATGACTTTTGACACTGCTATGCCTTTACTCTGTCATAACTCCATTGTAACTTGAGTGTTAGAGTGTTGTACTGTTGTAGTCAGTTGCTAATTATCAACAAGCAACAAAACATTCAAAGTGGACGTAGGCTACAACGCCAAACCACTATAATTTCTTTTTTTTTCTATTTCTACATGCTTTTATTGGTCTGATTGTTAGATTAGCCTCATTTTCCATTTGATTTCTTCATTTCTCTTCAATCACATCCGAAGAGTGTTGTGCCCAATTTTGGTACAGACACGTCCAGAGCCTTAATCCAAAGGGTCCACTTCACATTTTTTTCTTTTCTCCTTTTGCCTCTCTTCTCTTAGCTTGGTGATGTAGCATTCGCCGCCAGTCACCTGATCTCCTTGTATAATCCCTATGTTATTCTCTTTAGGAAACTTCATCGTCAAGTACCAACGAGCTATAGCTTCTCTGAATTTAGCCAAGGTCAGTCGGTCCAGTAATGCATTGTAGGCTGAGTAAATATCAAACACCAATAAGAGCATGACCCGTACTTGCTTGCGGTCACCCTCACCAAGTACTACCAGTAATTCAATATATCCTAGGCTTCAGTTGCCATCCAATTGAACCCTATATTTGATATTGACAAAGTTTCAAGTCCTTCTCTTCTAACATCATTTGATCATAAGCTTTCTTAAGCAAAATATTGAATGTACTCCCACAATCAACTAGCACCATCCGAACAGTTGTAGGACTAATCATGGTTGCAATCACGAGTGGGTCAATCGTTAGAGCTTCCACTATATCAGCATCTCTATTCCAAAAAACAATATCGTCAGTCATCGTTCTGCATTGTTTTGCATGAGTCACGTCTTCAACAGCGATGCAACTGTCACTCTCCACTTATTTTATTGCACCAACTTATCTGCCCATCTCAGATAGACTCTTATCAGCAGGGTGTAGCACAACGATAATTGTGTTAATCACTAACTGTTTTTATGGCTGCCTAAATGCATCAACATCTACGTTAGCTTGTCCTCGTGAGGAAGACAACCTAGGAGCATTAGTGTTTCCTTGCTCATCGTCCTACGGGGCTTTCATATATTGTTGTAACTTCTTCTTGCAAATCAACTCCTCAATCATATCTCGCAAATGTCTGTACTCATTGATATTGTGACCTTAAGTTTCATGGAATCTATAGTGCTTGCCTGACTTCCTCTCCTTCTCAGTTGACTCTCTTGGTGCCGGATTTTTGTACTGCTCAATGTTTTGAGTTTCCAGATAGATATTCTATATCGAGTTGTTTAGTTTGGTGTAGCTCTCATACTTAGGAGTCGTAATATTATTCCTATTATCTAGCTTCTTATTCTAAGCATCTTCATCATTATGTTTTCGATTATTGTTTTGGTTACCAACATTCACATCTACATTTCTAAAAGTTGCTATGGACTGCTTTATGGCAGCATTGTTTTGCATTACACTAGTTGAACTCCCAGCATCAGTTCTCCGTTTACATTTGCGTGCTTCTTCCAAGCGTAAGTACTCATTGACTTTTCTATAAACATAACATCCATTATCGATGGGGGCTTCCTTTCCAAACATTCCCAAAACTCCATATTAGGATGAATCCCCTAAATTAACGCCGTCAGCATTGTGTCAACCTTGTAATCTGTAAATTCTATCATGGGTGTATGGAATTGATTCAAGAAACCCTTCAGCGACACTCCATCAGCTTGGAAGAGGTTTGACAAAGACATGACATATTTTGGACGTGAAATATGTAAGTGGAATTGCTCTATAAACCACTTCGACAACTCGACGAAAGATGATAAAGACCTTGGTAGAAGTTGAGTGAACTACATCGTAGCTACTCCTTCTAGGGAATTGGAAAATATCGGCTCTTCAAGGCATCGAAAGCTCAGGCGAAATCCATATGCCATTCATATCTCATCAGTGCTGCCTAGGATCCATTATTCCTCCGTGCAATAGAATAGTTGGCATTGCGAATCTCTTGGGGTATCTCCCGCGTAGAATGTTCTCTGTAAACAAATTCCGATTGGGAGAGGTACCCCATTGATCATTGCTCCTGAAACTATTTTCACTATGAAGTTCTCTGACCACATCCTCCATGTAGTCCGACTCAACATTTTCTATTGAATGGTGGTGATCAGGCTTTGTCCTGAGTGTTCGGACTGGCAACCACTCTCGGTTTGGCTTTTGATACCTAGGCTCTCCAAACTCTGGGAGATCCTTTCATCCAACAGTCCTCTTTGTTTGATTCCCATGAGTGGTTTCCTTATCAACACTAGCATGATTCTCCATATTCTGATCATCAACAACGCCTTCAAAAGTCAAATCTATAATGCCTTTCAGATGGTATTCTCTAAGACCACCATCGGATGGGTTGGTACCGATCCTCAAAATTGAGCCTAGGGATCATCTCTTCCTTGGTCAGATGTTCCAACATTATTACGAGTCCTCTTTTGCTTCATGTCCCTTCGTTTCTGCTTGGAAGATGAGAAACTTTCTGATAAAAATTAAAATCTCTTCTACTCCTCCTATTACTATTCTAAGTCAGCTCATTCGGTAGTCTCAATCTTTGCTACATCTTTTGATTCATATCATTCTAACTAGCCTAGAATATATCTTCCATCTGCTCCATCATCCTTGATGTGCACGTAAATGTGCATATATTTACATCCCTATTTTATCTCTTTTTATTTAAATAAACATCATATTTGGCACTATAACATGTTTAAAACAAAAATTTAAATATTTTTGAACCATCATATTTTCATCTTCATTTAGGGGGAAAATGGTCATTTTTGTGCATATGTCAATTTAAGAATTTTTACTTGGACATTTTTTGATAATTTTTATAGGAATTTGGATGCATATGGAAGAGGCTTATATGAAGACACATGCATGCAAAAATGAAATACAAAGGAATGAAGAGGAACTAATTCAAGTTCAAGATCATAGAGGACCCCGCCCACTTACCTAAATGAACAATTATGAGCTAGTGGACAACTAAGTTGAGGTTAAAGCTTCATGCACAACAAATGATGGATTAATAAGTGGCTAATAGTTACTTGGTGGCCACACTTCCTAAAGAGAATTTTAGGAAGCCCCCTAAAAATAGAAATAGCCCTCTTATGTACATGAAACCATCTTCTACTCTTTCATATTTGTTAGTAAATTAATAAAGTAAGTTGTAAGCTCTACGTTGAGTGAAATAAAAATGGCTTCAAAGCCTTTTTCTTCTCTCTTTTCTACATGCTTTTCTTTGTTTTATTGTTAATGTTTATTTCTATGCTCTCTTTATGTTCGTAGCTTAGATTTACATTCATGCAAGTAGTGTAGTTTATATTTTTATGCAAGTAGTTAGTGGCTAATCTCTTTTGCTTTCTTAGCTTATTTTCTATTTTCTTCTCTTTTTAATGTTGAAATTTACTTGTGTTGCTTCAATTCTACAACTGAGTAGCTAAACCCCTTCAATTTAGGGGTAAGAAGCTCTCAAATATTAATTAATTTCAACATTTCTATGTTTTATGATCTCATTTGATTTGTGCTTCATAAAGTAAATTTTGATGTAACTTTATACAAGTGGGTTTGATAGCTTATATTTTTTATGCAAATGAGCTATTCTTATTCAAAATAAGTACAATTTACATCATCATTTGCTAATTAATTTTTGATTTTGAAATGAAAGTAAAAATGAAATTTTATGATCTACAAGTTACATAGTAATTAGAAAGTAAAAATGAAATTTGATGATCTATATTACTAGTTACAATAGTAAATAGATCATACTTAAAATAGCTTTTGTTTTGGCTTCATTTTCATGAGAAGTATAAGTGGTGTAATTGTTGCATTATAGTTTGATGGTTTGAGTTATGTTAAGTAATAACATAAACAAACCATACTTATGATAAACACAATAATTTTTTCACTTAATATCAAAACTAGAGATCATAAATTATTGCTTGTTGATTTACAAAAAAATATGAGAGTGGATTTATCCCTAAATTGTTCTATAGTTCAATAGTTTTCTAATCACATTTTAATTCTAGTTCTAGCTTCATTTTGTTTCTAGCTAACAATTTCTCCTCCATTTGGTCTAATTCGATTGAATAGATTTTTAAACTCTAACAATTCCCTGTGGATCGATCCGCATTTGCCACGTACTACGATAATACGCCGTGCGCTTACGGTGAAAATTTAATTTGAAATTTATCGGTAGTATTCTAATTTGATAGAAAATTTACTGTTAAACAATCCTATCCATCTTCATTCTTGTCACGAATTTAGCTAGATTCTAGATTTTAGGTTGAGTAAGTTGAATAGCTTCATCTACATCTTGGGCATTCTGATTCTTAACTTCAGTAGTAGCTCTAGAATTGGTATAATGTTCTCTTCTAGATGGGGCCATTGCAAATAGCTTCTCTTAGATAATAGAAAATCTAAATAGTGCAAAATAAGGTAGGAGAATTGGAGCTATCCCATTGAGTGAAGAAATCCAACAGTAGATGATGGATCCAAGTAGCCTAATAATATGAGCTTCTCAGTGAAAGCATCAAAATGTTTGAACCAAAAATAGCACAAACATCCAGAAATTAAAATAGAGAATAAAAAGCGAAGAATTAGAAGAAAAATGAAAAAAAGAATACAACAATTTATAGTGGTTCAACAAACCAAGGCCTACATCCACTTTATAACTTTATTGCTTATATTCTTACTTAGAGTCAAAAGTTATTATGGGTTGGTACAACTTCAACGCTTGGTTACAAGAACTAAAGATAGAGAAGAATAAGAGCCAAAAGATCTTGAAAAATGAGTCTTACCTTCCTATTTATAGATGTTGGGGCCTAAAATCTTGTACAAAATATCTCCAAGGCGTTCTCCA
Organism: Allium cepa; assembly: GCA_030765085.1. Lineage (NCBI taxonomy): Eukaryota > Viridiplantae > Streptophyta > Magnoliopsida > Asparagales > Amaryllidaceae > Allium > Allium cepa. The sequence continues at coordinate 372,194,721 of CM060938.1, read as the reverse complement.
TGTTTTAGACCAATTCTATTTGAAAACAAAATGCCACCTCACCAGATTGAATGGGTCAATACAACTCCGAGGATAGTGGTCGGTATTGACCCATAATATTGCTAAATTGTCTACCTTTAACTCTTTGGTTGGATCTTCTTATTGGTAGCTTCCTGATTCCATAGTTTGGTGATTGGTTGACCGGGAAACCCCCCACTTCGTTGGATCGTTTCTATGCTAAGGTGGCCCGGTTCTTGAGGAAAGAAGACGCTAGACGATCTAGGAAGCAGGACATAGCGGGGCCCAGTGGAGAAGTCATTCAAAGTAAGGTTGTCGTGAAACAGACCAGTGGGAACTGTGGTAGTGTGTGATTGAATATTCAGAATAAGCAAGGTCAATAGAAGGGTAACGGAGGTCAGGGAAAGAAGAAAGACCCAAATCATGGACTGAGAGACAGATCTCCCTTTTTCGACCGATATATTCCCCTAAATACATCGTTGGAAAATATTTACCTACAAACTTGCAATACTGGACAGTATAAGAAGCCAGCTCCAAAGCCATCATCCGAGAAACAAACTCAAACCGGGAGATTTTGTAGATTCCATGATCATTACGGCCATAATACTAATAAGTGTCGTCATGTATGAGACATCATTGAGAAGTTGATTAGAGAAAGGAAGTTAGAGCAGTTTGTTCGGGCTCCATAAGATGGAGGTGCGGGCCCATCATATCCAAATCAAGGTCAAGGCCAAGCTAGGCCCGAAGAACCCACGAATACTGGTAGGACGTTAGTAATAAACACTGTTAGTGACTATCCTCATCCGGCTGATCGGAACTGGAAGGAAATGGAGTCATATGCCAGTTTGATTATGCATGTAGACGTTGAATGCTGTATTAACGTTGATGCGGGGCCCCGGCAAAACAACAAAGAACGACGACATACGACATCGTTTTTAGGAACCAAGATACTGACAGAGTTGAGGCCCCCAGTATTGATCTTTTAGTTAATTTAGCTCAACTAGTTCCTGCATGGATGAAAAGGATCTTAGTCGACTGTGGAAGTTCTGTCAATATACTTTACAAGCGTGCTTATGACCAAATGAGAATAGAGGCAAAAGATCTAAAACCGTTTCAGTCATGAATTCATGGTTTTAATGGAAGTGCAACTATACCAACTGGAATGGTGGAGTTGCCAGTTGAGTTGGGTATTGGAGATCGCCGGAGAGTCCAGATGTTGTAGTTTGTTATGTGAGACATTCAATCCCCTACAATGCTTTCTTGGGCCGACCAACCCTCGCAGAATTCAGGGCAGTAATTGCCCCATGGTGCTTGACTTTGAAGTTCCCCACTGATAATGGGGCTCGAGTAGTACATAATGGTCAAGCGGCTGGCCGTGCTTGTTATGTTGCTGAGCTGCGGGATGCGCAATGTAAGGAGAAAGGATAGGACATAGAGGAATCTCTCTGCATCGGTTTTTCAGATAATTGACAGCTAACGCTTGGGCCTAGGCCTAGGTGCCACAACCAGTTCTTTAAAGATCTTGATCCCAGAGATAATAACGATGAGGAGGAAATCAAAGACTCCCAGGCTTTCCCGGTAGACTTGACTATCAATGTTCCAATCTATGATGACGAAGATTCCAGAATGGTAAAGGTCAAATCTCAACCTAGCTACCAGATGAGTCAGGAATTGGTTGGTTTTCTCCAGGAAAACCTTGATGCGTTTGCCTGGACTCATTCAGGCATGTGTGGGTCTCGTCGAACATCGCGAGTCATGCATTAAATATTGACTTGCGGCACGTCCCGGTCAAACAAAAAAGGCTTGGTATGGATCCAGAGAGATCTGCCGTCTTGAAGGAAGAAGTATATAAACTCAAGTCGAACGGGTTTATTCATGATGCTCTATAACTAGAGTGGGTATAAAATCAAGTGCTTATCAGGTAGTCAAATAGGAAATAGCGAACATGTGGGACTACTCAAATTTTAATAATGCATGTCCTATAGACATTTTCCCTCTTCCCAGAATTGATCAACCGGTGGACTCAATTGCCGGATATGAACTCCTATCTTTCATGGATGCGTATTTTGGCTACAGCCAAATACCAATGCATCAACCTGACCAGGAACATACTAGCTTATTCACTGATTTGGGACTCTTTTGCCACAAACTGATGCCATTCGGACTTAAGAACATTGGGGAAACTTATCAAAGGCTCATGAACCGAATGTTCGCTTACCAGATCGAAAAGACCATGGAGGTATACGTGGACGACATGCTCATGGAGGTGTACGTGGACCTATACACCATGGATCGCTAGCGACCCTTGCTTCTCCACTTGTCTTTAGCGAGGAAACCAAGAAATGCAATGGCTAAGTCATTTGCTCGCGTATGAGACAACTCTATGGGTCGCTAGCGACCAATGGTTTTGGCTTGGGTCGCGAACTAAACCCCTTAGGTCGTTTTATACCTACCTGCGATTAGTTGATAAAGTGACCTAGTCAAGAAGTCCTCCGATCTCTATAAATACCATCCTTCCTGCAACATAAAGGGGATCTTCTCCATATTGGTTATTGAGGCACTGCTGAAATTATTCTTCATTCTCTACCTCCCTTGCCACAATCTGTAAAGGAATACATTGTAATTCTCCAGTGGATTCCAACTCTAGAGATTCAATCTGGCTAGAAAGTAATCAAAGCCTTGTAACCAAACATTTCTTGTAACAACAATCAGTCTATAATAAAACTATAAAGTGGATATAGGCTTTATTAACAGCCGAACCACTATAAAAATTCTCTATCTAACTTTCTCTTACCGTTCTTTCTTTATATTTGTGATCTGTGATATTGCTCTATCAGGACATGGATGGTGCTTTCAAATTCAAACTAAGATATTGGTCCATTTTTTGGGTCAACATTTTGGTGCTTTCACTGAGAACTCCAACACAAGGTTCAGATCTTGCTATCTACGTTGGATCCCATAGGTCTAAAAGTTAGATCCTCAATCTCTGCTTAGAAGATTTGCTATTGGGAATGGAAGAACTAATCAAGAAGGATCAGAGAAAAAGTAAGCAAATGCATGCTAAGGTGATGGATCGATAGCGATCCATGATGTTCGCTCGTGCGTCAATCAACTCTCTCGCATCATGATCTAATAGGATCCCCAGAAGACAAAGCACTGAAATTAGTTAAGTACATGGATCGCTAGCGATCCATGTACTATGGATCACTGGTGACCCATAGTATGGATCGCCAGAAGCTATGGATCGCTAGTACCTATGAACCGCCAGAAGCTTTGGATCGACAGCGGTCCATGATCGCCAGCATTCCATAACCTATGGACCGCTAATGATCGACAAAGTTAGCTCGGTTCGTGATGATTTTTACATATACCATTTGAGTCGTTCGAAGGGGACATATTCGAAAGGAAGCAATGGGCGGACCTCTAGGAATCATGACGGAAGAAAAGGTGAACACCCCACCTACTGCAAAAGCCTCTGCTACAAACCCTAACTTTGGGGGGGGGGGGGGAAATCTCATGGAAGGATATAACGATGACTCTCTTCGGCTCTGAATGTTACAAACAATTTAAGGAAGAAAAATTGGATGAAAATGCCAACGTACAAAACGCTAGAAGAAGCTCTAAAAACCCATGCCATAGCACAGTGCTAAGCAATGGATGAGGATCTGCTACTCAAACTATGCTCCTAGAGGTAGGAGAACAAAGAAGATATGATATAAACCGAGATCAATTACAATGCCAAGCTCCGATGGTATATGGTGACCACTCCGACTGACCAGCTTAGAATCCCATCATAAAGCTCCTATCAAGAATTTCATAGTTAAAAATTAACAAAGATCGTTAAAGTGGCCATTAAAAAACTCACTTTTGGATTGACTTGAATTCAAACTTGGGTAATCACCCATTTGACTCGAAGTAGATTCTACAAGTCCTGACACGAAGTCAAACTCGGGTAATCACCTATTTGACTCGAAGTAAACCTAAGTAATTCTGGCATGAAATTAGACTCGGGTAAAGCTAAGATTTTCTCCAAGCAAACATGCAAATGGCTCCAAGAAATGTTTATCACCAATCCAACATTTTAAATTATGCGACTCCAAGTGAATCATATGCTGACTCTAAGGAATTGGAATGTTTTCTCCTGTCGGACTTCAAGTAAAATACCACCAATCCATCAATGACGATCCTTCCTTATTTTGACCATAACTGGAACATGCAAATCCCAAATACCTTAAAATTTGGAGTGCAATTTTATAGGGCCTTCTTTGTCACCCCCGATCGATCTTACCTAGTTTGAAATTGTTTAGGGATTGTAACTGATCCATGACCCCAACATAAGTGATTCGTCATTCAGTCAGCATTAACAATCATTCAAGCATGTACAATCATGCATCTATAATTCTCAAGCATTATAAACTTCTATAACTTGAAAATGGACTGAACTGATAACGATTGGAGCATCTTCCCCAATAGAAACTCGTTCACCGAAACCGTTCCACATGTAGAATATCCAAAGAAGTTTATCATGCCAACTATACCTTTTGTACAACTGATTCAAATTTTTTTGTTACCAGGTATGACTAGCATATGGATGAAGCGAGAGTGACAGATGTAGTCTACTGCAAGGCACTCAGGAATCATTAAAGGATGAAACAACCTACTACCCTGAAAGAATTCTTTAGGAAGGCAAACCGGTTCTAAAGACTAGAAGTAGTCAATTGGAAGAAGGCAACCCGCCAATTTTCCAAAGAACGCACCAAATGGTGAAGGAGCTACAGGGCCTCAGGGACCTTCTGCCCAAGCATGGTTACTAAGACCCTATAGGAAAGTGCCTTGGCTAACTGACGAAATCAAACGAAAAGATGATTATCAAGTAACACTCTAGCTAGCTAGCAACTAAGGAATGGGACAACAACCTAAGGTGATGCCTCCTCATCCATCTTTATCTACTCTCCTTTTCCAAATAATCCCTTCCAGGACATTAGGGGCATTGCAGACAGCACAACGAAAGAAATGCTTTTATGCCCTCAATGAGTCATGTCAATCCCCCTTCTAAGAACCGGTGTTGCTGGTGGCGTTGAGAAGTCTTGTCCAAAAGATCTTCGAACAAACTGTGTTGGAACCGACAAAACTTTGTTCATCATAACTACCCGCCAGGTTGACGAAAGCAAATCGACTCAAACCACTAGATCGGTGAAATCTGATCCTTGCCTTCAAAAAAGCGATGTTACTCCAGCAACATTGGGACGTTCCAAAATTATACTCCTCATGTTTCCCAAAGATAGGCAACAACGAGGAGTAACAGAAAACCCTTTACGAACGTGAAGGTCTTTCACAAACTTAAGCATCGTGAAGGCGATCCATAGATTAGCGGCCTTCTGATTAAAAAAACTTTTGTGAACATGAATGTCTTTCATAAACTAAAGCATCGTGAAGGTGAACCGGTAGATCCACGGTCATCTGATCTAAAAAACCCATTGCAAATGCAAAGGTCTTTCATGAACCAAAGCATCGTGAAGTTAAACCGGTAGATCAGCGGTCATTCGATTAAAAAAACCATTCGCGAACGTGAAGGTCTATCATGAACTAAAGCATCATGAAGGTGAACTGGTAGATCGATGGTTATCTGATCAAAAAAATCCTTCACAACCGTGAAGGTCTTTCATGAATAAGGATCGTGAAGGTGAACCAGTAGATCAACAATCGTCTAATCTAAAAACCCCTTCATGTATGCAAAGGTTTTTCACGAACAAAAGTGTCATGAAGGTAAACTGGTAGATCATTGCTCATCTGATCAAAAAACCCTTCGTGAATATGAAGGTCTTTCATGAACTAAATCTCCGTGAAGGTGAACTGGTAGATCAACAATGATCTGATCCAAAAAACCCTTCACAAACGTAAAGGTCTTTCACGAACTAAAGCATAATGAAGGTAAACCTGTAGATCAACGGTCATCTGATCAGAAAAACCCTTCGTGAACGTAAAGGTCTTTCATGAGCTAAAGCATCGTGAAGGTAAAACGGTAGATTAGCGGTCATCTGATCCAAAAAAAACCCTGGCGAATGCAAAGGTCTTTCACGAACCAAAGCGTCGTGTAGGTAAATCGATAGATCGGCCGTCATCTGATTCCAAAAACCCTTTACAAACGAGAAGGTCTTTCACGAACTAAAGATTCTTGAAGGAGCACTGGTAGATTAGCAAAATTTATGTACGACCGATATCCATGTAGCTAAAATGGAAGATCAATAGTCATCTGATCCAGAGCTCCCCAAGTCAACGAAGTCATCCTTCGGGGCCACAAATCTACAAACATGCCAGTCACTCCACTAAATTAATGGAATCACTTCCAACAACCAATGAGACAAACAACGCTAAATTCCATAGCTTCAAAGTCGCTCAATGAAACTAAGCCAGAACTGAACTAACCTTGTGATCAATCAGAGGCCAACTCGAATCAAGCCAACATTCGGCACTTGGGAGAACCGCATCCACTTGACCGAGGGTAACCAAACAAGTTGTGGAGAGTCCATGGATACAGTTCAAGCACGCCAACATCCCTGTGGCATAGAGGGCACCTTACACACTTGAATAGCCATAAGAAAGGCCAAGACTAATCATACCACAGGTTTGTTATGCCCGGTCAAAAATTCTGGCATTCTGACAACTGAAGACGACCTAGCTAGTGCAACAAATGAAATACTAACATAATACTTTTGCACTTCTTTCCAACTACTATTTTACCACTCTTGTTAATCAATTCCTCTTCCTCTTAGATCGTATGCTAGTTAAAGACCCTTTCTCTAAAGGCAGTTTGGACGGAGAGCTAAAAGTCGTGCCCTAAACTCTTATAGGCTCTTTCTTCAATCCATCTTCATGCGGTCGGCTATAGATCTCTCCACCAAAGCACGCTGATCTATTTGGACATGTACATCTTCCATAAACATGGAAGAATCATCCAAGCCATTATTACCCAAACAAAAAGCTGTTTAACTTCTTGAACCAATAAAATCATGTTTATGTAAGCAACCTGCTAAGTCGATGGGGTCAAATCGACTCGAAAATTATTGTTTAACTGCTTGGACCGGTCAAACTGCAACCGAGTATGCTCCATCAACTCACCAAATCGACTCAAACCTCCAACTCTTCACGTTGCCCGAAGATAAGCAACACTGAGGAGTGCCAAAAGCCGTGCATTTCAAAAGCTACGCCAAAACATATGCTCCTTATGTCACCCGAAGATATGCAACACCGAGGAGTACCAAAAGTTGTGCATTTCATAAGTCGCACACTAACTCTCAATAAACTTAAGCTCCCCATGTTGCCCGAAGATAGGCAACCCCAAGGAACATCGTCGAAAAATCACGCTCCATAAACGTAAACTCTACACATTGCCCGAAGATAGACAGCGTTGAGGAGCATTACAACTAGATCGATGGGCCATACCAATCCCAAACACCACATGTCTCATAACCAGCGCCAACCACTTCTATGGTTGGGAATAATGGGCACAAGTCCAACAAAACAAGAGTGCTACAAACCAACAGAAAATTTTCAGCTGATGACACTTAATGACTAAAACTACCCTCAGTTAACCCATGCAACGTGCACCTCTCAAACATGCATATATTGCATACTTACCAGAATATTAAAAGAAAGTTGGATTACACGCTGAAGTTGCAATACTTCCGAAAGAAGGAAAATCAAGCTGTGACTTAGCCAAATTCCAAGTTTAATATGAAAATTATCTAAACTATAAGTTACCGAGCATTTGAAGTAAATAGCCCTATGAACTGAGGGGCATACACCGGTACATAAATAAAAGCACTTGAAAAAAAATAAGTTCACAAGTTTTGTTACTCCAAAAAGAAAATGTTACTCCAAATAAAAATTTTGGCAGCACAAAAATAGGACAAGTGTAAAAAAACAAGCACAAGTGCAGATAACACACATGAACAGACAAACAAGAACGCAAACGAAATTTCAATGTATTGCGTATAATTTTCTTTTATATAGGGTCAAAACATGGGGGCCATACCTATTCAACTTCGGCCAACAAAAAGAAAGTACAAACTCCACGACAAAAACATTAAGTAAAAATTCTATACTTGAATAAATATGACTCAAAAAGAACCAAGTTCAGATCGATCTCCACACAAGTTTCTCAGCGTTTCCTTTCACCGCTTCCCTTTTCGCCCTTTCTTTGCAGTTTCTACATCGTTTCGAGAGTGGTAATGCGACCGGTAATATCAATAAACTCCTTAGTAGCAACGTCGAGAAGTTCCAAACCATTCCGGGTCAACGGGTTGTATCGATCCCATAAGCCACACACTCCCAAAAGTCATGCATTTCGTAAGCCACGCACTCTCAAAAGCGACGCATTTCGTAAGCCGTGCATTTCCATAAGCCATGCATCTGATAAGCCACACAAAAATTGCTGGATGTTGCTCTTGCATAATCGACGAACTGTTAAAATTTTATCAGTACCGGTGTTTTCCCGACAACACCGAGAAACTTGTCTATTGCAGGATTAACACGGATCGACTCCCACTACCCAAAAGAACCAGCATTTTTTTGGTAGTGCCTCAAAGCTCACAAACCAAGAAGTGAGCAAAAATTCCGATCTTTAACCAAAGTTAATGTAAAAATGTCAAAATTCAAGACATCCAAGTCACGAGTTCCTAGAGATCGGAGCTGCGACGTATCTTTGACTAGAGGCATCCAGGGAGCCGCCAAGAACATCAAGTCTCACATCAGTTGTCTAGAATAATCGGCCCTGTGGACAGAGGGGCACATAATAGATTAACACTTAGTTAGGATAAAGATTGCCCTAACTTGCAATAAAAGGAGGAACTTACCGTCGTACAGAGATAGACGACGACGGAAAGTATTTCCAAAATCAAATCAACAACGCACCAGCTTTGAAATATAGAAGTAAGTGCTCGAATATGATCTCAAACCCTAACTTGAAAAAAAACAAGCCGATATCCAAAGACAGACAATGGCAAGGAGAGAATGCTCAAAATCGAGCAGCTAAACCATTGATCCTCGAAGGTTGGAACCAGCGAATAAGGTTGATATCCGCAACAATGTTATTAGTCTAGCATAATGCATACGGCCTAAAACAAGCAAGGTTAGGTGTCACGGATTCAAGACAAACACTACCAAACCCTACCAGTCCATGATCAATATTGGAATGAACGCAGTTGCACCAGGGGCAATGTGATGAATTGCTCCACAATTTTAAATTTTCCATAAGAACCTAGAGTTTGACACCTAGAAATGAAGGGTTCTGCTAATAGTCGTTAAATCATAATAAAAACTAGTTGGAGGAAGTTCAATTTTTCATGAATGAGAATAAGTATGGAATTGGTTAAGTAACAGCCTTGCACCTCTAAGGGAAACACTTAGCAGTTACAAAAAAAGCTAGGCAGCGAAAACGCCTGGGGCTCTCACCCTTCTAGAACGTAGCATCTCCCAGATTTAAGCAACGTGAGAAAACAACCATATTGGGTTAAAAGGAATCCACTCAACTCTACAGGGTTGAATGTTTGGTTTAACCCTTACCAACATGACTTTAACACTGCTTTAAGATAGGCAGCACTAAGAAAATACTTCCACAATCCAACTATCGAAGTGCCATATTTCGAAGGTCGAAACTAGTACCCAACTGGATTAAGAGCATCACCGAATAGACAGGGAAAATAAATCCCAAACTCTTGAGACTCGAAGTTGCCTCACCAACTCCAAGGCCTTCCTTTATCTTTTAAGTACAAGTGTTGCCTTGGCCATGCCGGGAAATTTTCTATTTCCTAAGCACCATTGTTGCCCCGACAATGCTAGAAAACTTTCTATTTCATAAGTACCAGTGTTGCCCCAACAACTCCGAGAAACATTCTACTCACTAAGTATCGGTATTGCCCTGGCAATGTAGGAAAACTTTAATCTACAGGGTTAGTGAGAAACACTCACCATAGTGAACCATCAACGCACTAACTTACAGCGGTGGAAGTTGGTTCTCGACCGAGTTCGACCCTTGTTTTCAGAAAATTACTATTGCCAGAAGACATAACCTTCCATAGGTCAATCAAATGGTTCAACCGAACATCGCAACAATCGACCGCTGCGTAGGAATAAAAATGAGCAGAAAGGAAATCTCTGGATTGAATAGCTCGCATGCTAATTTCAAAGGATGAAAGCTAGTGGACGATCGAAATTCCAAAATTCAATTTTGAAAGAATTTAGAAATAGACAAAAAATAGGTAGTCTCGAGGAAATGTTGCTTGGCACCAAGCAGCTAGGTTATCAATTCCCGAAGTCAGGAATTGGCATATGAACAGAATTTACATGATGGCAGCAATCAAGCAAAGCATGCACAACTATGGACATGTAGGGACAGTCACGGAAGATCTGAACTAAAACCATCGGACTTCCACAATCCTAGAATGGGATTGAGACCCAGACCAGGGCCAATCGAATCATGTGTCCCAAACCTCTCCATCTCTTGCAATCACCCAAATACAAGCGTTTGAAATAGCTTGTCGCTCGAGTAGGGATAGATGCACAAATACTCGACCGAAAGAAATGTTGCAAAGTCCAAACATGAATAACCACGAGGTTGGTTAGATAATGGTTCTATATCGCAAAACAGAGCATTCTGGCAACAAAATCGCCAAAAAGGAAATGAAGAATTGAACTTTCGAAAATCACCTGTCACTCATAATCTGACAATGATGAGAAAGATCGATGACCTTCTCAAGGTCTAACTGGATCGTTTGGTTCCAACTTACAGGAATATGCCATTAACAGAAGTTTGGTAATGCAAAGAAGAAACTCCCAAAATGAAACTATCGATACGTCGGATTTCGAAAATAGAAGCAAAAGCTTGATCGACTCTTTAATCCTACCTTCTGGAATCTTACTTATCCGAAGGTCCACAACATCAAGGAAAAATCCATATGTTTGAGTCATCCGCACATGATTCTACGAAGATAGAAACCAATACATGAATGGGATCTCAACACGGGACTTATAAGAATTTATTTTGGTAAATGATGCCAAGAAAACATCTTTCTAATACATACCGGCATCATTAAAAAACTCAGATCTTGGGATCGCGCAACAAAGTCCCTGCTTCTCGAAGATAGGAGCTATCTTATCAATCAAACTCGACAATCAAACTTATTGCTTGGGAGACCTAGTCTCCTAAACATGATGGTTCAGTAGTCAAAGTAATCAGCCTTACGGAATAAGATATTTACGCAGACACTTTGTTGAAACGACTCGATTGAGCATAAGTAGGGATTAGCTACAGAACTGGTTAGACCAAGCTACTTCATAGTTCTGAACAAAGCTATGTAATATAATATGCCGAAATAACTGCGGAAGCATTACTTTCATGTATAGAATTACAGTAAATGAATATGTTGCACATGAATAGAAGAGGTGCAACAACGAGGAAAAGCAATGCTCAGAATCGAGCAATTAAATCAATAGGCCCTAGCGGTAGAGGCTAATCTGTAGGTTGAATTCTAAAAAATGCAAAGGAAGGATAATTGCAATCGAACAACTCATGAGCTAGTTTCCAAAGACAAAAAATATGCCTTGTAATTTGACTGTAATCAATCATCCCAATATGATAGGAAAAATAAGCGAAGCCTAAGTTGCGAAGGATCCAGCTTTTGGAGGAGTGGAAGTTCCTCCACTAGACTAAAGATTGGATGACCGAAAAGTCATTTTCAACAACAAAACCTGGCATTCAACCCATTAATTCATAAAATTATAAACCATCTCTAAAATATCATTTTTGACCTAAATCTAAAATCGCAAGGCATTCAGATGTAATTTAATAGGGTTTTCACATCAAAACTTAACATAAATCTATATGAATTATCTAAATCATCAACAAGCATGTATATCCATTTTATCATTCAAAATCATGGCAAAACACTTGCAATTAGTTTGGATTTCATTCTAAAACCAAAAATAAATAAAGAATGAGATGTAGTCATTATATACTCTTAGCTTTGTGATTAAGGAGTTGAGATTTGAGAATGGATTGACGTTGCTTTAGCTTCTTCCTTTAGCTTATATTCCTCTTTTTCTTGATTAATGGTGGTCGGCCTCTTAGCTTTAGTTTTTTGAATGAACGTATGAAATTAATGAGTGTAGGGGTTTAGGGTATTGTAACAACCGTGAGTTTTGATTATCGTCGAAATAAAAATTAAAAATAGAAATTTTAAATTGAGAATTGAAAAAAAAATTGCAAATGATTTGCAAAGTCAGTTGAACACTTTTAAGTGGTGCATGTTGGAATTGAACTGCATTGGCCTTCCCGTGTGTGAATATGGGTCCAGTTTAAAACGAATAGGAGAACATTTTGCTGTCACTAATTTTATAAAACAAAGTTTGAATACTTTGCTTTTTCTACCATCATTATTTTATATGCAGGCTTGTCCTTCATTGGTACACGTTTCCTTTAATGCATATGTACCATAAACCTTGCCAGCACATCTTTATTTGACTTATACACAATTTGGAAAAAAGAAAAGTAAGCAGGCATCATTCTTTTGTTCCATTTTATTTCCAGTAGCTCAGTAGAAGCTTTAATGGAAGTGCAAAAATTTCTTGCTTCAATTTGATTTTTGTTTGCATCAGAGAATTTGGGCGTGAGGGGTAAAATTTCTACTGGTTCTAAAGCTTGAATCTTGGATGCTAACTGATTTTGAAACAAATTAGAGGTGAGTACAAACTCACACTTCTAATTAAAACTATGGTTGCAAAATTTTGTTAGTTAAGCGGTTTACGTTTTGTATACAATATTTTTGGGTTCTGGAAATTTTCTAGCGTAATATTTTTATGCATTTCATTGTTTCTTACTGTGCATGCAAAGTATACTGCCCAGGTATTACTTTTTGTTTATCTCATTTTCATGTGCAAAGTTGTAGCCTTCGAAATTTAAGTCAGTTTGGTTATATTTGTGCAAGTTAGAATTGTGCATGTACTGCACGAAACCAAGTCAGGTTATATTTTCTTTGTCTTTTTCTGTTTGTGTGCAAGATGCATTGCACAAAATACAAGTCCAGGTTTCTTTGATTCCCTACTTCATTTTTGCGTGCATAAGTGTGTCCAGACCATTTTTGTCCAGGTCATCTAATTTTCTCAACATTATTCATTGCGTGCAAAGTGTATATGTCCAGATCCTTTATATTTTTCCTAAAATTATTACATTCCTGCATGTAACATTGCACGACCAAGTTTGGGTTCATTTCGTGCACGTAAGTGATGTCCATACCCTTTTCATTTTTGTTTTGCATTTTTGCCGTGCGTGAAAACTTTGATGTCCAGTTTTTACTTGCGTGCATGTATCATTTCTTGCATGCAACTTTGTATAGTTACTTCGAAATTATGGCCAGGCCATTTTTTTTACCGTGTTGCCAGTTACTTTAAATTTTTTTTATTCATTTACGTGTATGCAAGTTGAAGAGTTCGAAATTATGGCCAGGTCACCTACTTCGTTCATGTGCGCAGACAAATAGTGTATGCGTGAAAATTTCGCCCAGGCCTTATTATTTGTTTAATTATTTCGAATGGTGCATGCAAATTTGAGTTGCGCGTTACTTTGTTCAAATCATTTTGTACAAGCATGCATGCCCCAAAAATCAAGTCCACTTTATCTTAAAAAGTTTGTGTCTATTTCATTTTGATGTGCAGGAAGTTTTGCACGTTAGTAGTCCAGGCCATATAGTTTGTTATGTGCGTGTAATATGGTGACGTACGTGCATATATAGTACCCTGGCCATTTTTAGTAATTTTGTACGTGCGTGCATGTGGTTAGTGTGACGACTCGGAATTTTCGAGCATTTAAAATTGGAATATTTAATTGATTTTAAATATTCAATAGAGCAATCTTAACTTGAATTACAAATATCGCTATTTATAGATAATTAAATAATAGAATTTAATAATTAGAAATTGGGTAAATTGTTGAATCTAGAATTTTTAGCCTGTTAAAAACAATTTGAAGGCTTGTAAAATTTACATTGCTAGTATAGAGGATAATAGAAGTTGTAAAATTGAATTTAACAGTGGTTTGTTCAGTTTTAAAATTTTATAGTTTAAATTGAATTTTAAAAAAAAATAGTCTTCCGAGACACAGTCTCGGAATTCGACGAAACTAGTTCCATTGGATCCGTAATTTTGTATTATTATCGGATTTAAAATTTCGAAGCGATTGGAGTTGTTGTGTGAGCATACGACATATAAACGCACTGAATTTTTATCGGAAACTCAATATAATATACATTGTTGACTAGTCAAATCTTGTCACATCAGTTTTATTTTCAATCACTATAGACAGATATTTTCTTCACGCAAAGCTTTCTTTATACGCCACCACCTTTTCATATCATGTCCTCCTCTTTCTTTCCAGCCGAGACAAAGATTATTTAAAAAAAAAATATGCAGACGCAAATCCCCTTTCTTCTTCTCTAAACCAAATCGTCAGTCTTTAAAAAAAAGTATGAAATATAAATAAGATCGGGATTCAAATCGAAACGAATCTCGAGCCGGCTCCCTCATCTCCGATTCGAAATCGAAGAATACATGCGCGACTTAGTCGCGATTACCTCGGGACGGCGAGCAAGAAGTGGAAGGGGTGGCTCGGTTGATCTGTAGCGGGTTGGGTCTTGCGAGGCGAAACAGTGGTTGGTGCGGTGTCGATGAGTGACGAGCGGATCTCGTGCACCGGGCGAAGCTGAAGCTCGTTGATGGTGAGCTCCTGTTCGTTTGTGGTAGTTAATTTTAAACATTTTAATTCCAATGCTACTTAGGTTTAAAAACTTATGAGTAAATTGTGGATTTTTATTCCACCTTTCAGTACATTAATAACAAGGTATTTACAGTTTAGTTTAGTTTAATTTAATAAGTGTATATATATACATAGATGGAAAAAAAATTGATTTGTAAGGCTTAAAACAGGAAATTTTTTTAGTCAGAGGAAATGTATACAGTTGCAGTTTTTTTTCAATAATTACATGTGCGAAGAAAAAAAATAGAAATTAAGCTAGACTCTTTGAAACCTATTATTTATAAGTATATATACAGTACCAAAGTAATAATAATAATAAATATACATTTACATATTTACTAGCTTATTTAAATAGAGATTTTGAAATAAATGGAAATTAATTTGTTCGATTAACTTATCTAATTTATTTTAATTACTAAAGGAAATTTTTAGTTAAATGACAACATTAGTTAATTGAATTTCTATAAAGGTAATTGATTTTTCAAATTTGTTTAAATATTAATAAATCATATAACTTGTTTATTCAAGGTCAATAAATGGGAAAACCAAGGCAATATGGAAGTGGATGGCAAATAAAATCAAAGGTGAGTTAATCTCACTCAGTTAAATTTAAATTTAAATGATTAAATTTAAAAACTTGTTTGTATGATTAAATTGATTTTTGTGTTATATAGTAGTATACACTACACCTTGAAATGATTGATTTCCCTCATTTTATAGTGAACATATCCTATATTGTGCTAACGTCTGTGGATGCAGGGAAAACAGGTTGGAGGGATCCAACTGGATCCCTCAACATTTATTATTTAATATCCTCTGTGGTGATTATTTGATATTCTATGATGAATTATATTAGAATATTGTATGCTATGGTTCGATTGGATATAACTGGGTATGGTGAATTACCAAAAATATATATATATATATATATATTGGATTTTGGAAAGAAAATAAAAGAAGTAAATTTGTAAGTAAAATAATTATAGAAATTTGAATAAAATTTAAGAATGAATTGGGAAAGAAATAATGTGCACTTTAAAATTCTAGTAAATAAATCTTGAGTATAGAAAGGAAATTTTGAATAAACAGGGAATTAATGAATTTTAAAAATTCGGTGTTATTATTTAAAAGAACAAAACATTTATTTAAAATTTAAGATTTAAATTATTGAAAGAATAAAGAAGAAATTGGGAAAAATCTGGAATTTGTATATTTCAGTTAAAAGTTTTAGAATCAAATGAAAAATAATAATAACAACAATAATTAAGTCCATACTTAATGAATTTTGAAATGAATTAAGTAATTAAAGAAAATAATTTCAAATGGGATAAATTTGAAATCAATTTGGGAAAATTGATTTAAGTGATTGAAGTTGGAATTGTCCTTGGATAACCAAGTACGTTTTCAAAGTAAATTTTTAAATATAAGTTAAAAGATTAGAAGTTGTTTTAAAAAGCAAGTTTTGGAAAATTTCTTATTTCTAATATTTAAATTCTAAAGTAAGTATTTTCTCTTAATTTATTATATTAGTAATTATTTAAAGAATGACTTAATATTATGTTTTTAAAAGTATAAATCTAGTTTTATATTTATTAAGTAACCTTATTTTCAAATATTCATATAGTATGGTATTTTTAATAAATTATTGATGTAGTTTTAACTTAAACGTTTTAAAGTATATTTCAAAGTAAAGTTTTTTAAATTATTTTAGAAATCTAGTTTTGTGCTTCGTTATTTCAGAGGAGATAGAAAATATGTGGGAAAGTTTATTCTGAAAAAAAAGATGGTTTTGAAACTGTTTTCAAATGACTGAAAATAGAAATATATCTTGTGAAGATATTTTGAGGTTAATAAATAATTTGGGAAATTATTTATTGTTGGATGGATGTTTGTGAATATTAATTGATAGTTAAATCACCGACTATCAATATTGAACAAATGCGTTGATCGTTTCGAAGAGACCGGGATCGAGATTTATTTCTCGAAAACCAATTTGATCCGGTTTGTACGTTTCGTGAAACGTGTTCGGAGTCGAAGATGGAGCAGTAAAGTGTAAGGGCTAGTCGCTACTAATCCTGGGGATATTTCCAAAATGGATGTAGTAGGAGTAGTGCCTTCGGTTCCGTTCGAACCCGGGACGGACTTGTATGGATGAATGCTTGCGAAAAATCGTCAGGTGGACGATGGGCATTCTAAGTGATATATTCTAAAAAGATAACGCTTAGCCTCAAGCCTCATCAAATGGGAATGGCTGAAAATCAGGGGTTATGCAGCAAGGCTTCGTGGGTAGCCCCGACTGGAGGGTGAGGTCATCACTGTCTAGATGTCCCTTTTATTTCGGCTTAGTGGGCGGTTGTTGATCCCAACCGCGGCGTGATCTTGCTCGGGACTGTCCAGTAAGGGATGGTTCCGGTCCTGTGTTGCAGGGGAGTTAGGGTGGCTCCTCGGTATGCAGATCTAGACCAAGTACTGTGACAGGTGGTACCCCAGTGCCTAGCCATTAGTTGGAATCCATTTACCCTACGCGCCCGTACGGTTTTGATTGTGCCCAACTATTGCTGAAACGTGAGATGCAAGCATTTCAGCTAGATTGTATTTTACTTTCTATAGACACTATTATAATATCAGAGGATTTTAATAAAAATGTCTTATCTATCGTAAGGTAAAAACCCGACATGTTTATTTGTGGCGTGGTCTTACGAGATGCTTTTGTTTTGAAAGGATTTAAAACTTTAATAATCAATTGGGTGTGATTTTCTCACGCTGGTAATCCAGACTGACTCGGGTGTTATTTAACTGTAATGCTCGGGTCAGACCGAGTATTATAGGATACAGGTTTTGATGCTGTGGAGCTCAGGAGACGACTAGACGACGATGCGTATTCTCGTACTTGTTTTATATGTATATGCTGCTGTGTTGAGTAGTTTTGTATCTAGTGTATGCTATTGATGTTGTGTGAACTCTTATGATGTACTCTGATAACGTAATGTATGTAATGTATAACAGATATATTTGATTTTTGAGTAAAGATTATTTATTCTCTATTATATTTATTTCCGCTGCGATGGTTAGATTCTAATGTTGTTTTCTATTTTCTACCTTTTCTTCTTTAACCCAAATGGTTCGTATTTCTGTACAACTTGAGTTGATTTAGGTAGAATAGTGTTGACTCAAGGGGTACGGATTTGCGGGCTGTTACCGTTGGTATCAAAGCTTTGGTTGGTGATAACTTTGGCTCTGGTGGGAATTACTCATTTAAATTAGAGTCCGTAGTACTCTAGAATGAGTTTGAGCGTATTAATAAATATGAGCGCGTAATTGTTAGTGAATATAAATTGTTTTAATATTGTGTTGATTGGTTTATTGAGTGGCATATGAACCTTCGTCGACACAGTTTGCGCAACTGTATCGAAGGGGTTTCTAAACACTTGAATAGAACAATTGACATGGTATTGTTTTAAATGTGGGTAAATGAAATAATTTTACCCAAAATATATTTTGATATAAAGAAAAGTTTTGTGTAAACTATTTTAGCTAATATATGGTTGCTTGAATGTTAGAAAGAATAATATTAAATTATTATCATTGTTAAGTAAAAATTTAACTATGAATTGAAATATAACCAAAGTTTAAAGAGAATAAATTCATTATAAAATGAAATTTATAAATATGAATTATAAATGTAATTTATGAATTGAAATACAATCAAATGGAAATTTGTATAAGCATAAACTGTACAAATGAATTACAGTTAAAATCTATTTAAACAGACTTTGGAAATTTAAAATTCCGGAGACTTTGGAAGTGTTTATCAAAGTATTTGAAGATAAAAATAATAACATTATTGTTTTGGAGGTATTTCTGAAAAGAAATTTGTTTAAAATGGATTTTGAAAATGATATAGCATTGAAATCACTTGGATTATTGGAAAATAATTCTGATGATGACGGCCGCATCATCAGTATTCATTTTCGAATTTCTAAGTGACGGATTGCTGCGAAAATTTGATTTGTTCAGAAAAGCTAGTTGTTTTTGAAAATTTCAAAGGAAATTTGTTGAGGGTAAAACCAAGATTGGTTTGACTTTTGAGAAATGTGATTTGAGATGTTGGAGATTTCAAAATGATTTGGAACCAAAGTCGGTGTTTTTAAATTCCTGATGAGATAGCTGTAAGCTTATAAATTGAGATGATTTTTAAATCAGAAAGGAAATATGAGCTTTAAATGTTGGAATTTGAATTTAAATTTAAAGGAAAAAGTTAAAATGAAATTAACTTGGATTGGGAAATAAAAATTTTGACTGGATTGAAATTAATTAAATAGGTTGAAAATAATATCCAGTTGTATTTGAATTAAGTTGAAATCGAATTGAGGTAAATAAATTTGAGTTAAAATAAAATTGAATTGGAATAAGAATTCAATTGAATTGAATTATTGAATGGAATTAGATTCTTACCTGAATAAATGGAAAATAAGTGGGATAAGGATTGGGATTGAAATAAATAAATAAGACTAACATGTAAAAGAATTAAAATCCATAAAATAAAATATGTTTGGGTTGTAAATAAGCATAAGGCCTGAGTTAAAAATAAAAGAAGAATATATTCAAGCCTAGAATGAATGGGATTGTGTAAATAATAAGTTGTGACTTATAAACTTTATAAGTGGAAATGAAAACCCAAAATAAATATTATTGATGAATTGGAGGGTGAAATAAAAATCAAAACTTGAATTATAAACTAAATTGAACTAGGAAAATTAAATGGAGTGATATTTGGAATTAAAATTCAAGTGTTGGATTATAAATAAGGGAGGAACTAACTGAAAATAAATTAGTTAATGAAATGTGTAAATGGAGTTCAATGTAGTTAAATAGAAGCTGAGTTGTAAGCTAATAATGAAGATTGGAAATAAAACTCAAGTTATAATTCAAATTCGACTTGAATCATGAGTGAAGAAAATATAATTGGAGGTGGCCTTGTAATTAATTAAATGAATCGAGTATGAAATTGAATTGTAAGGTAATAAATTGGATGGTAAATTAAAGTGAATGGTGAGATCAGAACTTGAGTTATAAATAAAAAATTGACTTAACAAATTAGATATAATTGAAATGTATCGAATAAAAATGAAATTGGATTAAAATAGTAATGGTTTGTATTGCGAATAAAATCCAAATACGTGAAAATAAATTGGATATGGCCTTGTAATCAATTGAACGAGTTGAATCTGAAAGTTAAAATTTATAAAAACTAATCAAAGGAAATTGTAGATTGAAATGAGATTTAATTGAAATAGAATTAAGTAGAATAGAAAAGAAAAAATTTACTTGTAAAATGAAAATGAGCTTAAGTATAAAATTTGAATAAATTGAAGTAAATTATTTTAAAGCTAAACAAATGGAAGAGAGTTGAATTTAATTCAACTTAAACTAAGTTTAATGATATTGGGTTGGATTTAAATCAAGTGAAAATAAATTTAAATCGAAATAGAATTCGGTGAGTAATAAATAATATTTAAGGAAATGAAAAATGGATTGAGTGGATTAACTAATTATGTTGAATAAATAAATGAATAGAATAAATAAGAATCAAATGAAAGATAGAAGTAGAACTTATTATAAAAAGAAATGGAAATGAACTTAAGTTATTGACTTAAGTAAGTGTTGAATAAAAGCCGAACTCAAAATGAAGTGTGGTTTAAATGAGTTGAGAAATGGTTATTGAATGAAATAGCCTGGATTATGTCGAGCTAAATAAATGGTTGTGAATGAATTAAAATTAAAAAAAATAAAGAAAATTTAATTGGTAATGAAGATGAACCTAAGTTGTTAATGATTTTAAATGAACTGGTTTCGTTAAGTGAAATGAAATGCAAGTGAACATATTCAAATTTAAAATGCAATGAAAATGAGAATATATGGATTGTGAATAAATTTAAAAATGGAATAAAATTTAGTATAAATTGAGTTGAAATCCATTTAAATTGATTATAAAACATAAATACTTGTTTATTCACATAAATCTCGTCAAATTTGCATAGAATTAATTGTCATTTAATGTAAATGGAAGTAATTAAAATTCTATGAATTGATAGAAGTAAAATAAATTGATTTTGAGAGCAATTGAACTAAATATGAGTTCAGTTTGCTTAAAAATAAATTAATGTAAGTGATTGAGTTTTAAACCATTCAAATTGATAAAGTTGTATATGAATGGATTGGAAACCATTCGGATTGAATGAAAATGGGTTTTAAATTGATTGAAACAGTTGAATTAGCATGGAAACTATATAAATTGCTTATGGGAAAAAATGTTTGGTGTAAATTTCTTTTTAGAAGTCATGTGTTTAACTGTTGCAAATAAGTGAAATGTTGTTAAACTTCATTTATATCGCACTTACATGTTTAAATTGAGTAAGTACAGGTACCGGGAAGCCGTGTGGCTGGATTTTGGGCGCGCTAATTGCTAAATTAATAAGCTGTTTGCTTAAAATGCTAAATAAGATACGCCTACACAATAAAAATAGGAAATATGAACTGTTTTTGGTTTTTCCGACCTTGTGGGTCGATGTATATATATTTATATATCTATTGTCAAATTGCAAAAGCTCCTCCGTGCAAAGGAGACTCTGCCAAAAAATTTCAGAAATTTTGGGAGTTAGAAAATTTTTGAAATTTTTGGAAAATTTTGTTAACAACAAAACGATTTCAAACTGGAAATTAAAATATAATTAGTAAATGAAACTAACTTAAATAATGCCATGAATTGGTTATAAATGACAAATAAAATTTATATATGCAGAGTTAAAGATAAATTGAATTCATTTGGAAACGAAAGAATTGATTTGAATAGAAATGGATATAAACTAAAGTGGTAAAGTGAAAGTAAATATAAGAAACATATAAAATTTCTTATACTAAACTTAGGAAGGAATAGTTAATTCTTAATTGGAAATTGATAATACAAATATAATCTAAGATAATATTGGAATGAATAGATATTGGCATTTTGTGAGAAAGTCGATAAAATGTTTTAGGAATATTGTGATTGGATATTAGTGCTAAGCAGGATATGCAGGTGAACTAAAAGGAAAAGAGAATTGGATTGATTTCAAAAGATAAAAATTTGAAATGCTTGACAAAAAGGTATGTATTTAAATTTGGTGTGAAAATTGATCGGGATTTTGGATTGAGCCACTTGGCTTTTTGTTTTCTTTGGGATTTGAGAGCCCGTAGAGGCCTTTTGTAGTTGTTCCGAGCTAACAACGCAAAGGAGACGCTGGCGAAATTTTTTGGGAATTTAGGGAGTTAGAAAATTTTGAGAAAATTTTGATAATTCAAAATTTGGTTTTAAATTGAAACTTGAATGGTTAAACAAATAGTATAGTTTGAAACTAAGGAAAAGTTGGGAAGTTAGTAAGAAAGATAATGGGTCTTTTATATAAAAGATCGTTGGTAAGATGTTGAATTGTTAGTTTTGAGGAAAGATAAACGGGTATTGGACCATTCTTCCTAACTAGTAATTTCGGGGACGAAATTCTTTTTAGGGGGGAGGAATGTGACGACCCGGAATTTTTGGAGCATTTAAAATTGGAATATTTAATTGATTTTAAATATTCAATAGAGCAATCTTAACTTGAATTACAAATATCGCTATTTATAGATAATTAAATAATAGAATTTAATAATTAGAAATTGGGTAAATTGTTGAATCTAGAATTTTAAGCCTGTTAAAAACAATTTGAAGGCTTGTAAAATTTATATTGATAGTACAGAGGATAATAGAAGTTGTAAAATTGAATTTAACAGTTGTTTGTTCAGTTTTAAAATTTTATGGTTTAAATTGAATTTAAAAAAAAATAGCCTTCCGAGACACAGTCTTGGAATTCGACGAAACCAATTCCATTGGATCCGTAATATTGTATTATTATTGGATTTCAAATTTCGGAGTGATTGGAGTTGTTGTGTGAGCGTACGACATATAAACGCACTGAATTTTTATCGGAAACTCAATATAATATACATTGTTGACTAGTCAAATCTTGTCACATCAGTTTTATTTTCAATCACTATAGCTAGATATTTTCTTCACGCAAAGCTTTCTTTATACGCCACCACCTTTTCATATCACGTCCTCCTATTTCTTTCCAGCCGAGACAAAGATTATTTAAACAAAAAATGTGCAGACGCAAATCCCCTTTCTTCTTCTCTAAACCAAATCGTCAGTCTTTAAAAAAAAAGTATGAAATATAAATAAGATCGGGATTCAAATCGAAACGAATCTCGAGCCGGCTCCCTCATCTCCGATTTGAAATCGAAGAATACATGCGCGACTTAGTCGCGATTACCTCGGGACTGCGAGCAAGAAGTGGAAGGGGTGGCTCGGTTGATCTGTAGCGGGTGGGGTTTTGCGAGGCGAAACAGTGGTTGGTGCGGGGTCGATGAGTGACGAGTGGATCTCGTGCATCGGGCGAGGCTGAAGCTCGTTTATGGTGAGCTCCTGTTTGTTTGTGGTAGTTAATTTTAAACATTTTAATTCCAATGCTACTTAGGTTTAAAAACTTATGAGTAAATTGTGGATTTTTATTCCACCTTTCAGTACATTAATAACAAGGTATTTACAGTTTTGTTTAGTTTAATTTAATAAGTGTATATATATACATAGATGGAAGAAAATTTGATTTTTAAGGCTTAAAATAGGAATTTTTTTAGTCAGAGGAAATGTATACAGTTGCAGTTTTTTTTTCAATAAATACATGTGCGAAGAAAAAAAATAGAAATTAAGCTAGACTCTTTGAAACCTATTATTTATAAGTATATATACAGTACCAAAGTAATAATAATAATAAATATACATTTACATATTTACTAGCTTATTTAAATAGAGATTTTGAAATAAATGGAAATTAATTTGTTCGATTAACTTATCTAATTTATTTTAATTACTAAAGGAAATTTTTAGTTAAATGACAACATTAGTTAATTGAATTTCTATAAAGGTAATTGATTGTTCAAATTTGTTCAAATATTAATAAATCATATAACTTGTCTATTCAAGGTCAATAAATGGGAAAGCCAAGGCAATATGGAAGTGGATGGCAAATAAAATCAAAGGTGAGTTAATCTCACTCGGTTAAATTTAAATTTAAATGATTAAATTTAAATACTTGTTTGTATCATTGAATTGATTTTTGTGTTATAGAGTAGTATACACTACACCTTGAAATGATTGATTTCCCTTATTTTATAGTGAAGATATCTTATATTGTGCTGACGTTTGTGCATGCAGGGAAAACAGGTTGGAGGGATCCAATTGGATCCCTCAACATTTATTATTTAATATCCTCTGTGGTGATTATTTGATATTCTATGATGAATTATATTAGAATATTGTATGCTATGGTTCGATTGGATATAACTGGGTATGGTGAATTACCAAAAAAATATATATATATATATATACATATATATATTGGATTTTGGAAAGAAAATAAAAGTAGTAAATTTGTAAGTAAAATAATTATAGAAATTTGAATAAAATTTAAGAATGAATTGGGAAAGAAATAATTGCCCTTTAAAATTCCAGTAAATAAATCTTGAGTATAGAAAGGAAATTTTGAATAAACAGGGAATTAATGAATTTTAAAAATTCAGTGTTATTATTTAAAAGAACAAATATTTATTTAAAAGTTAAGATTTAAATTATTGAAAGAATAAAGAAGAAATTGGGAAAAATCTGGAATTTGTATATTTCAGTTAAAAGTTTTAGAATCAAATGAAAAATAATAATAACAACAATAATTAAGTCCATACTTAATGAATTTTGAAATGAATTAAGTAATTAAAGAAAATTATTTCAAATGGGATAAATTTGAAATCAATTTGGGAAAATTGATTTAAGTGATTGGAGTTGGAATTCTCCCTAGATAACCAAGTACGTTTTCAAAGTAAATTTTTAAATATAAGTTAAAAGATTAAAAGTTGTTTTAAAAAGCAAGTTTTGGAAAATTTCTTATTTCTAATATTTAAATTCTAAAGTAAGTATTTTCTCTTAATTTATTATATTAGTAATTATTTAAAGAATGACTTAATATTATGTTTTTAAAAGTATAAATCTAGTTTTATATTTATTAAGTAACCTTATTTTCAAATATTCATATAGTATGGTATTTTTAATAAATTATTGATGTAGTTTTAACTTAAATGTTTTAAAGTATATTTCAAAGTAAAGTGTTTTAAATTATTTTAGAAATCTAGTTTTGTGCTTAGTGATTTCAGAGGAGATAGAAAATATTTGGGAAAGTTTATTCTGAAAAGAAAGATGGTTTTCAAACTGTTTTCAAAGGATTGAAAATAGAAATATATCTTGTGAAGATATTTTGAGGTTAATAAATAATTTGGGAAATTATTTATTGTTGGATGGATGTTTGTGAATATTAATTGATAGTTAAATCACCGACTATCAATATTGAACAAATGCGTTGATCGTTTCGAAGAGACCGGGATCGAGATTTATTTCTCGAAAACCAATTTGATCCGGTTTGTACGTTTCGTGAAACGTGTTCGGAGTCGAAGATGGAGCAGTAAAGTGCAAGGGCTAGTCTCTACTAATCCTGAGGATATTTCCAAAATGGATGTAGTAGGAGTAGTGCCTTCGGTTCCGTTCGAACCCGGGACGGACTTGTATGGATGAATGCTTGCAAAACATCGTCAGGTGGACGATGGGCATTCTAAGGGATATATTCTAAAAAGATAACGCTTAGCCTCAAGCCTCATCAAATGGAAATGGCCGAAAATCAGGGGTTATGCAGCAAGGCTTCGTGGGTAGCCCCCACTGGAGGGTGAGGTCATCCCTGTCTAGATGTCCCTTTTATTTCGGCTTAGTGGGCGGTTGTTGATCCCAACCGCGGGGTGATCTTGCTCGGGACTGTCCAGTAAGGGATGGTTCCGGTATTGTGTTGCAGGAGAGTTAGGGTGGCTCCTCGGTACGCTGATCTAGACCAGGTATTGTGACAGGTGGTACCCCAGTGCCTAGCCATTAGTTGGAATCCATTTACCCTACGCGCCCGTACGGTTTTGATTGTGCCCAACTATTGCTGAAACGTGAGATGCAAGCATTTCAGCTAGATTCTATTTTACTTTCTACAGACACTATTATAATATCAGAGAATTTTAATAAAAATGTTTTAGCTATCGTAAGGTAAAAACCCGACATGTTTATTTGTGGCATGGTCTTACGAGATGCTTTTGTTTTGAAAGGATTTTGAAACTTTAATAATCAATTGGGTGTGATTTTCTCACGCTGGTAATCCAGACTGACTCGGGTGTTATTTAACTGTAATGCTCGGGTCAGACCGAGTATTATAGGATACAGGTTTTGATGCTATGGAGCTTAGGAGACGAGCTAGACGACGATGCGTATTCTCGTACTTGTTTTATATGTATATGCCGCTGTGTTGAGTAGTTGTGTATCTAGTGTATGCTATTGATGTTGTGTGAACTCTTATGATGTACTCTGATAACGTAATGTATGTAATGTATAATAGATATATTAGATTTTTGAGTAAAGATTATTTATTCTCTATTATATTTATTTCCGCTGCGATGGTTAGATTCTGATGTTGTTTTCTATTTTCTTCTTCCACCTCTTCTTCTTTAACCCAAATGGTTCGTATTTCTATACAACTTGAGTTGATTTAGGTAGAATAGTGTTGACTCAAGGGGTACGGATTTGCGGGCTGTTACAGTTAGTGCTCAGGCAGTGAAATGTTTTATGAATATATGGTCGTGTAGTTTAATTATTAATTTATTTAGAACCGGGGTTTCGTTTTGAAACGTATTTCATTACCATTATTTTTGTAACGGATTTTTACCCCGGTGTTTATGTTAGCCCAACTTTTAACAAAGTTGAGATATCCAAAATTTACTGAGAAATTATGTACTGCAGGATAACCATGGATATCGATGAATTTTTTACGAGTCCAGATTGAGCTACAATTGATAGAACATGACCAGAAAGTTCATAGAAGTCCGCACCTCAAATTTCAAATCAATCTGAGTTCGTATACTCAAGATATGATGGATTCAGTTTAAGGGAGATGAGCCTTGCTCGGTTCGAATCAATCGGATACGCCGTAGTTCGAATCGATGGACTTCGCATCAGGTTCGTATCCATCAGTTCGAACACATCCACTTTGAATCCATCGGTGCAACCCCTGTTCGAACCCAGTTGATTCGACTCCATCAAGCAAGCCCCCAGGTAGCCATGTTTCGAATCCATCCACGCGTACCTAAAGCTCGAATCCATTGGAGCATTCCCACCTTCGAGTCCATCAAGGAAGAGTCCTTCGAATCCATGCAGTTGAGGAAGCTCCGACTCCATTCCCTTTTTGTCTTCGAATCCCCATGTTGAGGCAACTTCGAATCGATCCACAATAGCCTATTTTGATCGATTCAAATAAGTACCCGGCTTCATCGATTCGAAACGAACCTTCGAATCCAACACCTCGAATCCATCAAGTAAACGCGGCTAAAACCACGGAATCGACCCATTCAACTCGGAGCAGTAAGTGGACCGACTCGAAGGACGCGCGCCACCTCATCACAAAACCACGTGCGCTGATGGATTCGAAGGGAGTGGGTTCGAAGGGATCGATTCGACCCAAACAGCCAAACGAAAATCCCCACTTCGAATCGATCATATCTCTCAATCCCTTGATCCAAATGCCATGAAATTTTTACAGGAGTATGCCTACGTGTTGAAGAATGTCCATGCCAAGTTTCATCGCGATTGGATAATTTCTTGATCGATTCGAACCAAGGGTCGAATCGATCCCAATGTGGGCCCGGATCTCCAAGTTTCGGCCGTGTGGGCCCCCTCACGTGCCTGAAGCGGTCTACTGTACTTTTAGGAGAAATATCAGCCTCCTACTCCTATAAATAGAGCCCCAGGTCATTCAGAAAGGGGGACCTTGATTCGGAAGCATCCAGACTCTACCAGACTCTGCTTTGCACTTCACTACCACCGTTGTACTCGAATTTCAGAGCTGTAATCCATTGTAATCCGCTGTAATCAACTGTAACCAGCGAAGAACATCAATAAAAGTTAAAACCTTTGAAGTGGACGTAGGCCGGAGATAGCCGAACCACTATAAATCGTGTGTTCTTGTTCATAATTTCTGTTTTGCTGCGTATTGTTTGCTTAGATCTGTGATTTGTGTTTGAATATTGCTGATTTGTATTCATACACTGGTGCTTTCACAACACTTGGGGTTTGTGACCAATTTTGGCGCAAACACTTTGGTGCTTTCACTGAGAAGAACCAGCACCCGCTACATCAGTTTCAGAATTCAGATTTAAGAGTTTGAAGAATTCCGATTCAGAGACAATGACTCGGCAAACAAGACAAAGAGTTGATCGGAGCCAACAAGGAGGAAGCCAAGAAGCATCCTCCGGAGCAGGAGAAGGACGAGCTTCTGTCTACATCACTAGAGATGAGATGGAGGCTATGGCTAATTCATTGCGCGAAAGCATGATGAAGACCCAACAAGAGATGCTGCAGAATTTCCTCGAACAGGTCAGGGCGGCGAATATGCAAAACCTTGGACCAACTACAACAACTACAAGTGCGGGACAAGGAATCAGGATTACAGAAGCTAGCGAAGGTCAGGTTTACGACCAGAACGCAGGAATTGAAGGTGACCGACGAGGGCTTGGGGCCAGAACCTCAGGGTCCGATACTGGAAGGCCAATAGACGGAGCTCAACAAGCTGGAGCCAATGCTTATGCTAACGAGCCACCAGAAGAATACGTACCATAATTCCCTTCAAGGCTCGGGGGGCAGGATGGAAACTTGCCAAAGGGTCAACCCCTGGACGGAGACGAGAGAATGATTGGTCTAATGCGACAAATCATGAGAGGAGGACTGCCTAGCGGAGGGCTGGAAGAAGTTAGTCGGAGTCCGTTCACTCCGAACATCCGAAACGCAAGGAACCCTCCAAAATTCAAACTACCAACGCTAGAACCTTATAACAGGAGGTCAGACACGACCATGCATATTACCAGATATATTAGGCACATGGAAGTGCTGGGGGCATCCGAGGAAGTGATGGCACGATGCTTCCCTCTATATTTGTCAGACTTGGCTGCACTTTGGTTCAAGCAACTAGAGACTGGATCAATCAGAACATGGAGCGAGCTTGTAGACTGCTTCATGAGACAGTTTAGGGTCCATGTGACGCGACCTAAGAGCGTGATGACTTTAGCTTCGATCAAGCAGAGGGCCGGAGAGTCCATAAAAGATTTCCTACTAAGGTTCAATGTAACAGTGACTTCTGTAGATCGCCCGGATCCATCGATGATTTTGATGGCGGCGGTGGCAGGAGTCGCAGAAGGCACCAAATTTAAAGATTCTCTAACTAAAGATCCACCACAAGATCTTGGAGAGTTCTTTCATAAAGCTGAAAAGTTCATCCGATTAGAAGAATCACGAGCCGAGAGGCTAGAAACAAATGTTGCGCAGAGCGAAGGAAGCTCCAGAGAACAGTCCGGAGCGGACAAAGGAAAAAGGAAATAGGATGACAGACATGATGGTCCTGATAAACGGAAGAAATTCCGAGAACTAAGATTTAGGCAGTACACAGATCTGACTGCAGGCCTAGAAAGAATCTATACTGAAACTCGGGGGCAACTCCCCTATCGAAAGCCACCTATAAGGGATCCCACTGAGCGGGAGCGCAGGACTGGAAAATATTTCCTATTCCATGAGCTGGATGGGCACACCACAGATGAATGCCGCCACTTAAAGGATGAGGTGGAAGAACATGCCAGGGGTGGTAGATTGCCACAATTTGTCAGAGAACGGACAACGGCAGTAAGCCCTGAACAACTACCGCCTCCACCTAACAGGAACGATCCTGGATCGGGATCATGACTTGTCGTCCACTGATGAAAGATGGCAAGAGCCAAGTCCAAGATTTGGACTTTGGTCGAATAGTTTCATTTAGATTTGTTTTCAGAATAAACGGTTACTCCACTTACACATGTACGGGAACCGGAGAGATCCCTAGGCATGCTCTGGGATGGAGATAAACCAATATGCCCAGAGAGGAAATGTTTAGCTTTTTCTGATGTTTGAGAGTGAACATCTAGAACTCGAATTTAAATAAATGAATTAGAACTTCTTACAATAAACCTTTCGACCGGAGAGTCAGAGGATGAACATTAAATATCAATATAAAAACGATCGCTTTATGACCCTACCCGGAGAGGCGGGGTCCGAAGTGCAAGAAGTGAGTCGCTTCGCCGGAGAGTGACAGGATCGGCTCACTTAAGCTTTGTTTCCCCTTCACCGAAAAGAGACAGGATGGGATCCAGCAAGAGCCCGGAGAGGCTACGATCGGTCTCGAACGACCAAGACATCGCTTAATGTTCAAATACACTGAACCGGAGTGCAAGAAGTGAGTTGCTTCGCTGGAGAGCGACAGGATCAACTCACATAAGCGTTGTTTCCCCTTTAACGAAGAGTAACAGAATGGGATCCAACAAGAGCCCGGAGAGGATATGATCGGTCTAGAACGACCATGACATCGCTATACGTCCTAACCAGGACCAAAGTGCAAGGGGTAGAAGGCAACGCCAGAGTGCAATAGGATCTTTCTATTCAAACACTAAGTCTAGAATGGACTTAGTAAGGGTTCAGAGTAGCCATTGGTAGTCCGGAGAGACTACGGAACTTCATTCTCAACTTCTACAGAAAGAATGAATGCCGATTCGGCTTCGAACAGCCATAAACTTGATTGATAATATTGCAGCTATAAATGAAACATGAATTTACTACACTCGATTTAAGACCGTTCAAAACATACCTTTTACCAAAAGGCATGTTTTGGGGGGCAAAGTGCTATCCCAACTTTTGACAAAGTTGAGATATCCAAAATTTACTGAGAAATTATGTACTGCAGGATAACCATGAATATCGATGAATTTTGTCCGAGTCCAGATTGGGCTACAATTGATAGGACATGACCAGAAAGTTCATAGAAGTCCGCACCTCAAATTTCAAATCAATCCGAGTTCGTATACTCAAGATATGATGGATTCAGTTTAAGGGAGATGAACCTTGCTCGGTTCGAATCAATAGGATACGCCGTAGTTCGAATCGATGGACTTCGCATCAGGTTCGTATCCATCAGTTCAAACCCATCCACTTCGAATCCATCGGTGCAACCCCTGTTCGAACCCAGTTGATTCGACTCCATCAAGCAAGCCCCCAGGTAGCCATGTTTTGAATCCATCCACGCGTACCTAAAGCTCGAATCCATTGGAGCATTCCCACCTTTGAGTCCATCAAGGAAGAGTCCTTCGAATCCATGCAGTTGAGGAAGCTCCGACTCCATTCCCTTCTTGTCTTCGAATCCCCATGTTGAGGGCAACTTCGAATCGATCCACAGTAGCCTATTTTGATCGATTCGAATAAGTACCGGCTTCATCGATTCGAAACGAACCTTCGAATCCAACACCTCGAATCCATCAAGTAAACGCGGCTAAAACCACGGAATCGACCCATTCAACTCGGAGCAATAAGTAGATCGACTCGAAGGACGTGCGCCACCTCATCACAAAACCACGTGCGCTGATGGATTCGAAGGGAGTGGGTTCGAAGGGATCGATTGACCCAAACAGCCAAACGAAAATCCCCACTTCGAATCGATCATATCTCTCAATCCCTTGATCCAAATTCCATGAAATTTTTACAGGAGCTTTCCTACGTGTTGAAGAATGTCCACGCCAAGTTTCATCGCGATTGGACAATTTCTTAATCGATTCGAACCAAGGGTCGAATCGATCCCAATGTGGGCCCGGATCTCCAGGTTTCGGCCGTGTGGGCCCCCTCACGTGCCTGAAGCGGTCAACCGTACTTTAAGGAGAAATATCAGCCTCCTACGCCTATAAATAGAGCGCCAGGTCATTCAGAAAGGGGGATCTTGATTCGAAAGCATCCAGACTCTACCAGACTCTACTTTGCACTTCACTACCACCGTTGTACTCGAATTTCAGAGCTGTAATCCATTGTAATCTGCTGTAATCACTGTAACCAGCGAAGAACATCAATAAATGTTAAAACCTTTGAAGTGGACGTAGGCCGGAGATTGCCGAACCACTATAAATCGTGTGTTCTTGTTCATAATTTCTGTTTTGTTGCGTATTGTTTGCTTAGATCTGTGATTTGTGTTTAAATATTGCTGATTTGTATTCATACACTGGTGCTTTCACAACACTTGGGGTTTGCGACCAATTTTGGCGCAAACACTTTATATTTGAAGTGTGTTGTTTTGATGAGATTTTGACGAATGAAAATTACTGTTGTTTTGAGTTCAGTAACCGTCAATTAAAAGTGAATTTTCAAGCGGCTATCTTGCAACCAAGAAAACCAGCAACGCTGACTTTTATATCCGTTTTTACGGTGTTTTGTGAAGCGTAATTTCTTTGTCGAAATTGCTATCGAAGTTGCTATTTTAATCACGTGTTTTTAAATCGTTTTAAAATATAATTGTTTCCAAAAATTTCACAGTTTACGCTTTAAAAAGAATGAGGAATCGATTTAAATGCTTCAGCAAAATTAGAGACTTGAACCCTTACTTTTACTGATTCGATTAATTTCGGACTTGTCCATTTGAGAACGTAAAAATTATTTATATAAAATACACAATTTTTCACTTTCAAAGAAACGATGATGAGATTTCAACGACTTAGCAAAAATGCGGAATATGGAACCACACTTTTACTAATTGGGTTAATTCCGGACTCGTTAATTGAAATATTTACCATGGAATTACTGTTTGAATTTTTTTTGATTTTGTTGGGCTTTCGAGCCACTATGCTGGACCTTCGGATCAATTACCAGTACTAGGCCTTCGGGTCATTTGTTGGACCTTCGGGTCATTAGATGGGAGCCAAATATTATGCTGACGGTACTTGGTAGGCATCGGCCATTTGAGATGCACGTGCGGCGTAACTTAAACTCGCCATATGCTGGAATCGATCCATTTTATGCTGATTTTCTAGTTATCTTATTTTGATTTCTAGATTTTTGTGTATTTCTGTTTTGAATTCAATTTTGAATTTGGGAGTTGATTTTGATGGAGTTTAATGAGATTTCTTCATTTAAACTATGTTGATTATTTATGTTGAATAGTCTCATTCGAGATTATAATTAATTGTTTTAGTGTGGTTTATCTTGCACTCATTTCTAAGTTTAAATTAGACCGGTCCGTTTATTATTTTCTTTTCAATAATACTCGGGTCGGACCGAGTTATTTCAGGATAATCGCTATCTCTGATTCAGGTGCTACTTCAGCTTTTTGGATTTCACCTCATCTTTTGTATAGGCTTTGAGGTGTTACTTTTGGTGTATGGACTCTCATCTCATGTATGTATTGATGACTATGTATATGTACATTTGGTTCATGTGAACCATCGAGTGTTATAGCATGTACCCTGACTTACCTTCCGCTATATATGATATTTCTGTTCTGATGTGATTATACTTATCTGTGTTGTTGCTATTATGAGTTGTTCTGAATTTTTCATAAGCCACCGTTGTTTGTTTTAGATTTGGATTGAATGTATATCGTTGGGAGTAATTTACACAACTCCTATCGATGTAGTCAATACTCGTCAAAGGCATAACTTACGGATGGTCGCTTCTAACAAGCCTTATTCTTCGCAATAGCAGACGTTATTACCTTATAATAACCTTTATTATTGTGAGCATAGAGGTGGGGCGTCACAGCTTGGTATCAGAGCTGAGATTCAGAACAAATTATAATAAACACGAAATAGAAGTAGAATGGAATATGTGTTACAACTATTCGAGGGTTTTATTCGTACCTATCTAATATATTTCTTCGTTGTTCTTAAACTTTTTATCCACTCTAACATGTTGGAATATGTCTAGGAATGAATCTCATATTTCCGTAGTATTCCATTTGTTAAATTCCTTTTCAATCTTGTATTGTTTTAACTAATCCTTATCTTCTCTTGTTCTCTCAGCTTATGGCTGAAAGGGGTAGAGGGAAGCGTTCTACTGCAGGTCCGTCTAGTGGTTCTCATCCGGATGGAGTTTATATGTCAGCTGATCAGTTTGTGGAGCTATTTCGGGTTACTCAGCCTTCTGTTGCTACTTCCGCAGCTCCTACTCACAAGTCTGCCTTCGCCCGCATGTGTAGTGACTATTCCCACCTTGGAAGCAAGCCTTTCAAGGGATCAGAAAGTGTATTGGAGGTTCAGACTTAGTTGCGCGCTAGTGAGCGCATAATTTCTCGGATGGATCTTCCAGACCATCATCGCGTTCTCGTGGCATCTAGCATGTTGCAAGAACGTGCGCTTGATTGGTATGAGCTTTTGATTGCGGAAGTTGATGAGTCCTCTCTCTCATGGAATCAGTTTAAGGGACGATTCAAACTTAAGTTCGTTCCTGAATTAGAAAAGGCCAATGTTGCTCATAGTTTCCTTGAGTTAAAACAAGGAAAGTCCTCTGTTTCTGATTATGTTGCATCTTTCGAGGCCTTATCCAAATACGGAGTTGAGTTCATTAACACTCCGCGTAAGAAGAATCTTAGATTTGTTGAAGGTTTGAAGAAGTATTTGAAGAAAGTCCTTTTGCTTCAGCTTAAGCTTTCTTTCGAGGAACTTTTTGATTAGGCACTTTGCCTTGAAGCTGTCGAAAAGGAACATGATAGTGGTGATGAGGTTGAGGTTTCTAAGAACCCCAACAAGAAGAGGTTTCCATTTCATAAGCCTAATTCTTCTTCCAACAAGAAGAAGAAGAAGCGAGTTACCTCTAGTTCTCAGCCTAGTAGTGCACCTTCTAATCAGAGGGCGTGCTATAATTGTGGTTCTCTGGATCATCTTCTTCGTAGTTGTGCTAAGCCTCGCATTTGCCGCTATTGCAAGAAAGAAGGTCATTGGGTTTCTGATTGTCCTACTGCTCTTAAGGGTTTCAAATCTGGAAGCTTAATGTTGCTAAAGCTTTTGGTGATTCTTCTCAGCCCAAAGGTATTCCTCCTTCTGTTTTGGAAGGTTTTATTTTATTTCATGACCGTTCTGTTAGAGTTCTTTTCGATACGGTTGCATCACATTCATTCGTATCAAAGGAACTTTTTGATGTTATTCCATTGGATGTTGTTAGTCTTTGCGACCCTTTGAGGATTATGAATCCTATTGGTGGATCCGCTACTCTTGGTTGGTTATGTGTTGATGTTGAGATTATTCTATGTGGTTTTTCCTTTCATCCGAATCTACATGTTATGGATCATCTTGGTTTTGATATGATTTTGGGGATGGATTGGCTCGTCCGTTATGAAGTTCAAATCCTATGTCCCGAAAGAACTTTATATCTCAAGCATCCCGATGTTATCGAGCAAGTATCTATTACATTTCGAGACATGGACCATGCTTCGAATGCTCTCATTTCTTCCTTCGAGTCGGAGGATGTCATAGCTAATATTCCAGTTGTTTGTGATTTTTCTGATGTCTTCGAGCCTATTTCTAGTTTGCCACCAAAGAGGGAATTGGGTTCCGTATTGATCTTATCTCAGGTTCTCATCCTATCATTCGTCCTCCCACGAGGATGTCCACTAAGGAAAATGAGAAACTCAAGCAACAATTATCTGAATTGGAAGCCAAGCATAACGAGCTCACTATCAAAAATGGGTATCCATTATCTAGGATCGATGACATGTTCGATCAATTAAGTGGCGCTAAGCTTTTCTCCCAACTCGATCTTGCTACCGGTTTTCATCAGTTACGAGTTGCGGAAGATAGCATCCCTCTTACCGCATTCCGTACTTGTTATGGTTCTTATGAATGGCTTGTTATGCCGTTCGGTTTGACGAGCGCTCCAGCGTATTTTGTTGATCTTATGAATCGGATATTCCGGGAATATCTCGATAAGTTCGTCTTGGTTTTCATAGATGATATTCTTATTTATTCCAAATCTGAAGCCAATCATATTCAGCATTTGGGGATTGTTTTGAGCACTCTTCGTCAGCATCAGCTTTATGCCAAATTCTCCAAATGTCACTTCTAGGAGAATAAGGTGAAGTTTCTCAGTCATATTGTTTCTTCCGATGGTATCTTTGTCGATCCTTCCAAGACCGTTACTGAGATTCCTAGTTTCCTTGGATTGGTGGGATATTATCGTCTGTTCATTAAGGACTTTTCTCGTATTGCTTTACCGCTTACCACTCTCACGAGGAAAGTTGTTCCTTTTATTTAATATGATAAGTGTGAGTTTTCTTTCATGAAGTTAAAAGATCTCCTTACTCATGCTCCTATCTTAGCGGTTCCCAAAGGCAATCATTATCTTCTTGTTTATACCGATGCCAGTGGTTATGGACTCGGTGTTGTTCTCATGCAAAAGGATAAAGTAGTTGCCTATGCTTCTAGACAACTAAAGCCTAACGAGATTTGTTATGCTACCCATGATTTGGAGTTAGCCACTATAGTCTTTGCTTTAAAGATTTGGCAACATTATTTATTGGACGGGCATTTTGTTCTCTTCACTGATCACAAATTTCTGAAATACCTCTTCACTCAGAAGGAACTTAATATGAGGCAACAGCGTTGGCTCGAATTTCTTGCTTCATATGTTTTCGATATTTGGTATACCTTTGGTAAGGGTAATCGAGTTGTTGATGCGCTTAGTCGCAAGCAGCAAGTTGTTGTTTCATGATGCTAGCAGAGTGGAATATATTGGAAGCTTTATCTCATTGTGATATTAGAGACTGTCCTTCAGTTTCTGATTCCCTTGTGCTTTTATTTAGCATGGGAGCTTGTCCTAGTTTGTTGGATCGTATTGCCGATGCCCAGAAACAAGATCCAGATCTCTCTTATCTTATTCAGAGTTGTAAATCGGAGTCCCGAAGTGATAATCCAAAGGATTTTGATATTGATATTCATGGTTGTATTCGAAAGAAGGGAAGG
This sequence comes from Allium cepa, assembly GCA_030765085.1. Taxonomy (NCBI): domain Eukaryota; kingdom Viridiplantae; phylum Streptophyta; class Magnoliopsida; order Asparagales; family Amaryllidaceae; genus Allium; species Allium cepa. The sequence goes on along the minus strand of CM060938.1, from coordinate 372,157,931 downwards.
TTGATCGTGTCTAATGTTCCTAATCTTATAAATGACATTCTTGAGGACTGTCATCGTTCTAAGTATACTATCCATCCAGGCAGTAGTAAGATGTATGCTGACATGAAACGCTTATATTTTTGGGAGGGTATGAAGCGTGATGTTGCAAGTTATGTGAGTCGTTGCATGACTTGTCAACTTATTAAAGTGGAATACCAACGTCCTAGTGGTATTTTGCATCCTCTTAAGATTCCATTATGGAAATGGGATCAAATTTATATGGACTTCATTGATGGTCTACCTCGTTCGAGGTCGGGCCATACTAATGTTTGGGTGATTGTTGACCGATTGACCAAATCAGCCTATTTTATTCCTATCAAGTCCAATCGGGTTGCTCCTTTGTTGGTTAAGCTTTTTATTAAAGAAGTCATTCGACTTCATGGAGTTCCTAGTTCCATTGTTAGTGACAGAGATCCGCTTTTTACTAGTGGTTTCTAGCAGAGCCTTCAGAAAGCTTTAGGTACTGAGCTCAATCTCAGTACAGCTTATCATCCACAGTTTGATGGTCAGACTAAAAGGGTGAATCAAGTCTTAGAAGATCTCCTTCGCGCTTGTATTCTTGATTTTGGAGGTAGTTGGGAAGACCACTTATCTCTTGTTGAATTTTCTTATAATAATACTTTCCAATCCAGTATCGGTATGGCTCCTTTCGAAGCCCTTTACGAAAGGCCGTGTCGATCACCATTTTGTTGGTTGGAATCCGAGGAAAAGTTAGTTCTCGAACCCGATTATATTCGTGAATCTTCTGAGAAGATTGATATTATTAGACAGAGAATGAAAGAGGCTCATAATAGGAAGAAATCTTATGCCGATCATCGTAGGAAGCCTTTGGAATTTCCTATTGGCGATCGCGTGTTCATTCGTGTTTCTCCAATGAAGGGTGTGGTGCATTTTAGTAGCTCCGGGAAATTGGCTCCTCAATATTGGACCATTTCCTATTACGGAACGCATTGGCCCTGTTGCTTATCGTGTATCGCTACCTATTCAATTTTCGGGAATTCATGACATATTTCATGTATCCCAGCTTCGTCGATGCCTTCGAGATTCAGATTCTATTATTGATCCTCATATGTTGCAAGATCTTGAGATCTCACCCGACTTGTCTATGGTGTAAAATCCTATTCGTGTGCTAGCTTCGGAGGTTAAACGCCTGCGGAATAAAGAAGTCCCACTTGTGAAAATTCAATGGTCCGCATACCCCAAAGATTGCACTTGGGAAACCAAAGAATTCATCGAGCGTTCTTATCCCGGTTTTCTCTCCTCTTCAGGTGGGGATGAGCATTCTTAATCCATCTTTTCTATTTAAATCTTTGTTGTGATGAATAATTTGTGTTATAAACAACTTCTAGTAAGAAAATTGCGGGGACGCAATTTTTGTAAGGGGGAGTTTGTAACAACTGTGATTTTTGATTACCATTGAAATAAAAATTAAAAAAAGAAATTTTAAATTGAGAATTGAAAAAAAATTGCAAATGATTTGCAAAGTTAGTTGAACGCTTTTAAGTGGTGCACGTTGGAATTGAACTGCATTTGCCTTCACGTGTGTGAATATGGGTCCAATTTAAACAAATAGGAGAACACTTTGCTGTCACTAATTTTATAAAACAAAGTTTGAACACTTTGCTTTTTCTACCATCATCATTTTATATGTAGGCTTGTCCTTCACTGGTACACGTTTCCTTTAATGCATATGTACCATAAACCTTGCCAGCACATCTTTATTTGACTTATACACAATTTGGAAAAAAGAAAAGTAAGCGGGCATCATTCTTTTGTTCCATTTTATTTCCAGTAGCTCGGTAGAAGCTTTAATGGCAGCGCAAAAATTTCTTGCTTCAATTTGATTTTTGTTTGCATCAGAGAATTTGGGCGTGAGGGGTAAAGTCTCTACTGGTTCTAAAGCTTGAATCTTGGATGCTAACTGATTTTGAAACAAATTAGAGGTGAGTACAAACTCACACTTCTAATTAAAACTATGGTTGCAAACTTTTGTTAGTTAAGCGGTTTACGTTTTGTATGCAATATTTTTGGGCTCTGGAAATTTTCTAGCGCAATATTTTTATGCATTTCATTGTTTCTTACTGTGCATGCAAAGTATATTGCCGAGGTATTACTTTTGTTTATCTTATTTTTATGTGCAAAGTTGTAGCCTTCGAAATTTAAGTCAGTTCGTTTATATTTGTGCAAGTTAGAATTGTGCATGTAATGCACGAAACCAAGTCAGGTTATATTTTTTTGTCTTTTTCTGTTTGTGTGCAAGACGCATTGCACAAAAAACAAGTCCAGATTTCTTTAATTTCCTACTTCATTTTTGCATGCATAAGTATGTCCAGACCATTTTTGTCCAGGACATCTAATTTTCTCAACATTATTCATTGCATACAAAGTGTATATGTCCAGATCCTTTTAATTTTGCCTAAAATTATTACATTCCTGCATGTAACATTGCACGGCCAAGTTTGGGTTCGTTTCATGCACGTAAGTGATGTCCAGACCCTTTTCATTTTTGTTTTGCATTTTTTGCCAGGCGTGAAAACTTTGTTGCCCAGTTTGTACTTGTGTGCATGTATCATTTCTTGCGTGCAAGTTTGTGTGGTTACTTCGAAATTATGGCCAGGCCATATTTTTTTTTACTGTGTTGCCAAGTTACTTTAATATTTTTTTTATTCATTTACGTGTATGCAAGTTGAAGAGTTCGAAATTATGGCCAGGTCACCTACTTCATTCATGCGCGCAAACAAATAGTGTATGCGTGAAAATTTCGCCCAGGTCTTATTATTTGTTTAATTATTTCGAATGGTGCATGCAAATTTGATTCGCACATTACTTTGTTCAAATCATTTTGTACAAGCATGCATGCCCAAAAATTAAGTCCAGTTTATTTTAAAAAGTTTGTGTCTATTTCATTTTGATATGCATGAAGGTTTTGCATGTTAGTAGTCCAGGACATATAATTTGTTATGTGCGTGTAATATGGTGACGTACGTGCATATAGAGTACCCTGACCATTCTTAGTAATTTTGAACGTGCATGCATGTGGTTAGTGCTCAGGCAGTGAAATGTTTTATGAATATATGGTTGTGCAGTTTAATTATTAATTTATTTTGAACCGGTGTTTCGTTTTGAAACGTATTTCGTTGTCGTTACTTTTATAACGGATTTTTACCCTGGTGTTTATATTTGAAGTGTGTTGTTTTGACGAGATTTTGACGAATAAAAATTACTGTTGTTTTGACTTCAGTAACCATCAATGTAAAGTGAATTGTCAAGCGGCTATCTTACAACCAAGAAAACCCGCAACGCTGATTTTTATATCCATTTTTACGGTGTTTTGTGAAGCGTAATTTCCTTGTCGAAATTGCTATCGAAGTTGCTGTTTTAATCACGTGTTTTTAAATTGTCTTAAAATATAATTGTTTTCAAAAATTTCACAGTTTACGCTTTCAAAAGAATGAGGAATCGATTTAAACACTTCAGCAAAATTAAGGACTATGAACCCTTACTTTTACTGACTCGATTAATTTCAGACTTGTCCATTTGAGAACGTAAAAATTATTTATATAAAATACACAATTTTGCACATTCAAGCAAACGATGATGAGATTTAAATGACTTAGCAAAAGTGCGGAATGTGAAACCACGCTTTTACTAATTCGGTTAATTCTGGACTCGTTAATTGAAATATTTGCCTTGGAATTGCTGTTTGAAAGTTTTGATGATTTTGTTGGGCTTTCGAGCCACTATGCTGGACCTTCGGGTCAATTACCAGTACTAGGCCTTCGAGTCATTTATTGGACCTTCGGGTCATTCGTTGGGCGTCAAATATTATGCTGACAATACTTGGTAGGCTTCGGCCAATTGAGATGCACGTACTGAGTAGCTTAGACTCGCCATATGTTGGGATCGATCCATTTATGTTGATTTTTCTAGTTACCTTATTTTGATTTCTAGATTTTTGTGTATTGCTGTTTTGAATTCAATTTTGAATTTGGGAGTTGATTTTGATGGAGTTTAATGAGATTTCTTCATTTAAACTATGTTGATTATGTAGGATCTAGATTAACCCTAGAGGGGGGGTGAATAGGGTTATAGCAAATTTTTCCGAATTAAACACAGAAACAAACTGCAGAAATAAATATGCTAAAAAATAAATCACACACAAAATTTACCCAGCTTCGGCAACCCCTGCCTACTGCTGCATTCGCAGATTTCTATTAGAATTAAACCGTTTCCCGCTTACAAACACTCTAACAGACTTGCAAACCCTGCTACTGCCTATAGAGTTTTGCAAACTCGCAAACCCTGCTAACTGGACTAACTCTAACTAGACAATCTGACAACACCTAAACCCTAGGTGATGATTTACCATGATTTGTTTTGAAAAGAACAGACAAATAAAACAAATTATAAGAGCAAGCACTAAATTTAAAAACAATTTAAATTATCTTGCCCTTAAATAAAAAAAACACCCTAACCCAAAACAAACGAAATATGCGGTCACTTCCCTCTTATCTTATTTCACCCGATCCTTTGTCTTTTGTTTGTGAAAAAAAAAGCGGCCCTCTATTGTATTCTTTATTCGATCTGAATTAGGGCTTCTTTCCCTTGCGATCCAAATTGGGGCTTTGACTGATTTTTGATGCTCGTGTTCGCGCTCGCTCTCTGATGATCGATTCTACTTGCGCTTTTTTTCACAGCTGCTCCTTTTATCGAGTTTGATAGATTTGTATGTATTCTCTTTCGTTGCTTGTTTTAATTGCTTGCTTGACTCGATAGTTGTTGTGTTCTATGAGGATTTCTTGGGGTTTATTTATAGGGTTGAAACCCTAATAACCACTGTCAGATTTGATTTCTACACGTCGTTGATTATTTTTCCTGAATTTGTTCTGGATTTGGAGTATTCCTTTCTTGATTTAATTTCGAATTAATGCTGTCCATATTTGTTTTCGAATTAATTAATTCGAAGATTTCTTCCTATATTTGTTGTCTCGGCCCCTATTTGAATTAACACTGACCATATATGTATTCGAGAAATTTGATGCAGAGATTTCTTTCCAAATTAGATTTCTTTGACTTAACTAAAACCCGATGTTTATTTTTAAATTCAACCCCATTTTGTTTTTCCTTTGACTTTGGACATGTTTGCATAACTGTTGAGCTCACTGTGTCTTCTGACCATCTTCTCTGTTGTTCATGTAGTTGCATTTGGTCTCGAGTTTCACTGTTGCATTTGCTCATTGGAGTTTGTACTTGCACACTGCGCGTAGCTTATTGTCTGTACTTGGTGCATTGAGCATTTTCACTGTGTTGCATTGTACTGCCCTTGTGTTGCTCACCATGTTGCATACATGTTTTTATGCTTTGTGACATTCGGGTTTGTTGTGTACTTGTCTACTGCAGTTTCATTGTGACTTGACTGTGTTGTTTTGTCTCTGCCCAGTTGATGTTCTGTTCATGTGTGTCTGGTCGAGTTCATTCAATTCATTGATCCTTGTACATGCTGTACTGTCAGGTCTTTGTTTGCTTGGTAGCATTTTGTGGTCCTTCATGATGTGTTTGATGTTGCACTCGGTGTTTGTAGCTTGCCACTGACTTCTTTGTAGTTGCACTGCACTTTGGCTTCACTGAGTTTGTTGTTGCAGTGATTTGTCTGACCTCGTATGCTTCAAGTTGCCTTGAGTTGAACCTATCTTGGGTTTGACCTTGTTTGTGATTTTTGTGCATTGTGCTCTGTTGTTGTATTTGCATTGAGTCACTGATTTTGGTCGAGACTTTGAACACAGTCAGGTTGCATATCCAGCCGAGTGTATATTGTGCATGATTGCTTTTGTTGATAGCGTACACGAGTTGGCGAGGCAGTGCACATGTGTATAAATGTACACGTGTGTATTACAACCACTCACGATTACCTGTAAGAACACTGATATGCACAGATATTACACAATCAAAGATGATGACAATAACCCATGTATCTAAGACACAAACAAATTTCTATTTTTGCAAATTCAAATTTGTTTGTTTTCAGATTACTGTTGTAGTTGCTAATTATACAGGTACAAAGGAGACAGGACAAGAAATGGAGCTGGACAATGCAGATGTGCAGACAGAGTGAAAAACTGAGTGATGAGTGTTGTAGTGAGAAATGTAAAATGTATGAACTGGTGTATGTATATATATAGAGAGAGAGCTGAAAACTTTGTATTGTTTAAGTGTTGTAATAAAATATTATATTGAATAAAAAATACTGGTTGAATTATATAAATTCTATGCAATAGTATAATTATTCAATATGAATATTTCTTCCTTTCTGTATATAGTCCAAACTGCAAACACACATATATATATTGATATATATTTTGTTATCATCAAACAAAAAAATCATATCAAACAATCTCCCCATTTTGATGATGACAAACATATATATTGAAGATTTGAAATGCTAATACATGTGTTTGAGCATGAAATGTTTAGCTCCCCCTATCTGAATGCTCCCCCTACAACTATGACCACTCCCTATTTAGAAGATAACAAAAATTACTGACGAATAAAAGAACTAAGGAAAATTATCTAACAACATTAAACAAATATTGTTGAAGTATTCCAAAAATATTTACTTCCTTATCAAAATCTAGTTCTTTTCTCCCCCTTTTGTCGTTATCAAAAGACAGAAAAAAAATAATGGAACAGTTAAGGTAGACCAGAAAATTATCAAAATCTAGTTTTATTATTATTATTATTATTATTATTTTAAAAAAAATTGGCATTTAAGCACAAAAATAAGCACTTACTAACCACGCATAACCATAAGGACTTTTAAATGGGATTAGCAGTTACTTATTAGTCTAAGCATCCGAACTGTTAAGGTAGACCAGAAGGATACTTAGCTACCATGCTCCATTCATGCATAACCATAAGGACTTTTAAATGAGAATGGAGTGATGATGGTACAATAGTTCACTCGCATGCTCCATCCATGCACAACCATAAGGACTTTTAAATGAGGATGGATGCATGAGAGATAATTATTTTTATTTTATTTTATTTTTATTTAATTAAATAATTTTATTTTATTTTTTAATTGTTTGAAGAAAAATAAAATGAACATATTTCCACTACTGAATACCATATTTAAATCAATCTTTGAATAATATCCTAAACTGGTTTGAATCCTAGAAATTGAAGTTGAAAATGAATATCCAAGAATATTTCAAACAAAAAAATGAAAAATGATTAGTCAATTTCTATAATCCCCAAATCCAAACGTAATCTGGAAAATCTTTCTTCGGGGAGGGGTTTTGTGAAAATATCAACAAGTTGAGTCTCAGTTGAAATATATTCAATGCAAATGTCTTCCTTAGCAATGTGATCTCTAAGAAAGTGGTGTCTCACATCAATGTGTTTTGTGCGTGAATGATGAACAGGATTATTTGATAAGTCTATTGCACTTTTACTGTCACATTTTAATGGAACTTGTTTATAAACTAAGCCAAAATCAGAAAGAGCTTGCATCATCCATAAAATTTGAGCACAACAACTCCCTAAAGCAATATATTCTGCTTTAGTGGTGGATAATGCAACACAGTTCTGTTTTCGACTTGACCATGAAACTAACGAGTTCTGTAACGACCCGGAATTCTGATAGCATATTTTAATAAATATTTAATCTAATTTAAATTAAATATAAACTTGTCAATATTTAAATTGGTGAGATATTAAATATTTAACAGTTATATATGTTTATAAAAGGAAATTTTGATTTGAAATTTGAAATTTAAAATTTAAATACTTCAAAACCATTTAAAATAAAATAGGATTTATTCAGTAGAATTAAATCAAAGATTCATTATTTGATATTTGATAAAAAAAAACATATGAATACACTTTTAGTTTTTAAAATGATAAGTTTTAAAATAAACAAACATGAAATTATTTAACATAAAACATGAAAATGCAAAACAATATAAGTGTAAACATTCAAAAGAAACTAGTATAAAACACAATCATATATTATATATGTAATTAAAGTAACATAAAAATATAAAATATAAAATGTAACCAAGATATAAATTTACGAATATAAGCTATGACTTGAACTATATTAATACAAGTATATGAACCTGTGAACACTATAACATTTATGTCAGTATAAATGAACAAATAGCAAGAATATGGAATAATAAAAGTTATGTATAAGAAAATAAAGTCAAATATAAGAATCTTGATACATTGCTAAATACATATATAAGTTTGTACAGCAAATTAAGTGATGTACCCAGAGAAAAATAATAATAATAATAAACTAAAACTAAATGTAAACCAGTAATAATCATATTTGTGCTTTAGTTAAATCAATGCTATAAATATAATACTCATGTGTTGTGTATATGCATCAGGGAACAAAAGATTTCACTCCAAAATGATAATAAACATATATATATTAACTATAACTTGTGTAGGTGTTGTGTGCAGTTTTGTGCCTTAGGAAATCAGAGTGAACTTAAATATAAAACTAGTCTCACTTCAAAATAATAATAAACAAAATCTGTAGCTTGTATATAAGCAAATAAGAAACAAAGTAACATATATGCTCAACAACCTCTAAAACTAGGATGTACAAACTAGTGTAACAAAATATTTACATCAAGTACAACATATCTTTGCACTAAGAACCTGTAGCCAAGATAAATAAACTTCCAGCCAACATTAATTGCATGTAAACGAAAGCTTTGTACAAAAGCTGTAAACAAAAAAATATCTTTGTACAAACAGCAAGTATCAGCAAACAATAAATATATGTTAACAAAAATGAAGACAAGCATTAAATTAGCACAAATTCTTGTTCAAGCAAGTACTACAGCCGATCCCTGTGATAATTTCATTTAGCAGTGTATTCAAACTTGGTCAAACAAGTGAAAACTTGTACCATTTAACCTACAGCTGTTGTTCAAAGTCTTTTTATTTGTATGCATCATGTTATTGTGTTGTCTACAAAAATTAAAGAAACAAACCTGTGAAACAGAGAAAAGCAAAGGAAAGTTTCAGAGAAATTCATCTGCAAGTTCTTCAACATACTTTCTGTTCAACTAACAGTTTTAAGTGAGTAAACGAATTAATTTCAACTTTAGTTTATATGTTTTTGCTTATTAATGATATTTGTTGATATTGTTTAACATATTGCTCTGTGTATGTTTGTGATCTGGAAACTCTTATAGCTATTCTTGATCAATACTTCAAGTTGTTACAAAGTAAAGCAAATAAATTTACAAATCTTATTCATATAACTATTTAAAATTTTGTATTGTGAAAGTTCAAGTTGTTTATATGAAAACAAAGCCTGTAAGCATGTTTGATGTTTCACAGTAGGATATTAACCCTGTATTCCAAACTACAGGTTTAAAAAGAAGATTTAGCTTTAAAATTCAAATGTCGAAATTTGTAAATCCAATAGTATAATTAGTTTTCATAAACAAAATTATGATTTTACACATAAAAATTGTAATTTATAATCAAAGATTTGTTGAGCAGTTTTGCTTTTAAGTTTCACTGCATATTTGTCAAATTTGGAAGATTAATGAAATGTTAATTCCTGGAATTTGGTATGAAGCAAGATTTAAGAGATATTAACACTAGAAAAATAGTAATTTATTTTTCGAATTCATAGATTTTGAGTTCGAATCATAAATAGGGTTTAAACCCATTTTTTTCAAAGCTCTGTACAAAAATTGATTTCGGCTCAAATATGTAACCGAGTGAAGCGCGACTGTAGGAGGAGCTAGGTGGAGGTGTAGGCGACATCTTGGAGAATTTTCAACGCCTACGGTGATGTGAGGTGGCCGCGTGATGGATTTGCGCGTGGGGGGTTTGTTTGCTTGTTCGAACTGCAGGCCAAAAATTTGTTCTCGGCTTGTAATCAAACTTTTGGGTTTTGATTTCGTCTAGGTAGGGAAATTGTGATGCGTGGGGGGTTGCTGTGAGTCGCCTATGGCGACGCGAACCACCGTGCACGTGCACGGTGGTGACCAATGTCGCATTTGTTTTTGGGTTTCGGGTTATCGAATGGGTTTGCTCGAGACGTTTGTGAGGTGGCTTCGAATGTCTTTTCGGTTGCCACCGAGTCGTATACGATGGAGCTAAAGCAGCTTGCGTTTACAATTTAAAAAAAAAACAACATAAAAAAAGAAAAGAAGAGAAGAACTGGAGAGAAGAAGAGGGAAGGGGAGAGCACGAGAGAGACGCAGGGAAAAACTCGAGTTTTTCTCGAGTAGAGAACTATGTTGCCTCGGTGCTTTCAAATGGCCTTGTACTGTTTTTGTACAGGTATAACTAAGTTCAAGAAACAAATGTTAATTAATTAAGCTAATGTTTTAATTAAAGACTTGATTTAAGTAAAAATATAAAGGTAGAAGATTGGTCAGTAAATAGTTGGAATGTTGATTAGAATGTATACTTGAATTTATAAATCAATAACTTTATGTTGAATTTGAAATAAAAATTTAATCATAGATTAAATCCATTAAAATCTCAAGAGCATAAGTTTATCATTAAAAAGTTAATTAGTGAATGAAAGTTAACATACGAGATTAATTAAAGAAATCACATTTTAATTAAATTGAAAATTAAAGTAATGTGTAATAATTAAATAATTAATTCATTTTAATAATTTATAATTAAGAATCAACTAATTATTTGAATAATTGAGTAATAGTTAATGAATAGAAGTTAATTAATTAGATATTTAATTAAAGATTAGATAATGAATGAATTAATTATTAATGAATAGATAATTAATTAATTAATCATTAATCAGCTAATTAATCAGTAATTAATTTACAGAATAAATTAGTTTATTCTTAAGCAAATAATTTAGTTAAGTAAAACCAAACTGTTTGATATGCATTGGTAATTATGATGGTTGACTGTGATATCTGTTGATGATATTTCTGTGATATGTGTGATATATTATGGATATCTGCGATAACTGTATATGATTTATCTGATATATCTGTTATGTTAATTTCTGATATCTAATTGAGCTGTTAAGTTAAATAGACAACTTGGCCCTTAAAATGGCGTTTGGATCCGATGAGACCGGGATCGGAAGAATCAATTTTGATTCTCCGAAAACCACATCGATCCAAATTAAACGATAGGTCGTAACTTATCAAATGGAGATCGAGATGGAGTTTCAGAATGCAAGGGTTATCGTCGTTAACTCTGAGGGTGATTCCAAAATGAGTGTAACGAGATAATGCCTTCGGTTTCGTTCGAACCCGGAACGAACTTGTGTGGATTGAATGCTTTCAACACATCGTCAGGCGGACGATGAGCATTCTAAGTGATTTGTTCTTTAAAGGTAATCGTAGCCTCAAGCCTCATCAACCGGGAATGGCTAAAATAGGGGAGATGCAGCAAGGTTAGGTGGGTCATGCCCAAGCAGGACAAGATTTTCCACTGTCTAGATGTCCCTTTTTATTTCGGCTTAGTGGGCAGTTGTTGGCCACAACTGCGGGGTTATCTTGTTCGGGACTGTTCAGTAAGGAATGGTTCCGGCCTTGTGTTGCAGGGGATGAAGGGAGTAATCCTCGGTACGGTGATCTAGGCCCCGTACTGTGACGGGCGGTACCCCAGTAGCTCTGCCATTGTTGGAAATCCATTTACCCTACGAGACCCTACGGTTTTGATTTGTATTACCCACTTTCGTGGCTAGTAGCTGGAATTTAATAGATGTAACAATTTCGGCTATTTTCTATTTACTTGAAAACCCTAGACACTATTATAATATCACAGAATTTCCTATAAAATGTTTTGGTTAGCGTAAGGTAAAAACTTACCCGTATTTATTTGTGGGGAGTCTTACGTGATACCTTTATTTTCAAATGATTTTCAAAGTTAAGCAATTTTAACCTGTTTACTCATACCAGACCCATGTCTGACCCGGAGTTTATATTTTGTGTTTTCATAAACTCTTGGGTACTCAAATTTTTATGAGTAGCCAAGTGATAGGTATCTAGAAGTGTTGCTTTTCTGGAGGAGCTATTTTGGAGAGAAGACCAGACGTATGTAGCTATATATGTAGTTCCGCTGTGTAGTTAGTGATGCTGTATTTTGGATGTATGTATGGACATGTATGTATATGGCAGTACATTTATCTGATATTGTAAGACTCTGATGTATGTATAACTATGTAATAGTTATGTGATGTATTATATTTTGTTCCATTCCGCTGTGAGATTCTGATGTTGTTGTTCTTTTTTCTCTATCTTTTCTATTTCTATCTCTTTCTTTCTTAATGATGAAACGTCTTTCTGGAGTTGAGAAAGGCGGGTCGTCACAAGTTCCCTAGCATAAAGCATGTTCCGCTAGTGCTTTTCCTGTCAACCAATGAACCACCATAATCAGCATCAGAATAGCCAACTAAATCCAAATTTTCACAAGAAGAATACCATAACCCAAGTTTGTTTGTGTGTGAAAGATATCTCAAAATTCGTTTAGTGGCTTTCAAATGAGATTCTTTAGGATTAGATTGAAAACATGCACACAAACACACAGAAAACATAATATCAGGTCTAGAAGCAGTAAGATAGAGAAGTGAACCAATTATCCCTCGATATTTCTTCTGATCAACAGCACTTCCTTTCTCGTCTTTGTCCAACTTTGTTGATGGGCTCATAGGAGTTCTCAATGGTTTGGAGTTCTCAACTCCAAATTTCTTCAACAGTTCCAACACATACTTGGATTGTGAAATGAAAATACCATCACTGCTTTGCTTGATTTGAAATCCAAGAAAATATTTCAATTCTCCAACCAAGCTCATCTCGAATTTAGCCTGCATGACTTGTTCAAATTTCTCGCACAAGAGTTCATTAGTAGCACCATAAATGATATCATCTACATAAATCTGAACAATCAAAAAATCACTTCCTTTATGTAATAGAAATAGTGTCGTGTCAGCACTCCCCTTTTTAAAGCCATTTTCCAAAAGATATGTACAAAGGCAGTCATACCAAGCTCTAGGAGCTTGCTTAAGACCATATAATGCTTTTTCAAGTTTATACACATGATTTGGAAAATCGTGATTTTCAAAACCGGGGGGTTGTTCAACAAAAACCTCTTCTTTCAAATCACCATTTAGAAAAGCACTTTTTACATCCATTTGTTTAAGTTTGAAACCTTTATAACAAGCAAAGCTTAGCAAAATCCTAATGGCTTCTAACCTAGCAACTGGAGCAAATGTTTCATCAAAATCTATGCCTTCTATTTGGTTATATCCTTTTGCGACCAACCTAGCTTTGTTTCTAATTACATTTCCTGATTCATAAAGTTTGTTTTTGAACACCCATTTAGTTCCTACAATTGGATAGTCATTTGGCCTAGGAACTAATTTCCAAACTTTATTTCTCTCAAATTGATTAAGTTCATCTTGCATTGCTAGAATCCAACTTTCATCATTAAGAGCCATTTCAACAGAATCAGGTTCAATTTCAGAAATAAAACCACTATGACAACAAAACGCACACAAATTTTTATCAAATGAAGAGCGAGTGCGTATACCTTCCGTAGGATCTCCTATAACCAATTCAGGAGGATAATTGGATTTGAACTTCAATCTATCAGCATCAACAGTCCTACTTCCATCTTTCTCACTAGATGTCCCTTCTTTAATGCCTTCATGATCTACCCCATCATCAACCGTTTTTCCAGTCGTCCTTTCCAGATCAGATTCATCAAATTTCACATTGATTGATTCAACAATTGTCTTTGTTCGTTTGTTGTATATCCTGTAAGCCTTGCTCCTGGTTGAATAGCCCATGAAAATTCCCTCATCGGCCTTTGATTCAAATTTTCCAAGTTGATCACCTGTGTTAAGAATGAAACAAGGGCATCCAAAAACACGAAAATAAGAGATGTTAGGTTTCCTTTCATGCCACACTTCATAAGCCGTTTTGCCAAGTATTGTTCTAATCATTACTCTATTCATTACGTAGCACGAAGTATTCACCACCTCTGCCCAAAAAGTTAGAGGTGGTTTATACTCACTCAACATGGATCTAGCCAATTCTTGCAATGTACGATTTTTCCTTTCAACCACCCCATTTTGTTGAGGTGTTCGTGGAGCAGAAAATTCATGTTTTAAACCATTTTCTTCACAAAAGTTTTCAAATTCCGAATTTTCAAATTCGCCTCCATGATCACTTCTTAAAGTTTTAATTGAAACTCCTTTTTCATTTTGAACAAGTTTAGCAAATTTTGAAAACTAATCAAAAGATTCAGACTTTTTGGCTAAGAAATAAACCCATGTAAATCTAGAATAATCGTCAACCAATACATAACAACAACGTTTTCCATTCAAGCTTGCAATTTCATTTGGTCCAAATAAGTCCATATGAATTAATTCGAGGACCCTTGATGTGCTAACAATGTTTTTAGGGCGAAATGATGATCGACTAAGCTTGCCCAAGGAACATGCTTTACACACTTTGTTATCTTTAAATTTCTGATGTGGTAACCCTCTGACTAATTCTTTCGTTTCAAGATTTTTTAAGAGACTCATGCTAGCATGTCCAAGTCTCCTATGCCATAAAGATGCCTCTTCGTCAGTGGCTACCAAACATCTGAAAAGATTTAGATTGTCAAACGAAAGCGAGCAAACATTTCCTTTTCTTTTGCCCATAAAAACAATGTTATTAGAAGTTTTATCAATGATTTTGCAAGTATCACTATCAAAAACCACATTCATACCTTTGTCACATAGTTGGCTAATAGAAATGAGATTGTGATGCAAATTATCAACGTATAAAACATTAGTCAAGGAAAAAGTACCGTTACTTACTTCACCTTTCCCAATAATCTTACACTTGCTATTGTCTCCCATGATCACATTTCCACCTCTAAAATTCTTTAGGATAAGGAACTTAGATTTATCACCTGTTATATGTCTAGAACAACCTGAATCTAGAAACCATTCTTGTTGCTCCTTAGCCCGCCAACAGACCTACATAAAGAGAGAGGAGGATGACCTAGAGAAACTCTTAGGTCCAATGATATTAGTAACTGAAGCATTGTGAACAAACAATCCCTTTGGAACCCAAATTTGTTTTGTCCTTTCATTTTTGCTCCTATAGACATGGAATTTGTTTGTAGAATTCTTAGGAACCCAAACTTGTATAAATTTTGTGTTCTTGTTCCTATGACTACAATTTTCAACACGATGTCCAATTTCACTTCTAACAAAGACACTCTTACCTTTTGCATGATCATCAACCTATGTTTTCCCAAAACCTAGTCCTTTTCTGTTATTAGCAAAGAGTTGATTTCCCAATAACATGTTAAATGATTTTTCTCCTCTTGAAAAGTTATTCAAAGATTTCTCAAGATTTTGGACTTTGGTTTTTAGTGTTGTGTTTTCAGTTACAAGTGTGGTGCATCTATTTATAAAATCCTTTTTCCTAGTGTCAATGGTTTCCTTAAGACTCGAGTTTTCTTTTTCAAGATTATCGAAGCTATTCTTAAGTCTTGATATTTCTGAATCTAAAATTTTACATTTTTTACAGTCTAGGTTTTGAATATTTTCAAGTTCAGTTTCTAACCTAGTATTCTCATGAACAAGTTCTCTCCTGTCAGACTTCAATTTTTCAATTTTAGTTTCAAGAGTATCAATTGTATTAGTAAGATCATAACACATCAAAACAAGTTCTTTATAAGAATAGTCACGTACTTCACTGGATTCCTTTGAACTTGTTTCTGAATCCGATTTTGCCATAAGGCACAAGTTAGCCTCTTCTGAGCTATTATCCGAAACTTCTTCTCCTTCTTCATCATCCCAAGTTGCTGCAAAGGCCTTCTTCTTCTTTTTCTTTCCTTTGTTGTTTTTGAGAAGTGGGCATTTTTGTTTGAAGTGGCCAGGTTTTTTGTAGTTAAAGCATGTCAATTCATTATCGGAATCGTCAGAATCTTTTGACCTATTACCACTTGTTTTCTTCTTGCGTGGCCTGAATTTTGACCATTTTCTAAGATTATTGACAGTCATCGCAAGCTCTTCAATTGGATCTTCTTCTTCTTCATCGCTTTCTTCTTTGCTCTTTAAGGCAATTGTCTTCTTTTTTGATTCGGAGTTGTTACGTTCCTCCTTTGCCTTTAGCTCAAGCTCATATGTCATCAAGTTTCCGATCAACTCCTCCATGCTTAGTTTACTCAGATCTTTCGATTCTTGTATTGCCGTGACTTTTGCCTCAAAGTTCATTGGTAAGACTCGCAGTATCTTCCACACAAGCTCTACTTCAGTGAAGACCTTCCCAAGCGCTCTAGCATTGTACACCAAAGTTGAAAAACGTCCAAACATATCCTTTATGCTCTCGCCCTTTTCCATCACAAAGTTTTCGTATTCATTGCTAAATAGAGCTAGACGTGACTCCTTGACTTGAGAAGTTCGTTCGTGTGCCACCTCCAAAGTGTGCCAAATTTCCTGTGCTGTTGTATAATGAGAAATTCTATTAAACTCATTTTTATCAAGAGCACAGATCAAAGCGTTCATTGCTTTGGCATTTGTAGTTTTTAATTTCTTATCGTTAGCATCCCACCTATCCTTAGGCTTAGGAATCTCAGTATCACCAATAACTATAGTAGGAGATTTATAGCCAGTTTCAATAATATCCCAAACATCATAATCAACAGAACTAAGATAAATACTCATCCTAACTTTCCAATAAGCATAATCATTCCCATTAAACATGGGTGGCCTAGCAATAGATTGCCCCTCAGAAAAAGCATTATTTGGTGGATTCATGACTCTAGAGTTAAAGTAAAATACCTAGCTCTGATACCACTTGTAGGATCTAGATTAACCCTAGAGGGGGGGTGAATAGGGTTATAGCAAATTTTTCCGAATTAAACACAGAAACAAACTGCAGAAATAAATATGCTAAAAAATAAATCACACACAAAATTTACCCAGCTTCGGCAACCTCTGCCTACTGCTGCATTCCCAGATTTCTATTAGAATTAAACAGTTTCCCGCTTACAAACACTCTAACAGACTTGCAAACCCTGCTACCGCCTATAGAGTTTTGCAAACTCGCAAACCCTGTTAACTGGACTAACTCTAACTAGACAATCTGACAACACATAAACCCTAGGTGATGATTTACCATGATTTGTTTTGAAAAGAACAGACAAATAAAACAAATTATAAGAGCAAGCACTAAATTTAAAAACAATTTAAATTATCTTGCCCTTAAATAAAAAAAACACCCTAACCCAAAACAAACGAAATATGCGGTCACTTCCCTCTTATCTTATTTCACCCGATCCTTTGTCTTTTGTTTGTGAAAAAAAATGGCGGCCCTCTGTTGTATTCTTTATTCGATCTGAATTAGGGCTTCTTTCCCTTGCGATCCAAATTGGGGCTTTGACTGATTTTTGATGCTCGTGTTCGCGCTCGCTCTCTGATGATCGATTCTACTTGCGCTTTTTTTCACAGCTGCTCCTTTTATCGAGTTTGATAGATTTGTATGTATTCTCTTTCGTTGCTTGTTTTAATTGCTTGCTTGACTCGATAGTTGTTGTGTTCTATGATGATTTCTTGGAGTTTATTTATAGGGTTGAAACCCTAATAACCACTGTCAGATTTGATTTCTACACGTCGTTGATTATTTTTCCTGAATTTGTTCTTGATTTGGAGTATTCCTTTCTTGATTTAATTTCGAATTAATGCTGTCCATATTTGTTTTCGAATTAATTAATTCGAAGATTTCTTCCTATATTTGTTGTCTTGGCCCCTATTTGAATTAACACTGACCATATATGTATTCGAGAAATTTGATGAGAGATTTCTTTCCAAATTAGATTTCTTTGACTTAATTAAAACCCGATGTTTATTTTTAAATTCAACCCCGTTTTGTTTTTCCTTTGACTTTGGACATGTTTGCATAACTGTTGAGCTCACTGTGTCTTCTGACCATCTTCTCTGTTGTTCATGTAGTTGCATTTGGTCTCGAGTTTCACTGTTGCATTTGCTCATTGGAGTTTGTACTTGCACACTGCACGTAGCTTATTGTCTGTACTTGGTGCATTGAGCATTTTCACTGTGTTGCATTGTACTGCCCTTGTGTTTCTCACCATGTTGCATACATGTTTTTATGCTTTGTGACATTCGGGTTTGTTGTGTACTTGTCTACTGCAGTTTCATTGTGACTTGACTTTGTTGTTTTGTCTCTGCCCAGTTGATGTTATGTTCATGTGTGTCTGGTCGAGTTCATTCAATTCATTGATCCTTGTACATGCTGTACTGTCTGGTCTTTGTTTGCTTGGTAGCATTTTGTGGTCCTTCATGATGTGTTTGCTGTTGCACTCGGTGTTTGTAGCTTGCCACTGACTTCTTTGTAGTTGCACTGCACTTTGGCTTCACTGAGTTTGTTGTTGCAGTGATTTGTCTGACCTCGTATGCTTCAAGTTGCCTTGAGTTGAACCTATCTTGGGTTTGACCTTGTTTGTGATTTTTGTGCATTGTGCTCTGTTGTTGTATTTGCATTGAGTCACTGATTTTGGTCGAGACTTTGAACACAGTCAGGTTGCATATCCAGCCGAGTGTATATTGTGCATGATTATTGCTTTTGTTGATAGCGCACACGAGTTGGCGAGGCAGTGCACACGTGTATAAATATACACGTGTGTATTGCAACCACTCACGATTACCTGTAAGAACACTGATATGCACAGATATTACACAATCAAAGATGATGACAATAACCCATGTATCTGAGACACAAACAAATTTCTATTTTTGCAAATTCAAATTTGTTTGTTTTCAGATTACTGTTGTAGTTGCTAATTATACAAGTACACAGGAGACAGGACAAGAAATGGAGCTGGACAATGCAGATAGATGCAGATGTGCAGACAGAGTGAAAAACTGAGTGATGAGTGTTGTAGTGAGAAACGTAAAATGTATGAACTGGTGTATGTATATATATAGAGAGAGAGCTGAAAACTTTTTATTGTTTAAGTGTTGTAATAAAATATTATATTGAATAAAAAATACTGGTTGAATTATATAAATTCTGTGCAATAGTATAATTATTCAATATGCATATTTCTTTCTTTCTGTATATAGTCCAAACTGCAAACACACACATATATATTGATATATATTTTGTTATCATCAAACAAAAAAATCATATCAAACAGATTATTTATGTTGAATAGTCTCATTCGAGATTATAATTAATTTGTTTTAGTGTGGTCTATCTTGCACTCATTTCTAAGTTTATATTAGACTGATCCGTTTATTATTTTCTTTTAAATAATACTCGGGTCAGACCGAGTTATTTCAGGATAATCGCTATCTCTGATTCAGTTGCTACTTCAGCTTTTGGGATTTCACCTCATCTTTTGTTTAGGCTTCGAGGTGTTACTTTCGGTATATTGACTCTCATCTCATGTATGTATTGATGACTATGTATATGTACATTTGGTTCATGTGAACCATCGAGTGTTGTAGCATGTACCCAGACTTACCTTCCGCTATATATGATATTTCTATTCTGATGTGATTATACTTATCTGTGTTGTTGCTATTATGAGTTGTTCTGAATTTTTCATAAGCCACCGTGGTTTCGTTTTAGATTTGGATTGAATGTATATCGTTGGGAGCAATTTACACAACTCTTATCGATGTAGTCAATACTCGTCTAAGGCATAACTTACGGACGGTGCTTCTAACAAGTCCTATTCTTCGCAATAGCAGATGTTATTAACTTATAATAACCTTTGTTATTTTGAGCATAGAGGTGGGGCATCACAGGTACAAGGATCTACTTATTCCTGTTTTGCGCCTTATCAAACTTCTCTAACTTATTTTATTTTAACTCATGTTCGTTCATTGTTGACGTGGTACGACTACCCTCACTTATCACAAATCTCAATCCCGTAATCATTACATTATTTTACTTAATTTAACTAATTAAATATCCTAAATAATATTACTCAAAATTAGGATCATTACAGAATTCCTTCCTTAAATAATTTCGTCCTCGGAATTACGATAAGGTACTCAACAAATTAATCGAAAAGGTAAAACATGCCATCACCAAATCAATATAAGTATCTCTAATCCTGCTCTCAGACCCCTAAGTATAGTCCCTCTCATTGTTGCTCCACTGGACTTTAACTAATTTGACTGCCTTGTTCCTTAATCTCTTCTCATATCTCGCAACTATATAAACTAGCTTTCTAATTATAGTCAAGTTCGACTCTACTAATAACTCCTCAAACACAGTCGGTGCTATAGTATTCTCCGGATCTCTAACACACTTCCTAAGATGATAAACATGGAAAATATCGTGGACTCCTGCCAAACTATTCGGTAACTATATTCTATATGCGAGTCTCCCAATCCTCTCTATAGTAGGAAATGATCCTACAAATCTCGATGCCAATTTCCTTGATCTTCCAAATCTGATTACACCTTTCATCGGTGATGCCTTAATGAAAACATGATCTCTGACATAGAACTCTAAGTCTTTCTGACATCTACCTGTATAACTCTTCTGCTTAGACTGAGCTTTCTTTACCCTAGCCCGAATCAACTCAATCTTTTCTACAGCTTCTCTAACTAAATCCAGACCAAGAACCAACATATCCTCGGTCTCTAACCAATAGATTGGATATTTGCACGGCCTTCCATACAAAGCGTCAAATGGTGTCATCCCTATACAAGCCTGATTACCGTTGTCATATGGAAACTCGACTAAGTGCAGATGGTCTTCTCACGATCCTCCAAAATCTAACACACAAGCCCGTAACAAATCTTTCAGGATTTTGTAAACTCTTTCCATTTACCCATCAATCTGTGGATAGTAAGTGGTACTAATCTTGAGCTTGGTTCCTAAAATCTCCTGTAGACTCTTTCAGAAGTCACTAGCGAACAAGGAATCTCTACTGCTTACGATATTACTAGGAATTCCATGAAGTCTAACTATATTCTTCATAAATAACTTAGCTAAGACATGTGCCATCCTAGTTGACTTAACTGGAATAAAGTGGGCACTCTTGGTCAACCTATCCACTATGACTCATATACTTTCTTTTCCTCTATTAGAACTTGGCAACCCATCTATGAAATCCATAAAAATAGAATCCCACTTCCCAACTAGAATATCTAATGGCTGAAGCAATTAACTTGGTTTCTGATGTTTGGCATTTACCTGTTGGCAGTTCAAACACTGCTTTATCCATACACATATATCCCTCTTTATACCTTCCTAGAAGAAACTTCTCTTCATATCCTTATACATCTTAGTTCCTTCCGGATGAATAGTGAACTTCGAACGGTGTCATTCCTCTAAAACTTCCTTCCTAATGCTTTCTACATTTGGAACACACAATCTTCCTTTCTTTCTCAACCACCCGTTCTGGTCAATATTAAAATCCTTCAAGTCATCGTTCTCTGTTCCATCCCTTAACTTCTTAATCTGCTCAACTAATACCGGATCCTCCATCTATTTAGAGGCAACCTTTTTAATCATCACCAGTCAAACATCCAAAAATGACAACATAGTAGTTTCCTTACTAGATCTAACTTCTGCACCTTGCAAGTTGTCAACGCTTCCAAATCCTTCCACTCAGCTATCATTGCCAATAATTCATATTGATGTTTTCTGCTAAGTGCATCTGCAACGTTATTGACCTTTCTGGATGTGTACTTAATCCCAAAGTCATAAGAAGCAATAAGCTCTAACCATCTCTGCTGTCTCATGTTCAGATCCTTCTGAGTGAACAAATACTTCGACAACTTATGATCCGTATCTAGCTCAAACCTCTCTCCCAAAAGGTAATGTCTATACACCTTCAATGCAAATATCACTGCAGCTAATTCCAAATCATGTGTTCGATATCTAACTTCATGCGGTCTAAGCTGTCGAGAAGCATAGACAATCACTTTACCTCTCTGCATTAGCGCAGCTCCTAACCCAGTTGCACACGTATATGTATGTACTGTCGAATCCTGATTCCCTTCCGGAACAACCAACACAGGTGCATGTGTCAATAAGTGTTTCAAGACATAAAATGCTTCCTCACACTTATCGGGCCAAACAAACTTCACATCCTTTCGCGTTAGCTTGGTCATCGATGATGATATCCACAAAAAATCCTTAACCAATCTTCGATAATACCCAAATGATCCAAGAAAACTCTTTATCTCAGTCACTATCTCAGGTTTCTTCCAATTATTCACATCTTCAATTTTTGTTGGATCTACAAACAACCCTTCCTATGAGACTACATGACCAAGAAACTTCACTTCCTTCTTTCAAAAATGACACTTCAAAAACTTCGCCTTCAATTGATGCTGCCTTAACATCTCAAGCAACACTCTAAGGTGAGCTTCATGCTCACTTTCATCCTTAGAGTATATCAAAATATCATCCATGAACAACAATACAAACCATCCAAGTGCTCTTGGAAAATTCGGTTCATCAAATCCACAAAGAATGTCGGTGCATTAGTCAGTCCAAATAGCATCACTAACCATTCGTACGATCCATATCTTGTTCTAAACTCTGTCAAAGGAAAACCATCCTCTTCTAGTTTAAGTTGATGGAAACTTGTTGCTAAATCCAACTGAGAAAATACCCTGGCTCCACTCAACTGATCGAAAAAATCGTCGATTCTAGGCAAAGGATATTGGTTCTTTATCATCTTCTTATTCAACTTACGATTATCGATACATAACCTCAACGATCCGTTCGACTACTTGGCAAACACTACGGCTGCTCCCTAAGGCGAACTACAAGTTCTAATAAAATTCATGCCTTCCAAATCTACCAACTGCACCTTCAAATTCCTCATCTCGGTAGGTGTCATCCTGCTTGGTGGTCTACTCACTAGTTATGCTCCTGGTACTAAATATATCTGAAACTCAATGGTTCGTTTCAGTGGCAGCCCTACTACAGATTCAAAAACACCTAGGAATTCTCTAACAACGAAAATGTGTTCTACTCATCTTCTACCTCCACGACATCAGATGTGCACGCAAATGTGCATATTTTTACTTCTAATTTAATTAAATAAATGAGCATATATGATACTTTAACATGTTTGAAACAAAATCCAAATTATTTTCAAATCATCATTTATTCACCTTCATGTAGGGGTAAAATGGTCATTTTAATTAATATATTAATTTAGAGAATATTTATTTGTGCATTTTATTTTTATTTGTAGGAATTTGATGGAAATATGACTTAGTCTTCATTGAAATATGCATGCAGGAGAGGCAGATGGCAAATGAAGACGGAAATAAATTATTTCATCCAACATGAAGAACCTTACCTACCCACTTGCCATGATGTACAATTAGGAGCTAATACACATGTTAGTGGAGCTTAAAGTTACATGGACATGTAATGGTGGATTATGCTCACGCTAGTGATAACTTGGAGGCCACACTTTCTGAAGGGTATTTTGGGTAGTTTCGAAAATATAATTAGGGTTTCAAAATATGTATAAATACCCCTTATGTTTTATGTAATGAGCTTTTAGCCTCCTCTTTAGTTAGTTTAGTTTTAGGCTCAAAAACAATCAAAAACTCCCTTTTCTTTTTAATAGCTTCTTAGCCTTCTTTCTTGTAATTTTCTGTTTATACATTTTAATTTCATGCTCTTTTAATTCTTGATCTTTGTTTTATGAAATTAGTATAGTTTTATTTCTTGCAAGTAGAGTAGATATATTTCATGCAAAATTAGTTAGCTCTTTTTTCCTCTTATTTTTATTCTATGTTGAAATTTACATTTGTTGACATGATAACAAATATGAGAAGCTAAATCCCTTCAATTTAGGGGTAATGAAGCTCTCTTAATCATGTAAATTCAACATAGTGATTTCATTTGATCTCTTTTTGTGCTTAATGGAAGTTTTGTTGTGCTAAATATTCTGTTGTTTTAACTTTGAATTTTATAGCCTATGTTGTTAACACCAAATAAGCCACGCTTAAAAAAACATAACCAGAAATTACCTCGTCATCTACATATGATTATGCTAATGAACTGAACTTTAAAATCAAAATTTGATGGTCTATATTACTAATCAATAGTGAATAGATCATGCTTAGAATAGATTTTATTTTCAAGTTCATTAACATTTTTATAAAAGTTAACAAGTGGTTTGGAGGGTGTGTTATAGCTTGATGGTTTATGTTGAGTTAATTAATAGCACAAATACATCATACTCGTGATAAACACACCAACTAAATTCACTAATGACCAAAAAGAGATATCTAATTTCATTATGTTGATTTATGTGATCATGAGAAGAGCTTTTCCTCTAAATTGTCTTTTACTCTCATATTTTAATTCACTTTTAGTTTTTTTTTTAGTTACAATTTTTTAGCATAACACAACTTCGAATCTTGGTTTAATTTGATTGAATAGAATTTTAAATCAATACAGCTCTTTACGGATCGACCCGTACGCGCCACGTACTAAGATTATACATCGTGTTCTTGCGGTTATTTTTAATTAAAATTTTATCGGCGATTTTCTAATTTCATAGAATAACCATCGTTAGATAAGTTTTTTGCGCAATTTCCGGAAAATTTATTTTATTTTATTTCTATTCTTCGGATTATTTTTATTTGATTTTATTGTGTGTTCATTTTGTGTTTTAATTTGCGTTTAAAAAAAAAATTATGTGTTTGTGTGATCTTTGTTTTCATTTTGTTGCATGCTTGTTGTTTTTCCTTTGCATTTGCGCGCACGCGCGCAAACACACATATAATTTCATTTTCATTTTACAATTTCTGCTCTGTTTTTTTACAAAATTGTTACATTTGCATTACTATGCACATACACCGTTGCACATACACTGTGAACTGTGCATATAAAACTTGCTGCTACTCTCTGTTTACAACTGTTGCATATTTTTCATTTTCGGTTTACAAACTGTTGAATGTTGTTGCTGTTGCACCGTCAAAACTGTTTCTGCCTTCAAACCATAGTGCAACTCTGCCAATCTCTACGATTACCCAACTTTTGTTCTTCCTCACCCGTACCACCCCTGCCTTCACTCCAGCCCACTGTGAACCCATTGCCACAAGCACAAATAAACTTTCTCAACCCCAAACCTCATTGATACACCTCTGCAACTCCTTTGTAACCTTCAAAGACCATACAAAAAACTACAGACCACACTAGTAACCAACTATAAACCCCTGTACTTCCACCTGCCCCTGTCATCCATCTCACTTCAACAGTTCAACTACCATCACATCATTGCTCAACCCTTTCACTGAACACCTCTATCACCAACCTATACATCTTCTACTCCAGCTTGCACTTACAAACTGTGTATATCACACCTTCACTGCCTGCCATTCTTTGCCCACTTACATTCTCTGTCTATACATATCCAGCACTGTGCCATCTACATTCACTGATCATTACTAACATTACTCACATTACTCACCACATCTACAAACTCGCCTTGCAACTCCACTGATCACACACCTCAAACCGCCATTTCCAGCACACTAGTGCATATAGCAGATCTTATACAACAGACCTACTTCCTTCTCAACCTCCTCATACAACTGTTGCTTCGTATCTCCCCCTTGCTTCCTCCTTTGCTTACTGCCTGACCACCACCAACAAATATCATCATTACCCTTTCATTACCCCTTCATATTCCCTTTCCTCACTGCATTCCTAATGTCATTCCAACCATCAAACCATCTACATAAAACATCCACACTTCAAATTCTAAACATCTTTATCACTGTATTTCCTTTCATTATCCCACAGTAATTCCAGACACTACAACTTCATCATTCACTATACACATCCACTGCCTATTGCCTACTCGAGCCATCCCTCTTACTGCATGCACCATATACCACTACCCGATACAACAACATGAGTGCCTGCATTTCCACTTGCATTTACCTGCACACTGTGCTTCTTTGCAAACCATTCCCTTGCACAAATATCCACTGCCTTTAAAGGATTCTCAACATCCACATACATACCATCTACATACCTTAACATCACAACCAACCCCATTCACAAGCTTGCATACTCCTCTGCCATATACATTCACACAACTGTCCTTACTGCTGTGCCTACCCTGCTCCTCACCGATCAACATTATTGTCACTACCTCATATTGCCCACCCTTCAAACATATTACTGACATCACAAACCATTACTAACATTATAACCCCACTGTATTTCATTACCTCACACCCTCAACTGCTTCAGCCAACAAACTGACCCACCGAGCTTGTCACCAAGCATCCCATTGCATCACCAAACCCCCTCCATCTCCTTACCACACTACCAAGTCCACAAACACCATACAACTGCCATCATCAATCACTACCCCTTGCCATTGCCATATCCCACATACTACATACAAGCAGCTTCATAATCCATAGTTCATAACCACCAGCCATGGCAACTACACCATCAACGACCACGACCAACCAAGAACCAACCCACAACCTTCACCCGAACATTACATCTACTTCAAAAAAACCCACGCAGCTTTGTAACCAGTGACCGAAGTCAAATCCACAACCATTCGCATCAATTTCGATTCTAATTTTCGACTTTTAATTTTCGTTGAGATTTTAGGGATTTCAAATTGTGTTGAAACGAGAATTAAGTTTGGGAAGTTCTATGGCATCATCATTTTAAAAAAAAGCACGATTCATTTGGGCCGGGTAGTGTTTAGTTTTGTTTGGTTTTTAGCCTCTTCGTCTTCTAAAAAAAAAGTGCTTTGGTTTTTGCTCTATTCTCTCAGGAAAAAAATCATTTGTCTTTGAAAAAATTGATTTTTTTGTCTTTGTTTTCATTTGATTTTTGTTTGTCTCTAAAAAAGATTTTCTTTCTTAAGTTTTGTTTTGTTTTATCCTTTGAAAAAAACTTAAGTTTGTTTTTGTTTGTTCAATTCTTTTAATAAAAAAAAAGAATTTCTCTTGTTCAACATTTTGTTTTAAGTTTTAGATTTACTTCCTTTTAAAAAATATATATATATAATAAATAAATTTGTTTAAATTACACTATGTATATATATCTTGTTTTTAGTTTCAGGTTGCAAAAGCAGAATATCAAAAAGAAGACTTGCTAGCTAAAAAAAATAATTACTGTGCTTTCTTATATATACATATACATATACATACATACATACATACATATATATATATATATATTAAAAAAATTGCCGCTTAAAAATAAATTTGCTAAATAATTCTGCACGCTCTAGTATCGTGCACTTATCTCGTGTTTTTCTTTTCACTTTGCATTATTGGTTGCTTGCATTTGCATTTATATAAAAAAGAAATTCAAAAATTCAAAAACAAAAACAAGTATCACTGTAGTTGCATTGTTAAAATCACGTTTAATTTTTGCTTTGCATTCATACCATCTTGTTTTATTTTCTAAGGGCAACACCTAAATCCACATAAGGTAGAGGATTTCATCACCCCTTACTTGACCCAAATTACATTTCATCTTAGAACTTGATTAAAATAACTGTTATAAATTAGACTTAAGGGTGTCATGAACTCACCAAGGACTTAATTATATATTGACAAGTTGTCTTCTTTGAACACGTTATCTTCTTGGTGTCTAAGCTACGGTAGAGCAATAATCAGTTATAAATATTATGGTGATTCGTAATAATTATATCGATTGTTTCTCTAAAGGTAATTAAACCTTCGATTGCATTGTTACGTGATTCATGGTGCACCGATAACTCACATCCGTCACATGGCTAAGAACTATCCTGTTGAATTAAGACAAACTATGATTATACAATTTTTGGTTAGGAGCTATTTAGGACAGCAAATTTGTAATCATGTCCTTTGCATTCATTTAGTTGCATTAGATCTTGCATGTTTTTTAAAAAATTCAAAATCCAAAAAAAAAATTTTTTTTTGTAAATTATCCTTAACTTAGTTTTCTTATATCTTTTCCTTTGAATTTTTTCTCAATCGAAAACAAAAATCCAAATAAAAATGTAGTTTGTTTTTTTAGAAAAAAGATATAAAATCTTTTCAAAAAG
The DNA here is from genome assembly GCA_030765085.1 of Allium cepa. Classification (NCBI taxonomy): domain Eukaryota; kingdom Viridiplantae; phylum Streptophyta; class Magnoliopsida; order Asparagales; family Amaryllidaceae; genus Allium; species Allium cepa. The sequence goes on along the minus strand of CM060938.1, from coordinate 372,129,836 downwards.
AAAAAAACATTAAAAAAACGAGGACTAAAAAAAAAAAAAAATCAAATTTCCATTTTGGAAAACAAATTCCTTATGGTAAATAGTTTTTCCTTATAAAAATTCAAAAAAAACCATTTTTGAAAATGTCTGAATTTCCTTACTCGCAAGAATTTTACAATAGTTGTGAAATCAGTGTAATTCATATAGTTTCACACCAAATTCTTATGAATATTAAATGACAACTACTGTTCAAACAATTCGAATTTTGAGCCACAAAATTTTCAAAATAATAACCAACCCTCAACTCCTAAAAAGAGTATTAAAACTATTTCATCTTTACTTAAACTCTCTACATAAAAAATCTAATGATAAATGATTTGCGTAATTCATATTTGTGCAATAACTCAAGTCAAAGTTTTCAAAATAATCAAAATTTGATTTCACTTCAAAATTCAAATGATTTTGATTATAACCCAGCCAATTCAATTTTAAACTTCAAAACAAATTTCAAAATCAAAACAAAAATGTGAATCACTATTTAATGGTTTTAGCAATGGGATTAATCTTAATTATGATGCGAATGACAATTTTTGTTCTCAACAATTTCAAATTGAAAATATTCAAATTAATAATATAAATTTGATTTTATTGAGCAAATGGATGAAATTCAAACAGATTTTTTGTTTGAAACATATATGAAACAACGTGAAAATCAAAAACAAATCCCAACGTGCGACGAGTCAAATAATAATCCATCTTTTACCAATATTGACGATTTTCAAATAATAGCTTTTGAAATTGAAAACGACAATCTTAATGAAGTAGTTGAAAGTATGGTAATTGAATTGGATTTCAATTCTTTAGAGAGTGTGGAACCAAATTTAAAATTCGATCTTCCTTTTTTTCGATTTCGAAAATTTGAATACAACAAATTTGGATTTTGAACATGATATATGCAATGAAGTTGTAAACAACTCAGCAAGGGAAGATGAATTTAGTGAATGCAAATGTTTTATACTTTTCAAAGATGAGTTGTTGAATTCTGAAGGGTTGATTTAAATCACCATTTTGATTTTGAAATCGATAATCCTAAAGAAGTTTTCGATGGTATGCTTGAATTTCAATTTGATGAAAATAAACATGAACTTCAACCAATTGTTCTATCTACCCCGAAAATCATCAAAAATAAAACAACTCACATGATTTTTAAAAAAACATCATTTTCCCAAATCAACATTCAACTTTGATATTTTTTATGTTTTGGGTTTCTGTGCTTAAGCTGTGTCTCTCATACTTAATGAGACAAGTGAATTGTTCTTTAGAATACCGTTTCATTCATTATTTAACAACATATTTTTTGATGCCTTGTAAATAATAATCTTTTCTTGTAAATATAGGTCATATTTTTATTTTTATCTTCTCTTTTCACTTTGGTTGACTGTGGGGACACAGTCAAAAACAAGTGTGGGAGGAGCCTCATCTTCTTTTTTGATTTTTCATGGTTAATTTCTTTTCATTTTCCTTCCAAAACACCAAAAAAAATTAAAGAAACATCTCAAACAATTTTCTCTTTTTAGCATTTTGATACACTTTTGAAAAAAACACTATAGGACAAGTATAGGATTTTGGTTATGAAATTTAAATTTTTGAATATTTATTTGTCTTTACAAAAATAAAAATAAATTTTGAATACAAGTATCTATTGTTTAACTAGTATATAGGAAGGTTCATGGTGATAATTATGAAATATATCCTAATTGAATATCTTTGTTTAAAAAAGTGGTGGATTTAAAGAAAAGGATGTTACTGTTAAGACTTGGTTTTGATTCATCACACGAAGCTATCACTACAATATACAGATTTGACGACTGCTATGACAAAAAGAGACAAGGAGACGAGACTTTAAAAACCAGTACATCAACTATGGTATTTTGTTTTTAAGTCTTAGGTCAATATTTGTTTAAATCTCTCCTCGATTATGTCTACGCTAGCTTATATATTTAATCACTATATTTACTAAATATTTTATACATATATAAGAACACATTTAAATTATTAAAAGTAATACAAAGTTATAGAAATAAATATATGTATGTAATTGTGCAAACTGCACAAAAATAACCAGGTCAGTCGACTGACCTACAGAGCCAGTCGACTGAAACTGGAGTTTTTGTGCAGCATGCACAGTTACATAAATATATACGAATTTAAATTTCAAATTACTTTTGAATCTTCAGTCGACTGACACTGTAGCTCAGTCCACTGAATTTCTATGACAGCTACTGTTTTGAAAGGACACGACTTTTGAGAAGAGTTGTGAACCTTTAAACGAAAAGATTCAGATGCAACACTTCGATCGAAACTCTTCACCAACAGTTGTTGCTTTCTAACCTTTATAAATACAAACTCCAACTTCATTTCAAATCGCTTAATCACAATCGATTTCTTTTATTCTTTGATCTAACTTTCTAAAATCTATTTGCAATCATACTTTCAAATATTCTGCATTAAAGCAATACTATACCTTTCTATTCTTCATATACTTCAAATATAGATATTTATACTCGAGGAGAAGATTATAGGAAGGGTGTACTACAAGTGACAAATCTGTGTTACCAGAACACACATTAGTCAAATTATTTTCTGTATTAGTTGAAGTCCTGTTCTGCTGCTCAGGCAAGTGAAGTCCTCTTCGGCTATTGAGACGAAATCCTATTCTGCTGCTCAGGTACCCGTTCGGCTGCTCAGGGGTGTATAAACCTGTTCCTTCGGGTTAAGTGAGGGTTGTTGTATTAGTGAAATTTCAGAAGGAGTCTGGGACTGGACGTAGGACGGTGCTCCGAACCAGTATAAAAATCAATGGTGTCATTTTACTATTTTGCTTTTTATTCCACACTATTTACAGTATTGTTATCATCATTATACTCTGTATTATCATATATCCATATTACACGATCCATAGCATCACTTTCATTTAACAAAAACAATGATAAACAATTCTAGAGACGACGACGATATCATTTTATCTAGAGAAGATGAAAATATTGTTTATAATTTAGAAAGTAGAAATACTACTAATACGATAAGATCTCCTCGAAGAGTTTTACGAAATCATCCTACAGAAAATATAATTGGAGAAATAAATTCAAATGTTCAAACTAGAAGTCAATTAAATTTAATGATTAATGTAGCTTTTCTCTCTACTATAGAGCCTAAAAATTCTAAAGAAGCATCATCCGATGAAAATTGGATTATTGCTATGCAAGAATAATTAAATCAGTTTGAACAAAATGAAGTTTGAGAACTAGTACCTAGACTGACCGATCAGACTGTTATAGGAACTAAATGGGTTTATAAAAATAAAGCAGAGGAATTAGGAAATATAACTAGAAATAAAGCAAGACTAGTAGCACAAGGATACAACCAGGAAGAAGGAATAGACTACGAAGAAACGTTTGCTCCAATTGCTAGACTAGAAGCAATACGAATCTTATTGGCGTACGCGTGTTTTAATAATTTTAAACTTTATCAAATGGATGTTAAAAGTGCATTTTTAAATGGTTATATTAAAGAAAATGTTTATGTTGAACAAACTCCTTTATTTATTCATGAAAAATATTCAGATCATGTATATAAACTTAAGAAAGCTTTATATGGATTAAAGCAAGCACCACGTGCTTGGTATGAACGTCTTAAAAGCTATCTAATTAATTCTGAATTCGAAATAGGAAAAGTAGATCAAACATTATTTATAAAACATTCTAAAAATGATATATTAATAGTTCAAATATATGTTGAGACATTATATTTGGCTCAACTAATAATGAATTATGTAAAGAATTTTCTGAAATAATGACTAGAGAATTTGAAATGTCCCATATGGGAGAATTATCATACTTTCTAGGACTACAAATTAAACAAGTTTCAAAGGGAATATTTATTAATCAAGAAAAATACTGTAATAATCTTATTAAACGTTTTGGAATAGAAAACACTTTTGCCAAACCAACTCCTATGAGTACAACAACACACCTTGATAAAGATGAAAACGGCAAAAGTGTAGACCAGAAATTATATCGTAGTATGATAGGATCACTACTTTATTTAACAGCAAGTAGACCAGATATTATGATGAGTGTATGTTTATGTGCACGATTTCAAGCAGACTTGAAAGAATCACATCTACGTGCTGTAAAACGTATATTACGCTATCTTAGTAAAATAAAAAAATTCGGACTTTTCTATCCAAAAGAGTGCTCGTTCGAATTAGTATCATACAGTGATGCTGATTTCGGTGAATCACGAACAGATAGAAAAAGTACAAGTGGTACGTGTCATTTCATTGGTAAATCGTTAATATCATGGTTTAGGGAAACAAAACTGTGTCTCTCTATCAACTTGTGAAGCAGAATATATTTCTACAGCACTAGCTTGCACACAAGTAATTTTATGCAACAGACACTTAAAGATTTTGGAATCAACCTATCAAAATCAACAATTTACTGCGATAATTCTAGTACAATAAATTTATCTAAAAATGTAGTAAATCACTCGAGAACTAAACATATAGATATTAGGCATCACTTTTTATACGATAATATAGAAAAAGATATAATAAATCTAGACTATGTACAATCAGAAAATCAGTTAGCCAATATTTTTACTAAACCACTATTAGAGAATACGTTTATAAAATTGCAACGTGAGCTCGGGATAATTTCAAGTAAGGATATATAAATAAGAAGAAAAAAATTAAAACTAAAAAATCAAAAATAAAATTTTTACGAATTCGAAATTCTGTCCATACTGAGATTCGAACTCGTGCCTGCTATGAATAGCCCAGGTGTCTTAACCACCTGAGCTATTATTGTTTTCTGTTCTAGTCTCTTATGGCCGTTTTATTATATAGTAACAAGTATTTTATATTACATTATATGTCACAGTTATCTTTATAATTTACATTACTAATTTTGTAAATATTATAACTGTTCAAATTAGCTTAGCCAACAGAAAACTATTGTCTCTACATACTTTTTGGCTGGAATTAATATAATCCACAAATTAGTATCCTGTTTTTTCTAAAAATAAATCTATAAATAGGTGCATATTCCTATTCCTATGCACTCAAAACAAAATAAAAGACATCATTCGATTCTCTGAAGTAAATCATCAATTAACAACAGTTTTTAAAACAATGTCAACTTCCTCTACAACCGAATCTATCGAAATCATTGCCTCGACCAACTCTCCAAAACCTCCGGACCATAAAGGTTCACCATCATCGGTCTACCACACCGGATATACTCTGGATAAGAAAAAGGGAAAGAAGACCGTTGATATTTCCTCAAACACAAAACAAAAGATCGACGATCTCCACCATTATTAGCAGGAATCTCTAATGCTATAATGGGAGATGTATTACGAACAGAAAATAAACTCCAAACGTATAGATATAATCGAGCATATAGCGATGAAATTATGCGGGGCTTCGTCACACCCGATAGACGAAAATGTCGTTTCACCTATCAGACACCCTTCGACTTCGTCTCCTCCGCGACCACCATACTCACCAAATTCATGGGATCGCAACGAAGCTTCGAATGTTCATCGTAAGCAACTGAAAGAATTCAAGACACCGAGTCCTAAGAAATAATCATAGTTTTTAATCATTTTTTCACTGTATTTTTAAATAAATTTTCTATATATGTGTACGTTTATATTTGAAATAAAATTATTTCCGGTGCAATAAACGATAACTCGTATATAAAAAATATTCACATTTAACAGCAAATTAAAGTAAGTTCTATATCATTCAGTAAAATAAAAAATTATTTGTATTAGTAGAATTAACAAACATAAAAAATACACAATTCACATCATAAAAAATTCAGTGTGTAAAATACTACAGGTCAGTTGATTGGATCTAGAGACATGATTGCATATGGAGCCTCATTTCTGGTTAGCCCGTCTTCTTTTCTCTAGATCGCATGGCTCATATTCTAAAAACAGAAAATGATGGTGCTGAATTAGCTACTATTGATGTTGATTTGGTTGTTCGAGACCGTGTAAGCCATTTGTTTTTGGAAGACGATATGCGTCAGTTAAAATCTATGTCTTTATGACCAAAAGCACGAATCATCCATAGAGCTCTAATGAAAACTGTAACTCCCAGAACCTGGAGTTATGAACATGTCTATGAAAATAATTTTAGAGCTTTGTATGAAATTTTTGGGAACATCAAAGTAAATTGGCTTTGTTTAATACTTGACGAGTTTTTAAGCTTCAACAAAGGTAGGATGAATATAATTTACCACGGCGACTATATTATGCGTCTTCTCAAAGCTTGTAAAGTTCCAGAACCGGATTCACTAGTTTCTACCGTTGGTTGTCTGAACGCTCGAACCTTAGCCTTGATGAAATTACCGGTTGCCCGACCCCCTAATATAATATCTTTTGAAGAATGGACTCAAAGGCAAACAACTCAAGTCCAACCATAACAACAAGGCGAGCCTTCTCGCCAACCATCTCGTCAAACATCGACTCGTTATCAACAAGAAGAAATTACGATTCCAAATGAAGGTCTTTAACCACGTGAGGCCATCAATATAATGTGCTGTAATCAAAAAATTCTTCAATCAAACATCATCAAAGTTGATAAGAAGCTCGATAAAGTAAAAGGATTTTTCACCAAACTATGGCAAGCTATATCGTGCTCTTTCGGTTCATCAACTACTAATATAGGCGATCCGGGTAAGCAACCCGTATTTACATGGTCTTCTTCTTCTTCAGACGATGATCAAGCTAGTAGTAATGATGATGGTGATGAAGGAGATGGTGGTAGGGGTAAACATCCGATGGAGTAAGATGTTCATTTCTTTCATTCAAGATATTTATTTTTCAATTAATATGGTTTGTACTAAATAGCCATTCTAGTTTATTTATTTTTAAACACTCTTGTCTATGGATGTTAAATGTGTGGATGATTGTTCTTGGTTTTATTCCATACTATCTTTCACATTATAATATCATATTACTTAGTACTTTTTGTCGATGACAAATGGGGAGAAATATTTTTGCTACTAATAAAAATGCAGGATATAGAATGTCAAAGATTCAGAGGAGTAAGTATTTATGTTTTATATATATACAGTTGAAATCTATATCTATTTATAGGTTGTCATCAATAAAAAATGGAGAGAATATTAAGACTTAGTTTTGATTCATGACACGAGCTATCGCTACAACATACAGATTTGACGACTTCTACAATAAAAAGAGACAAGGAAACGAGACTTTAAAAACCAGTGCATCAACTATGGTATTTTGTTTTTAAGTCTTAAGTCAATATTTGTTAAAATCTCTCCTCGGTTATGTCTACGCTAGCTTATATATTTAATCACTATATTTATTAAATATTTTATACATATATAAGCACATATTTAAATTATTAAAAGTAATATAAAGTTATAGAAATATATATATATATATATATATATATATATATATATATATATATATATATATATGCAATTGTGCAAACTGCACGAAAATGACCAGGTCAGTCGACTGACCTACAGAGCCAGTCGACTGACAGTGGAGTTTTTGTGCAGCATGCACGGTTACATAAATATATACGAATTTAAATTTCAAATTACTTTTGAATCTTCAGTGGACTTACTTTGTAGCTCAGTCGGCTGAATTTCTATAACAGCTATTTTTTTGAATGGATACGACTTTTGTGAACCTTTAAACGAAAAGACTCGAATGCAACACTTTGATCGAAACTCTTCACAAAAAGTTGTTGCTTTCTAACCTTTACAAATACAAACTCCAACTTCATTTAAAATCACTTAATCACAATCGATTTCTCTTATTCTCTTATCTAACTTTCTGAAATCTATTTGCTATCATACTTTCAAATATTCTGCATTAAAGCAATACTATACTTTCTATTCTTCATATACTTTAAATATAAATATTTATACTAGGAAGGGTGTACTACAAGTGACAAATCCGTGTTACCAGAACACACATTAGTCAAACTACTTTCTGTATTAGTTGAAGTCCTGTTCTGCTGCTCAGGCGAGTGAAGTTCTCTTAGGCTGTTGAGGCGAAATCCTGTTCTGCTGCTCAGGTCCCCGTTCGGCTGCTCAGGGGTGTATAAACCTGTTCCTTCGGGTTAAGTGATGGTTGTTGTATTAGTGAAATTCCAGAAGGAGTCTGGAACTGGACGTAGGACGGTGCTCCGAACAAGTATAAAAATCTGTAGTCTCAATTTACTATACTGCTTTTTATTCCACACTATTTATAGTATTATTATCACCATTATACTCTATATTATCATATATCCATATTACACGATCCATAGCATCACTTTCACTTACATTTTTTATCTTCTATGTTAAATGGTGCTAAGATGATTTAGCAAAACTCTCTCCCCAAAAAACAAAAAATATTAAAAAAAGATTTTTTTGTATATATGTATATTTTTTATTAACACCTAGAGTCACGTGTTCACATACAAGTGTGTACACTTTCCATGCTCTGTAACCTTCTCTCGTAAGCCCGGAAGACACTGGATGATCGGTATATCTAGCCTCAGTTTATCTGCGTTAGGTGTTTGTATATAAAAATTCTTTTATTAATAATGTCTACCGTCGATATGTGAACGCAGTTGTTTGTGCACTCGCCATGCTCTGTATTCCCCTCACGTAAGCCCAGAAGGCAGTGCATGGGTCATATATCTGGCCTTAGTTTTCTGAGTTAGGCATATGTAAATATTGTTATTATCAATAAATTTTCAAATAAAGAGAGAGTAAGCAATTGAAATCCAAGCACTATTTTAACTTATTTGATTTAACTTGTTATTTAAAAGAAATGAAAAATACCACTTTGAAAAACTTTGATAATGAGCTAAGGATCCATTTCATAGTTGCACTATGTTATCAACCGAAACAACTAGCTAAAACTACGGTCTATTTGTTATGATAACTTAATTTTTATTGGAAATTTTGACAAGTAAAATGACTAAAAATTTATGATGATGACCAAAACTTATATTTAACGTATTCATGTCGTTTTAAAAGTAAACCTTCATTTGTAAATATTTTCAAAAACTTGCATTCATATCTTTGTAAATAAATCTTGCATTTTAGAATTTTACATTTCGCATATGGTTTTTGTGGGTAGTATATGCTGATAACCTCATGATACATTAATCATCCTACTAGGGACACCTAGAGGTTTAACGGCTTGTTGCATATGCTCAATGCAATCATGCTCCCTATAACAGTGGATTTATCTTAGTATTTCTTTATTCGAGTATAAGTAAAAAGATAAGTGTAGGGATATTTGATATGCATGTAAATGTATATATTTTTACTTCCACGTTTAATCTAATTTAATTAAATAAATGAGCATATAGGGTATTATAACATGTTTAAATCAAAATTCAAATTATTTGCAAATCATCATTTATTCATCTTCATATAACGGTAAAATGGTCATTTTTATGCATATATTAATTTAGAGAATACTTATTTGTGCATTTTATTTTTATTTGTAGGAATTTGAATGAAAATATGAAGAAGTCTTCATTGAAATATGCATGCACAAGAGTTAGAAGGCAAATGAAGATGGAAATAAATCATTTCATGCAACATGGAGGACCACACCTGCCCACTTACCATGATGTACAATTAGAAGCTAATGCACATGTTAGTAGAGATTAAAGTTACATGCACATGTAATGGTGGATTATGCTCATGCTAAAGACAATTTAGAGGCCACGCTTCCTCAATGGTATTTGGGTAGTTCTCGAAAATATGATTAGGGTTTCAAAACATGTATAAATACCTCTTATGTTTCATGTAATGAGCTTTTAGCCTTCTCTTTAGTTAGCTTAGTTTTAGGCTAAAAAATAAACAAAAAACTCTCTTTTCTTTTTAATGTCTTCTTAGCTTTCTTTCATGTAATTTTCTTTTTATGCAATTTAATTTCATGCTCTTTTATTCTTGTTCTTTTTTTTATGCAATTAGTATAGTTTTATTTCTTGCAAGTAGAGTAGATTTATTTCATGCAAAATTAGTTAGCTCTCGTTTTCCTCTTATTTTTGTTCTATGTTGCAATTTACATTTGTTGACATGATAACAAATATGAGAAGCTAAACCCATTTAGTTTAGGGGCAATGAAGCTCTCTTAATCACGTAAATTCAATATAGTAATTTCATTTAATCTCTTTTTGTGCTTAATGGAAGTTTTTACATGGTAAATATTTTGTTGTTTTAGCTTTGAATTTGATAGCCTATGTTGTTGACACCAAATAGTCTATGCTTAAACAAATATAAACACAAATTATCTCTTCATCTACATATGATTATGGTAATGAAGTGAATGTTAAATCAAATTTGATGGTCTACATTACTGATCAACAGTGAATAGATCATGCTTAAAATATATTTTATTTTCAGGTTCATTAACATTTTCATGAGAGTTAACAAGTGGTTTAGAGGGTATGTTATAGTTTGATGATTTATATTAGGCTAATTAATAGCACAAATACATCGTACTTATGATAAAAACACCAACTAAATTCACTAATGAAAAGAAGATCATAATTTCATTATGTTGATTTGTGTGATCATGATAAGGGCTTTGCCTCTAAATTGCCTTCTGTTCTCATATTTTTATTCACTTTTAGTTTTCATTATTTTTTAGAAATTTTTAGCTTAACACATCTTCAAATCTTGGTTTAATTTGATTGAATAGAATTTTAAATCAATACAATTCCCTGCGCATCGACCCATACTCGCCGCGTAATAAAATTATAAGCTGTGCGCTTGCGGTTATTTTTAATTAAAACTTTATCGGCTATTTTCTAATTTCATAGAAAAATCATCATTAAACAACACCAAAAAAAGCATTCACCACACAAATAGAGTTTTCAATAGTATGTACAATCTGATCACTATAGTCAGGAAGTCTAAGTGATATTTTCCTATCATGGCAAAATATCCTAGCATCATACTTACTTAGCTAATCCATACCCAAAATAATTTCAAACCCTACAAAATCAAACACATGCAACCTGAAAACAAAGGTATGGCCTAACAAATCAAACTCTAGGTAGCTATACTTCATCCCAAGTGTCGCATACCCTTCTATTGCATTTGCAACTCTTAAGGAAGTAACTAAATATGCGAGTTCTAGGTTAGCTTATCTATCAAACAATGGGATATTAAAGAATGCGATGCACTGGTATAAAAAATGCAAATACCATGAATCTAAAGCGTACCTCCAACACAGCTTTTCCTTATTCCTCAGTTGTTGGCCTCGAGGTAGCTGGCTCTAATGCAAACACATTTCCTTTCCCATCCTTAGCAGCTCCTTGCATTGGTTCTTATAATGACCAATTTGATTGCAGTTGAAGCATCTGATATTCTCCATCTTGATCACCTTATTTCCACTCCAAAACGACATTTATTAGCAAAATGCCCTTTCTTGTCACATTTAAAACAGACAACCTCTGACTTCCCTTTCTTTGCAGCTCCACTCTTCTGAGCTCCTTTCTTATGGAAGAACTTCCTTTTCTTACTCTGTCCCACCTAGAATTCCTTTTCCTTGTTTATCTCCAGAAAAGTAATCATCTCTTCGTTCCTTAAAGCCATCTCTACTACAACATCACATGGATCCTTGATATGCGGTAACATTTCCCAAGCAAGCTTAGGCTTCAACCCCCTGATGAACTTCTCATTTCTCTTAATATTAGTATTAACCGTAGCGTAGCCATAATATGTTATCTCCTCAAACCTCCTCGCATACTCAAGTACAGCCATGTCTCCCTGCTCCAATTCAGCAAACTTCTTAAGCAGAGAAGACATAGCAATCTCTGACATAAACCTTTTGTCAAATCTCCTATCGAACTCAGCCCATGTCATTTTCTCTTCATTAACTCCAACCATCAACTATTCCACCAATATAAAGCTGCTTCTTGAATTAATCTCGAAGAAAGCCTTCTTTTCTGCTAATCATTGAGCCCTAAATCTGCAAAGATTTTCTCACAGTACAGTAACCAGTGCTCCACTTCAATGGCGTCTTCAGTTCCAATAAATGGCTTTCCTCCCAACCGAGCATAATACCTATTCAAAATAGCATAATTGTTGATCACTGGAGCTTCCTGAACTCCTCCTCTAACTACTCCAACAGCAACACCCGCCTACATCATGTTGACAAAGAACTGATACATATCTCCCATGTCAACTTGCGGGACTCCAACACCTACATTTTTGGCTTGGGCCTGACCTTGGTTTCTCATGGTATTTGGTATAGCATTTCCATTTGTTGTGATGCTTACCCCAAAGTTAACTCTTCGACTTCTAGCATCCATATCTGTACTCAGCCTCATGAGATACAGAAAAATAGCCTAAGAGATATAGGAGAATAGAGATAAAGTGTACACTTATATATAGCAAATACAAGTACGTTACTATAGCATTATCCCATACCCTAGTCTTATCTCTAATTCGTTAGGATTATGTTTCCAAAAATCATTTATTTTAATTTTTTTTTATAAAACTATATTCTGATACCAAGTTGTAACATCCCTTATCCGGAAGCCTGAAGCTAACCGCTAGAGGTGCTACAGCCATCCATATTATTAACTTCTGGTAACCAAATACGGTAATATCAATGGTATCCTAATATCAGAGAATTTAAATATGAAATAAAAGTCATCACAGATTAAAACATTTTTCTGATTACATTTCAAAAAGACAGTTCATATCCAAGTTACATAATCTTAATTGTTCCAGGATAAGATCAAATACAACTATTACATAATTCACCAAGAGCGACATATAAAGATGCCCTCTTGGATGACCAGAGTACTAAGTAGTTATAACTGACTTAATAAAACGTAGAGGAAATAAAAACATAGAAACTCTTAAATATAGCCAGCATCAGCCTCCTGCTTGTCTTCGGAAGCTTTATTCGTCCACCTACAAAAACATGAAAATCCTCAACCCTCAGCCTACTCAAATCAATTTTGACACCCGAGATTTAAGGGAAAAAACATAAACTTCGAGTTAGATGTAAAGCCTGGTGTGAATTATAATATACATCTTAGTTATTTGATATTAAGTGAGACCACGTCACTTAGCGGAACGGGTTTCCCTTTACTAGTATCCTTTTAAAACATATCTTTTGCAAATCTTAACCCAACAACCAAAACTGGTGAAAACAATAATATCATATCATGAAATCATATAAATCAGGTAACAAATGGACTATCTGTCTGAACAATATAGTTTTGTTTGGCTAACTAATCTTTGGCTGACTCGGTCCTACTAGAGAAAATAAAAAAATAATCTAATTTCTGTTTGATACTCCTCTTCTAGAAGGTCTATCCCTAACTTAATTCTCCAGGGTCAACTAATCCTATTGGTTTGCGGGCCCACCAATAGCCTATCTCCATACATATGTATTCCTTTCTGTATTCTCATTTTAGTCTTACTTGTGACAAAGCCCTACACATTGGAATTTCGGACTAAATTAGCTGGTGGCCTATGGCAAATATATAGGGCGCAGCCCTATACTAGTCCTATCTAGTATTCTAATATCCAAGTCATTTTACTTAGGGTCATCCACCCAAAATTTTCCTTAAAAACATTTTCTTATCAAAATGATTTAATCCTTTTAAATCATACTTAAACAAGGAAAATATACTCTAGGCGTTACTCAAATCACCTTGCCATGTTATACATACTTTACATAAAACATTGTTGATGAAAACATTTAACCTTTGAAAGTACCCTTTTGGAATCTATTGAAAGTACCCCTTTTGAAACCAATTAAATAGTCCTTTCAAAAACATTAAAACCATCTTTTTCAAAAGCTTTACAAATCTTAAAAATACTTTTTTTTCAAACACTTTAAATATGCCTTTCAAAACCTTTGCAAACCTTCCATCTAAGACCTTTTGAAATCATTAGGGAACCACCCTCTCGAAACCTTTCTTTTAAAACCTTTTAAAAGCATTAAATCCATCAAACCTTTTGAAAGCACTTGGGTTCAAGTAAAACATATGGAACAGCCTTTCAAAACAATTCAAAACATTGTTATCCGAAACCTTTGGGTTTATCTTTAAAAATCTCAAAAGGGTCATAAAAGAACAAAGTCAAAAGCAACATTTTCGAAAGCTATTTCCTAAGTAAAAGAAGTGATGGTGTCGAAACCATTCTGTTCGAAAGCAATAGAGAAGCAGCTTGGATATTAAAATAAAGGGACCTTTCGAACGTAATGCATCGAAAGGAAAAATGCGACAATAAGGGGTTTTGACCTAGGAGAAAGTAATTTCTTAAAATAAAGGTGCAACCATTTCTTTAAAATAATTTAACCCAGACGAAAGCTAACAAAGTCGAAAGCAAAGCCAGCACATTCTTTTTTTTAAATAAAGACACGCTTCGACCCCTTCGGGATCCATGCATCGACTTCATACCTTCTGCCTTTGTCCAATTCATTATATTCCAAGTATTGATACTAGGTGCATTGGTTTCGGCTGAGAAGGATGCATAAGTACTAGGTCGAAAGCTAAGTGCCGAAAGTGGTAAAACTTGTAAAAATCATGTTTAAACTGATTTTTATTCTTTTTAGTAATTCTTTTCAACTAACCTGCCTTGTTTGTGAAAACATAATTGATTGCTAAATTCTTTTGTAAAAGTGCTGCCAATATTTCAGAAATAAACAATTTAATTTATTTACAAAGTACTCCGTCTACTTTTATAAATATATAAAAGATTTAAGTCCCGTACCTTAAATAATTTTATATATCTATTAAAACACTTAGGAAAATTCTACAAAAATTCCCTTAGATCATTTTTAAAATGTTTTCCAACATACATAAATTTCAGACCTAAAACATATATATTTTAGCCGTAAATTATTTTAAACCCAAATAATCATTTTCTTTACTAGAAAATTTATATCAAATCCAAATTATTTTAGAAAATTATGAAAATTGAAACCATCTTTAAAATATCATTTTTGATCTAAATCTATGATTGCAACGCATTTGGATGTATGTCATTTAATAGGTTTTCACATCAAAACATATCATAAAAACTATATGAATTATAATAAATCATCAACAAGCATATATATATATATATATATCCAATTTATCATTCAAAATCATGGAAAAGCACATGAAAATAGTTTGGATATCTTTTTAAACCAAAAATAAATTAAACATGAGATGTATTCATTATTCACCTTTAGCTTTGTGATTAAGGAGTCGAGATTTGAGAATGGATTGATGTTTCCTTAGCTTCTTCCTTTAGCTTATCTTCCTCTTGTTCTTGCTTAATGGTGGCCGACCTCTTAGCTTTAGTTTTTGTAAATGAACATATGAAATGAATAAGTGTAAGGGTTTAGGGTATAGTGATTCACTTATTCCTACTTTGCCCCTTGTCTAACTTCCCTAACTTATTTTATTTTAATTCATGTTAGTTCATTTGTTAACAAGGTATGACTATCTTTGCTAATCACAAATCTCAATCCCCTAATAATTACATTATTTTATTTAGTTTAACTAATTAAATATTCTAAATAATATTACCCAAAATTAGGGTCGTTACAATTCCCTTTTCACTTGACAGACCACCAACTGAGAGTCACCAAATATATGCAATGTCTTAATTCTTAGTTCCTTTGCTATCTTGAGCCCCGTAATCGAAGCTTGTACCTAGCTTTGTTTGTCACTGGGAACTCTAGCCTCAACGCATAACATATCTTAGTCCTTGTTTATGTTGGCCCCTTCCATCTATATTGACCGAGAAGTGGGGAAGTCTCTTGCGCTGCCCTTCTTTATTTTGAGGGATCCCTCATATTGAGGATTCCTCGCTTCCCAAACTCATAACAGATGGCCAGGAACAAGAAGAAGATAAGTATTT
Organism: Allium cepa; assembly: GCA_030765085.1. NCBI lineage: Eukaryota > Viridiplantae > Streptophyta > Magnoliopsida > Asparagales > Amaryllidaceae > Allium > Allium cepa. The sequence goes on along the minus strand of CM060938.1, from coordinate 372,113,910 downwards.
TCTACTGTTGTAGGTCCTTCTCCTTCTATGGCCATCTTTTTTTGTTGCTGCCTCAATGTTTATACTAGCACTATGACATGAAAAAATGAAGAAGCTGGAATAACTCATAAAGAGATTGGCGCCCAGCCTCAAGAATAATATAGAGCGTAATCTGTCTTTTTGAAAATAACTGTATCATCTTGGACTGGCCCTGTTGGACGAATTCTCACCCAGAAGATCTAGGGACCAGGAAGTCACAATGTCACCCGGGCTTGCAGCCTCCACTTCGTTCGACAGCCAAGAAGCTCAATACTAACCTAGATGTCCATCCAACGTTCAACCATCACCTCATTCGGCTCCACCACATTCGGCTCCAACTCATTCGGCTCCACTTCATTCGGCTCCATCACATTCGGTCCCCACCTCGTTCGGCTCCACCTCATTCGGCGTCCTTTATACCACCAAACCACCGGACAAGACCCTTGCCGGTCCAAAGCCCACACCTCGCTACTGCCGAACCACAATCGCCACCGGACCAACCATACTACCGAACCACCACACCTCGCTACTGCCGAACCACAATCGCCACCGGACCAACCATACTGCCGAACCACCACAACACCTACATGCCGAACTACCCAACACCGGTCCAAGCCTCCATATCCACGCAACACCGAATGAGCCTCGCCGAACCACATAGTTGCCAGTCCAGATCGCTTCAGCCCGGGCCCGCCAGCAGTTATATACTTCCAAGACCCCTGCCCCCTACCTCATTCTATAAATAGAGGGGCAGGGGTACAACAATGGCAGACAAGTTTGAGAGCTCAAGCAAGGAAGGAACTTTCAAACTACTTTCATACACTTGTATACAACGCATTGTACTTGTAACCTGAAAGAAAGAAGATAATAACATATAAAGTGGACGTAGGCACATTCTGGCCGAACCACTATAAATCTGTGTGTCTTTTACATTTCAGCCCCTACTTTTCTCATATTTACATACTCATCTAAAATCATTGAAAATTACATATAATCAACTAAATAACACGACTTGGAGGTGTTTGTCCATTTTTTGTGCAAACATTTTTGGTGCTTTCACTGAGAGCTGAACTCAGACTTCATCTTCTCCCACTCAACCTTCTTCCTAACAACATCACTCGTTGCTTAGAAATCATGCCTTCCAAACAGAGAAGGGATGTTAACAAAGGAAAGAACATCGCAACTAGCAGCCTTCCAGATCCAGCAATCACAGATCAGCCCACTTCAACAGCAGTACCAGATGAAAATCAGGAGAATCCAACTGGTCCCGCAACGGAACAACCAATCACTAGGGCAGATCTGGACAGGGTTGTGGCTGAAGTAACTAACCGCTTCACATCCCAACAAGAAACTTTGGTGGACCAACTCATGTCACGCTTAAGGGATGCTGAAGAGTCCAACCGCAACACGGAATCATGGGGTGAATCCCAATCCGGAGGATCCCGGAGGCAACAAAGGTCTTCACTCTTCGAACAAGCTACCAACAGGAAAAACGATGATAGGGGCCGCGCCCGGACTCAGCCCGAATTTCGACTCGAGGAAGCCCTGGGAACCGAACCTAGCGGGGGAGGCACCAGGCGAGGGTCGGATGTAGCTGAGCCAGTCATGCCACCTAATCATAGAAACCCCGCTGAACGGAGCCGAGCTAGAACCCAGCCCGAAGTTGACCCCATGGATGTGCTCGAAACAGAACCCCACAGGGGAAGATCAAGGCAGGGGGCAACTGTAGCTGGTCCTAGCGTGCATCCAAGCAGCCAAAGACAACCACTGGATAATGCTAGAGGTGATAGACTGTACCATCCCTACAGGGCATCTGGACGAGATAGATCCTGCAGGGAAGAACCGAGCTCATTTTTGTCCGCTCCAAGTTCTGACGAACGAATGGCACGATTATTCAGAGAATGTGTCCAATGGGAGCAAAGGGACCGGGGAATAGGCGCTAGGGTCACCAGTCCCTTTACCCGAAATATCGAAACTGCCATCACTCCCCGGGAATGGAAAATGCCAACCATGGAACCTTACAAAGGAACTTCCGACCCCATCGTACACCTGCAGAGGTACACCCAGCATATGCTCATGAGTGGAGCAACAGAAGGAGTATTATGTAAATGCTTTCCGCTATTCCTATCAGATCTAGCTACCTCCTGGTTCTGCCATCTACCCCAAGGATCCATCAGCTCATGGGAGATGTTAAAAGAAAGGTTTATTAGCCAGTTCCGCATCCATGTGGAACAACCCAAGGATGCTTATTCTCTATCCAATGTCAAACAGAAGTCCGGAGAGACGCTGCAACAATATCTAACACGGTTCAACGCCGCAGCGGCAGCAGTTCAAGATGCCGATGAAAAACTCACTCTGATGGCCCTCTGTAGTGGTGTACATCCAGACACCAAGTTTGCCAGAAGATTAACTAAGGAAAAACCAGCTACCTTGCCTGATTTCTTCCATGAAGCTGGAAAGTATATGAGACTTGAAGACGCTGCTACGGAGAGGCAGTCAGGGCAACAAGGCAAGATAGTTCAGGACAAGGTTCCCACTGCAGCTAAGGACGCTCGAAGAAATGAATCTAGAGACAATGCTGGGGGCAGAAAGGTTGAGAAGCGCCAATATCGACCAGGGCCAAGATTTGACTCCTACACTCCTTTGAATGAAACAATCGAAAACATCTACCTAGCCACTCAGGGCGAACTCGGATACAAGCGCCCCCCGCACAAGAAAGAATCAGATAACGCACTCAAGTCTGGAAAGTTCTGTCGCTTCCACGAATCCCACGGACATGACACCAATGAATGCCACCATCTTCGGGACTTGATCGAAGAACACATTAGAAGAAGGAGACTGGAACGTTATGTGAAAGGTCAGAACAGGACTCCAACTCCTGCCAACGAGAACTCAAAGCAACCCCTCCCAGAAGTAGGCGGAGGGAATCGCAACAATCACAACACCAGTGGCTCTAGTCAAGAGAAGATAGTGGTCCTTACCATCTCAGGAGGACCACACATCGCCGACAGAAGTTGGGCAGAGATGGAAAGGTACGGCAAGTCGCTTAGAAATGCCGAAGGATATGTTAACTCCATTACGGAGGAACGCCACCCGAAACGAAAAGAAAACAATGACATTGTATTCAGTAGGCATGATTTGGAAGGAAGACAGTACCCACATATGGATCCCATGGTCATCTCTGCCTGGTTTGGTCCAGCTAAAGTTTTTCGGATTCTAATAGACACGGGAAGCTCCGTTAATATCCTGTTCAAACATGCTTTCGACAAAATGAAGTTATCAATGAAGGATGTATCCCCCTGTGACAAACCACTGCACGGTTTCACTGGAGATGCAAAGATGCCTCTCGGGCAACTTGACCTCTTCGTCGAAATAGGAAGTCATCCCCGCTCCGTTGTGCGAAAACAAACGTTCGTACTAATAGAAAACCACTCGGCTTACAACGCTTTCTTGGGAAGACCAGCCTTGTCTGACTTTCAGATTGTATTAGCCCCCTGGTGCCTGAAAATGAAATTTCCAACAGACAACGGAGTAGGAGAAGTAGAAGGAGATCAAGATGCTGCCCGAGACTGCTACGTAACTGAACTTCGCAATAACCGCAGAAAGAGTAAAGGAAAAGATGCAGAGACTACTCTCTGCATGAAAAGCTTGGAGGCATAGCAACTAAAGAAAGCCCCTCCTCTTCGATACACAAGCGATCCCTTCAATGAACTAGACCCCAGGGATAAAGAGGAGGAGGCTACCGCCGAGCCTGCAGAGGCTATGGAATTCGTATCGGTAGATAAGCATGATTCAAGTAGACTATTAAATATCGGATCTCAGCTGAAAACGGGATTGAAGGATCAACTCATTGACTTCCTCCGCCACAACTTAGATGTATTTGCGTGGACCCATGCCGATATGACAGGAATCTCCCCAGACATAGCATGCCACATGTTGAACATCGATCCCACCAAGGTACCAGTAAAGCAGAAAAAGAGGAGCATGGGGGCAGAGCGATCAGCAGCCCTCGATGAGGAAGTAAAAAATCTACTTGCTAATGGCTTCATACGGGAAGCCATCTACCCAGAATGGATCGCTAACCCGGTGCTAGTAAAAAAGGCCAATGGAAAGTGGCGAACATGTATTGACTTCTCCAATCTGAATGACGCTTGCCCGAAAGACTGCTTCCCACTTCCCCGAATTGACCAACTCGTAGACAGCACAGCTGGGCACGAACTCCTATCTTTTATGGATGCATACTCCGGATATAACCAGATCCCCATGCACGCTCCCGATCAGGACCACACTAGCTTCATCACCGACCGCGGATTATATTGTTACAAAGTCATGCCTTTTGGACTCAAAAATGCTGGAGCTACCTATCAACGCCTCGTCAACAAAATGTTCGCAGGACTGATAGGACGAACTATGGAAGTATATGTGGATGACATGTTGGTAAAGTCCAGGAAAGCCAACGACCATGTAAGCCATCTGGACGATATGTTTCAGGTACTTCGCCGGTATGGAATGAAGCTGAATCCTCTAAAGTGCTCCTTCGGAGTTTCATCGGGAAAATTCTTAGGATTCATCGTCCACGCCAGAGGAATCGAAGCAAACCCTGAACAAGTCCGGGCTTTAAAAGAAATAAGGATACCTTCCACTCGAAAAGAAATGCAGAGCCTAAACGGGAAGGTGGCCGCCCTAAGCAGATTCATTTCCAAGGCAACTGACAAGTGTGTCCCTTTCTTCGAAGCACTCAAGAAAGACAAAGGGAGGTTCGAGTGGACCGACGAATGCTTAAAAGCCTTCCTCAACCTAATCGAACACCTTCAGAGACCACCAGTACTCTCAACTCCAAATGAAGGTGAAGTGTTATACCTATACCTCGCTGTATCATCTCATGCTCTAAGCGCCGCCTTGGTAAGAGAAGAAGACCGCACACAACGCCCGGTTTACTTTGTAAGCAAGAGATTTACGGGGGCAGAAGCCAGATATCCTAAACTTGAGAAGTTAGCATATTGTTTATTGATCGCGTCACGGAAACTGCGACACTACTTCCAGTCTCACTCCATCAGGGTTCTAACCGATCAACCACTAAGACAAGTGCTCCATCGTCCTGACACTTCTGGGCGACTCCTCAAATGGTGCATCGAACTAAGTCAGTATGATATCACCTACCATCCCCGCACCGCTATCAAAGGACAAGCCATGGCTGATTTCATTGCCGAATTCACTACCAACGAAGGCAAGGAACAATCCGAAGTGGCAAAAAACATCAAGTGGAACCTCTTTGTAGACGGAGCATCGAACGAACAAGGCTCGGGGGCAGGTATTGTGATCGTCACCCCCAGGGGAAGAAAGTTGTACTATGCATTAAGATTGGAGTTCACGGCCACTAACAACGATGCTGAATATGAAGCAGTAATAGCGGGATTGGAACTGGCCCTAGAAATTGGGATCAATTCCTTGTGTATTCGTAGTGATTCTCAGCTTATCGTAAACCAGGTACTAGGAGAATTCCAGACTCGAGGAGAACGGCTCACAGCATACCTAAAGAAAACCAGACTGCTGCTCGATCGATTGGACCATTATCTAATCAAACACATTCCTCGAGAAGAAAACCAAGAGGCAGATGAACTTGCAAAGCAAGCTAGTATGAAGGACAACACCATTCCCGGAGCACTAGCAATCTCAAGGCAGCTAGCCCCGAGTTTCGAACAAGCGAATCTGATAGCTGCAATCGAAGAAGGAACCTGGATGACTCCTATCCGGAAATATTTGCAAGATGGCATACTACCCGACAGGCGTGACGAAGCCAAGAAGATCTTGAGGAAAGTTCCCCACTACACAATACAAGAAGGCATCCTCTACCGGCATGGCTTCTCTAGCCCCCTATTAAGATGCGTCGCCGGAAGGGAAGCCAAGGAGATATTAACAAACATCCATCAGGGAGGATGCGGAGATCACACTGGAGGACAGACTTTGGCAAGAAAGATACTCCGATATGGATATTACTGGCCCACACTAAACAAAGATGCCCTAGACTTCGTTAAGAAATGCGACAGATGTCAGAAGTTCGCCAAGATCCCTCGACTACCCACAAACGAAATTACTCAAATGACCAGCCCTTGGCCCTTTGCTGTATGGGGAATTGACTTAATTGGCGAACTGCCAACGGGCCGAGGCGGAGCCAAATATGCTATAGTGGCAGTCGATTATTTCACCAAATGGGTGGAAGCGGAACCTTTAAATAAAATATCTTCAGCAAAAGTTATCAACTTCTTGATCAAAAACATTCTGTGCAGGTATGGAGTCCCCCTCAAGATCGTATCAGACAACGGACTTCAATTTGACAGCGAAGAATTTGCCGACTGGTGCCAAGAGCATGGAATTCATAAAAGCTTCTCATCAGTAGCTTACCCTCAGGCAAACGGACAAGTTGAAGCTGTCAACAAAATTCTCAAAACCCTAATCAAGAAGAAACTTGAAAAGTCAAAAGGCGCTTGGGTGGACGAACTTCCTACGGCACTATGGGCATACCGCACATCTTTCAGAACATCAACGGGACATACTCCTTTCTCTTTGGCATATGGATCGGAGGCAATGCTCCCAGTTGAGACTATTGTGCCTTCCCACCGTAGGATCCACTACAACCCAGAAGAAAACGAAGAACTCCTCCTCATGTCTTTGGATCTGATTGAGGAAAGGAGAAACGATGCAGCACTCAAAGCAGCAGCTCACAAACAAAAAGTGGCAGCACTATACAATTCCAAAGTCAAGCATCGCAGCTTACAAGAAGGAGATCTTGTCCTCAGGCGAATCTTTCCGCGCCCCGGGGCACTGGACCCCATCTGGGACGGACCATATGTAATTCACAAAGACCTCCACAATGGAGCTTACATTTTGTCAACAGTGGACGGAGAGGTGTTCCAGAGGGCATGGAACATCCGACACCTCCGTCGATACTTTTCTTAACTTGTACCGCCCATATGAAGTGAATTAACAAAGAGAATCAGTGGACGTAGGCATTTTCGTGCCGAACCACTTTAAAAAATCTTGTCTCTTTTTAACTTGTTCCTTTATGTCTTGGCTACTTGTTAAGCGTTATCCCTTTCTGTTGAACAAAATTCTATGGCATCTCCACTCAAGACGCACCGCGGCCTCATCTGGACTAGGCCTAACAGGTACGCTACGATTCTATGCACTCGCCAATGAGACTCTTTTGCCCCAGCATCCCTCTGCTGCGGGTTAACTCATTGCGCGCCTGCCCTCAAAGCCAACTGTAATGAGCCGATTATAAGTCATCATAAAGGCCGACTATAGCCGATGGCAGCTCATTACGGCGTTCGGCTCGTCGGTAACTGTGAACCTACTTTAAGCCCCAACATAAGGTGTGGCCAGCCAGGGGTAGTTCACGGCCAACGGCACCCACGCTAGCCGGCCACGGTAAATCGAATAATACCCACGATTACGGACCATAATGGTTCGGGTAGTTACCGTGCGCGATCTCGGCTCCGATGTGTCTTAAGTGCGGCTGTGGTAAAAAAGAAAACTCCCCGCGGAGGCGTAAGATGGGTGACAAATGTCTCCAAGACCCACAGCTAGGGAAAGTGACTACAAAACCCGTTTGCCACGAACTTAAGCACATCGACGGCCTTCCGTGACTGGAAGTTTTACTTTTACTATATTTCCATTTCATTTAAATATTTTTCTCCTATCCTATATAACAAACTCTAAAGTACAGGAAACCAAATAGGAAGCATTCACTCATGAGGCTCTAAGCCTGCGTGCTGGGTAGCAGGGCGCTCGGCTATACCCGTGAACAGTTACACAAGACACTCAAAGCTACCGCCTGCGAATAAAACATAAAGGGCGGTACTCTCTTCTCTTGTACATAAATGCGTAACTATAACTTATTCATACACTGACATTGCAAAACGTGAAATTATATTTCAAGCAAAAACTTAACATCAAACACAAGTGGAATCACAGGCATATACATAATTATACTTCTCACACAGCACATAAAGATAGCAACAACATTTAAACATGACAAAATCAGCTTATATTATAAGATCACACGAAGTTATTCTTTGCAAATAATTTTATTACAGTTGCATATCAAAGACTAACATGAACAGTGATAAAAAAGAAACAAAAAGATGGCAGATGCATCCACACTCCATCACCAACTCCCCCAGCCTACTTAGCCGCAGGATCGGAGCCCCCAGCATGTGGATCTGAAGTCCCACCTGTCCAGATCAGAAGAGGAATTCATTAAACGAACGATCAAGTTATGAAAACACGAAAAGAAAAGAAAGGGAAAAGAATAACTCACCAGCATCCGCCGCTTGATCCTCATCATCCAACTGCACGCCCGCTTCCTCTGCAGCGAGTAGCCGCATCCCCTCCTTCACCGCCGCTTGCTCCTCCTTTGAGAACTGAGCAGTAACCGCACTCAAGTTGAAAGCCTCTCCGCCTTCCTTACCCGCATTCACCCTGGCCTCCTCTAAAGCCTGGAGATACACCTTGGCCATGACCCGAGGGTAATCGTCCATCCAAGACAAGCCGCCCTCCTTCCAAGTGTGGAAGTACATATCCTGCAACATCTCATCCATCATCCCCTCGTTTTCCTCAAACTCCCTCACCCGGGCCTCGGAAGCTTGCAACTTGGTGATGGCGACGTCCCTCTCTGATTGGTATCTCAAGCAGTCAGCCTGGAGTGACCTCCTCATTTCCTCTTCCTTCAACTTGAGGGACCTCCTCATCTCCTTCATCTCCTCCTTCAACTCGGCCTGAGCCATCTCCGCAGCCTCGAGCCTCCCTGACAACTCCTCTACCCGCTCGAGATCCGCATTTCGAACCTCATCCACCGTTGCGATAACTATCACTACAACAAAAGTTAGTTTAGACAGCATTCGTTCTCAGCGTTTAAATGTTGAAAGCTGTAGAAATGTCTTCGTAGTATTTTTTTTAGGGTTTAACGCTGACAAAAAAATTTTGGTTTTCCGCCTTAACGCGCTCTTCATTTCCCTCTTTTCCAATATATTCGCACGGTATGCCTTTCCCTCTTTCTCAATTTCAATTTCCCCCAAAGTCATTTTGATTTCAATCCATCATTCCCCAACGTCGATTTCCCTATCGCTAGCTATACTCAGTGGTTTCCCTTTCCTCTTCGATTTCCTTACCAGCTGTTACACTGAACTTGGCAGTGATTTCCCTACCTGCGGTTGCCCAACAGCGGTGGAAAATAGAAAATTTGGTGAGAATTTTTTTACCCTATTTTTTAGTTCGATTTCAAATGATTGCTTATTAATTATCAGATCTCTGGTAGCCACGGGTAAAATGTTTCTATTTTTTTGTTGCATAGGAATCGATGATACCCATGTTTTGGGTTTGTAATGTAGTATTAAACCGATATTTTTTCATTGTTTTCATTATTTATGATGTTTTGGTAGTTTTGAATAGCATATATCTTCATATCTCCATCCCAATAATTATATAGGAATACAAAGATGATAGCTTAAGATAAAACTCATGTGATAACTCCTACTACTAGCCACTGGTATTATTCGTGGTATGGCTAAAGTTAAATAGGTTGCTGGACACAAATCTGGCAAAGAAGATATTTGTTTTGCACTGTCTACACAAATCTGGCAAAGAAGATTTAGTCTATATTTTTATTATCTGTTGTTAATATAGGCACTTTTTTGTGAGGAGTTGTTTATATGATACAAACTTACGCACACACTGCATATGCATAGGATGCTAACTCAATAAAATTCCATATCCCATACATATATGCTACATATAAAAAACCATAAAACAAGAAGCCTTCCAGTTTATACTCCTGTTGTATTTGTTACAGGCTATTTTCATAAACAGTTATTTATACGTGACTACAGATATACATTTTTATATATTTATATCTATCTCTGTGAGTATGTATTACTAATTCGCAAATAGTTCCAGACATACAGCTGTGATATATGATTTTGTATTTACAATCAATATTAGTTTTGGCTGCACTACTTAGTCTACCTTCCTAATTTTAGTTTAAAGAGGTGATATTATGAATAATATTGGTATATATTAATTTACAAACTACTTGCTTCTTCACTCTGCCGTGTTATACTATAAAATACAACAGACTATGATTAATTAAGTTTTCAAAAGTTTACCGATTCTTTTCTACGAGTTTCTGGTAGACCACATTTGATCATACTCTTTTTACAGTCTTTAATAATAACATACTGTCCCTGGAAACATTGTTTTACTACATACAACTTCTATAAAAGACATGCGATATTTTTTAGCTGTCCCTGTAATAACATGTTGTCCCAGTCATTCACGTGGAATACATTGCATGTTATAAGAGGTGGTTTGATGCAGAATGATATGTAGCAAGTGAGGATGTCAAGGGGTTGTTGAATGATGTAGGTGGGTTGTTGATCAGGTTGAGGGAGTAACAGATGTGGTAATGGCAAGTCAGTGGAGTAGAGGAGAAAGAGATGGATGTGGGAAAATTGCTTGCAGGCAGAGGCAGTTGATATGGTAGGGAACTGGTGTTGTGAGAATGGTGATGTAACTGTTATGATGATGGAGAGATTTGGTTATGGTGACAGTCTTGTATGAGGATGATGTTTGTACTGTGATGTGTTGGATGGTTAAAGTGGTAAATGGGTGATGTTGGAGAGGAAGTAGGGTATGGTTAGTGAGGTGAGTTTGAGTCATTGTGTGCACTGTTTTGATGCACAGAAGTGCACAGAATGTATGTTGGCAATGCAAGTTTGTTGTGATTTAGATGAATGAGGGTAGCAGTTGTGTGGTATGACAGGGTGATGAAGTTATGACTGTTGTTAGGTGATAACAGTGGAATGTTTGGAGTTTAAAGAGGTAATGACAGGCAGTAAGGAATTTATATTGGGAGGTGGCAGAGGGTAGCTGCTATATGAGCCAGCAGAGATAGTGCGCTGTGATGGTGCATTGGTGTGCAGGGGCAAGAGTAAGGATGTGAACAGAAATGTGCACAGTTTATGTTTTTTTGTAACAAAAAGAAATTTGTAAAACCAAGATAGAAATTGTAAATGTAAGCCATTAGACTATGAGAGGATGGCTGAAGGTGCAAGGGCAAACATTCCAAGCAAGTGAATTGCCTGATGTAAATGGAAGCAAATGATCGGACTCTTTACTGACATCAAGTATCAGGAACCAAATTTATTGTTAATGGCGCAAGCCAAGTATCAGGAGAGGGGTAATGCATAGACATTACTCCGGTGCTACAAAATAGCGCCGTCGTAATGGCAAATTTTTTGGAAACAGTTTGGCTTACAGAATTAATAGCAGTATTAATGGACCAATGGATCGGTATGATTGCAAATCTTTGAAATAAAACTTCCTAGATTCTACAGGTAACTAAATTCACTTGAAAACAGTAGCAATATATGTTCCAATACCAGTGAATATGGTTCCCTTTTTATTAAAAAGTTATAAGTTACGTTAATTATTGAATTGTTTTCATTTTAGTTTACTGTTTACTATGTATGAAGTGGAAATTTTTTGTTTGCTCCTCCGACTGCTAAACATTTTGTATCGAACCATCAACTGATGAATTTGCTACTGGTTCCCGTATTTTTAATGTACTTGGTCAACTGACATGTATTGGAGAAGCTATTGGTAAGAAAATAGCATGGCCAGAATCAACAGTGGTTGTTGAAACGGTTAACGCTAGCACATGTCCTGTTCCTATGATCAATGCTCCAACATCTCTTACGGTAACATGTTCATATTGCTAATATTCCTCTCAAAGAATTGTTGATATCGTATTATCATTTTTTTTGTTATGTGATAGAGTGCAAATTTTTCTGCAAATACCAAATGCAAGTTGATTGATTTAGAGGGTACGGGAAAAATAGTAGCAGAAGGAACCGTGTCTTCAACAGATCCAACTGCTTTGGTACATTCTGTTCCACTGGGACCAAATGCGATAAGAGTTTGGGTGGATGTTGTAAAAGTCCCAAATGCACCCATATGGCGGCCTACATCCTTCATGGAATGCTTATCAGATGCTATTGGCTCGACTGTAGCATGGCCTGTCGCGAATGTTAGAATTGGCTCAACTTCCATGTAAGTTTCACATCTTGTTTATATGCAATAGACAAGATAAAAAACTACTATAGTTTCATATCCTTTAAGTTTAACATGTAAGTTTCACATCTTGTTTATAAGAGTTTGGTGACTGTTTGGTGACTGTTGATGACTGTTTGAGTCCCTTGTTTCTTAAATCAACGGTTTCTTCAAATCTATTGACTTCAGAGCAGTTTGGTGACTGTTGGTGAAGGAACTGTTGTATGATGACGTTAGTGGCAGCTTTATAGTTGTAGATGGATGAAGGAAGGATGGTGGTAGATGAGTGGTTGTTGTTCAAGGTTGATGTTGTTCAGGGGTGATGTTGTGAATGGTGGAGATAACTATATTTGATGACTGTTGGTGTTACTGGTGGAGAAGGAGTGTGCATAGAAACTGGATGTTGTAACAGGTTGATGGATGTTTATTGTATGTGAAGTGTTGGTTTTTTGTACGGAAATATTTGTATGTTTGTGAAGGTTTTTGTAATATGAGTGCTGTAAGTTCTCAGGTAGTAGATGACGTGATGGTGCAGTGGAAGGTGGTCAGGTGTAAATGGTAAAGGGGATGTATTGGTAGGTTGTTCAAAGTTTGTGTGATTGAACTGGGTTGAAGTTGCTTGCAACAGTAACAGTTTTATGCATAGGGATTTAGAACAGGTTGTTTGTTTGATGACAGAGGGGCAAGGGAAGAACTGCAATGTTGCTGTAGTTGGTTGGTTGTTGGAGTTCAGGTAGTTGTTGATGTAATAGTGGTTGAAGTTGAACAGTTGAGGTATGTGCAGGGGATATGCGGTGGTGAATGATGAAGCAGTTGCAGTGTAGGTGATGAAGTTGTGTTGTTTGGGTATGTTAACAGAGGTGAGTAAGGGAAATGAAGCAATGAGGCAAACCCAAACCCGGCCCAACAATTAGTTTAGCAAACCCAAACCATTCTTCTTCTTTCTTTTTTTAATCTTGTTTATTAAGCAATGAAATCTTGTTTCAATTGCAGTGGTTGTGGGTATTAGAGGTTTGGTATGAAGATGATATAGTATGTTCGGTTTGATCTAGTTCAGTGAAGTCGTAGGCTGTTGTATTGTTTGTGGAAGGTCGAGGTGGAGTGTTGATGGAATAATAGCAGAAGGCGTTTGTTTTGACAGAGGAGGTAGATGCAATGATGGTCAGAGAAGGCTGGTGAGAAGTGCAAAGTGATGTGCAGGTTAAGGGAAAATGTATCAGTGTAGTGGGTTGTTGAAGATTGTATGAATAGCTGTTGATGTTGTGTAGTGTTAATGTCATCTTGTAAATGGCAGAGAAGTGGGAAGTACCTTATGGCTGAAGTGAATGAAGGTGAAGTGTCAAGATAGAGAACTGGATGTGGTAACTATGATGGTCAGTGATAGTCTTGTTGTGTTAAGGAATGTAATAGTGACAATGGCAGAGTTCATATTAACAAACTCTGTCATTTGTTTATTTTAAGTTGGTTGGTTGTTGATTTAAAGGTTGTTGTTGGAGTTCATATTAATAAATAAGTTGCATTTCTACTTTTTTTTTAGTATATATTGCTTAAATTTGTGTAGTTTTCACCATACGTTTACATCTTTATTGCCTTGTAGCTTTGTTTGTATGCTTATTATTCCTATTAACTCTAACTTTTCCTTTTATTGCTACTGTGCAGGGTAGAGACATGAGCAGGAGATTCTCTTTGCCAGTTTTGGAATGTTTATTCTTCTTTATCCAATCTATTCTCTCACATATAAATATGAATATCTAGAGGAGGAGCATATCTGCAAATATATTTGTTGTTATGTTAATTATGCAGAATAGAAAGCACGTTGTATTTAGAATGAAATTTCTGTTAGTGGTGGTTATGATTATTATCTGGGAAGACGAGTCTTGAAACAGTCAATCCAAAATATAGCATGATTAATTGTCATTTTGCTTTTGCTGTATATCTTAATTAATTGTTCATGTTTTCATGCTAATTTGATAAACTTATATTAATTCTCCGTATATTCAAGAATTGACTGTAGATGAAAATGGGAAAAAGGGAAAAAAAATAAAAGGGAAGACAGCGGTTGGTTAATGCTGTCAATGAAGAAACAACAGCGTTTATTTTGTGCTGTAATTATCTTGAAATTGTCAATAACAGCGTTTTTTACATGCTGTCGAAATAGTTGATGATTCAATAACAGCGTTTTTAACATGCTGTCGAAATTGTTGATGATTCAATAACAGCGTTTAGAAAAAGCTGTTGTAAACAGTCAAAGTAGAATTTGAACATCTTCGACAACTAAATTATAAACGCTGTTGAAACATAATACAGCACGTCTGAAACGCTGTAAAAAATATTATTGACAGCTCCTAATAAACGCTGTCACAGAGATGTTTCAACAGCGTTTATATAAACGCTGTTGTAAGTTATGTATATACGACAGCATGTCGTTATACAGCGTTTCTAATAACGCTGTTGTATCATATTACAGCGTTTATCAAACGCTGTTAAAAGCCTTTTGTGGTGTAGTGTATGTTGATCCGTTCCCTGCAAGCGACCTCCATCTTCCGTAATTCCGCCCTACTGGCCTTCTCCATGGTCTCTTTCAGACGCTTGGAGGCTTCCTCATGCTGGGAAATCTGGATGGCTTGGTCGGCGAGTTGCTTGGCCTGATCGGCAACCTTTAACCTCAACCGAATGTTAGCACTCCCGATCTCTTCCCCGGCCTTGACCAACTTAGCATGATGCTCCATTAACTTCTTGGTCTCTGCGGCCACCCGGTCGATATTAGCCTTGGCCTCATCCCCCATGGTGACTACGCGTGTAGTAAGTAAATCAAGATCTAAAGATTTGGCCTCGTCCAGCACTCTTACCATGGGGTTGCGGGGAAGTAGGTGCTCGCCCGTGGTCTCATCGAATGAAATGTCCCGAAAACTTG
Organism: Allium cepa; assembly: GCA_030765085.1. NCBI lineage: Eukaryota > Viridiplantae > Streptophyta > Magnoliopsida > Asparagales > Amaryllidaceae > Allium > Allium cepa. The sequence goes on along the minus strand of CM060938.1, from coordinate 372,098,870 downwards.
GGTCTAAATCAGGATGGCCGGCAAAAGGGTCACGAGGCACGGGGCGAGGCACATCGGGACGCCTTATATGAATGACAGTAGAACTCTTGGAAGGAGGAGGAGGGGGGCAGGGCTCCGTGCTCTCCTCCGTAGTATCACGAGGAGGCTGAGTAGGGGGAGGCAGAGTAGGAAGCTGCGAAGCAGAAGAAGACTCAAATAAGGAACGGCTCCGCTTCCTTTTCTGAATGCCCTCTTCGATGACCCCAAGAAGAGGGCGGTACTTGACTACGTCCCCAGTGCGATCAGTAGAAGGTTTCGCGGAAGCTCTCCTCGACTTAAATTGTTCAAGGCGGTGTCGAACATCCGACGTTTTACCCGCCTGGCCTGCCCCTGGAATAAAGAACAAGTGTTACGAACATACAATAATCCGCAATTCAAAAAATGTGCTAAGTTAAAAAGAAAGAAAAGTGAGGAGACACATCTATTTTACAAACCCGGCGGAGGAGTGGGATACTGCAATAAGTCCTGGATCTCATTCCAGGACGGAAGTGAACCGTAAAAAATTTCTAAGTCCTTATCGAAAATAGAATCGGCAGAAGACAAAAGTTCACCTTGCATCGCCGGAATCACCCTAGCTGAGGAACCCTTAGAGGATGGGTCAGTGCCAGCCACAGCTTTGCCGGTTTCCTTTGCCTTCTCCGTTCCCTTCTCCGTTTCCGACTCTCCCTCCGACTCCCCGAAGGCCCGACGGAGAGCCTCATCCAGTTCGAGGTCTTGTTCAGAGGTTAGAGCAGCAACACCACTACCACCTTGACCGTCGCCATCTCCTCCACCCTCCGACCCTTCTCCAACTTCGCCTCCTTCCTCCTCTTCTACACCTTCCTCCTCCGGGACAATCGGGCAAGTACTTGGAGAAGGGCCATCGGACTTCCTCAGTTTCTTCCCCCCGACCACGGGACGCTCTGCGAAAGGCTCCCTCTTACCGCTCTTTACCTTATCCCCCTCCTTAGCTTTAGCAGCCTTCTCCTCAGCCGTGTCTCTTTGCTTAACCACGGACTGGTGCGGTAAGATCAAATTATACTCCAAGAGGGTTGCGTTCCTGATCAAGAAGGAGGCCGACCGGTCCCGTGCCGGAATAGCCTTTAGTTCAGCAGCCATTCGCACCAAGGAATCATCCTCCACAACTGCAATACCACCTGTCGCTAGCCAGAAATAGAAGCATGTCAGAAAAAACACTACAGTCAAAACATGGAAAATATAAATGAAATCCATCTTACAGCCAGAAGTGAAAAGGCGGAAAGAAACAGCATCGTCCTTGATGAAGAACCACTCTTTCTTGAACATGGTAAACTTGGAATATAAGTCCAGAACTGGTTTGAAGGGTACGGCCGCCTCCAGACTAATATACGGAGACCCCTTCTTATAGCCTCTCAGGTTGTACAAGTATCGGATTTCCCGGTTAGAAGGAGGACGCCCGTACCTCCTCTGGAAGATGACAAAGAGGCTCACCAGGATAGCATATGAGTTAGGCTGAAGCTGGAAGGGAGCCACCTTCAAATATGTGGTGAAGCTTACTATCCAAGCGTTGATGGGGGGATAGCGCCGCACATGCAATGGTACCTGCTAAAAGCGAAGTAGCCCTCGGGAGGATTATATGGCATCACTCCATCTCCCGGCAGCAGCATAAGAGTCCTATCTATCCCGAAGGAACGGGATATGACGTCAAGTTGCTCCTCCTTTAGGGAGCTAGGAAAGCAATCCGGGGGAGAGACCAAAAGTTCCTGTGGACCATATCCGTCCACTAGAGACCTCGGAATAGGTCGGTGTTGCCCGGATCCTGGTTGGACTGGGGGCAAGGAAGAAGAAGGCTCTCCTGTGCCTCTAGACTTCTTTCTATCCGATCGTGTTTCCGCTTTGCGAGACATTTTCTGCAACACAAGGAAAGCAAGGCATTAGAACAGGGAACATAGAAAAGTAAACAAACAAGTGCGTGCAAGTGTGGGATTTCATTCGCAAACTAAAGTTTTCAAGGTCATCGTGTTCATTCGGTCATCAAGTTCATTCGGTCATCGTGTTCATTCGGTTTCCATCTCATTCGGTCATCAAGTTCATTCGGTCATCATGTTCATTCGGTTTCCATCTCATTCGGTCATCAAGTTCATTCGGTCATCATGTACATTCGGTTTTCCATCTCATTCGGTCATCATGTTCATTCGGTGGTACTGTATCAAGGGCATTCGGTACACAAGGCATTCGGCCCCAAGGCCGTAATCTCATTCGGAGAAACGAAGACGTACGTGTGTATTCGGCAATAAGTGTATACCTGGTCCGGTATAAGGTTGGTTCGGCAAAACACTTGGTTCGGCAATAGATTGATTCGGCGCTTGCTGGTTCGGTGAAGAAAAACAAGGGGGGTACGGCCTCTATATATAGGCGAACTCACAACCACCGAACCAAACGACTCGCCCAACCGGACCAATAATACCGGACCACCAGAAGCCGAATGTGAATAGCCGGACCAACCAAAAACCGAATGAAATTCTCTCTCTACCGATCAAGACCAGGAACTAGTGGCGTGCAAAGCGCCTCCCTCAGATAAGTACCGAACCCCAGAACTAACTAATAAAATAAGATTAAGATAACGATGAATAAGTCGTAAAATCCTCACCGACGTGGATTAAAACGTTTACACGTGTACGCGACCTCGAATGGTCCCTAGGCACGCTCTGAATGGTTGTTAACCCTACCATCGTGGGAATTTACACTTTGACACGCATTCTTAAGCCCATCGGTCATATGGATATTTGATAATTATTATGAAATGGCTAAGCTACTTACACATGTACGGGGTTGCGAACGATCCCTAGGCATGCTCTGAGCTGGCAATAAACCATCTTCACAAACATAAACCGGGCATCGACGATGCCAAGCCCCTTCGGGGCTCACTCTATCGTCCTTAACGGCACAGTTCACTTCAACTCGAATATTTCGATCATGAACGGTCCTTATTCGAAATCACGCTAAAACTGTAAATTTCTTTGCAGGACATTAACGGAATACGAACGTCCGATCACCGGCATTACAAAGCCAATCTCCCCGCCACAAGAAAAACAAAGCGCGACACATGCAAGCACGTGCCCCACTTTGGGGGGCAAATGTTGGGCGAATTCTCACCCAGAAGATCTAGGGACCAGGAAGTCACAATGTCACCCGGGCTTGCAGCCTCCACTTCGTTCGACAGCCAAGAAGCTCAATACTAACCTAGATGTCCATCCAACGTTCAACCATCACCTCATTCGGCTCCACCACATTCGGCTCCAACTCATTCGGCTCCACTTCATTCGGCTCCATCACATTCGGTCCCCACCTCGTTCGGCTCCACCTCATTCGGCGTCCTTTATACCACCAAACCACCGGACAAGACCCTTGCCGGTCCAAAGCCCACACCTCGCTACTGCCGAACCACAATCGCCACCGGACCAACCATACTACCGAACCACCACACCTCGCTACTGCCGAACCACAATCGCCACCGGACCAACCATACTGCCGAACCACCACAACACCTACATGCCGAACTACCCAACACCGGTCCAAGCCTCCATATCCACGCAACACCGAATGAGCCTCGCCGAACCACATAGTTGCCAGTCCAGATCGCTTCAGCCCGGGCCCGCCAGCAGTTATATACTTCCAAGACCCCTGCCCCCTACCTCATTCTATAAATAGAGGGGCAGGGGTACAACAATGGCAGACAAGTTTGAGAGCTCAAGCAAGGAAGGAACTTTCAAACTACTTTCATACACTTGTATACAACGCATTGTACTTGTAACCTGAAAGAAAGAAGATAATAACATATAAAGTGGACGTAGGCACATTCTGGCCGAACCACTATAAATCTGTGTGTCTTTTACATTTCAGCCCCTACTTTTCTCATATTTACATACTCATCTAAAATCATTGAAAATTACATATAATCAACTAAATAACACGACTTGGAGGTGTTTGTCCATTTTTTGTGCAAACAGGCCCCCTACGCGTGACCTAGAAGGTAAGGTCCGCATAGCTGTAGTGAAGCTAAGAAGGTATGAGCCAATTAATATACTAGTCAATACCTTCATGATTTCGAAACTTCAGCTACGGCCTCGACTGGGCCTCCGCGAATCTCTATACCTATCTCACTCGAGAAATGAATCCCGCCTCTTTCCTACCCATGTATGCACCTTTTTTAGTTTTGGTTCGAAATAATAGACTTTCGAGTCTTTTTTAAAATCCATCTCGCAAAACGAAATTCGTCGATTTTAGGTGCACCTTGCCTCAGGTAGCTTTGTTATGCCTATTTAGCTAGTTAGGGCATTGGTAATAGCCAAAATTCAAAGAAAACGTCAAATTGTTATGATCTTGTGCCATCAAGAAGTAATAACATTTTATATTCAAAATAAAAAAACCAACGCCCAAAAATATGCCAGTATATTAATTCGGGGCTTCTTTTCACTTAACCCGGAGTGAACGTAACATCCTGTAGTCCATTAGGTGATACCATGGGATGCCTGCTATTTAAAGCTAAGTATACCTCCCTAATTATATAGCTACGCCACCTTTAGTCACCTTTTCCTATTAGTAAGGTTTTCGAGCAATGGAGAAGGCACACAATGGTAATCTAGGGCATTTATAGAGAGATCAAATCATTCTTTCTCTTCTAGGTACAGTACAGGTAGGTATACTTTCCCTTTAGAATGGTGTTCATTTGATGCTCCTTCCATGTATAGTTTCCATTGAGTTAGGTAAACCAAATCCTCTTCCACTCCTCCATCCAGGATGGTGAACTAGGCAACGAAGTCTACTAGTGTTTTTCCTTGAGTCGCCTTCCTAGGATAGTAAGATATGTCATACTGGCTCATCTTGATATTCCATTTTATTAACCTCCCCAAAGTCTTAGGTCGATGTAACACTTACCTTAATGGCTACTCAATCAGCACTTTTATTAGATGAGCCTAGAAGCATGGGTGTAGCTTCCTTGAAGTAATCAACAAATAGTATGCTAGTTTCTCTAGCTTGGATGATTATTTTCTGCTCTAGTTATCCATTTGCTAATGTAGTATACTGGACTTTGGACTTTGCTCTCCTTGCATATCATGGCCGCACTTAGTGCATGAACAAACAATACTAAATAAACAAATAGATAATTTCCTTCAAAAAACTTCGATTGAAATGGTGATCCCTTCTTGTAGTCTATCAGATTTTGGAAAGCATCCTGATATTTCTTTAACCAAACAAACTTCCTTTCCCTTTCCCGAGGGCATCAAAAAACGTTATCCATTATCCATCGCTTTTGAAATGAACTGACTCAATGCAGCAACTTTCCCATTTAAGCTCTGCATCTCCCTCTTCGTCTCTATGGTTGCAACCTCTCTTAACATTTTAATCCGTAAAGGGTTAGCTTCAATGCCCCTCGAGTTTACAATGAAACCTAATAATTTTCCCAATGTAACTCCAAAAAGAACACTTCGATGGATTGTGAGTCATCTCATATTTCTAAAGTATATCCAATATTTCTAACACATCGCCCATGTTATTTATCAATTCATATAACTTCAGAAGCATATCATCCATATAGACCTCCATAGTCTGTCCGATCTGATCTTTAAAACATTATGTTCGCCTATGGCTGGCAAGTAGCTCCAGCTTTCTTCGAACTAAATAGCATGACATAACAGTAGTGCAACCCTAAATCTATGATGAAACCAGCATGCTTCTAACCTTATACTTGTGTTACTTTTTGATTTTAGCCGAAGTATGCATCCATAATGGATAGCAGTTCATGTCTGGCCATTCCATCTATGAGCCGGTCGATCCTTAGCAAGGGGAAGCAGTCTTTCATGCATGCTTTATTCAAGTCTAAATAATTAATGCATGTCTGCCATTTTCTGTTCACCTTCTTAGAGACACAAGATTTAGTACCCACTCGCTTATAATGAACTGTAGATAAAGCCATTTCCTTCGGCTTATCCACTTCTTTTTCAATGCAACGGATCTTTTCAGTTCCATACTGCTCCTCTTTTGCTTTATAGGAGGATATTTTGGGTTCATATTCAATGCATTGCACGCTATCTTTGGAGAATTTCTATACATATTAGAATATGTCCAAGAAAAAACGTCCATTTTTTCCTAGAGAAACCCCACTAACTCCTTCTCATCTTTAGGCCGAGCTGCGTTCCAACCTTGAGAACCTTTGAGGGATCATCGTCATCAATCAGAATATTAATCATCAATTTTTCTTATGTTGTCCATGAATCCTATGACTCTTTTTATGGATCCATAGGCTCTTGGAATGTGCTATTGGACTCAAGCCAAGGCTTAGGCGGTAGTTGATATGCGTCTACTGTCCTGATACAAAGAGACTTCTTTATGTTAACATTCTCGACCAATGCTCTGGACTCCATATGCTACTCCTACTCCATTCTATGTGGGGAATTTCATCATCAGATACCACGTAGCAAGTGAAATGATGTAATTAGCAGTAGCCGCTTGGTCCAAGAAAGCGTTATATGTCGAAAATCCATCAACTATCGCAAACATCCACAACTACACTTATTTCCAATCCCCTTCACCCAATTCAATTGGTAGTTCTATGCAACTAAAAGGTTGTTTGACCTCTCTAGTGAATCATTGAATTTAGAGTTTACAAGACTTCAAATCATTTATGTTGAGCCGTATATGCTTAAAAATCTTATTAAACAAAACATCGATTGATTCCCACAATCAGTGAGGACCCAATGCATGGTTGTCGTTCCCATTACTGTCGTAATCAAAATAGTGTCAAGCGTTGTCATTTTTACTCGGTCGTCATCTCTATTTTTGAGCATGATATCTTCATTCATCATTTTTTGCTGCTTCACTGAAGTCTCATTCTCTACGGCCAATCACGTTTCTTAAGGGACACGCCTTAGTGAGCTACCATATCGTTCCATTTCGTTCCATTTTTCCTCTACAGCATGAGATCTGCCAAAAATAGTATTAATCATTATTTCCCTCGTAGGTTGCCTTAGTCCCTCGTAACTAGACATGGCCCAATTCCCTTAGGCAGCTTGCCTTTGGTGTCTATCATTCGCATGCCTGGTGGCTTGTGAGTTCCTTACGAACTGCTGTAGTTTCTATTCAAATTAAATCTTCTATAACATCCCCTTAGAAGTTTGCATTCTTTCGTATCGTGATCATGAGTCACATCAAAGCGACAATACTTTCCTGATCATCTTTCCCATAATAGCCTCTCTTGGAGGCGATTTCTTGTAGTGCTTAGTATCTTGGGTCGCAAGGTAAATATTTTCAACTGTGTCATCCAACTGAGTACAATCTGCAGGACTAGTATACCTTGTGCACTTCTTGTTGTCATATTTTTTGCCACTACCACCTTGGTTCATTCTTTTGGCATTGTTAATGTTATTTCCCACATTAAATGCAACATTTCTAGCACTATCACTGCATTATTTATTAGCAACATTGCTTTGTACCATACAAATCGATCCCTGTTGGCAGTCATTAGCCAAACCAGTAGCCAAATCTGCATCTTCCAAATGCAGAAATTTGGATCCCTTTCGGTAAAACTCTTTCATGGTAGATGGTTGTTTTCTCTTTACCCACTTACTGAAATATGTCCTTGGGTTAACCTCATTAATCAACACCATCAAATTAATCTCCACTTTGTGATCCCTCACTTTAGTCACTATAGCATTAAATCTCTTCAGAAAGTCCTTTAGAGTTTCTTCGAAACTTGGATGAACATTTGACAGTGACATCACATCCTTCGACAGCGTAGTATGAGCTTAAATAATTCTATGAACTTCTTTTCTAATTGATCAAAAGACGATATGGACTTTGACACAAGTCGATTGAACCACATTATAATAACTTCATTTAAGAATATAGGAAAACACCCACATCTGAAAGCATCTATGGTTCAAGCACACTGTCCATAAGCTATATGTACTTCAATAGATACTACATCAGATCAGTAGTTTCATCATAGGATGACATTGTTGGCATCATGAGCTTTTACAGATTCTTTGCTTTAAGAATATTTTTAATGAACGAGGTTAGACTTGATGATGAACCCTCTTCATCGTTGTTTCTATACCGACTCTCATTTAACAACTGCTTCACCATATCAGCTATATATTCCCCACTACTCTAGGAAACTAGGTGGCGATCATCGAGAAAACCTCGAATGTTTGACTCTATAAACATTCTCAGTTCGTAGCATAATATTTAGGCTCCTTATCCTCTAGATAATCCATTCATCTAGCCCATTTCCATCAATGCCTTCTTGGATCATGTTCTCTCCTGATTGGTTCTTTAGCATTCGCCTTAGAACCACCATCCTGACCACCAGTAACATGCCTCTCACCAATATCAAACTCATCTAACATCACACCTTCAGAATCACTAAGAGCCACCATCGCAGAACTATCGATAGCGAGTTGATGCGATAGATTGGTACCAATTATTATAGCTTATGGAACTTCTATTCCAGCTTTGGCAACTCCTATCCTCGATGTTCCAACATCGTTTCTCTTCATCATTTATTTGCCATCCCATCGATTTTGATCCGCTGAAGATGAATTCTCTTCCTTGGAATCTAAAGAGGATCAATCTTTGTGGCTCTTATTGTGCATGTGAGGTAGTTGGTACATCATAGCAAAACTCTTGTCCATATTCTCTAATATGGCACTATGGCACTCCAAGATCTTCTTGTTCATTTCAGCCATCATCCAATCCAACTCCATCCTTATCACTATCTCTAGTGCACTTGGGGCTTCTTCATGAGTTCGTTAATGTATTTCCTCTCCATGTTGAGAACCTTCATTCTGTACTTCAATGTTATGTCTAGAAGTAGTAGTTTCTTTTTATCCTTTCAAGGTGCCATTACTTTTGAGATCCAATGATATATTCCTTCCAAATACAAGTTACCATGGACCTTCGACGCAAATATCCTAGATCTTGCTTGCAGATTTATTCCAATCCAAAGTAAAGAAAAGGGTCTGTCCCTGAGATTATTCCTTCTCGATGAAAGAACCAAAATATTTGCTCAAAAAATAGGACAATCACCCATTCAAATAACAAACAAAAGTTGTCGAGAATTTAGAATTAAAAAAGAGTAGAACACATGAATTTAGGGTCGTTCGACCAAAAACAGCAGCCTACTTCCATTATTAGCTTTGTTGTTGATTACCTTTTGCCTTTATAAGAGGATTACAACCACCCAAGATTCAAACCATTCGGGTATGATTTTGGAAGAGTTTTTATAGTAAAAGATCAAATAACAAAAAGAAGATCCCGTTCTCGGTGCATTAGCCTTGGCATTTATAGATGAAATCTACCGCCAAAATAATTGGTATTGATTTGAACACGTCCTCATCTTCATATTTAGTTAGAGGAATTTGTCACAATTCGAACTATAAAGGACAAAAATGTTTGGTACCCATAAGGTTCGGTACCGATCATTGTAGATTGGTATAAACATATTTTTTTGGTCTTGGATCTTCCATTCTTTCCTTAGTCTACATCATCTAGCTTTCAAAAAAGACTAAGTATATCCACTCCTCACATGGGTAGATACCAATCCTTATGGGCATATCCAATTTTTCCATTTTCCTTACATTCTTCATTTTTGATCTATCTCAAGAACAATCAGTAGTAAGATCCATCGAGATATTGCTTGGTTCAAATGTGAGATAACACATAGTAGGTGAGAAGGATTAACCACTCACCTAAATCCAAAATAATACGAATACCAAGGTATATCAATTGTGAACAATATTTCATGGATCCCAATGCATCCCAAGTTAGCAAATCTCGAAATCCCTTGGATTTGCTTTGCCATGTACTCCCTAACCACTAAATTTGGCTAATCAAAGGAAAAATGATGGATTTTTGTATAATTATGATTAATTGAGGTTAGTGAAGTTTAGAAAAGAGAAAATATGACTAATGACCACTGGAAGAAGATGGTATTAATTCTATTCCCGAAATATGTTATAGGGTAACACTAATCACCTCTCAATTACTTGCTAATCTACCTAAGGTCTATCCAAACTTAAACAACCATAACTTCTAAATAATAAGTCCCAAATCCTATCACGTTCACTCAAAGGGAAACCATAATATCTTTCATCTAGAAGGTTTTTTAGACCCCTAATCTGGCTTCTATTAAATATTATATGTCTTTTAAGATTTCTTAGGGTCAAAAACGTTCAATAAAAATTCTAAGGGTAAAAATGTCACTACTTAACATTACCCAAAGTTATAGCCCTAGTCGACCCAATGTGGATTTAAAAATAATATTTTATAGTCCACATATATGTAAAATATTGGCTGTTACACTCTACCCCTTTTAGGAATTTTGCCTTCAAAATTCCATCTAATAAGATAAGGTCAAGCAATAATGATACCTCACATGCCTATCAAACATAAGAAAGCATATCACCTATCGTACATGGACATAAATATGAAAGAAAAACGTATGCCTACCTAGCATCTAAAGTACTAAACTATACTATATAATATCACAAGAAAAAGTGAATGTGATAAACTATAAATCTTACCAAGTAATGATCTCCATATAAGTGATCCTCATGCCCTCCTTAGTCTTGTGCAACTATTGCCCTTGATTTCACTCAAAAAACTCTTCTAACTTCCTCATCTTCCTCTTAATTTGCTTCATATTACATCCTACTATACGAATAGGAAAATGAGGTCTTAAGGCTCATGGTTCTTTCTTTTTACCATCTAGTTGATCTAGTGCCTCTTTCCTAATTCCACTTGTAAGCCTTTCCACTATCCACTCATGGATAATGGGTCTTTAAATCTTATAGTGTTCTTTGGCATAATCTAAGATCACACAATCCACTTTACATGCAACTCTTCCAATTTGACTGCTATTCCATTTGACTTTATAAATTCTCTTCCTTAATTTATCGACGTTGACTCAGAGGTTACCATATCCTTCGCAATATTTGGAAGTCCATCAATATCAATCCCTATTTCCATTCGGAACCTCTAGCGATTGCAGCGAACCACTAGGCTTCATCATCCCAGCTTATACTAATTGATAATCCATATATCTAAACCCTGACATCAACCTTCATGCCTCTTAATAAAATGTTTGTCCAATACATTTTATTACCACCAGAATATAATCAATCTTTAATGATGGCACTCTTGTAGTATCTAATCCCTAAATTCATCAATTTTAGGTATAACATGCAATAAGCACGCACCATAGCTTCTTGGGAACACTACTACTAAGTTTTTTCATCTCTGCATTACTTTTGCATAATCCCTAAGTGTAGACTATACTTTATTTCTACTAGAACATAAGAATATCACATATGAACACCAGTATAAGAACACATTGTTCCTGATACTCTACATAATCTCAAAGATCTGTTCGCCTACCATGCGAATACTATAAATATTCCTCATATGGATATACCCCTATGGATGAACCCACTCTTTCACGAATTATCCACTTGCATCTCTAGTAATATTTGCTCTATGAGTACCACCCTCCTCAAAGATTTAACTGTTGATCACTAGGTCTATACAAAACTTAATCTTTTGACATGATAATGGTCTGATTACCTCAAGATGTTCCCTTATTATGGGAAATGATAAATAATCATATGGCATCCTAAGCGAATACACCAAGCTAACTATAATTGTACCCTCCTAGCCATATAATCCAACTCTAGCTTCAGCTCTACCCATGCCCCATCCGTCATCTTCTGTACCCCATAATTTAACTACAAGTCACTCCATTCCTAAATGGTATCGAACATTATCCAAAATAAAGAAATCACAACAAAACAATCATCCACGACTCGATATAGTAAACCTCGACAAATAACACTTAAGCCAGTCGAACCATCGCTAAGTTAGAAACCACTATAGGTATGTTTACTAGGATAGGACACAACCTAACCTACTAACTATGTTACTGGATGTAAAGGTTCTAACGTATCGATATCAAAGAAAATGCATATAGATAAACAAAAGCATACCTCGGATAAGAATGCCCTTCCCTTTCTCATTTGTCGATAGAGTAGTTGGCGAAGTAGGAGCGACATCTAAGGCATAAATAGTCAAATTCTGCTCAATCATTCTTCAAATGTCCAACCTTATCACAAATAAAACACTTCCTCACCCTACTCTCTAGGGCACTACAATTCTTGCTGAGATGACCCTTCTTACAACTAAAGCATTTTGGCTCCTATTTGTCTTTCCTCTGGTAATCTTCTTCTTGTTACTACTTCTTTCCTTTGTAGTTACATTTCCTAGTGCCTCTCCCATTCACATGTAACTTTGGTTCCTCCTTTGGAATAGAAACTTAAGCTTTTGGCATTAGTTACAGGCTCTCGTGCCTTAAACCATTTTCCAGCACCTTCTCAAAGGTTTCATCAATATGAATAATATTCCTTCCTCCAAGATATTCATTAAGGAAAACTGTGAACTTTTCATTGTTCTTCAATGTAGTGTCGACAAAGGACAAACCGTATTCGATAACATGTCAAATTCAGCAACATATTCCAAAATAGTCTTCTCTCGCTATTTCAGTTTAGCAAACTTCTTAAACAATACTGACTTTTGACAGTGTAACACCCGACAAAAATTATCTGAAAATTTATCAAAGGAAATTAATTTATTAAATAAAAAGGATTAAAGTGAATTTTACACACATCAAAATTTTGGCCACGAAACTTGCATAGTTGCATTCATGGTGACTCTCTAGACAATTTTCATATATAAAGTTTTATAATTAGAGTTTGTATGAAAAAGTTATTAAAGTTTAAATATTTGAAATTGAAAATAATTAAAGTATATACAAAAGGAAAGAAATATTAAATTTGGTAACTTTAACTAGTCGACATCATCATTAGGACCAGTCGACCGACCCCTATGAGCCATGTGTCAATTGAGTAATTTCGGCTAGGGTTAGACTATGTTGAATGGCTCAAATTATATTTTATTAAATCTAAGAGTCAGGGTTGGTTCCAATGCTTATAAATATGAAGTTAACCCTCATAGTTATCGTTTAGAAACCTAATCTATTTAGTATGCCCTAAACTATCTACCTCCTCAATAGTTTCTAAAAAAACTAAGAGATAAATCAAAAATTAAGAAAGAAGAGGCAATAATCAAACTAAGAGGGATCAACAAATCTTAAGGGGACAATTCAAGTCAGGATAAAAACAGGAAAAGCTCTTAAGAGGTGAGTGGGTTTATTAATAAATATGATGATTTAAAAGTAATTGGGTTTATTCATATATCTATTTGATCTGCAAAATAAATGATTTAAATCCAAGGTGAAAGTTTAATTTTAAATTATTTGAAGATGTCGAAATCTAAGATATTATTTATTTAGTAATTACAATTAGATGGAAATTTGATTGAAAGTCTAAATTATATGAATATAGCCTCCATTCGATTAAAGCAAAGAAGTTGATTTGGATATAAAGAATATTTGAGATATGAATGAAATTGGTTCAATTTGATTTTAATATGAATATACCCTTTTATCATCTTGAATTGAATATGAATTTTAATATGTATACACACAACCCCTGTTGATGTCACCCTGAACTAATTTGAGATGTAATTATACGTATGTAATTATGAAATTGATGAATTGAAATTGTGGAAATGAAATTATAAATCATACTCAAAATTTATTGAAAGTATATGCAGAATTATAAAATTAAACAAATAAGCAAAATATGGTCAGAAGTTGAGGGATAATCAGTGTTAGACAAAATAGAGTTCGCCGTTAAAAGCATATTTTTAAAAATTATGATTAACATTAACAAATGGAAAAATATAACAACCAAAACCCAACCGATGGATAAACTTACTATAACCAGTCGATAGCAAACAGCGACTGCTATAGGAGCCAACGATCGACCCGGTCAATGTATTTCAAGCGGGACTTGAACCTCGGCCTATGGCCAAGGTTTAGAATACATATTTTGACATATATATATATTATAATTTAAGTAAGGTAAGTTAGTTCATTAATTCTTGACTTTTAGATAGTTTGGTAGATGTGTTCGTGGGTAATTAGGCCTAGACACTATTTATTCAGTGAATTTTATATTTGATATAAGGCGGCTAGATTGCGATAGTGTGCTAAGCACATGACACTAATATAAGGTTCCTTATTGTATGCACAATGTTGTTGACGGGTGCCTTGTGCATTGCATGGTCTGACACTAATGGGAAGTTCCTCGGTGCATACGGTAATTAGGACATGACACTTTTAGTGGATGCTTGGTGCAGTGCAATAAGTGGTGTTGCCATTGAGTTTTAGATATTGATATAGTAGACCCTAACTCCTCTTTGATGTGAGTTAGTATTGTGGGGTTCTCTCGATGTGTAAGTATGATACATTATAGTCATACTTTGGGTAATGAAGTGTGACAACCCAGAATTTTAGGTTGATTAAATAAAATAAATAATGATTTAAATTGGTGAATTTAAATCATTAATCTGGAATTTGTATTTTTTATAATAGATAATTTGTTTAATAATTATTAATTCTAAATAATTGTAAACTGGGATTTTATCTAATTTTGGTGAATTCTAAATTTATAGAATATTGGGGAAATTATAATTCTAGAGTTTATATAAAGATAAATGAGTTTAGACAATAATATTTATTTAGTTGAAACTTTTTTTTAAATAAAAAAGGAATTTGAAATTAGTAGTCTTTTTTACAAAAATATAGTTCCTTATTAAAATAATTAGAGAAGGCTTTTGAATTATGTTGGGCTATGGTTTAAGCTTTTGGGCATCTTTCGTTTGTGAAACCCATTAGTAAATAAATTAAGTATAAGAAGCAAGTATTAAGAATTAAAAAAATAGAGTTTTATTTTCTTATTGGGTTTTGGTATAATTCAAGGCCCCAATCAAATAAGAACTTAGGAGAGGAGTTTCTCCTCTTTTACAATATTGTACATTCATTACAGTAAATAAGAAATAGAAAGTAAAGAAAACAAAACTCTCTCCTAAACCTAGAACTTCTTCGAAAAATTAAAATAGGAATCAATTTTTAGAAAATCCAAAAAATAAAGGCAATGATTGTGGAACCCTATTCTATCATCTAGTCTAATTGATTTCGGTTTTTATAGTGTTTGATTTTGTTTTTCTTTGTTTTGGTTAAGAGGGTTTAGGGTTTTGTTGAGTTAGAGAAGGTTGCTGAAATTTTTGGTTGTTAGGTTTGGAATCAAAGAAATAAGGTGAGCTAATCACCCACAAAACCTATCTTTGAGTTTTAAGTGTATGTATATGAATCGTATGCAATGTTGTGAAATTAGATGTGTGGATGGTTGCTGAAAATATATTAGGAAAATACACTAAAGTAAAATAGTGATTACTAGTAAGTTACGAACCTGCTTGAGGTTAATCTTTTTAGGTTAGATATTGGACTCAATGGGAAACAATTTCTCTTTTGGTTACTTTCTGAGATTTTTCCATTTACTAGACTTTAAATAGAATTGAAAGTTCAATTACATTTCTGTCTTTAACATAATTTTCTTAATTTTAAACCTGAAATTGATTTTCCATATCTTTTACGTTACCAATCGAAATTCGATAATTTTTGATTTTATGGAAATAAATACATTTTTCTACCACTTTTATGTTTTGAGTTTTGCAATATTTTTAGTTTTTGTGGTCGAAAATGGATTTTAGTGTCACTGTACCAAGAGTAAATGACAGGGATAACGAATTTAAAACCTAAATTTTATTTAGCTATAACTTTTGAACTACAAGCCCAAATTTGCTGATCATTTTCTTGTTTGAAAGCTTAGATTTTTATCTACTACTTTCATGTTTTCAGTTTTGCAAAAAAATTAAGGTTTAAATAGTCAAAATCGTATTTCTTTGTCGCTACCCTAAGAATAAAGGACAAAGTTAGTAAATTTAATACCTAAAACTTAAGTTGATCATAACTTTTGAACTACAAGTTCAAATTTTGATGGACTTTTTCTTGTTTGAAAGCATAGATATTTATTTACAACTTTCATGTTTTGAGTTTTATAAAATTTTGAGATTTGAAAGATTGAGGTTGCAGATTTTTAAAAACTCTAAATTTAATTTAAAAATAATTATATTTTGGAATGAAATGTTTATAAAAGAAAGTGATAGTTTACAAAATTTTAATATATATATATATATATATATATTGCTTTCAAAGCTATTTAATAATTCTCCCAAACTATGATTTCTTATTTTTTGATAAATCTTGAGATAAGTCTTGGATTTGGTAGTTCCTTTGCATTTAAGAATTCGGAATAAATCTTGAGATTAAATTTGAAGGCCTTAATTCTATAATATAAGGGGTATTAATAATCGATTTAGTGTTATTGATTAGTTTAAATGCTCACAAGTAATGCTTCATCGAATATTGTATAACTCATTGAATAGAATGTTTGAGTGGGAATTACTAACAAATTAACGAATACTTGAATTTCAATGGGTAATATGGGACGCTTTGTTTAAATTTTTGTGATTTCTTTTAGGAAAGTGTTCAACACTTTAGGGTTGTATTCTCTTTCGGTGTTCAGCATTTGTGTAGGCAGATAGATCCTTAAGGAAATAAAGTTTAGGTTCTCCAGTGATATTCGTAATGATGAGATTTACTAGGTTCTAGTAAATACTTGAATTCACTAGGCGGTATGGGACGTATTGTTTAAGTTCTCATGATTACTGAAGTGATAGTACTTGGCACTTTAGAGATTTCTCTTTTGGTGTTCGACATTTGTGTAGGATGATAGATCCTTTAGAAGTATACTCTTGGATTTTTACGGTCCTTGTGATCGATATGAGTGATATCTTATGGGGATTTTGGGTTATGCTTTCTATGATCATTGTGATTGATATGGACGTTCCTTGAGATCGGTTGGGATTTTGTTTTGTTTTCCATGGTATGGATGATCATGATCAGATCAGTTTGGATTAGAATTTATTTTCCTATGGTATGAGTACAATCAGGATCATTTGTATGAGTACGATCATAGTGATCGATTTGGAGTAGGTTTTTCTTGGATTTTGAGATATTGTTATTTTTTGGAATTCTGGACTTTGTAACCATTCTGTATTTTGTGATTTTACGTCATGAGATTGATTTCAAGGTTTTGTAATTTGTCAATGTTTCATGATTTAGAATATTCCTATGTTTGGAGATGCGTTCTGAGTTAAATTGCTTCAGTGACCTGTTTATACATGACATCTGTATTTACTTATATGTCATATATCCTTGTGTTATATCTTGTTCTCACCCATTGGATATTTAGAGAAGGTTTGACCTGTTTATTTTATAATACTTGGATCAGGTCTAGACTTTTCAGGTTATATGACATGTAGACTTTTGGATGGGTGTGCTAATAGAGAGATAATCCATTTTGATTTTTTTAGTTTATCTCATATAGGATTTTATGTATGTTTATGAAGTGTACGTTTTGAGGTAGTGTCTTGTATTGGATGTGTAATATGTGGGTCTATTATTATATTGGTAGACTCTCAATATGTATTTGTATAAGATGTATTTTTATTCCATTATGATCTATGATGATTCTTATATATGCTATACTCTTCTGATTTTGAGAAACCGATATGCTAATTTCTTCAGACCGAGACTGTATACGTCAAATTTTATTCCAGAGATTCAGTAAAATAGTAAGTATGACATATCAGTGTTAGTTTAAAGATATATTCACATTCGGTCGCCTTTAACAAGCCATGTTCTTCGTGTTATTAGACAGCATTACTTATAATGTTCTTTAATAAGATGGATGTAGCGGTGGGGTCATTGCGGTTGGTATGTAACATATCCCTACTAGGAGGCCCAAAACTAATGGCTACGGATGCTATGGTCATCCACAGTTATTAATCCTCGGCGACCAAATACGACAATATTAGATACATTAATACACAGAAGCACATGAATATGGAAAAAATTTAAAACAACAAACAAAGTCCACGGTCCATTTCAAAATATTTCAAATTCTTTACATAATCCCATAGCGCAGACCACGCTTGACAAAATATACTCATTACAAAATATGCCAAGAGCAATATATGAATATGCCCCCTTGCATGATCAAACTATATAATATGGCAATAAAACAAGTTAGCCTTTACAACCAAAAATAGCAGAAATAAAAGAAATCTAAGTAGCTAACATGCCTCCTGCACGTCATGGGCTTACTGAGAACCTATTAGCCCCTACCAATACCTTTAATTAAGATTTTAACATTTCTTAAGTTATATTCACTACTGGGTCAACCTCGTTGATTATTTTACCCTTTCCCAAAATATCGTTATGGGTTGATTACAATGTGAATAGATATATGAAAAAGTAATTAATATAACAAAGTAATACTCTCAAAAATCTTTATTTATGCCATGGTATTTCCTTTAAAATGAGAATGGGTTATTTATTTTGAAACGTTAAAGCATCACTATTGAAACCACTGGATGATCTCCATTGAAAGCATAGAAAACCTTTTTTCAAAACTCTAAGTATATACCTTTCAAAGCCTTATAAATTAGGGGTGGGATTTAAAAAACCGAACCGACTTAACTGACCGAATCGATCTTAATCGAACCGCTTTAACCGAAAAATTGGTTAACCGAACTTTAGGTTAATCGACTGATGTTAACCAACCAAAATCAGTTCGGTTAAAGGTTAACCGCAGTTATATATCGGTTAACCGTTAACCGAAACTATTTTTAAAATATCGGGCCTACCCAATCCAATTGTTTTGCTACCTGACCTATTGCTCTTTTCTCTTAACTGTTCCTGTTCGTGCGTGCTTGTGCTTGCTCTAGTTTCCTCAGTCGTTCTTCACTACTCTGCATTCACTCACAACAATTCGTCCTAAATCAGCTTAATCATTTAATTTTCGTTTTTATAAGAATCTCAATCGTGATAATCCAGCCTGCCGAGTGCCGCCTTGCTCTTCAATCTTTGCTCACTAGATCGCCGATTTCAACAATGGTTAATACTAGTAGGAAGAGAAAAAAAAATTGAGTTTGATTTTCATTTTGCATCATTCCAATTGTGATTTGGTTGCTTTTTTTACATAGAATGATGGGTTAACTATGTGCTATTTTTATAATTTGTTGTTTTATAATTTCCTGCTCTGATTTCAATCTTCGTAGTAGAAAAATGCCAAAAATGCTTCGTAGTCATATGTAGTTCTAGTTTGCGTAAATATTCCTAAAACATCTTCAAGTGGATACACACATACACATCTACAAGTCATTAGTAAAACACAATGAGAAATGGGTAGGTTTTGTCTTTCAAATAGGTTTTCTGCAACTAACTTTATTTCACTGTTTAAAAGGTTTGCTAAATAATTATAAACTACTACAATGGTCAGAGACAATAGAACAATATAATTAAACGGTTTTCAATAAAGAAAATGAGGTTATTTGTAGGGAAATTTGACATTAGATCATTACTTAAATATTGATTAGAAATTTAAAATGAAAGATCTATGATATTTTATTTGTCCTACTAATCATTTCATCAGGATTGGTCTTAAAAGTCATTTTAATGCATTTTCAAAGAATTTTCAAGTTTATGATTGTTACAGTAGTGACAGGCTTATAATTTAGCAGTCATGTTTAACAAATAATTATTCTTTATTAATTATATACTTGATAAACCGATTTATTATAATATGCAGATAATAAATCCAGTATGGGTTGTGTTGAAATGCTTTAGCAGCTACGGTTCCTAATTTACGCAAATGTCAATATAATGCGGCTTGCAAGTTCCATTTTTTCGATAATTTATTATTATATTTCATATATGCTGTGTATTTTATAAAAACTGAAAGTCATCAGCGTCATATTATTTGTTACATACAATAGGTCTTGAATTCTTAAGCATTTTGCCTTCACCACTTTTTTACTTAAATTTAACATTAGTTAAGTTTAAACTTGAAAATAGTAAAATTTGCTCTAGGTGTAGCGTGAACCTATATTTAATTTCCAACAATGCAAGCATAGCCTAAAGCAACGAATAATTTAATAGCCCTCTTGATAGTGTAGAATATGGTAGTGTTTTTGACCACTGCTTCATTATCATTTTCAACCACAATAACCAAAGTTGACAAAATGCAAACCATAGACGAGAGAATTGTTGTTTAGTTTGGTTTGATAAATGCTTCTGCGGTACTTCAATAATTAAAATACTAAATAAATCTCTTAACTAAGAATAAAAAAATTATAGTATAGGAAAATGTTGGGTTTCATATTATCATGTAATAACTAATGCTTACAGAATGCAACTTTGTTAATGATATGAGAAAAGGCCACCTTCAATACATTCAAATATTGGTCATGGTTCACAGTACAAGAGTTAACAAGTAGACATCTTGAAGTGTAATCTTGTATATAAAATGTTCTGCAACATCAAATATTCTCCTCCCTTTCAAGTCTCATAAATTCCAATAAGTGCATGCAATTTTTGGGATGTGCATGTACTCTAATAATTTGCCTTCAGGAAAATCTAAGGTTTATGCTTTCAAATAAGATTAACTATAGGTTATTCGTTGCTTAGCATCTTATTCAAATGATAAGCTATTATAAAAGTGCTTCGTCCATTTAAATTTCAAAAAATGTATTATTCATCTGTTAATAAATAACATAAGTAAACTTGAATTGAAAGGAGACGATGAAGAATGCTCCCATAAAGCATAACATTCATTTCAATTTTTTAGAGCTTCTGTTCCCGCTAATTTTATATATTTATCAATTGTAAAACAGGTGGTAGGTGGATCTTCTAGAGAAACAACGGATGTTGATGATGAGTATGTGGAAGAAGCGGATGACGAGGAAACCGGGGATGAAAACATCAATGTTGGAAAACCACCTCCACACCAGAATCACAAGCCTTCTTCTAGAAAGCCTTCTCTGGTATGGAAACATTTTATCAAAGATAATAATCCCAAAGTTTAAAAATGTGTTTGCAACTACTGTGGTCAACAATTTGCATGCGATTCTAGATTTAATGGCACTACGCATTTGAATTATCATGTAGCAAAATTCTATAGGTCAATTCCACGTGAAAGTGATAAGAGATAAAAAAAAATTAGTTTTTGGAAAAAATAGAGGTAGTGAAGATAGTTGAACTCTCACCACATGGTCATTTAACAAAGAGGAATGTAGAAAATCATTAGCTCGAATGATAATTATTGACGAACTCCCTTTTAGTTTTATGGAGGGTGAAGGTTTTCTTGAATTTTGTCGGAAATTTTGTCCTAGTTTTGAAGTTCCTTCAAGTAGAACAATTTGTAGGGATGTGTTCAATTATATTGGGACTCTATAGATTCTCCTAAAAGTTGTTCTCTGAATCATTGCATGGTGTTTGTCTAACTACCGATACATGGGCTTCTGTTCAAAATGTGAATTATATGGTTATAGCCGCACACTTTATTGATGGAAATTGGAATTTACATAAAAGGATTATAAATTTGTGTAATTACTAGTGACAAAGGAGAAAATATTGGAAAACTTATCGTCCAATGTATCAAAAAAGGGAACTCAAAAGAATAGTGTCGATCACGGTTGATAATGCTACTGCAAATGAAGTGGCAATCAATTATGTGAAAAACAAATTGAAGATTATAATGTTGGTTGTGTTTTGAATGGTGAATTCATTTATATACGTTGTTATGCCCATATAATCAATTTAATTATTCATGATGGGCTAAAAGAAATTAGTAATACTATAGTTGGAATTCATACTGTAGTTAGATTTGTGAGATCATCTTCGGCACGATTTTCTAAATTTAGAGAGATGTGTTCAAGTTTGGGAATTGAGAATAAATCTGTGCTTGTTTTAGATGTACTCGCTAGGTGGAATTCAACAGATCTGATGTTGGAAGTATCTTTGAAATACAGAAGGGTTTTTGATAATATGAAAGAAAATGATGGTATTTTTGTTGCATACTTTGATGAAGAAGTTCGTCCTCCGGGTACTATAGATTGGAAAAATGCCGAACTTCATGTTAAATCTTAAACAATTTTTATGATATTACTTTAAAATTTAGCAAAACATTATCTATTACCTCAAACAATTGTTTTGCCAAGCTAAGTGGAATTCAAGAAGAACTACGAGCATTGATTGCAGAAATGAATCCTTATATTGGAAGAATGGGATTTAATATGAAAGAAAAGTTTGACAAACATTAGGGAAGCGCAAGTAACATGAACAGAAATTTACTTGTTACGTGTATGCTTGATCCAAGATATAAATTTCAATTTTTGAAGTTATGTGTTGAAGACATGTATGATAAAGTAGCTGCAGACGACATATTAAAAAGTGTGAAAGATATTTTGATAAGGTTGTTTGACTTCTATGTGAGCGATTCAACATTTGGAACACAAACATGTGATGAACCACGTTCTAGTACTTCCATTGATAGTGAAAGTGTTGTGAATGTTAGTGATGTTCTTTCTAGAAAAGGAAATACTTTTTTAAGACAAGTCCGACAACGAGATAATGAATGCAATGAACTAGAAAAGAATTTAAATGCATCGATTGAAGATGCACCAAATGATTTTGATTTGTTTTACTATGGTGGAAGGTAAATAGCTCCAAATATCATGTTTTATCTCTAGTCGCTCGAGATATTTTTGCTATTCCGGTCTCCATGGTTTCTTCCGAATCCGCTTTTAGCATCGGAGGAAGAGATATAGACCCTTTTCGTAGTACTTTGAGTCCACGAATGGTTGAGGCATTAATTTGTACTCAAAATTGGTTAAGGTCCAAACCAATCTTTGTCGACCATCGGGTTGAGGTTCCAATCGATGATGTTTACTATTATGATGATGCATTCTCAGGTGATATTAGCATTCATAAATAATCTAGTTCGATATTTGTTTGATTTTGCATATAATACTCTAACTAATTTGTTTTCCTGTAGAATTTGTACATGGTCATCATTGTAAATTTGTAATGACCCACAATATTCACACAACTATGATATTGTGATTCAAACAAGTATAAAGTATTGAAGTACATTTGTGCACACATTTGGACTTGGGGGTAAATTTGTGATTTCCCATCTATTAAAACCCTAGCCGTGAGTGGATTATATAAAAAAAAAAGGATGTGGCCGCGGTTTTCATTTTAACTCTCTCGTTACAAAACAAAACTAAAAATGGCCGAAGCCCTAGAAATCAGATTGGGGGAAAAATTATTTTGCCGTATCAAATGGCGTTGGATTCGTGAGAAAAAGGGGGAAAGCTATGGCAATATCTAGGGGATCGACATCTCATATAGCTACGTGAGTGTTCTTAATCACGATTTGGCAATAAGACCTATCTCAGGCAGCCGTGGTTATATTTCTGTAAATTAATTTGTGTGTATGGATGCTTTGCGTGCATTGATGCTTGTTAATGATTGTTTGATCTTTAGTTGCTTGCATATTCATATATGGATGATGATTAGTTCTGATTATGTTCATATCTGTACCTGAGACGATATCTATTCACCATTATGTCACGATACACTGATTTAACACTATGTATTACTGCCAAATGAATTATTTAAGTACACTCATACCAGTCGTATCATGTCTGACCCTGTTAATTGTCTCGACAATCTCCTAGGGTGTCTCATTCAACGAGGCAGTTCGGGATGATGTTTTTACAGGTTGCTATGCACATATTGATGAGATGATGATTTAAGAGATGGAGTTAAAATGATTTATACTGCATGTAGATGATATGAAGAAAGTATTTAAGTATTTTTATTGTCATTTCTTATGTACTGCTGAACTAAAATATGTATGTAATACCATGAACAGTGAACCATCGTGTGTTAGATTGATTTGTATATAAATCTTGAAAACTGTATTGTCTTATATGTAATTGCGAGTTTGAAACTGAAACATTTGGATCATTCAGTTTTTATATATCTTCTGAAATTTGTATTTGGAGAATAACTGGTGTCAAGGCAATATACACAAGTGTTTACACTTGTGTATATGTGCAGACACATAGATCTGCTGAGTTTTGTGATTTAAAGGATTTTTATGGATTTTGTTCAAGTTTCCTTTCAGAAGTTTTGGGGAAAACTTTTATAAACTTATCTTGATGGATTATTTCCATATTCATGCACAAGCATATATGGATCTGGAGTTTGATTTTTGTATGTAATTATCATATCTGAGAATGTATATATATATATATTTATTTGTTTTGTCAAGTTGAATGCCTTGAATGTGAAAAGCAAAGATGAGATATATATATATTTTTCTCTATGTTATGGTCTTTTCTGAGTTCAAGTTACTTAGTCCTGTGATATTTGATTTTTGATGAGATATTTGATATTTGATATTTGCTATTTGATATTTGATATTTGATCTGTGAAAAGCAAAGATGAGGTATTTGATGCCGCAAATCTTTGAAGGAAAGATGGATTTTTTTGATGCTTTCAAATGCATTATGATTTTTGGGAAATGAAATTTTCTATGTTAAGTGGTTGTTGCTATTCGAATCTGTATATAGCATATAGCTAATATATGTTCATGTGATAGATTCTTGAATTATACTGAGGACTTGCCATATAAATTAAAATACGTGCATGCCTTTACTTTACATTTCTAAAATGAATAAACACAGTTTTGGATAAGTTTTGCAAAAGAAAGTAAACTGTTTTATATTCATAAGTATTCTAGAAATGGATTACAAGTCCATGTATTATCTTGAGATTTTTATAAAAGGAACTTGTTAGTTTCCAATTGTTTGTGTTAAAAATATTTGTATGATGCAGAATAGCTTTTGTTCTTGCATCAGTGACATGTTTTTGTTTTAAAGAAGGATAGTTGATGTAAATTCATCTTTTATGTCTGAATATAACTTGCATAAATGAGAAAGAGGAAACTCGATGACCTCATTTTTATATAGTTGGATTGGTAATCTTTTGTATATACATATAACTATTAATACTTTGTTGGTGCCAAGGCTTCATTGCCTATTCATTAATACCATTGCTTGAGCTTGTGTGTTGGCGAGGCCGTGCACACCTGTATTTATATGTGTGTGTACGTGCAGCCACACCTATAATTGTGCTATAGCAAGAGTTGAATTAAATAAAGAATATCTATGACTTTTATGATATAATCTGGAATTCTGATATTTCCAGTCTGCTTGTGTATCTTTTGTGTCATATTGCAAATAATTTTCATAAAGAGGAAAATGGATTTATCTTTATATTAAAATGCTATGTGTGAATGCTTTAGCTAATTTTCTTAAAACTCTGATTTAATAGCTAAAGAGATTGGTATATCTTCATATATACTAATCTATGTTTTAAGAATATACCAATATTTCTATATTGGTAATAGTGGATCCTGGTTTTGGTTTTGAAGGTAGATGACCCTGTGTTTTCATTTAGCATATATTTCTTTATGCAAAAAAAAAAAAACAAATTAGCCCATGATTTGGCCACTAAAAAAGTAGGGTCATCTCATTTGGTATCAGAGCTATGTTGGTAGATAACATGGCAAAAATTTAATTTGTGTGAATTTGTTTGTATTGACTGCTTTGGTTGCATTGTTTGAATTGATTGCTTTGGATGATTTATTTGAATTACATCAATGTTAATGATGTTTCTCCTTTCTATTACTTTGTTTTGAAAATTGTTTAATCAATCATATAACCTGATTACAGAAATGAGTTTATGACTCAGTTTTTATAAGAAAATAACCTGACTAATTTACTGAGAAGTAGGGTATTGAATAATAGTGGATTAGGCAGTATGAACAGAGAGGTTTACGCTCATGTCTAGTTCATTTAAATTTGCTATGAACAAAGAAGTATTATAAAAATTATTTAAATTTCTGAAGTGGTTATTATGGATGAGATGGATGTTTGTTTGTGCATTTCTATTTGGAGTTTTGTATGTCAGTTTTCCAAGTCAAAATGGTTTGAGCATTTTATTATTCTATTCTTATTATTGTCAAGTATGGATTTAAATTATTTAGAACATAGGCAGCAAGATAGAAATCTGGCTCATGCTTATTTTCTAAATAATAAGATATGAGGTTTTCTGGGTTTTTGGTGAAATTTTCTTAACAAACACCTCTGTCCATATTTTTACAATAATATAGTAGAATCATGAATGCCTAAATCATTTTGGAAAGCCCACAAACCTATTGTAAATCTCTATAGTAAGAAATTTAAAATGAGAGAATTTGAATTTATAAATGTTTTCTAATACAAGAAAAGTTGGATTAAGACACCTATGTTTATATCTGATCTAAAAGATGGATAAAATTACAGTTTTACTTCTTTGTGGACTTCATGGATGTTGCTTTGTTTCAATGTAGATGGTGTATTTATTTATTTTGATTTAAATCTGAAATCACCACTGTTACACCATAACTAATAAGTATATGTTTGAGAACTTGATAAACACAATAATGAGCTGATGCAAGTGATGTTGATATTTGGTAAAATTTCAAAAAATAAAAATAAATGTCAAATGCCAGTATCAATTGCAATAGGTCATTATATGAATAAACATTGAAAAAGTGAATTGTTTGATTTGGATGCATAATTGTTAAGCTGCATTTCTTGAATATGTTTGATAACTGCATATAACTTTGTGATGGAAGTTTATAAAACAGGTCCCTTAGAGGAAGATAAAATTTCTTATGAATATAACCTGAAAAAAATGGATTATATAATCATTACAGTCAAGTGTGATCTAAGATTGGTTATGTACAAGGCAGTAAAAGGAGGGAAGTTCTTTTGCTTATGTCTGGTATTTAATAAGGGGATAAGAGTGCAATGGTTTGACCATGTGCTGAGCTCTAGTTGCCTAAGTATTTCCTTAAAAATATATATATATATATATATATATGTATATATACATACATATAAACATCTCTGGTCACATGTTGATTGTAATATAAAATATGAAAAACATAAGAATTTTCTGATATGCAAAATCCCTGTGCCTTACCTGCAAGTTTATATAGCCCAATGACATAAATGAAGACGAAAGGAATACTTATAGCTACTTATGATTAGGTGTATGTTAGTTTTATATGAATGAAAATAAGTTTTGTTAACCACATATGTGTTGGATGAGTTTCTTTGTGGTGATATAATCTATGTGAAATGTTTGGATGCCTGGCTGGTTGTTAGATTTGGTTACTGGGAACCCCAGTGGTATTTTATCTCCTAAAATATTTGATCTATGCTTTAGTCAAAGGCCTGTCTCTGAACAAAAATTGACTTGAAATGATGTACAGATGTGATTAATTGATTGTTGAAATGTATGAATGGATGAATGTTTCATGGATGCATGAAAACTGTTTGCATTTACTGGTTATGTACATAAAGATTTTGAGCATGATACAGTATAGTTCAGACCTGCACACATGAAAGGAAAACTTAGTAATTAAACTAAGAAAAATGGGTCACCTCTATCAGGTTGGGTATGAGGGAAGTGGGTATGACATGGTGGTTGGCTTGCATCAAGGATGGGGTGTGAGTTTGCACATGGCATGTTCATGTCCAAATAGTTTGTAGTGCGCTGGAAATCAAACAGATGTTCCAGGCAATGTGCACCAGTGCAACCATGAATGTGATATTGGACCTTAAAAAAAAATATATGAAATGAACCTACAAGCAGAGGTGATTAGGCTAGGGGTATGGTGAGTTCTGGTATGCAGACTCAGTTTTGATGCCTTAGCTCAATGTTGTGGGTTTTGCTTGTTCATATTTATGAGATGCTTGTGTGATTTGGGTGATGGTTGTTATGAATTCTTGAAATAAGAATTTCTGCTAAGATACTTGTTGGATGATTTTTGATGACAAGCAATCAGTTGATGTTCTTATAGATGTCTGGTTTTCTTTTTGGAACTGAGGAAAAAATAGCAGTATTAAGTGGTTGTTTGTTGTTTGTATTGATTGAGCATTGTTTGTATAAACTTAATTCATATGTATGTTTATGATATTTTGCTTTGATTGCCAAGAATGGGGTCTGTTTTGGATTAAAAAAAAAATTCATTTAAATAAAGACAGATTATATAAGGGTATTGATCCCTATTTTGATTTGCATATGGATGATATGTTTTGCCTGAAGATGGTGTGTATAGCCATGGATGAATGAACATTACATTTAAAATGACTTCAATATGAATCATGAGTAGGAATGCATTTGTAAGCAATATATAACTTGATGACAAAACCTATGAACTGTTACTGAATTAATATTTGTTTGGTTCTGGTTGAGTAAGCTTGGTGTATAAATATGTTTGAGACATTAGAATTGCTTTGAAAAGCAGAAAGTAAAATCTGTATTGATTCTAGAATTTTCTAAACCAATTTGCCAATAGAGTTTAGTTTAAAACTGAATGTGAACACTATTATGATGAATGCAATGGCACTGTTTCCTGCTCTCATTGGTACACTGCCATATTTATGCATATTCACTTCATCCTGTGTGCACCCCTGAGTTACACTGTATACATGGACTTGGTCCAAACACTGTTGCATCTGAAATTTGCTGTTGCACTTGAGATTTTAGACTTGATTTTGCTGTTTGCATACAGTGGCAGTTCCATATATATATATATATATATATATATATATATATGTCCATGTACTTGAAACTACTAGATGTTGCACACTTGTGCTTTGCCTTGATCACTTCTGCTGTTATCATTTTGTGTTGCCTTGCATTTGCCAAGTCTATGTGTAAGTTCCCATACATCCATCTGAGGTTGCTGTTTCAGATGCACTGAGTTGTTGAATATGTTGCTTTCTTATTTATGTGTTGTCTGTATGACAGTTGCAGTTACCCTTGTGCTGGTTCATTTGATGATGAAACATGTTGATTGAAATTTGCTGGTGCACTCGAGTTGGCAAGGCAGTGCACACGTGTATATTTATACATGTGTGTATTGCAGCCACTCCGCAAAATTTAATGAATATTTGGGATGCTAAAACGAGTAAGAGTGAATTGTGAGGACACAATTCCAAAAAGGTGGGGTATTTGTAATGACCCACAATATTCACACAACTATGATATTGTGATTCAAACAAGTATAAAGTATTGAAGTACATTTGTGCACACATTTGGACTTGGGGGTAAATTTGTGATTTCCCATCTATTAAAACCCTAGCCGTGAGTGGATTATAAAAAAAAAAGAAGGATGTGGCCGCGGTTTTCATTTTAACTCTCTCGTTACAAAACAAAACTAAAAATGGCCGAAGCCCTAGAAATCAGATTGGGGGAAAAATTATTTTGCCGTATCAAATGGCGTTGGATTCGTGAGAAAAAGGGGGAAAGCTATGGCAATATCTAGGGGATCGACATCTCATATAGCTACGTGAGTGTTCTTAATCACGATTTGGCAATAAGACCTATCTCAGGCAGCCGTGGTTATATTTCTGTAAATTAATTTGTGTGTATGGATGCTTTGCGTGCATTGATGCTTGTTAATGATTGTTTGATCTTTAGTTGCTTGCGTATTCATATATGGATGATGATTAGTTCTGATTATGTTCATATCTGTACCTGAGACGATATCTATTCACTACTATGTCACGATACACTGATTTAACACTATGTATTACTGCCAAATGAATTGTTTAAGTACACTCATACCAGACGTATCATGTCTGACCCTGTTGATTGTCTCGACAATCTCCTGGGGTGTCTCATTCAACGAGGCAGTTCGGGATGATGTTTTTACAGGTTGCTATGCACATATTGATGAGATGATGATTTAAGAGATGGAGTTAAAATGATTTATACTGCATGTAGATGATATGAAGAAAGTATTTAAGTATTTTTATTGTCATTTCTTATGTACTGCTGAACTAAAATATGCATGTAATACCATGAACAGTGAACCATCATGTGTTAGATTGATTTGTATATAAATCTTGAAAACTGTATTGTCTTATATGTAATTGCGAGTTTGAAACTGAAACATTTGGATCATTCAGTTTTTATATATCTTCTGAAATTTGTATTTGGAGAATAACTGGTGTCAAGGCAGTATACACAAGTGTTTACACTTGTGTATATGTGCAGACACATAGATCTGCTGAGTTTTGTGATTTAAAGGATTTTTATGGATTTTGTTCAAGTTTCCTTTCAGAAGTTTTGGGGAAAACTTTTATAAACTTATCTTGATGTGGATTATTTCCATATTCATGCACAAGCATATATGGATCTGGAGTTTGATTTTTGTATGTAATTATCATATCTGAGAATGTATATATATATATTTATTTGTTTTGGCAAGTTGAATGCCTTGAATGTGAAAAGCAAAGATGAGATATATATATATTTTTCTCTATGTTATGGTCTTTTCTGAGTTCAAGTTACTTAGTCCTGTGATATTTGATTTTTGATGAGATATTTGATATTTGATATTTGCTATTTGATATTTGATATTTGATCTGTGAAAAGCAAAGATGAGGTATTTGATGCCGCAAATCTTTGAAGGAAAGATGGATTTTTTTGATGCTTTCAAATGCATTGTGATTTTTGGGAAATGAAATTTTCTATGTTAAGTGGCTGTTGCTATTCGAATCTGTATATAGCATATAGCTAATATATGTTCATGTGATAGATTCTTGAATTATATTTAGGACTTGCTATATAAATTAAAATACGTGCATGCCTTTACTTTACATTTCTAAAATGAATAAACACAGTTTTGGATAAGTTTTGCAAAAGAAAGTAAACTGTTTTATATTCATAAGTATTCTAGAAATGGATTACAAGTCCATGTATTATCTTGAGATTTTTATAAAAGGAACTTGTTAGTTTCCAATTGTTTGTGTTAAAAATATTTGTATGATGCAGAATAGCTTCTGTTCTTGCATCAGTGACATGTTTTTGTTTTAAAGAAGGATAGTTGATGTAAATTCATCTTTTATGTCTGAATATAACTTGCATAAATGAGAAAGAGGAAACCCGATGACCTCATTTTTATATAGTTGGATTGGTAATCTTTTGTTTATACATATAACTATTAATACTTTGTTGGTGCCAAGGCTTCATTGCCTATTCATTAATACCATTGCTTGAGCTTGTGTGTTGGCGAGGCCGTGCACACCTGTATTTATATGTGTGTGTACGTGCAGCCACACCTATAATTGTGCTATAGCAAGAGTTGAATTAAATAAGAATATCTATGACTTTTATGATATAATCTGGAATTCTGATATTTCCAGTCTGCTTGTGTATCTTTTGTGTCATATTGCAAATAATTTTCATAAAGAGGAAAATGGATTTATCTTTATATTAAAATGCTATGTGTGAATGCTTTAGCTAATTTTCTTCAAACTCTGATTTAATAGCTAAAGAGATTGGTATATCTTCATATATACTAATCTATGTTTTAAGAATATACCAATATTTCTATATTGGTAATAGTGGATCCTGGTTTTGGTTTTGAAGGTAGATGACCCTGTGTTTTCATTTAGCATATATTTCTTTATGCAAAAAAAAAAAACAAATTAGCCCATGATTTGGCCACTAAAAAAGTAGGGTCATCTCAAAATTGTCATTATCTTTAATTTTCAACATAGATAATGCATCACCATCATTGATGTTTTCACCACGGTTAGTATCTCCTTAATCATAGTGTTTATATTCACTTCAGTTTATTAAGCAGGTTTTCCTTATCGCTCCAATAGAATTTATGATTTATTCAGTTTGTTTCAGTCTTACTATTCAATTTATTAACTTAACCGGTATAAACTTAGACAACATAAACTTAGCTAGTGCATGCCATGATTATTTATAATTTCAATTTGTAACCTGAAATAAAGCTGCATAATGAACTAACTGCGTGTGATTTCAATACTATAATTTCAATACTGTAATTTGTAAAAAAATGCATGTGTGATTTCAATACTGTAAAAATATACATGCGTGATTTCAATATTGTAAACATACACATGTGTGATTTCAATACTATAAACATATGCACGTGTACTATAAATATATGCATGCTAGTACATGTACAATAACATATTTGTAAACATATGCATGTTTGATTTCAATACTGTAATTAATTTTGCAATAAAATATGTGAGCATCTACATTTAGAAACACCTTTGCAGTGTATATAACATGGCTTAATTTGTTCATACTCAGTCCATTTCAGTGTTATCTACAAACTGATGAATTCTTATTATTTTATTTTTAGAAAATGTCAAAGAATACGAGGATGGAGAAGAAGGTTCCATTTCAGTTGTAATGCTTGTTGTTGCTGTGTAGCCTGTAATGTCAAAGAATTCTTGTTATACTAGGTTAATCAATTATTGAGTGTCGTTCCATGTTCTTGTGATGTAAGTTGAACTCATTCTTGTAATTTTCTAATAACTTGAACCATCAAATTAACTAGTCTTGTATATATTATCACCATTGATATTGTATTTACATGTCTTTGACTCTTTGCTGTATAACTTTCAGTTGCATGCATCATTATTGCAACATTGTTCTTGTGCTGCATTATTGTTCTTAAGTTGTTGCAATGTTTTGTTTGTTTTTTTGGATTTGTTTTGACTTAACTAAATCTTTATTGTATAATGCAATTTATTTTCTATGCAAACATTTTAAATTTTGTGGTTCGAACTAAATCTCGATTGATGCTGCATTATTGAAAAATATCATTGTAACCTTAGTTGATGGTTTTGTGGTCCAAACTAAATCTTTCATCTGTTGACTATTATGGCTCTGTTCTTTAGAATGGAGTATATATTGCAATATTTTGTTCGTTTTAGCATGTTTTACATAAATGACAGCAATATCCTGTTTGTCTTAGCATGTTTTACATATAAAGTGCGAAAATCTGCACAATGCATGGCTTTAAAACTTTAAATTGGTAGATATTAATTCAAGAAATAAACAGAATGATGTATTTTTATTTCAAATTAAATTCAGCAGTACTAATTTTTGTTTAGTTTCGTTTACGTGATATACTATTAATTTAATACATTAAGGTGCACATATCTGAATAATTTATTTTCTATGCAAACATTTCAAAGTTGCAAACAATCAATCGGTTAACCATTCTAACTTTACCGATTAACCGTTTAACCGTGAATAATAGTCGGTTAACCATTCTATGTGATCGGTTAACCATGGTTTTAATATTGCGGTTCGGTCGATACTACCAACAATGGTTAACTGAACATCGATTAACCGAATCGCATATTAGTTTAGCTTAACCGCAAAAAATTAACCGATTCATGTGGTTAATTGACCGTGCTTACCGCTACTATAAATCAATCCTTTGGAAACCAAATCATATCTTTCGAATGTGTCAAAACATTGTTAAATAATCTTTAGAAATATAGCTTCGAAAACGATGAAAGCACCCCTTTCGAAAACACTAGGTTTCACTCTTTAAAAGCATCTTTTGGGTCAAAGTTGTTACACATGAAAGTATCTCTTTCCAAACCTTTAATAAAATATTTTTAGGGAAAAATTGATGGTGTTGGAACCATCTATTCGAAAGCTCAAAACCATGGAATAAAACTTTGAAGGATAGCATCGAAGACCCTTTCGGCACCATTGCCTTCGAAACCCCTAACCCCTTCGAAAGCATTTAGGAAGTGACTTAGCTTAAGTTTAGAACAAAGAGAACCCCTCAAAAGCATTGATGACTACAATACGTCAGAAAGGTAAGAGAATAGTGGTTGGGTTTCGACCAGGTCGGAACTACTTCTTTGATAGCATTATATAAAAACAAAGGAACCCATTCGAAATCTCCTACTTAAAACATGATATGTCAACCTATTTAGAAAGCTATTTAGAAAAACCCCTTTGGAAAATATAGGTTTCGACCATGTCAAAATCTTTAGGTAAAAAAAATCAGGCACTTAACATTTGAAAACAGAACTAAGGTTTCGACCCCATCAGAACCTTGCTTTCGACACCATATCTTATGCCCTTCCTCCAATCCACTGCATGCCATCTAAGTGACCTTGTGTGTTGGTTTCAACTAGGTGGGTTTCGGCTGGGTTGGTTTTGACTGAGATGGAGCGGAAGCATTAGAGTCGAAAGGTACCACCAAAGGAGGCGGAACCCACTTTTCTAATTAAAGGTTGAAATCATGCTCATTTTTAGTAATTGTTTTAACTAACCTGCCTATGTGTACTTTTTAATCGGCTGCCTTAAAATTTTCAAGTACTTTACAAAAATAAATGCCACATTTACCAAACCTAAATTAAAGGTAAAATTAACGTTTAAGTCCTTTCATTAAGAAAAACTAATATTGCAATTAAGTCCTCTTAAAATAATATATTTCCCATAACAAACAATTTGGAAAAATTCCCAAAAATCATGAAAATTCAATTTCGTCATAATATCTAACATATTAAAATTTTAGACTTAATTTCTTCCTGAAATAATCGAAATAAATTTTAAATCCAAATATAGCATATTTTCCTTTATAAATTTATAGTAAATTTTCCATGCTTGGAAAATTATGAAAATTGAAATCCACCTCTAAAATCATGTTTTACCTAACATATAAATTTTCCATAGCTAAATTCAATAACAAACGGTTTTGCCCTAAGCCGTGCAAATTCATATGTAAATGAATTGGTTTAGATCAAACATATAATAATTCAAGCATATCATCATCCAATACATTATAAAAATGAATTTAAACTCAAATCCGAAAACATATGATTATAAAAACAAATAGAGGTGGAATGAATTATTATTCACCTTAAATATGATAAGGACTTTGAGATTTGTTGAAGATTAATTCCTCCTAGATTTAATCCTTAGCTTCAAATTAAATTTTTCCTCTTTTCTCTTTGATTATGGGTGGTTCCTTTATAATACTTTACGCTTCTTAGGTTTTTAGAATGAACGTGAAAAATGAGAAAGTGAAACGTGAATGGAAAAATGAAAATTTATAGCCATGTATAATACCATTTTAGCCCATGTCTAAATTAATTAGCTTAAAACCAGTTTAGCGTATGTATCCTATTATAAAGCATGACCTTAATTTATATTTTCAAATCTCTATCCCCTTATCATTCCAATTCTCACATTATTCTATTTAATTTATTTGATTAAATATCTTGAATAATGTTATAAAAAAATTAGGGGAGTTACATGATATCAAAGTCGAGTCATAACAGTAGAGAACATAATATAATAGATTTAGACCTCATGAGACTTAGAGTCGCGTCCCCTAGGGTATGTGGTAGATAGTTATTTTAATTATCTATATAGGGAAAGGAATATCAAATGATCATGGGAATAATCATTATGTCATATTTTTGATATTTTTTGATTAGTTTATAAATTATTGGCATAAAATAATTTTAAACGTGTAGTGTTATGTAATAGTGTTCTGATCCGTTATTGAATAGAGTTGCTTATGGGATGTTGGTAGACTGTTTTCACTGAGCACAGTAGCTAGTTGTTTATATATATGTTTGGTTGAATGTTGTAAGCATGGATGAATTGTAGCATTATTAAATTGTTATTAGTAAATTTCCATTCATACGAGAATATAGAGATTTATAAATTTTGGAATTTATTTTGTGTTAAATTGCTCGTTGAGTGTTTTATGAATTTCGGTAGTAATGTTGGACGCCGCGGTGTCGATAAGGATACTTCAATGCTTTGACGAGATAGTTAGGCATGGTAATTTTGAGTTATAATATTTAAAGTATTATAAATAATTGTGAATGAAATATAAATAATATTTAAGAAGGATATAAAGTTTTAAGGGTATTAAATATTATTTTAAAACAGGATAAATGTTTTGAAAAATATATTATATGCATATGTAATAAATTTTAGAAGTAAAAAGATATTTATGAGAAGTATGTACATATGTATATACAAATGTGATAAATTTTAAAGTATCTTAGATAAGTAATTTTTTTAAAAGGAAATGCTAAGAGTTATATGGTTATTTAGGAAAAAGATACTAGTTGATGTTTTGATAATAATACTTAGTAAATGATTTGGAATTGAATACTATTATTTTGAAAATAAAATATTCCGTGGAAAGATAATTTGGAAAATAAATTTAGAAGAAAATTTACTATAGGTATATGTGCTTAAATTTTTTTGGTGGTTTAGAAATTTTTAATGAAAACTATATAATGACATATATGCAACCACCAAGCATTAACAATAGCAAAGATTAGTTGCGAGTCAACGTTGATTTCACGATCAACCTCGTAGCCAATTGATAAAGTGAAGTGTTATTAATAAATGGCGATGCAAACTTACTATATTAATTGATATAGGTGAATTGTGTATATTCTTTTATTATATATATATACACACTAGGATGAATTATGAGTGATGCTTTTGGTTGTGCGTATATCCCATTAGGATTTGTATGAAATTTACTTGTTACATATAAGCCCTAAATTATAAGAATTTAAAATATTCAGAATAAGGGGAATCGTTAAATTATTTTATATTTTTATTCTAAGAGATTTAAGCAAGATGAATATATTTTAAACACTTTAATTATTTAGTGTTTTAGACTATAAAATGATGTTGTCTTATTTAAAAGAATGTAAAATAGTTTTTGAACTTATTTTCAAATTAGAAAATAAGGATGGATGAAATATTGATTTTTATAAATTGAATCACTAAGTTGAAACACTATTTTTATTCTTGTTGTGGTTAGTTAAATCTAAAGAATGAAGAAAGAATCAAAATTCAAACTTTTGAATTTATATATACGTGTGTGTGTGCGTGTTTATATTATAGACTTTTCTTTGAATCAAAATTGCGAGGACCCAATTTTTTTGGGGATGGTTGAGAAGTCTATAACAATCCAAATTTTCGGATTGATTAAATGAAATAAATAATGATTTAAATTGGTGAATTTAAATCATTAATCTAGAGTATGTATTCTTTTTATCATAGATAATTTTTTTTATAATGTCCAATTCAAAATAATTCTAAAATTGAGATTTATCTAATTATGGTGAATTCTAAATTTACAGAATATTAGAGAAACGAAAATTACAGACTTTTATTTAAAGAAAAATGGGAAGTGAGTTTAGATAAAAATATTTATTTAGTTGAATGTTTTATATTTGAATAAAAGAAGAATTTGAAATTAGTAGACTTCATTATAAAAATATGGCGTCTTATTAAATTAATTAGAGAAGGCTTCTGAATTATTTTGGGCTATGGTTTTACGCTCTTGAGCATCTCTTGTTTGTGAAATCCATCAGTAAATTAAATTAAGCCTAATAAGTAAGTATTAAGAATAAAAGAAATAAATTTTATTTTCTTATTGGGTTTTGTCATAATCTAAGTCCCAAATCGACTAAGAACATAGGGGAGGAGTTTCTTCTCTTTTACAATATTGTACGTTCGTTATAGTATATAAGAAATGAGAACTAAAGAAAACAAAAATCTCTCCTAAATCTAATAGCTCTTTGACAAATTAACGATTTCTATAAAATCCAAGAAATTAAGATAATGATTTTGGCACCTTGTTCTATCATCTAGTTTAAATGATTTCATTTTCTATAGGGTTTGATTTTGTAGTTCTTTGTTTTGGTTAAGAAGGATTTAGGGTTTTGTTGAATTAGAGAAGTTTGCTAATCTTTAGTTGTTTCGTTCAGAATCAAAGCAAATAAGGCGAGTTGATCACTCACAAAACTGATCTCTAATTTCATAAATGTATGCATATGAATTTCATGCAATGTTACGAAGTTAGATGTGTGGATGGTTGCTGAAAATGTATTAGGAAAATGAGTTGAAGTAAAATAGCAATAAATTTTTCATTTTGAACCCATTTGGGGTCACTCTTTGTATATTAGAAACTAGATTCAATGAGAAACAATTTCTCTTCTGGTAACTTTTTCTTATTTTGCTTGACTTGAAAAAGAATTGAAAATACAATCACAATTCCATCTTTAACATAATTTTCTGTGTTTCAAACCTGAAATCGAATTGGACATGTCTTTTTTGTTACTGATCAAAATAACTTTAAATTTTCTGGAAAGCATAGATATTTTCCTACATCTTTTATGTTTTAAGTTCTGCAATATTCTGTGGTTTATATGGTCAAAAATGCGTTTTAGTGTCGCTGTCCCTAGAATAAACGAAGAGGATAATGAATTTAAAATCTGAGAATAGTTTTATCAATATCTTTTGAACCGTAAGCCCAAATTTGACAGTCTTTTAGTTTTATGAATCTTAAACTTTTATCTATAACTTTTAGGTTTTGAGTTTTGCAAAATTTTGAGGTTTATATAGTCAAAATCATATTTCATTGTCACTTCTAAGAGAATAAAGGACAAAGTTAATAAATTTAAAACCTAAAAATTAAGTTGATCATAACTTTTAAACCGTAAGTTCAAATTTGATGATCCTTTTTCTTGCTTGAAATCTTAGACTTTTATCAAGAACTTTCATATTTTGAGCTTTGCAAAATTTTGAGATTTAAAAAAATTTAACCCCAGATTTTGAAACTCTAAATTTGATTTAAAAATAAGTATATCTTGGAATGAATGGTTTATAAAGGAAAGTGATAGATTAAAATTTTAAATAAAAATTATCGGAATATATATATATATCTATGTATGTATGTATATATTTTAAAGCTCTTTTATTATTCTCTAAAACTATGATTTCTTATTATTTAATAAATCTTGAATCTTGGATTTCATAGTTTATTTATATTTAAGGATTTGGAATAAATTTTAAGATAATGTTTTGAGAGCCTTAATTTTATAATATGAGTAGTACTAATAATCGATTTAGTGTTACTGATTGGTTTAAATGCCCTAAATTAAAGCTTTATCGAATACTGTATAACTCATCTAATTAGGAATTACTAACCCATTAGGAAATACTAGAATTTCACCCGTAGTATGGGATGCTTTGGTTAAATTCTTATGATTGCTTTTAGGAAAGTATTTAACACTTTAGGATTGTATTTTCTTTTGGTGTTCATCATTTTTGTAGGCTAATAGATTCTCGTGGGAATATAGTTTTGATTTTCCAGTTATATCCATATGAGTAAGATATACTAGCTTCTAGTAGATACTTGAATTTCACAAGGTGGTACACAACGTATTGGTTAAGTTCTCATTATTACTAAAGTGATAGTACTTGGCACTTTATAGATTGATCTTTTATTAGTGTTCGACATTTTTGTAGGCCGATAAATCCTTCAGAAGTATACTCCAGGATTTTTACGATCCTTGTAATTGGTACGAGTTATATCTTCTGAGGACTTTGAGTTATGTTTTCTATGATCATTTTGATCGGTATGGATGATACTTGAGATCGGTTGAGATTTTATTTTGTTTTCCATAATATAGACTATCTTGATCAGATCGGTTTGGATTATAATTTTTCCCATGGTATGAGTACAATCAGGACGATTGGTATGAGTATGATCATAGTGATCAGTTGGGATTAGGTTTTTCTTGGATTTTGAGATTATATTGTTTTCTAGAATTCTAGACTTTATGACTATTCTATATTTTTGGATTTTATGCCTTGAGATGAATTTTGAGGTTTTGTGATTGTCTATGTTTTATGATTTAGAATATTCATATGTTTAGAGACAGATTCTGAGTTAAATTATTCCAATGACTTGTTTATACATATGACATCATGTATTTATTTATATGTCATATATCCTTGTGTTATATCTTGTTCTTACCATTTGGATATTTAGAGATAGTATGACCCATATATTTGATAATACTTGGTCAGGTCGAGACTTTTCAAGTTACAAGATATGTAGACTTTTGAATGGGTGTGCTACCAGGGAGTAAAACCATTTTGAATGGGTGTGTTTGTTACTTTAGACTGAGACTGTATACGTCAAATTTTATCTCAGGGATTCGGTAAAATAGTAAGTATGATGTGTCATTGTTAGTTTAAAGTTATATTCATATTCGGTCGCCTTTAACAAGCCGTATTCTCATGTCATTAGAAAAAATTATTTGTAATGTTATTTAATAATATGGATATAGCTGTGGGCCCATTTCATGCAGTTCCAAAGATTATATTTTATGAGACCTTATGTTAGGAGCAGTCTAGAGATTATTAGTTCAATCCGTAGTTGATTAATTGTCGATCTGTTGTAGATTAGTGGTCCGATTATCAATTCGACCCCTTAGTATAAACCTCCATAAGATGTTTGGGTATAGATGTATTTAAAAACACACTCCTTAGGTTAATGTTACTAACCCTTGTAAGTGATTCGCAAATACAAATAGGACATCGTAGGACATATAGATTAAAAATAAAGTCAATTGCATGTGATCACTATTTATTAGTAATACACCTCATTCACCAGACTTTTTTTTGACCCACTCCCTTCCTTTCTCCCCCATCACAAGAGGGTAGGGTAGCAGGTGATTGGTACTTATCTAGTACATGAAGAAGCTAGCTTGGCATTATTGTTGCATATTATTCTTCATTATTCTCCATGTAACTATCTATTTTATTTAGTACCTATAAGACTTTATGATGCTAATAATCTGTTATATTTATAGTTATATTTATTTCCTTTCGTTATGAAACCTGAAATATAAATGTCTTAGATTTTATCCTTATAACATGTTCTTTAATGTTTCAAAAAAACCGACGGCTCGTACTTCATGGCACAATGTGAGTCCGAAAGTTACCATAGGCTTTGGATCAATGTGTTTGGAAGTGCGAGTTGTTACAGACGGCCAGTGTGAACTTCTCCTCAATTCACCTTATGAACTATTCTAGAGTTAAATGATCCTTAGAAGTATCAATTATAGCATTCCACCATCCCATGGCCGGAACTAGAAGTTGTATAGAGGCTAATTTCCTCATCATTTCATTTTCTAGCTCTAAGTTATCAAAGATAAGCTTGTAGCTGCCCAGCCAACCCTATACTTCCATACCGATCACATTCCAAGGAATGGTTTGCCCTCGAAGGATAGAGTAGTCCTTGTTTAGCTTAGTAAAGTTGGCTATAGGCACTTGCAGAAGAGCACAACCACCAACAACAACTAGGAGCAATATCTTGGGCGTTCTGCATCATGTTCCTTGTTATCTCAGTGAACATGGCCATATATCAGTGTTAGTCGCCCCAAAGCCTTCTTCCTCTCCTTTTACCATACATGGGATTTTCACTAGCGTTCCTTATACGATGGTTCATTCTTAACATCTTTAACAAGAATGACCAGTCTCTTAAAGGAAAACTACATCTATAGTATTCGAGTGTGCAATGCAACTTATATACTATATATTGTTAAAATATAGGTATAAAATCCTAGTTATGTAACAAGTATGCTCCCTTCTATACCGCTCGAGCCATTCAAAGGTGTTCCTCTTATCTTATCTCTAATGCATCAAAGTACCAACTTAGGTTAATTGCTCAACCTAAGCTCTAATACCACATGTGACGACCGCCATACACCTCCATATCCAATATAACTATACCCAGATGATATAAGACGATTATCAAGGGTGAAGTAACTAAAGTAACCTATTTGTATATCATAGTACATCGAATATATATAATCTCAACATAAATACAAAATAGGCAAGACCGATACGTATAACTAAACGAACCAAAAATATATCAAAATGCAAGGTTCATTATAGTCTTTAAACCAAATAGAGTAGAGTTCATACACATCAGAATAAACTCAAATGAAATTTATCTCTAAATAAAGTAAAGCGCTGATAAAACTCCATGGTGATGCATCATGGAATAAGGAACAAACTCCAGTAACAAATATATACAGTGCCAACATTCTGCTCATCTTCTAGACAACTCCGTGTGCTAAGCCCAGACTTGCTATTTAGTCTACTCACTTAAGAGTACACAGGATAATAAGAAGCAAAGCATAAAACCTCGAGTCAGACAATAGTTTGGTGTGAGCGATAAACAATCTCCAGATACAATAAAAGTCAATATTATAAAATAGAGATATTGGATATGGAGAATCATACCTGACATGTCTCTACATCCAACAAATTAGCACATAACACCATATATGCTACACTATCCTTTACATTATAAGAGTATGCAATACTATGTATAATATGGGTGTCAGAGTACCTAGCTGAGGAACACCTACATTATAAAGTATATGTCTGTCACACAACACTCACATCGATCATAGTAATCATAACAAACACATAACAAATATACATCAACAACCATAGTCAATGCCTTGTATTGCTATTACTATCACTAAAGTCTTGCATCACTATGGCCATCACAATGATCTTGCATCACCATGACCATTCCTATGGTCTCACATCACCATGAACATCACCAAAGCCTCACTTCATCATGAAAATGATCAAGGTCTCTCGAATGTATGATAACTCACATGACAACCTCTCAGGCCGATGACATCTCATGTCGTAATCAAATTGGGTTTTTAATCACATACCTATGTCAAATATACTACCTTCGCAGTGCAGGCTAGACCATCTTATGGTCTAGGGTACATAGGTGAGATCCTTACATACCCTTGCCCCATTAAACACACCAAACTTATAGAGTTTTTAATGATCCCTTTAACACATGACTCGATTCAAGACATCCATTGTCCTATCTCACTGCTTTCTCATTAAGCATGCTTCCTCGGACTACTTTATTCAAATACATACACAACCCACTAGAAGTACTTGATCAAATGCCTCACATCATCGAAATTAGGAACTTCTCTAGACTTCTACCCCAAGCCATAGAGCCACTATCACCCAAGTTTTGAAGTCACCAAGCTAAAGCTCGTGCCATCGCTTCACCACCAAAATCAATTGTCATAAAGTCATAACGTCAAAATCATGCGTCAAATAAATGAACAAATCATCATGGCACAACCATGAAGTTTATGCTTCGAATTCCTTTGAACCTCACATGGTTAACCCCAACAATTATCAAGTTGGTACCAACATGATTACTTAGCTAAAAAAGTGACTAAGTTCTAAAAACCCAAAACCTCTCTTTATCACAAAAAAGTCCTAAGTAAACCTTCAATGCCTCGAAGAAAGAACACAAATGCTTGCAACCAGCTGCAAAAATGCTACCAAGCAAATCAAGTCTGTACTTTTGGGCTAAAAATGGCACAATACCAAAAATCTTATAGAAATATAGAATTCTAACAAGAAATATTTGAAAAATAAAGAGAACACCAAGGTTTTTAAAAGTGGTTTTTCAATCTCCAGCCTACATCAAATTTAAATTTTGTTGATTATAGATTTAAGTCTCACTAGTATAAGGGCTTTTCTAATATAAAGGCCTAGAACAACACATAGTAGCTTCCTTATTGGCTACAACGAAGGAGAGATAACGAGCCAAAAAGTTCTTTTTTAGAGACAATAGGGATTGCATTTATAGGGAAATCATCTAGCAGAACCAGAGGCCCATGAATACCATGTCCAGGTCTAGATCCAAGAGTGTAGGAAGGGAATACTTGGCCCAACAAGATGTAAAATCTATTCGGTACCAACCAAAATTGGCCGCTACCGAGTTGATTTTGGTAGGATAACCATGCCTTCTTCCCTCCTTTGATCTTATATTCCCCATCCACCACATTCCGTGCATTTTTTCTTTAGAATTGTGTTGTTTTCAAAAGATTATGATATCAGCTATACTTGTTTGTTTTCCTTTAGAAATTCTTCGAAGTTGTTTGCCTATTCCATATGCAATGCACTTCAAAATGATTATACATACCATCTATCCATAAGCCATAGCTTTAGGGGCATATGGAGGCAAAAAGATAGCCGGTACCACATGGTCCCTTAGCTCCAATTCCTTTTCAACTTCTTGAGTCCACTTCTATAGTCCTTATGAGCACGTTCCCAAGTCCATGAATCATTTCCTCTTCATCTCAAAATTCAAATTCTAGTAAAAGCCTGCTTGGTTAAAGAGTTGATCAACACTTGTCCCACAGAATATGCTTTCATTAGAAACAATACATGCTCTACAATAAGACAAGCATTCACGGTTATTTATCATGTTAGCTGACTATCCAAGAATTGCTTTAAAGCATTATTTACATTCCATGGATATCTGTTTAATCATTTTGTATAGTAGATGTTTCACTATTCGTGCTAAGGACAAGATCCGCACTTTGGAGATTATTTCATGGCTTAGTCACGTATGCAATATCATTTCTTTTCATTTTCTCCAATTTTTGATCCAAAAATTTAGGTCGGTGCCGAGTAGTTCCTGTCGATACGAAGTCCTTTTTCTCAGCGTCAACTACTATATATACAATACTTAGAAATTTTTTACAATTTTCTATCTTTAACATCTCATGACTGAACTCTACCCTTTCCAAACTTTGTTTCTTCACTAAAAGTTGAATGCCTTGAATCTACCATCATCTTCACCACCTACCTAAAGATGTGGCTGCCACCAGAACATCGTCGCCAACCTCAAAACATCGTCGTCGATTGCTACGGCTCTTGAATGTGCTTGACCCTGATGGCTTCCTTATCCAGATCCAAACTTCATATAAGGTGGGTTTTTGATGCCATCGACGTAGCTACCTTGGCATCACTACGATGATCGTCATTGTCCATGGCTAGGTCATCAATATTAGTGGGATGGTTTAAGCGGTTTTGGCAAGTGATCGGTTGAAGCAAACTCATACCTTTCCTTAATTTCTCTTAGGTCTGAGCTGGTGTGCATTCTGGATTGACTTAGGGAGTGTTTGGGTGAAGCAATTGATTATTAAAACCTAAGTCTTTGCATTACAAAATCCATTGGTTTGCTCTGACTAACACTTGACGGATTTAATAGTGTCA
Source organism: Allium cepa (assembly GCA_030765085.1). Lineage (NCBI taxonomy): Eukaryota > Viridiplantae > Streptophyta > Magnoliopsida > Asparagales > Amaryllidaceae > Allium > Allium cepa. Next base: position 372,054,061 of record CM060938.1, on the reverse strand, counting down.
TTTGAGTATCAATTGGACGCTTCTATTTTAGAGAATGATCATATTGAGCATGTTCTGGTATTTGAATGATTCCTTTACATAGAATCTTTAATTACTGCACTTCCCATGTTCTTATGAAAGGAAAAATTTCGGCATCGCACCAAACAGCAGATCCATTATTGATTATACAACGATAACAGGTAAGATCTGGTACATAGTTTCATCCTACATCGTGGATCATTTTTCTAGCACGAGCGAGCTATGTATATATAGGGTGGTACGTTCGTCAGGCATATGAAATAGGACTCACACTGTATAGGTTAAAAATTTCACTTGCCCTAGTCGACGCTGAGAATCTAATTGGTCAATACACACCGACATCCATTAGATTCTAAACGGCGGTCATACGGGTTTAATCTAAAATAAAATTCAAAATAAACTATACCTGACCATGTTGAATGCTAAGTTTACCTATTAAGAATGATGTCACTCGCTTACATACTGAGTTAGGATTGGTTCGGAGAGTACTTAAGAAAGGCTCCCTAGGCTTCACTTTCCCCTCCGAAGATGTCATAGTTAAAGGAGGCATGACTCCATCTTTACATCCACGTGAACATGGTCTGTAGTGTACTTATGGGGACTTTGACACTTTACACACTTTTAGGATCATGAATACACTTCCCTTGCATTCACTTTAATCCTAAAATTCTAAATCATATACGACCCCTTTTCTTATTATGAGTACAATAGGCATAGATAGATATAGCAATCTTCAATGTGGTATCAGGGAATTGAGAGGATGGACTCCTTAATTACCTTGTTCCAACTATCAGCGTCGAGACTCCAAAGATGAGAGAGCTCGCCACAAAGAACGCGAGGCTGAAAGTGAGAGGTGAAAGAGACAGGTCAAGGAGAGGTAGTCTTATGACCACAGCAGAAGGCATAAAGATTTATATTATAGTCATGGTTCCTCCTCTGGCAAGCCACCACCTCTATGTCAAACCCATCTCTCTCATTGACAATAAACTTTGACATCACGCTCCTTAACTACTACCATGCCCTCTCAATTTAAAGGGACCACTACACCTCCCACTCCTATTCTAGCTCCATATAGCCATTTATAGGCCACCTTCTCTAAACTTTTCTTAACTAGTGTCATGGTTGACCATGACATCGAGAACGTTTTGAAGGAAGAAGCAGATCAGAAAGTCCAATGGGTTCAGAAGCCCATTGACTAATGTTCTGAGTGGAAAAAGCTCTGTTACACCCTCATTAAGGTTAATAGAATTAACCACATGAACATTTAATCGTTCGAATATTAGAAAATGACCTACGATACTTTATTGAGGGATATAAAGGAGAGTTTGAGAAGTGAAAGGCAGAGAGAGAGAGAGATGTCGCTCTAGATTCCAAGATCAAAACCGACAGCCCGATGGAGGAGATAAAGAGAGCACACACCAATGTAGAGGTCATGTCGAAGGATCTTTTGAAAATCAAATATGAAGAGAACACTACTTCTTGCTGAGAAAAACTTGGTGTTTACCTGTAAGGATGAAATTATCCAAGCCATAGATAAAATGATTGAAGATCAAGCAGTCAAGGTGTAAAGGTTCTAGGCGGAAAAGGACAAGCTCAAAGAGAGCCTACTACTGACAAAGACCTAGAAGCCGGACATTGAACTTGAATATACCATAGATTAACACAATCAAAAGAAGCTCAAAAGGCCAAAAATTGGGAGAAAATCAATACTACTTTTTAGCACTTATTTGCCAGTAGATTGAGTATAAGAATTTAAAGTTGTTGGTTGGTAGGTATGATGTTACCCATGCTGATGCTTAGGAAGAAGTGTTCGCCATACTGAAGCAACAGGTGAAGGCCTCACTATGGAATAATTGATGGCCAAGTACCTTAATACAAACGATATAGCAAAACTTAAGGAGGGAAAGGCTATCCTCATCGAGTAATATGCTACTGCAGCTGTTGCTACCGTCGAAGCTTCAACTGGCCTAAGTGCATCGAGTTAGGTAGAATAACTGATCCTAAAATTCCAAGAGCTTTCGATAGACAATCCAATGACCAAGGGAGTTAGTTTAAAGCCACCCAAACATTCCCAGTGCCTACTGCAACCACTTTCATCAAAACTTTTATTCTTTCCCTATCGACCAACTAATCTAGCATTCACTTGAAGAAGGTGAAATAACTAAATCTCCTCCTTTGCAATCCAATCTGGGCAAAGTATATCTCTTCTTTCACTAGTTTTTGAGAAACTCCAGTTCTTATGTGAATCCATATCTAACCTTTACCATTCTATTTCCCAATTTGTAGGTCATTTGCATCTTCCTCCTGGTTGTTGGCCATGCAAGGCTTGTGCTCTACATCAAGCTTTACGCATCGAACTCCATCTCTGTTGGATTTGACACCCCTATTCTTCCTTCCAGTTTCGGTCTAGGGACTAATTTTGGAAAGACAACGGCTTTGGAAAACCTAAAGGGCGTGTCCTTGTCCCTGGAGGAAGAAAGTAATATTACTAGTGCCACAGACCCAACTCGACCAAATTACCATGGTAGAGAGATTGAAGATTAACCTTTCCAGGGTTAAAATCAATACCAAGCCCAGTATCAACAAGCCAGTTATTTTTGCGTTGATAAGTCCTTCTAAAAAACTTCCCTTAATCAAGAAGAAGCCACTCAAGATTAATTCTTTCGATGTCCCAATTGGAAAAGCCGATGAGCCTCTTACTACAACTAAGGGTGAGATCACCCAGTCCAAAGGCAACATTCGTGAAGAGAGGAAAATCAAAGGTGGACAAAAATAGAAGAGGGCATCAATCGGTTCTAGTAGGAAGGTAAGTAAGAGAGAGAAGAACAAATAGAAAATTCCAAGGACATGTAAGCGAAATGAGCCCTTTTGTTGTACATTTTGTCTTCTATTTCGTTATACATATGCCACTTTTTTGTGGAGTGGCCTATGCAATCTTTGTATATAAAAGCTAAATTAATGAAATACCACTTTTTGTAATCTTTGTCCATTTACTATTCCGCGTTTTTTATAATATACTTGCTCATATACAACTGCCTGCATATATAATATAATCGCCTGCATTGCAATTGATCCATATTGCATGTCACTTCCATACAATGCTTTTCTTATTACAACTCTATGCATGTAGATAAAATTTCTATAACCGCTTTAATTATATATGACCATTTAGTTCTATTTAGTGCGGCTAAAGGTTTTCCATTTGGCAAAAAAACTGTTACTTAACTAATTCCGTGATTATTCTTGTTTATGTTTGGTCAAGTATCCTTCGACTAGTTATTAACTATGAACATTCATAGTTCCAGTTGTTCCCTTTTTTGGGAATAACAATTTGAACGTATATTTCCCGACATTCTCGATCTCGTTGATAACTGGTTGTGATTGGTATTGTCCATATGTTTACATAATTAAACCTCGGTAAAGCATATCTTGCTAAGACGTGAGTGAAGCCATAACGTTTTTGCAATTTATTGTATAGCGAGTCCCGTCTTCAAGGCTTGTCTAAATGCCAAAATCCGAGCAGCGTTCTTCGACCTTTCCAATATCCAAGACTTGTTCAGATGTTACCCACGTAGGGAAAATTATTCAACTACCCTAAGTCCAATTGACTCTTTTGGTCCTGATCCTAGACCGAACGATTTCGATTGCTCTTATTTTTGTTATTCAATGACAATCCTTAATTATCCTCGGCCGAGCATGTCTTGCTAAGCCGTAAGGACAGTCGTGAGTATCCCAACCATTGATCAGTTCATATATCCATGAAATTATTCCTTTGGATGCCTCTCTCCAGGCATCTTGTCTCTATCCCGCCTTTCCTACTACATTGATTAAGAGTGTCCGTTGACTACCCTCGATTAACCTTGGTTTAGCATATCCTGGGACCTAGTGTGGTTATTAGAATTCTTACCGGGAACTAACTTCTACGTTTGGAAGCTAGCACTTTAGTTGCCTTATCGTTGGCATTCCTTCATGATGTTTCTTAATTCCAAGCAATAGTGAACACTTAAAGATGGAGGTTGAATTATTTGATCGATCTTTATATTGACTATATTTGGTCGTAGTCATGAACTAGAGGGATTGGTATTGTTTTCTAAGTATCTAAGCTTGTCGTGTTGAATTATCTGATCAACCATTGAATTTATACTTCGAGTCCTGATCCTAGAATAAAGGAGTTTATACCTTGCCATATTGCTAATCGTGCAACACAAGATATTTTCTTATAAGAACATGATTCCATTGGTTCAAGAAGCTAACTTTTATTTATAAATTGAAAATACGACAAGTCCTACCTTATTAAACTGCCCTCCGAATCCTTAAGTGGCTTATTTCCAAAAAATAAATTAAATAAACTAAACAAAATAGTGTTGTAGCAAGTCGTTGTTCCATGCACGTAGAACCAATATTCTATTGATAATTGCAAACTCGAACATTCCATCTCCAAGCTTTTGCTTGATTGCAGAAGGACCTTTCCAATTTGGAACAAGGGCCTCCACAACTAGGAGAATTAGTTTCAAAACAAGATCCTTTACCTCAAAAGCATGGGTTTTATGCTTCTATTTTCTGGTGAGAAGCTACCCTTGATTCCACTTCTTCCCTTTTCTCATTAACCAAATAGAGGGACTCAAGCAAGAGTTCCTCTTTTACCTTTACATAATAATACCTTTTATGATAAGAAGGGGCTTCCAATTCTACCAAGATCATAACCTATAATCCATATGCTAAAGCAAAAGATGTATTCTCAATTGTAAACTTGTAAGTCATTCTATAAGACCACAATGCCAGTGGAAGCTCACTAACCCGGGTGCCTGTAGCTTTTATGCAACAACCCTGTTTTATGTTCCTTATAGATAAAAAAATTAAATAAAAACAAAATTATTTAAATTCGATATTTGATAATTATAATTTTAGAAAGTAAATATTTATTTGATTAAAATAGTGGAAACTAATAAATGAATGTCAAGTTGAAGGAAATGGCAGTATATAACTTCGCTAGACAACTTGGTGAGTTTGTAACTCACAATTATATCGGTATTTTTTTGCATCTTATATATATATTTATAATCATCCCGATATTTGAACGAATGGCTTGGTCATATTGTTTGATTGGTTTATTGTGATTAATTTGGTTGATATGGATGATGTTGTGATAATTAGTTGATTATGTTAGCTGGAGGTGTCAATTTACAAATGGTACTTTATCCATTTATGAATTGAACTAAATATTTATTTTTTGTCAATGTGTGAATTTTAAGGATTACCGAAGTTCGACGAGACTCGACTCGGGTCACGTGTTTACAACGATGTTTATTAATATGTTTGTGGAGTAATTTTACTCCATAATTTTTTATGTAGATATTTATCTATTTCTTGTTTTAAAGAATGTTTAAAAAGTTTGGAACACTATTTAAGGGCCTTTGGTCTTGTGGTATGATTCTCGCTTAGGGTACGATCATACAAGCACTGAAGCATATGATCTCATCAGAACTCTGAAGTTAAGCATGCTTGAGCGAGAGTATTACTAGGATGGGGTAATCATCTAGGGACGTACTTGTTATTTTTCCTAATATATATTATTATTTTATCCCTATTATATTAGATGTTAATCTTCGTGTGGAATTTAAGTTGTTAATGGAAGTAGTGGAATAAAGAGTTGTAGTCTAACTTGTGTGTAATGTATATAATACTTGGGTCAGTCCAAAACATTTTAGGTACATGGACATTGGGACTAGATTATATTTATGGCATAGAGGAGACTTGTTATTCAGTGTTATATATTGATTTATATTGTATAGACTCATGCATGTATATGACATAGTGACGTACATCGTACTTTGTATACTGTTGTATTATATGTTATCGATGTGATTGACTCCTTGATCTGTGATGTGTACTTTATATAGCATTGTTCTATCTTAGAGGCACGCATGTTTATTGTTTTGCGCCAATATTTTGTACATTTTGTTGTGAATTATATTCGATGTTTAATTACGTACCGGTGTTAGCCTAAGGGAATATTCATGTGTATACCCTATATCACCTTATTCTTCGTATTATCTGATAGTATTACTTCGTAGTACTCTTGGATAGTATGGGTATAGAGGTGGGGTGTTTCTTTTTGTTAACTGTTTCTTCATGGTGGACTTGATGAAGTTATTTACCACCTATAATTGTATGTTTGCTTGCAGGTGTGCTATCGTTGAAATGTCTTCTCGATCATGAACTGGTTGTAGAAATCCTTGAACTCAGTACTTTCGAATTGACTTCCATTGTCTGTTGCAATCTTCTTTGATACTTGAGACCTACAAATGATGTTTTTCATTACGAATTTGATTACCTTTTTCGTTGTGATTGTGGCAAGCGGTTCCACTTTAGTCCATTTAGCGAAGTGATCCACTATAATTACTTTAAACTTGGCTCCCCCTTTCACCATCGGTAACACTCCGATATATCAATTTCCTAAATTGCATATGAACATGGGATAATCATTTATACAAGTCATCGGTAGCACTTTGATAATATCAATTTCCCGAATCACAGACGGGATCCACCCAAATCTTATTTGGGGATCAGTACCGATCCCCAGTTGAAAGTCGGCACTGATCTCTAACTTGGGGCATCCCATTGCCTTATTGTTTATGTTGGTTTTGACTTTGTGACTCCATCTGTGTTGTACTTGAACTCCAGGGATACCTCTCCAGCTTTCCACCATGAACTTTAAGTTCTATCTGCTAGTTTGTCTAGATTCTGCCTGATCAAAAGGCAGGATTACACTTGCTCCCAAAGTGCATCTCGTTTACAGCGTGATGTTCTTTGAATCAAGAAAAGTTCAGATTTACACGAAGGATTCCACTTTGTTTTGGTTGCTACCTATTCATGAATTGATTATGTGAATTGTCATGCCCATAATGATCTGTTGCTACATTCTGCCAACATCCACGGCTATAAATCTAGAACATGATCCTGTAGTTTGTTATTCCAATTTTGATTATTTTAGACTAATTCATCCATGCGTTCCCTAGGATAAGTCTAATTTTCCCCCAACTTTAGTCGTCAAGTATTGTGTATACGCACATGGCATTCATATGTGCATAGGCATTCATACACATACACATAAACCATATGTATGCTTGCGCATGTAATTTTTTAAAATTTGGAGCTCGGTACCGATAACTGATTTAGGAGTCGGTGCCGACTCCTCACTTGGAGAATTCTCTAGGTGTTTTCCAAATAATATGGGTCATGGGTATGTAACTTGCTTTTATCCCCTTCATCTCCTTATTTGTTCATTTGTTTTCAATTTAACGCTTTGAATTGCCACCATTAATGATTCTTTGCACCCATATTAAGATTCGTCGTTGCCTGCCCTTGCTTGCTACCATCGCTGCCCATCACCTTTGATCCTGCCACCGACCCGCTTCCGTCGAACCTATCCTGTCGTAACCAATCTCAAGACTTAGAATTTCAACTTTGTAACTCAGCCTATCAATTTTCCATTAGTAGGTAGGTGGAAAACTTGGTTGCTGGTGACGAGGATGGTTCCAGGTGTGGATGTTGATGATGCTAGTGGCCATGGTTCTTAGGGTTAGGGAAGATGAAGGAGGAGAAGAAGAAATTTTCTAGGTTGTAGGAGTCAGTGAGACTCTGGTACTTAGAAGATTTTCCATCAATTCCAAGATTTTGGCTGACTTCATTTTGCAGGCAATAATGAATTTCGCTTTCATCTTGAACATATCTGAAGCATGGTCGATGACATGAAGCTTGTTCGGGCGGTCAGCGATGACGACCCCATCGAGTGATGCCCAGACTTCTAAAGATGAACTATTAAGTCAAATAGCTAATCAATATCGGAAATCTGGACTGTGCTACGTTGCACAACACTACACTACATTACACTAGAATCCACTTTAGCAAAGGGGTTATGGATTATAGTTAATCTTCTAATATTGATTGTCTGTCGGGTTTTTTATATACAGAAATGGACCAAAGACGTTCCAAACTTCTGGCTGCTTAGACCACAGGTACTTCACCTTTAAAATATATCAAATCCGGCGCAAAGTCAAGCTCAACCATAACTTCTCAAGTGCAACAAACTCCTTTCTAACAATAGAAGCAATTAGAAATTCCACATATTAATCACCAAAATCTAAAGAATCTCAAAGTAGAGCAATGGATTATTGAAAATCAAGTTTAACCTGTAGATAGGCCTCAAATAGATCATATGCCGAATACTCTTGAGGAAGCTGCAATACTAAATGATCTAGTTGATTCTGTTCCCTCTAAAATTGATGAACAGTCTCTTTGAAGGCTATGCAATAAGCACAGAATTTCATTTGACGACGTACTTGCACCGTCTCACGACTAGAAAGCTCACGATCCTCCAAAAGGATATAGCTTGCAACAGATATATATGCCAGGCTGGTAACATCCCACCATTTAATAAATTCATCCTTCAAATCCTGAACTTTATGAGACTAGCTCCCTACACAACTATATCCAAACAACTACACTTTTCTGCTTAGCACTTATATGGTCTTTTTCTAAGCATTTGAATCGAGTGTCCAGCGATGAGGAAATCCGATACATCTATATTTTTAATAGCTATAAAGGAAACATGTCTCTTATTTATTTGGAGCTGATGAGGGCTTGCGGAATAGTTATCAGGGCTGGGAACAAGCTAATTTTAAGGTTGAATGTTTTTATGTACACTGTCCACTCGAGTTTGCTTGTGGATGGATATCGCATGGAAGTTTTATTTCAAACTCCATTCATGCATTTGCCTCATAGTCCGCATGCTTAATTTATCTTTCTCTGTTATATCGATGTTTCGACGAGATACAAAAACAAATCACTTTCGAATACTGTTAATACTCTTATGGCATTCCCAATCGAGGATAGGTATACAAGAACTCTATTGAAAGATGGGAATCTTCTCTTCCATGGTTTATTAAAGGAAGGCCGAGGCACCAACATTGTTCTAGTTGTCTACATTGAGGATGATGATGATGCTGATGATAACATTCCGCCCCGCAGGAGATGAAGTTGATACTTAGTTGCCCCAACCGCAAGTCTTTAGGCCGGAATAGTAGAAAACATGGAACTAGAACACAAAGGTATAGAGGAAGGAGAAATTATTTGAGAGGGTGGTGAGGCGGGCCAAAGTAATATTAAAGTGGGCTATGGATCTTAGAGTGAACAATCTAGAGATGACCCACTGCCTGCTCCTAAAAAGAGATTGATTGTGAGAATTTCATAGACGCAGACTTCTACTCGGTCTCCACTAGTCACATTTGTGAAAGAAGACTTCATCTATTATTTCAACAGGCACGTTCTTCGATTTAGGTTCCATCCTTATGGAGTTCAGTTCTTTCAACGTTGGCAACATCAGCATTGGTGACATCAGTTCTTCAATCTACTTCGAGAAGGACATCATTCCAACCAATCCGAGATAGGTTACTCCCATGACTAAAGCTCTAGTATATGGTCTGTCGAGGGGACACTAGGACACACACATATGCACTATATCACACTCGCATTTTACCCGTGTCCTTACCTATTGATCTAACTCATTCCTATTTTCTCTGCAGGTTCTATGGATAAGAAGAAGAAGGCATATCGATCCTTGGAGGAAAAAGCATACTATGCCCAAAAGGCACCGGCCGAGTTTATACCAACAAGGGAGTGGTCAGGACTATGATTCTAGTTATCACTCCAACTGCGATAGAAATAACCGGGACATGCGTAGTTACAACAAGGACCGTTATTCTCATGGTTCCGCTTCTAAGCGCCAACCTAGATCTAGGTCACCACCTTCTAGAGGCCTAGATAAGAAACCCGATTGTCGTGATGATATTCCACCGCCTAACTCTTCTCGAGCTCCACCGCCTACCTCTATCCTTATATATCCCACTACATTTTCTCATTATGTTAGGTCCTCTAAGCATCCATCATAAGAGACAGGCTATAGGTGATAGAGAACCAGAAACTCATTGAAGCCGAGAATAATAGAAAAATAGCCACTCTCGGCATTGAGACTGAGAACTCAAGAAAATTCCAAGTCAAAGTAAAGAAGAAGGCCGAGGAGGCCATTAAAGCACTTAAAGTCGAGTGATCCAAGTAATTGAACAAAATCAAGCAAGTGCATCATCGAAACCATGAACTTGTAATGGAAAGGGATGCTGCCAAAAGGAACATGGCTGAACTGAAAACCAAGCTCGAGCATGAGACCAAGTAAAAAGATGAAGCGTAGAAAATTGCTTAGGATGCATGCGATGAGTTGATCATCGTCGGAATAGAAAGGAATGAAGCGCTTGAGAAAGCAAGCGATGTGGATGCCCTTGTCAAAAGAGAGGTCAAAGCCATGGTTAAAAAAAGAATTTAAAGCCATGGAACAACTGCAAAAGAGTAGATGATGCAGAGATTTGAGCCACTGATCACTCGATACAACACAATGTGCTCAAGTTTCGAAATCTGCAGCGGCTCGAAATAGACTACCCCTTACTGCTTGCCCGTGCTTGGGAATGGGTTGCAGAAGAAAAGAAGGAATTTCTTAAAAGTGATAATATTGATATGGAGAAGTTGGAAAAGGGGATGTTGAAAAGAAATGAGCACAAAATCCTTTATGACAACCAACAACTTATTCATCCAAAAATTAATGAAACCTCTCAAAAAGAATGAGGGGAAGGTTCCAGGTCTACACATCATGAGGTTACAGCTGGTCAAACTTCCGAGACTCAAGCTACTTCTAATTGCATCGTTGATTCCACTACCGACACTAATTATGATCCAGCTCATGCTGAAGTTCACACTGAAGATGATATCACATTGACTTCTCTTATTTTCCCAAGAGTTGTCATATCATCAATCAACATCAATAATTTCTCTCTTTGTATTTCTTTAGCTATAGGTTAGCCTGCAGTTTCTCTGTTTCCTCCCAAGGACCCTCAACCGGCACTACAAATATCGGTGTTGGAGCTCGTAACCATCACGACTTCGATAATTATTCCCAGCATCCCGGTTGAAGTGATCCTGAGCCTTGATGAGCGCATGATAGATACTTTGTTGGAAGAAGGAAACGATGAGAATCAGGAGACTTAGCTTGATGAGGATGTTATTATTATTAGATTCTCCCAGTCCCTCTTGGTGCTTCCATGCATGACCTTGAGCTGAAACTTGAGAGGAATATCCACTGTGCCAATCAAATCAAGATGGAGCAAACAGAAGTTTTCGCTCCTCCATTGTCAATTACTTTGCCCGGGAAAACCATTTTAGCTCCAGTTTACATTCCTCCACTTGGGGTGCTCAAAGTACGTCGATAGTATTTTCATAAAGCATTTCGGCCTCCATTTATCCACCCAAGAGCGGCTAGAGTGCGTATGTTGGATCTTCGCAAAGCACTCCTCCCAATGGCCAAGGTAGTAGAGGAAGAGGTGGAAAGAGGCAAGGAGGGAGTTAGAGTGAATTCTCCTCTGTTTCTAAGAAGAAGAAGAAGTCAAAGAAGAAATAATTTCTTTTTTGTTTCTCCGTAGATAGCCTCCTTTTATCTATTGGCTGGCTTTATATAGGTTTGGCCCCTATAACTGCTTTTTTCTCTTATGGTGTAAACCAGTTATACTTAGCTTTCCTGGTTTAATGTTAATAACAATGATGTTTTTTCGCAAAAATTTGTTCAAATTTGTCGAAGTATGTAAGAAATATGCTTTTCAATCAATGTACCTGCGATTTATATCTTTTGGTGATCGTTTCTAGATCAAGCCCTTAATTCATTTTATGATTTGCTGACCCGCATCATTCTATCAAATGTAAAGCAACCCTTAAGGTAAAACACTTAAGAAAGTGTATTGAGTGCCTTTTCTAAGATAATAAGTTCCAACTGCAACAAAATCTAGGCATGAGCTTAAGTTAGCTACTTAGAATCGTAGTCTTTAGGTCCTTATCAGGGATGCTAGCATTCGACCATGTCTAACTTTAAGCATTGATTGAAGGCTAGAAATCGGATCTTTCTTTACTCCAAGAAAGGATCTTTCAATTTTGCTTGTTCAAGGCAAAGTGTTAAGGATTAGATGGACTCGTCATGCCTGTTTCCATTTATACTCACATCCCTAATTCGAGGATGAGAGTTGAGTAAGCGATTGGTCGTATTACGTATGTTTAATTTATACCCCTTCACTCCATCTAAGGGTAATAGTTGGCATACGGATGTTGTGTCACATCCGGTTTAAAATTTTTGCTCTTTCCCTTAATTCGAAGGTAGGAGGTAGTTCGTGGATGATCATATTTCATCTGGGTTAAGTTTGTACTTAGGCTCCTACTTTGGGAACAAGATTTGGGTACAGATGCTCGCATATCATTCAGTCTAAGTTTATACTCCAAATCCCGCTCTAGGGATGAGAGTTAGGATGTGGATAGTTGTGTCGTATCCAGCTTATGTTTGTACTCTTGTCCCCAATCTAAAGGCAAGAGTTAGTTGATGCCAATCTTCAGACACCAAGGGGAACTTCATGGGACCGATCATGGGTCATCGAAGTTTGGTTGGCACTATCTCTAGGTACCTTCTTCCGCATTAATCTTATGCAGATTCATTCAAGTTGATCAAGTCACAACTCATAAGAAACAAGAAGGCATAATTTCTAGCTTAAAGACCATTTTATTTGATTAAAGATGGGAAGTGATAGTATTCTGTCTTATTACATGGCTCTAGCTAGGTATTTAAAAATTTATTCTCTTAGTGAAGTAATGTCGTAGATGCTTGCTATTCCATGCCCTCGGGAGTGAGATCTCATCCATAGTTGCTAGCCTGAAAGTGCCATCTCCAAGATTTTCCTCTATTACATACGGATCTTCCTATACCGAAACCAAGTTCTTAGGGCCAGGGATGATTCGTTTGAGTGCCAAGTTGTCGATTTCAAAGGTTCATCTTTTGACTTTGGTGTTATAATATCGACAACTTGGTGTCTGTGCATGGCTTGTTTTAACTCAGCTTCGGTCCATTTCTCATCGATCATATCAAGAGACTCCGGGAAGATTTGCTTATTTGTCCGTGGATCATAGTGAATAAACCCGATGAGAGGGCACTTCCAGTTTGACCGGGACATAGCCTTCTACCCATACGCTAAGATGAATGGAGAGCGGCCGGTTGCTAACTTATGGGTGGTTCAATTAACCCAAATTATTAACGGAAGTTCATCAACCCACTTGCCTTTAGCCTTCTCCAATCGCTTCTTAAGAATGGACTTGATAATCTCGTCTAAAGTTTCAACCGATCCATTCACCTGAGGATGTGCCACCACTGCAAATCTTTTTTCTACGCAGTGTCAAGGCAGAAATCCTTAAACTCCATACTATCAAACTGGATCCCATTATCAACAACGATTGCAAATAGAACTCTAAAATGACAGATGATATTCTGAACAACAAAGTTGATTACTTTATTCAAGGTAATTGTGGCCGAAGGCTCTACCTCAGCCCATTTAGTAAAGTAATCGACCTCCATAATGGTGTACTTCATGCCACCTTTAGATATCGGTAATACACCGATAATTCCAATGCATCAAACTGCAAACAACCAAGAATTGACCATTTGAATAATTTCCATCCATGGGTCCATAGAATTTTAGCAAATCTCTGGCACTTATCGCATCTTCGAGTGCAATCAGTTGCGTCTCGATTGACAGTTGGACAGAAATATTCATAACAAGGGTCTTCTTCGCCAGGGTCTATCTGTCAACGTGGTTGCCATGAGCCCCTTAATGAACTTCTCTCAAAACCTGTGTGGCCTCATCGTGAGCGAAACACCGTAGCACAGGGGTAGAAAAACCCTTCCTATACAGTATTCCCTCTTGCATGATCTATCTCGAAGCTTATCGAAGAATTTTTCATATTTTATTCCTTCTCTATGAAAGCATTTCTTTTTGTAAATATTCCCAAATCATAGTCATTCATGACTTCCATTCCACCTCAGTCTTCAAGATCAAATCAACATCCATCTAGTCGATGCTCAAAGCTGGAAGTACTTCCATTTGAACCATAGTCGGCTTTCTCATTTTCCTCTCTAGGAATATGAGTAATTGTGTAATATTCAAAGCCATCAAGCATCTCAAGAACCAGGTCTAGATAGGGAGCTAACCTTGCTCCTTTTGCCTAATACACTTTTCGAACTTGGCATACCACTAGCTGGGAGTCGCCGAAAATTTGTAAAGTCTTTATTCCTAGCTCTTTGGTGATTTTGAGTCCTGTAATAAGGGCGTCACATTCAGCTTCATTGTTCATTGCCAAAAAATTGAGTTTCAAGGCGTAGTTGATTGAGTGTTCTTCTGCAGTGACAAGCACAACTCTAGCACAAGAACACCGATCATTGGATGCACCATCCATGCACATCTTCCAACCAACTTACTTTTTCCCCACTGCTCTCCGGTGGATCATCCCATGCAGTGAATTCAGCTATGAAACCGCCAAAATCAAAAATTGGATTACTCTCCGCAGGTGATAGGTGATATCATATTGAATCAATTCAATGTTCCATTTCAGTAGCCTTCCAAAAGTCTCAGGTCACTGCAAGACTTGTAGTAAAGGCTGGTCGGTAAAGACATTGATCAAATGAGCTTGAAAATATGGGTGAAGGTTTCTCGATGCGATCAGCAAATAGTATGCAAGCTTTTCCAATCTCGGGTAGTTTCTTTCTGCTGCTGTCAATCGCTTGATAATAGTAGACCGGTCGTTGGATACGAGACTCTTCACATACAAGTGCAGTGCTTAAAGCATGCGCCGACACCACTAGATATAAGAACAAATCCTCATCGTCCAATCGATTATGAAAGGAATGGGAAGTCTCTCCAAATATTTCACCCGAGCCTAGAATGCATCTTTGCAGTCTTGATTCCGCTCTATGTTTCTCTTCCCCATCTTAATCACCTCAGAAATGGATGCATTTGTTAATAGCTCTAGAGATGAATCAACTTAAGGCGACGACATTCCTATTTTAGCTTTGGACCTCCTTAATCATCTTTGGGGCTTCAATCTCTTTCAAAGCCATGATTTTTCCTGGATTGGCTTCAATCCCACAGGAGTCAACGATGAAACCAATTTCCCTGACGCGATGCCAAAAGAGCATCTCAAGGGATTGAGCTTTATCCCGTATTGTCCAAGGACACAAAACATCTCCGTCGGATCATCAACATGATTTCTCGAACACCATGACTTCATAAGCATATCATCACCGTTGATGGTCTAATCTTATCTTTGAAAATCTGATTCATAAGTGTTTGATAAGTCGCTCCTACGTTCTTTAACCCAAAGGGTATGAACAGATAGCAGTAGAGTCCAAGGTTGGTGATAAATTGGTGCGTTCTTGATTAAGGACGTGCATCATGATTTTATTGTATCCAAAGTATGCATCCATAAAGGAGAGTAGCTCATGTCCTACGGTCGAATCCAAAAACTGATCTATCCTTTGTAGCGGGAAGTTATCCTTTGGGCATGCCATATTCAAGTCTGAATATTAGTATATGTCCTCCACTTCTCGTTTGGTTTCTTTACCAATACAGGGTTCGATACCTAATCCGGGTACAAAGCATCGTGGATGAAGCCATTGTCCTTTCTCCCATCCACTCCTCCTTTGAGTGCAGTGGATCTCTCTGGACCTAGGCTGCAGTGTTTCAATTTCATAGGAACACATTTTAAATTGATGTTTGATGCATGGCTCGCTATCCCAGGCGACATCCCATACATATCCGAGTGTGTCCAAACAAACACATATAGATTTTCTTATAGAAAACCAACCAACTACAACGTCACACTAGTACCGAGCTAAGATCTAACCTTTAGGACTTTACTTGGGTCATCCCTACAAACCGGAACAACGATGGTCAACTCGTAAGAGCCACTCATCCACCTTTTGGCTCTTTTCATCCATTCGTATCATCGTAGAGTCGACTAGTTTGCCCAAGCCAGGGCTCAGGCGGCAGTTTGCATGCATCCAAAGCCATTATGTAGATGACCAACTCTGCACTCTTTCCTTTTCCTTCTGCCTTGTTTCCAATAGTTAAGGGACATAGCACTGCTACTAGCCACTTTATTTTCGTGCACGATCCCTACTCCATTGTCTTTGAGGAATTTCATGGTTAAACACTAGAGGGCGATGGACGCTCTAAATTCAATAAGGGCCGATTGGCCCAATAATGCGTTTTAAGGAAAATAGATATCCAACACTTAAAATGGCACGACCTGCACTCGCCTGTGGTCGCCCTCACCAAGTCCCACTAATAATTCGACAAACTTGGTGGCTTCAGTAGCCATCCCATTGTTATATATGAAATCTATAAGGCTTCAAATTTCTCTTCTCCAAAATCATTTGATCGTAAGCTTTTTGAACAAAATGTTGATTGAACTCCAACAGTCAATAAGCACATTTCATACAACAGCCGCACCAATCACGGTTGAGATCACGAGTGGGTCAATTGCTCGAGCCTCCACTCCATCGGCTTCCCTGTTCTGAAAAACAATATCATCTATCATGATTTGAGATTCTTTTTTCGGAGCTCCATCCTCGACGACATAAGAACTTTCATTCTTAGCATGCTCCAAGGCTCCAATTTATCTATCCATTTCCACAAAGCTCTTATCGGCACGATGAGGCCCACCAATGATTGTATTTATCATTAATCATTTTTCTAGCCACCGAAATGCTTCTGTACCAGGCTTAGCTTGCCCTCGCTAGGAAGATGACCTACGAGTGCTAGAATTTCCTTGCCTGCCATCCTCCGAGGCTTTCACATATTGCTACAGTTAATTTTCCTTATTAGATCTTCAATCATGTCGCATAGGTGCCTGCACTCATAGTATTATGACCGTGAGTCTAATGGATTCTACAGAACTTGCCCAACTTCTTTTCCTTCTCAATTAACTCTTTAGGAACCGGCTTGTTATATGCTTCAGTATTCTGAGTAGCCAAATAGATATTCTCTATTGAGTTGTTCAATTCAGTGTAATTTTCATACTTAAGACCTCTGAAATGACTCCCTTTATCTAGGCTTCCTTTCTTTGCCCCATCATTGTTTTGTTTTCCTCCTTCGTTACGATTACCAAATTTTACATGGACATTCCTAGAGCTCCCTCCAGAATGCTTTACAACACTATTACTTTGAATCGGCTCATTTGAATTTCCAGTATTAGTCCTTCGTGGACACCTAAATGCAACCTCTTGACACAAATACTCATTAGCTTTCTCATAGGCAACTTCCATTGTCAAGGTTTCTTCCCTTCTATCCAATTCCCAAAGTCCGAGTCAGGATTAACTCCTTTACAAAGCGCCATCAACACCATATCTTCTTTTGGATCCGTTATTTCCATTACATCCATGTGAAACCGATTTAAATAGTCCCAGAGAAACTCCCCTTTAGCTTGAGGTACAATTAATAATGACATCATGTGTTTTAGTGTGCAAATAGAATTTCTCCTTAAATTTCTATGACAATTCAGCAAATGATGATATGGAGCTCAGCAGAAGCCGGGTGAACAATATCGTAGCCACTCCTTTTAAGAAAATTGGGAAATAGCGGCACTTTACAAAATCCGAATCCTTGGTTGAATCCATGTGCCATTCATATCTTAATAAGTGTTGTGTAGGATCTGCTGTTCTTCCATACGACGACATCACTGGCATGTTGAATCTTTGGGTGTATCTCGCTTGAAGGATGTCCTATTTAAATGGGCTCTGACTAGCATAAATTCCTCAATCATCATTAGTTTTGATCCGTTTCCACTAACCACCCTCCTAACCTTATCATTCAAATAGTCTTAATCAACAGCTTCGACTGAATGTTGGTATCAGATCCTGCCCTAAGTGTTCGGCCTAAAGAATGCCCTCGGGAAGGTGCTCGATACCTAGGCTCTCCAAACTCCAAGGGATCCATTCATCCAGCATTCCCCCCATTTGATTCCCATGAGCAACATCATTAAGAATATTGTGATTATCTAGATTTAAACCTTCAACGGCTGTCCAAGGATGACATCCATGCCACCTTCGAAAGGATGGGCTCCAAGCCCGCTATTTTGGGGGTCGGTACCGAGTCCCAAGTTGAGGTCGGTGCCGATCCCTAGATTTGAGCCTGGGGTTCGGCCTCTTCCTTTTGTAGATGTCCCAGCTGCATATGGAGTTTTTTATGTCTTCCTTCCCTTCGTCTTCGCTTGGATGAAGAAGAACTCTCTGATTCTAAGCTGGAATCACTTCTACTCTATTTACATCTATTTTGAGTCAGCTCATTCAACTGCCTCAAGCTTTGTTGCATAGTGTTGTTCATCTCTTGTTGGCTAGCTTGGAATCTGTCTTCCACCCGCTTCATCATCATATCCATCTCCATTCTAGTCATAACGTCAGTTGGAGTATGGATTGGATAACTCTATCTCCTTATTGAGGATTCTGATTCTCAACTTCACTAGTAGTTCTGAAATTGGTAGAACGATCTCTTCTTTTTGGGGCCATAGTATAAAGCTTTTTGTAAATTTGTTGGAAATCTATGTTGTAGAATTAAAAGATAGAAAAATCGGATCTATCTGCTGGACATAGGAAATCCAATAGTGGATGGTGGGTTCGAATGGCCCGAGATTATCGTTCTCAATGAAAGCACCATAATGTTTAAATCAAAAATGGCACAAATACCCAAAAGTTTTGTAGTAGAGATTAAATGAAGTAAAGTAAATGAAAATAAGGAAATAAACAAGACACGATCATTTATAATGGTTTGACAAACTAAGACATATGTCCAATTTGAAGTTTTGTCAATTATTTTTTATTCAGAGGAAGAAGTTCTTGGGTGCGTACAACTCCAACATTTAGGCTTTTAAAGTTACAAGAATATAAGAAATAATTAAACTAGAGCAAAAATCCTAAAAATGAGCCCTACCTTCCTATTTGTAGAGGTAAGGATACTAGAATCTCATCTAAAATACCTCCAAATCGTTGTGCACGAATTTGACCAATTCTTCCAAAATAATAGATGCCTCCTCAGCAAAATCTAGGAGTCGATACTGATCCCCAGTAGGAGTCGGTATCGATCCCTAAGTTCACCATTTTTATTTTCTTTGGATTCTTGCTTCGGATTGTCATATGGTTAGCTTCGAGATTCCATAGTTATTTGCACCGATATTAGCTTGTTTCCAAGCACAAATGATGGTGTTGAAGGAGAACAAAGTTGAAGTTTCACGTGTTCATGGAGATCGATAATGGATTGCATTGAATCAGATAACCAACATGTAAAATAGGCTATTGGCACCAGGATATGCATGTAGGAAGAAGATAGGGGTCCGCCCAAGTCTTATTTGGGGATCGATACTGATCCCCAGGTTAGAGTTGTCGCTGATCCCCAACTTGGGGGATCCCATTGCCTTGTTGTTTATGATGGTTTTAACTTTAACTTTGGGACTTTGTCTATGCTTGGTACCTAAACTCTTGGGCTATCTCTCCAGGCTTTCCAAATTGATAACTCCAAGTTATATCTGTCCAATTTATCTGGATTGTACCTAGTCAAAAGGTAGGAAAATTTCTTTCTATAAAAATGTACGTAACATCGATAGTGTAGATTTGGGAACACATGATTGGTTATCCTTGGAAAAAGAGATGCCTCAGATATGAGATGCCTTAGATATGAGATGTGTGTATCTATGTTGTATTTTGATTTTTCCTGGAATTAGCCATGCAAAGGAGATGCTATCGAAATTTTCGGTGAAATAAGCCAAGATTGATAGAAAATTCAATGTATAGGATATTAGACATTGTCGACAGTTTAGGGAATTGGTAACCAATGATATTTAGTTGACTTCCCTACCAATTAGCGAGTTGGCGCTTTTGTTTTCCACTGTCCATTTCTTCGAAAATAAATGCATAACTTAGACCTTTGGTTTAGCCACATTGATTTCGGATTCGATAGTGATTGCACTTAGGGACGAGGATGATGGCTCCAAGCTAATTCCATCTATCCCTTTGTTGTGATTTCTTTTAGTAGCTTTTGTCATGAGTTGATAAGAGATGATTTTTCTTATGTCGTTGCTTATATGAGAGTGTAGGGTTTGTTGTTTCATTCTTGGAAGATTGAGGATGAAATCCTTTGAAGGAGGAGAGAATGTAACGGTGCATATTTTTTAATAATTAGATATTTAAATAATTGATTTAAATATTGAATCATTAATAAATTGACAGTCCCAAAAAATATGATTTTTGCATATGATCACAACAGAACTCGAGAGCACATCCATTGAATTCGTATCGACGTTGCAAATTAAAATGAGTATAAACATCGCTATATCTGGAGATCAGATGATCCAAAGGCCAAAACAATCTCAGAAAGCGTAAAATTATCATCCCAAAGCGCTATTTTGGATGGCGATGAAATTTGTACCATTAGACCAGAAAAATGAGGTGGTGTACGCAAATGAGTTTCGTTCGATCAAATGTGCTATGTGATCGTTTGAGCTTGAAACTTATAACCATTTATTTCAGAAAATAAATTAATAACAATATAATATTAATACAACTAAACCCTTTCCTAAACCCTTCTCTTTCTCTTACATCTCATGTTAATGTTCCATTCTAGAAAACATGGTCGCCTCCTCTAAATATTTAAATAATCAAAATGGACAAATTCGCTCAACTAAAAATCACTAAACCAACTCCGTTGAACTCGTATCAATGAGAGCTTCGCACCCCAGATGATTTTGCAAGGTGTGGCAATGATAGGTAGAGGCCAACATTTTTGCGCCATGACTGGGGTTAGAGCTAGATGGTGGTAGAGGCAATGAGAATAAAAACGAAGGGCATTGATGAGTTTCTTTGGGTGACATGCACCTACTGGCATCAATGATTGGAACTCTTGCCATCCTTAGCAAAAAGAAACAATGTGATGGCCAAGACTGCTTCTAGGTTGCAATTTGGGACGATGAACTGAGCTCGATTAGGCCGGGTGCATTGTAAATGGCTTGCATAGCATGGCATGATGGAGTCGTCGATGCATCGTTTCTTCAAGTAATGGAGGATAAATCGAAGAGAGAAGGTATGAAGCAATGTGGGTTTATTGTACGTGCCCGTGTATAAAAGATTTAGCAATTGGAGAAGATGATTATAAAGGTGATTAGATTAATTAATTGTTTAGTTAAGTCATTTAATAATTGTTTAATCCTAAATCTTATAAATGCCATATCTTTTGTATATTTGGTCCACATTTGATACGGGTTCTTGGTTACACTCATGATGGAGAGCTCTACAACCTAGCGCTGGTTTGGATAGCTTTTGTTGAGGTAAGTGATATTTTCTCTCATCGTACTATAATTGTTAGTATAGTATAAAAATGATGTTTTGAAATGATTTCTAACTTTAAAATGCGATTCTAAAATACTTATCTACATCTTATTTAGAAAAGGACTTAAAAGTGCTTTAAAATTAATATCATATTTTTTCTATTGATGCATTACTTTGGTGATAGTGCTAGACTCAGCCTATTTTTGATATTAATCCCACATTGATTGCTTTGATGCATTGTTTTGTGTATTGTAGATGTACGTAGGCTATTATACATGCTGGTACATTTTTTGGTTACATGTATGCTTGTTTGCTTAGTTTGGTTGACAATGCCAATCGAAGGAGAGATAGTATTAGAAAATATACCATAATATAGGATTTCATGCACAGAGTTTCATGCATGCATATTGATCTGAAGATGAAAGATGGATTTAAGGACGTTCTTTGGATTTTGAGATAGATACTAGACGTTTTCATTTCGTTTGTGCTTGACCATTTTTGGTGAAGTACACTACCAAAGTGGTCATTATCGACTACCGTTGAGTGTCGATATCTACCACTATTAATGATGGCCGATTTGGCTAGTTTTGACATGGACGATGGATAGGCTACAAGGAAAAAAATTCCATGGTTCGTTCGTTCATTCCACATTCGGTTGATGCTATGGCTCTTCAACTTGTGGTTTTGGAAATTATCGATAGCGATGACATGGAGTTCGATGATGATGATTCTGTAGTGGAAAGCAATGGCTTCGATGATGGATAGCTACACGTCGAGATGCAGAGTAGGTGACAATGAGTCAGATTGAGGGGACTGTGGGAGGCCAGTTACGGGATGCATGATGAAACTCCGTGACTTGTGATGGTTGTCTAGAGTAGTTCCCAACCATGATTATTTTAGATGGGAGTCGTAAGGACAATTCAGAGATGAGCTCTTCTATGGATGATGTGTGAAAAGGGATCATTGGTATTCATAGGTTTCGAAGTGTACTCGTAAAGCATGGGTACGTGAGGACACAAACTAAGGTTATGATGTACCATGGATTAAATGATGAAGTGATCTATTTACCGTGGACTATTATGATGTGTGCAGTCTCGTTCCTGGCCTTTTGAGTGGCATGGATTCAAGTACTGAGAAATCAAAATGTTGAGTAGTCCTTGACTACATTATGGCGTCATACGAGTATCATATATCCAACGCACTAAGTGAGTGGATGTGAGTATGGATGATGTGTGTTATGTTTGCTTGACTGTTTATCACCTTAAAGATGTCACACGATATAGGTATTATTAATGTTGATATTTAGACACCCTTAGTACTTTGATGTATAATACACCTATGAAGACTATGATATAGGGTAGCATGTATCATATGTTATGTGCTAATCTTAGGATGTAGGGACAGGTCATTTATGATTCTCCATACCCTCTGTTTAGTATGTTATTTTGAGTTTTATAACATTTTAAGATTGTTTATTGTTCATACCGAACTGTTGTCTAAATTAAGCTTTAATGCTTTGCTTCTTGTTACCTTAGGTACTCTAAATGAGTAGATTAGAAGGCAGGTATGAATAGTATATGGAGTTCGGCAGATGGACAAGCAATAGGCGACACTTTCCCATACTTATATTTTGAGCTTATTATTTTTTGTTCCGCCCTTTAACAATGTAGTGCCCTGACGGTGTTAACTTATTATTATTAGTGACAGTTTATTAGTTGAGTTTATTTATCAGTTGTACAAACTCTAATATTATTTTGTATAACTATATAAGCATGTGTACTCTGATTTTGTGGTTCATGTAATTATTACTATCTTGTCTATTTTATATCTATGATGGCTATTATATTTTATCTGGTGCGCTATGAGAAATATGACAGGTGTTTGCACCAAAAATGGTCACAAACACCTAAGAATAATTTTTGTAGAGAAGTAAATGAAGAAAAGTAAAATTGAACCAAGTAAATGAATAAGTAAGCAATAGAGAATAAACAATAATCAAAGACATAGAGGTTTATGGTGGTTCCGCATTGTATGCCTATGTCCACTTTGAAGATTATGCTTTTATTACTCTTTCGTGAATTTGATTACAATAGTAAAACAAAGCTAGCACTTGATTACAATGGAGTCTAGAGTAACAGGAGACATCAAGATCTTGAAAATGAACCAATAGGCTTATATTTATAAGGTGAGACGATGAGATATTTTGATAAGATTTTGGTAAAAGGCTCTACAGGTCCGTAGAGGCCGCTATAATGATCAGTGGTCATAATTCATTATTTTGAAACGATCGGTATAAATCATATCGACCATTATTTTTTCTTATGATTAACATGCGATCATTTGTGGGGGGTCCTACATGCCTCTAGACTTTGCTCCTAAACTATGAAGTCATTATGAGTTGTCATTTATGGGATATGGATCAATCTTTGTCGTATTTGGGTTGCTTGCTGAGTGATACGGATCGTTAGGAACGATTGACATAAAATGATCAGTATTTCTTGAACCTAAGAGTTTTGACCTGTGATTGTTTTATGCGCTCCACCCTTCAATATGTTGATGCCTTGGAAGTTTCAAGTGAATTGGCCTTGTGGATTTTGAGATATCGATCAATTTTCACTGATTCGAGCTGTTTTATGAATCGTTCTTGATCGATCAATAGAAATCCTTGCTTTGTTCGTAACTCGAGCATATGAACTTAGATCGACTTGAAATTTGGAATCTAGCTTCATGGGGCAATGCCAGTCACTCCATTTGCACCTCGACTGGATCCTGATCTGGATCTGCTCGACCATCGTCTATAGTATCATGCACAACTAATTCTCAAGGCTGGTAACCATTCATTTCTAGCCAAGTTGATGATGTCATAGCATTGCCAAAAGGCGAAATAACATTTTCCCTCCAAAGTACATCCTGTTTGAACATGGCCCGCTTCGAGTTGTTGTGAGCTTCGATTGTCATAAAGTATTCCATCCAGTTCATTCAATGGCCATTGCCTTTCCGTTGAGTCGATTTTTGCTGAAGGTCATGTCTCCTTCTATTCATTATGACTACTAGTCGACTTCCAATCATATAAATACTAGATAACAGCTTATCGATGATCATCTTGTTGTTTTTCTAGTGACTATCAGGACCTGATGACCTGGTTTTTATCATTCTTCGATTGATTTCAGGTGCGAATTCAATTTCTATCGATTTTAAAAAATTAAACTTTAGAATGTAAATTGGTTCGTATACGAATTTATACCTAACCATCGATCATGATTGCACATCCGCGGGTCGTTGTTAAGTTTCAAAGTTATTTCTCATTTTGTGTGAATGTCCATGATTGATCATTTATCACTGAATAAAAGTCTGGATCGCTTTTGTATGATTGTTTTTCTAAAAAACAAATGACTAAGGCCAATTAGTGTCACTGAATGGATTTTCGTATCCATCTATTTACAATCATCCTTGTACATTCATTACCACTATGTATATATAATGATCATTACCGATCATTAGTTCATACAATGGAATTTTGAATCGTTCTGGGTGGTAGAACGATCTGTAGGAATTCTAGTTTGACCGATCGGTATACGCTCTTCCTATAAAAGTCTTCATACTTAACCATTTTTTATGATCATGTTCAATCATTTCTGGGATTCTAGAATTTTGGATCATTTAAAATGATAGGTGCAACCTTCTAGGCTATAAAGGATCGACCTGTCTATTCATATAAAAGCATTTCACTTAGTAACTTCCATACCACTTCTCACTTTCGTATCGTTCAAGCCTTCAACCAAAAAATAAAAAGGAATCAACCCTCCCTCTTCTCCCCATCATTCCAAACAACGATCCTAATTTTTTGCAATAAGTAATCCTCCTCTACACTAACATTATTGTACTTGATCCTTTAGATCTCACCTCGACTCGAATTTAAATCCTCTATGGTTTAAGGATGAGACTTCGACTGCCGTGAATCTCATGTTAGTTAGTTTAGTTGGTGGAGTCGCTCGATCTGAATCAAGTAGGCGTGGATGAGAATTGGGGAACTAGAGTTGCTGAGTAAGGGAAATGACGCAGATCAATGCATAACGATCGTCCTTGGACGATTGGTAAAGCTTGGACATAGATGACTCTGGAGTGGGTAATGGTGATGATGTACCTACTATTATGGAATGATGTCAATGTTTGGGTGTTTAATGGTCATTATTGAATAATCGTTGGTGCTCTAGAGTTGAAGGATCAGGAGTAGTAGTTGAAATTTTGGACTTTGTGAATATTAAAGTGAATGGATCGATTAGCTGAACGATCCTATGTATGGAGTAGAGACAATGATCAGTTTGGAAGGCTAAGGAGAATGATCAATGAACTTGGCTAGTTATGAATGATCAGTAGATATGGTCCGGGGGAACGATTGGTAATGAGGCATGAAGTGAATGATCTGTGTTTAGAATATATGCTCTAAAAATGGAACTTAAGTAAATGGACTTGAACTCAATATGAGCTTCGGCCTTGCATGGTTGAACGGACACTTAAACTTGCATATGATTTGAACTGCACATTCGTAAATATATGATTTTTGAACTTCGGCATGAACGGATGCCTTTGAAAATTCCTTTAAAGCACATCTGTGACTCGAATATAAAAATCGAACATTTATTTGCTGACAATTGATCTTTAAACTAAAATTGCATCGCTCCCTAATGACATAGAGAAACGGTTGAGATGGTCAGGAATGACAGCTACTCCAGTTGAACCTCAAAGTCTTGTAATGTTTTCTGTCTTCAATGTCATACAACTTATTAATGTATTGTATAACACTTTACTTCATTACACTAGCACTTACTATGCATTGGGTGGTACGGGTTACTTTATCTAATCATGATTTTTACTAAGTTTAATAGTAATGGGTTCAAGACATTCTTGGTGTTTTGTAGTTATGCCAGCTAGATTATTTTCTCATCAGGATAATCCTAACATGGAATCTAGTTCTGCAAACCGAGTCTAATAGTCAGTCCTTTAGTCATCATTCAGAACAACTGGAAAGCCTAGGCCAATAGTTCGATGTTAACTCTGCGGTTTCCATTCTTCCACCAGAAGTTATTGATCCTGCTCCCAACATTTTGGAGGATGCAATTATTCTGGAGGATCCTGTCAATTCCCTAGCCTCTAAAATTAAGAAGATGCACTTTACTGAATCTAAGTAAGGCATGGAATTCCCTTAGACGATGTATTGGTTAAATCACATGATGATAGGGATCATAGACCTCCAGAAGGATATACAGTGTGCAACAAATTCATGTGCTGGGCCAGATGCATCCCGCCATTTAACTCATACATCAAGGAAATTATCTTTTATTTGAGGATAGCTCCAGGGAAGCTTCATCCGAACGGCTACACTCTTCTAAATCATATTTATATGGTATTTATGGAGTTCCTACATCTTCCTTCGACCATCGATGACATTCAATTCAAATTCTTTTTCAAGTGACGAATAGGGAGTCTTTTGTTTACGTTTCTTGAGTCAGTGGAAAAGTGTCAGATTCTAACTAGCACATGGAATAAATAAAGAGATTTTAAAAGTGAGTAGTTCTTTGTTCGATGTCCTCCTGGTTTTGCTTGACCATGGCTGGAAGGACATAAGTGTTATCCATCATTTTTTTGTTAGCGCTGAAAACCGATATCTAGGCTGTACTCTTGACTAAGTAATTCTTCTTACAGGCACCATTGCATGGACCAGTGGGAATCTTTATAAGGAGGAGGTCATGACCCTCAAAAATGCACCATTTAAAGATAGGAACATTGAATATCATCTCATGGATGGACGCCTTGTTACTTTTTGTTTGATGGAAGAGGGCATCAGCGTTAGGCTAAAAAAAGTTGCTCAAACTACAGGGGTAAGACCATGGGCTACAGCCTATAGAAGGGGCAGTCGAATCAATCCCGTCTTGCCCTCTGCTATGGATGCTTAGGAATTCACTGATATTGATATCGAAGGTGGTAAAGGCGATGTGCTCGGTCGCAATGGTGACGGATCTAGTCTTGCAGTCGAGGTCAGATCCTCACAGACCTTACAGCCTTCGGCTCTCGATTAAAGAAAAAAGAAAATACTTGTTTATAAATTTCCTGAAATTCGTCTTTCTAATCAACTCATGTTATCGATGACTCCTATAGTTGTTCAAAGTGAATCCTCTTCTCAACCGTCAGAGCGTTCAAGTCTGCATCCCAATTCTTTGTCTGGTCTGCCAATACCGTTTGACCTTGACACTTTCCACTTCACTGACCTAAGTGTTGATGGGTCAGAATTTCCCACTAGAACGGGCGCTAAAATTCCAACATCTAAAGGGGAGCGATGGTGAAGAAAAGGAAGATGTTTGATTCCCTTTAAGATATACACCACCAATCCTCTGGTTTATGCTCTAGCTTGTACCGTCAAGGTGGCAGTCGAGAATATTATGATTCTAGTTATCGCTTTAGTGTAGACCGGAGTCATAAAGAGAGGGGTGATAGGGATAAACCATCTAGATAAGCATCGATCAAGGTCTAGGTTCCCTCCTCCAAAGGGGTCCAATAAGCCAACTGATCGCTGGACCTACCTGTCGATCCCTCACGTGGTCCCCCTTCCATTTCATTTCCTTCATAGCCTTAATTCCTTCTCATCCTCAATGGTTTATTGGTCATCATTGACATAGTGAACATGTCACTCCTCACAGGCCCAGAAAGGAAAGTAATAAAGTTGAAATCGCTGCCGAAAATCCTATAATCGATCTAGTTGCTCACATGGAACAACTTCGAGAAGAGTTTCCAAACCTATGCTTCGAAGGGTTCTTTTTTCCTTCCTTATTTGAAGAGGTTTCCAGTCCATGTCCCAAAATTGATTATCGATTGTGTTTTTGATATCCACAAGTAGTACCCTGAATGGATGGAAGCAGAATAGAAGATGTCGAAAGTATCTTTTGAGCATGCATCGAAAATTGAAAAGTTAAAACGCCAGGAAGTTGGGAATAAAAGAATTATTGATACTTTGACAAACGAGTTAAAAGCTTCTAGGACCTCTCAAGCAAAAATTGAGGGTAAAGCTAATGCTTCCATCAAATCTATGGAAGAGATGAAGTCTAGCCATCTAGTTGTGGTCCAGGTGTTACATCATTGAAATCAAGAAATTACACTCGAGGGAGATATAGCTTGTTATCCCGCTTTTTGGCAAAGCCGCGATACCAAAAGATTGATCGAAAGCGAAGGACAGTTTGCCTCAGAGGTTGATCGTACTTCCTTTCGCCATGGATATCACTGAATTTTATCCGAGTCCAGATTGAGCTACAATTGATAGGAAACGGCAAGAAAGACCACAGGAGTCAGCATTTCAAATTTCAAGTCAATCCGAGTTCGCATGCTCAAGCTATGATCGGTTCAACTTGGAGGGGACATGCTGGTTCCGAACCCACCATGATGGGTGTGTTCGAACCCATCATCGTGCACCACTCGAGACCATCACCTTCGAACCGAAGGACATCGAACCCATCAGTTTCGAAACCACCAAAGCGCCTCACCTTCAACTCCATTACCTTCGACTCCATCGTATTCGAATCCATGTGCCTCGTATACATGGAGGGGTTGCAGAACTCATGTGCATCCAAGGAACACAAGTTCGAACCCATCACCGAAGCCATGCTTCGAATCCATCACAGAGGCCCTCTTCGAACCCATCTGTGATGCCATCTTCGAACCCATCTGTGATGCCATCTTCGAACCCATCTATGATGCCATCTTCGAACCCATCCTGTGTAACTTCGTTCGAACCCACTAGGTCAACCAACCATGATGACGTGTCTTCCATCGGTTCGAATGCGCCGAGATACATGGAGTCGAAGCGGTCAACACGGAGTGAAGTCCGGATCGATTCGAAGTTTGCGCTCCACGTCACCACGAAGCCGCGTGCCATGATGGATTCGAAACCATCGTTTCGAATACATGGGTTCGAACCAGACAGCTATGCCAAAAACCCAATTTCGAATCCATCATATCTCCTAACCTATTGATCCAAATGCCACGAAATTTTCACTGAAGCTTGCGTACATGTTGAAGAATGTCCACGCCAAATTTCACCTCGATTGGATGAATTCTTGATCGGTTCGAATGGAGTTCGAACCGATACCAAAGTGGGCCCAAACTTCCTGAGACCGTGCATGTGAGCCCCCTCACGTGCCAGACGTGGTCTCCCGAGTTTTCAGCGAAATATCAACAGCCTACGCCTATAAATAGAGCCCCAGGGCCAACAGAAAAGGGATCTTTCGACTCTCAAGCGCCCAGACTCTGCCAGATCGAGATCTCCATCACCCTACATCATAATTTTACTGTTGGTTTCGAATTTCCAGTTGTAACTTGCTGTTGATTGCTGCAACAACTTGTAATCATTGAAAGAGAATCAATAAAACATCAAAACACTTCACAGTGGACGTAGGCAACACGCCGAACCACTATAAATCGCTTGTCTACGCATTTATTTTACTGTTGATTGGAGTTTTTGTTAGATAATATCTGTTTTGAACTTGCATTCTTGACTATTATCTCTTCAACGACTCCCGAAGAGTGTTGTGTCCAATTTTGACACAAACATAGCTTAAAGCAATGAATCAGCATCTTTGAAAGAGATAGCGAAACTCAAGGCTTAGCTCGAGTACAAAATTAAGGAAAAAGATGATGCTTAGAAAATCGCTAAAGATGCTTGTGATTAGCTGGTGAATGTTTGACTAGAGAGAGATAAGCCGTTGAAAGGGCCGAAGATGTCGATGCACTTGTTGTGAAGTAGAAGCTGCCAAGTATATGGTTGGGGAAGAGATAAAGAACGAGCTCGGTCCACTTCTTATTCTTTACAACTCTAATATTCTCAAGCATAGAAATCTAATATGGCTTGGCGATGATTATCCCTACCAACTCTAGCGTGCATGGGAATTTCTTATTGTAGAGGAAATGAGACTCCTTGAAACTGAGGAAATCAACCTATCGAGGCTTGAAGGTGAAATTATTTTGGGCGATGAATTCAAAACATTGCATGATATCTAGCTTACACTTCAGAAAGAATCTGCAACTACCGCTTTACATGAATTGAGTTGAAAGATCCAGGTCAGCTCAACCTGATGTTACAACTGAATTTCCTCCAGCATCCCATTCTATCCCTAGCTCTCTGGTGGATTCTTTAACCATCCCCGAGTATGGTCGGGACTAGCCTCAGCTTCTCCAATTCTTGAACGCAGTTCTATGGGTATTTTGGCTTAACTTAGGAGCCACACCGAGGAAGGTATTAGGCTAACATCTTCCATCTTTCAAAAGGTTGGGGTGTTATCAAGTGATATTTCTAATCTTTTTGCCTATTTTAGGCGTCGTCCCTCCTCCCTTTCAAGAGCCTTATTTGGGATCAAAAGCGGCCATGATAGAATCCATTAAAGTCACAACTTCAGCCGCTGCATAGGGTGCTCAAGAAGAAACCTTTGTTATCGATGATCAATTCATGGAGGCACTATTCAAGGAAAGAGGCGACACATACCATTAAATTCCTTTTGATGAGGATGTCATAATCATGGGCA
The DNA here is from genome assembly GCA_030765085.1 of Allium cepa. NCBI lineage: Eukaryota > Viridiplantae > Streptophyta > Magnoliopsida > Asparagales > Amaryllidaceae > Allium > Allium cepa. Next base: position 372,023,194 of record CM060938.1, on the reverse strand, counting down.
CTTCCAACCCTACTGATGAGCTCAATATGAAAGGGCATGTTGAGAAGGAAGAGTTGTTGAAAAAGAAGGTGAAAGTTGAGTCTAGTTATATGGATAGTAATGAGCCGATTCCTATTCTGCTTCAGATAATCCCTTTTGGTGAGACAATTCCCCGAGATGAGGTCTCCCTGCTTTCAGTGTTGAGAGTGCCTCTATCCTTCCTACTTCTAGAGATGATGTTGCCTCGATCCCTATAACTGAATTTGTTTTTTCGTAAAAAAGCTGAGGCGAAAAAGGATCAAAGGAGGATCAAGTGGTTGTTCGGATGGAGCCACTCCCAAGAAATGAAAGAAAGAGATGAAATCCATGAAATAATCATTGGGTTGGTGTGATATGTAAATAGCTTGGATGACTACTTTTTCTTTTTGTTAATGGTGTTTGTACGGGTACGACCCCCACTTTTACTTCTCATTTCGGATAACTTGTATTGTGAGCAATAAGTTTAGTGTAAATAACAATTCTTTTATTCTTGTGTAGAATTCTCGCACATGCTTGTTTAAATGATCGAGCTATTACTTTTTCGTTTAATGTAATTTTGATTCATTGCTCCTTGGGTCGAATATCGATCTTATTTACCCTTCCCAGGGCCTCCCTAAGGTTGTGGCCTCGAGTTGTATCAAACACTAGGCTCGAGTCTTAATGTCACGTCGTCGAATTTAGCAGTTTGGGTAATTATACTCCTGCCTCTAGTCTCATGTTAGCGGAGTTAGATATAGGATGGTTGAACTCCATCCTTAGTAAGTTTGTACTCCTTCTATCCATTTTAGGATAGAGTTTACGGAATAGTGGGTGGTCAAACCATGTTCATCTATTTGTTTATACTCATATCCGCACTTTGGGGATAAGAGTTAGTTAGTGGGCGACCGAATCACACAAATTTAGCATTTATACTCTCACCCACACTCTAGGGACATGATTTATTTTATAGGTTGTCAATCACACCCATTTAGCGTTTATACTCATATTTGCGCTTGGGACATTAGTTATTTGGAAAACCATCGAGCTCGGTTCTCTTTGGTCAGTCGGTCTGCCCTCAATTATGGGGTTTGAGTGACCAATCGAACCTCAATCACTCCCGAGTTATGTTGGTCCCATCAAATAGTGGGATTTAGTGGGTCGTATATCACAACTAACATATACTGCAATGGCACGTCATAAATATGATGGAAAATTCAATGCTGTATTGCTGAATGAAAATAAATGGCATATTTTGTCTTATTTCATATTGGGAAAACCAAATACTAAAGAAAATCATGAAATTAAATACAACTAAGTAAAAAAAGAAAAAAGATAAGTGAAATAACATCGTAAATGATCGCTATTCTATGCCTTTGGGAGTGCAATGCCATCGACAGTCTCTAGCTTGGAAGTTCCCTCTCCAAGCCACTGCTCAAAGACATACGATCCTTCTTAGGATGGATTCATATGAGATGGGGTAGGAAAAACCCTAGAATATTGTAAGTACAAGGGTGATAAAGGGATTGATATTTGAAAATAAGATAAAGGCCAAGCTTAATTAATAAATTAAAGAATGGGCATATAAACGGTTTTGTATGTTAATTAGGAGAGAAACTAATGTGAGGGCTTAATGGGTAAATTGTGAACCATAATCCCATTGTCTTTAAATCTCGTTCCCTTTACCATTCACATTCATTTTTATAAAAAACTTGAAACCTAAATCCAAAAGCTCAAAGTCGGCCATTACCTTGGGAAGAAAAGGAGAAAAATCAATCTAAAGCTGAGAAATCAAGCAAGTGGAACTAATCTAAGATCAAATCTTAAATTCCTTATCCTAATAAAGGTGAATAATAATCATAACCATCTATTTTTGTTTTTAATGATTTTGATTTTTGGGCTTAATTTTAAATCTATTATAATGAATTTTGGAAATGATATGCTCAGATTTCATGATTTGATATATTCAAACAAGTTGTTTGATAATTTTTTTATACGGTTCTAAGATTTAAATTCGTTTATTTTGGATTTCGAGTGCCAATGAGGAATTTATATGTTATGTAAAACATTAATTTGGAAATGGGTTTTAATTTTTGTAATTGTCTAAGCGATGGAAATTTTATTATGAATTTTCAAAGGAAAATATGAACGATTGGATTTAGAAATTAATTCCGGCTATATTATGAAGAATTTAGCTCTAAAATTTATATATGTTAGATAACACATTAAAAATGAATTTCTATGATTTTTGGCGATTTTTCCTAAGTGATTTCCTATGGAAAGTAAATTGTTGTAGATGAAGGACTTAAATGTTTTACTTGTTTAACTTAAGGAAGGGTTTTTTAAAAATTGGTTTAATTAGATCTGAAATAATTACACAGTATAATTATTGAAAGCATTTTAAAACTTTATGGAAACCAATTAAATGTTTACAAATAGGCTGGTTTGTTAAAAAGAAATTATTTAAAAAGGCATTAAAATAGTCTTTACCCAGAAATTATGTTTCGCCTCTTTTAGTAGAACCTTTCAACCCTCTACTTCTGCCTCAACCAAGTTGAAACCAATACACAGGTGCAATACAGTAGTATGCAGTGGATTGGATAAAGGCGGAAGGCATGGTGTCGAAATCATGCTCTCGAAGGGGTTGAAACCGGTTAGCTTTCGAAAGTCTTTGTTTTACTATCTAAAGGAATGTGCTTGCCTTGTTTAATGAATGCTTTCGAAGGAATCGAATCTAGTGCTTTCGAAACGGTCTTTTAAATAGCTTTCGAAGGGTTGCCGCCTTTTGTTTAAAGTGTAGCTTTCGAATGAATTACTTTGATTTTATTAATGCTTTCAAAAGGGTAGATTGAACCAAGTCAAAACCCTACTGCCGACCCTATGCCTTTCGAATGGATTGAAGTCATCAATCAGTTTGAAAGGCAGCTTTGTTTTATACATGTACTAAGCCACTTCCTAAAGCTTTTGAAATGGGTTTAATGGTTTCGAAGGAAATGGCTTCGAAAGGGGTTTCGAAGCTATCCTTCAAATGTTTTACTTAAATGATAAATGCTTTCGAAGGGATTGTTCCGAAGCCGTCGAATTTTCTCTAATCATTTTTATTTAAAGGCTAATGGTTTCAAAAGGGGTACTTGCGTTTATATTCACTTGACCCAAAAGATATTTTTAGAATAAAGCCAATGGTTTCAAAAGGGATACTTTCAAAAGGTTTCGAAACGGGCACTTTCAATGGTTTCAATGTTATGCTTCTAAGAGTTAACAAGTAATTATTTAATACTTTCGAAAGGTATGTTTTGGGGGTTTCGAAAGAGATGATTTAAAGTGTTTCGAAAGGCATATGCTTAGTATTTTGAAAATAAGATTTGAATGCTATCCAAGGAGGTTATCCAATGGTTTCGAAAATAAAGGTTTAAGTCTTTGAAAGCTTTAGTTTTTAAAATAAATTATGCAATCTCATTTTTAAAGGAAAAATCATAGCATAATAAAGGAGCTTTAAAATGGCTTTTAAGTACAAATCTTTTGAAGAAGCTTTCCTTGATAAAATAATAAGTTAAAAGAATTAACCATGTTTCATATGAAAATGATTTCAAAGATATTTAACCACAAATGTTGTTATTGTTGTGTTATTATATTTTCTTCTTCTATTATGCACGTTCATAATAAAATGGACCGATAACTGTATTTTGGGGAGAAAGGGCAGAATAACTAGCTGGTTGATGTGACGACCCGAAAATCCATACCCTTTGAATAGACAATAATCCACGCATGTCCGACCCAAAAAGCACAAACTGACGGAAAGTCAAGAGAAAGAAAAGAAGAGAGAAAAATAGAAGAGAAGAAAGAGAGAAGATAGAACCAAATAGAACAATACAGTATCTCACATCGCAGCGGAAAATATATAATATCATATCAATGATCTTTACAAAATAGAAACTGTATATATACACATCAATCAGATTCAACAATCAATCAGAGTTATCAGCTTAAACAGTTATAATAACCTGTCCTTACAAATGCCGATAATATACAAAAATAAACAAAGTACAGCGGATAATCAAAACAAGTACGTGGACACGAAAATGAAGATCTCCAGCTTTCCCGCTAAAGCTCCAAAAGCACCAAAGCATAACCTGTAGATATACTCGGTCTGATCCGAGCATTGAAAAGGAAGAACGTCCGGATCAGTTTGGTAAACCAGCGTGAGAAACACACTCAATTGAATTTCTTAAATTACCAAAACTTTTCATTTATCAAAACAAAAGTATCTCATAAGACAAGTCCACATATAAACACGGACATGTTTTTAACTTACGATAACTAAAACATATCATATCAAATGTCATGTTATATTATAGTAGTGTCTACATATATATACAAATAATATTAATCATAGCCGAAATTGTTACATTGATTAAATTCCAGCATATAGCCCAATTGGATAATAAAATCAAAATGGCAGGTACGTAGTGGAGTTTGGATTTCCATACAAATGACCAGGTGAAGGGATTACCTTCCGGCAGTACATCTCTAGAAGAATGTACCGAGAAACCATCACAAAGTTTCTCTACCAACATAAGACCGCCCACCTCTATAACTAGATGGTATCGAATATGTCATCCCCCAGTCGTTACCGACCTTTACCGAGGGCCCTTTAGCATACAAACCACAATAATCAGATACATGACGTCATAGCATGCAAAGATATATCTAGAAGATGATGATCATATCCTACTTGGGAATGACCCACTTAGCCTTGCTGCATCTAACCATGTTTTGGTCATTTCCGGTTGATGAGGCTAGAGGTAACGATTACCTTTCACAATCACATATCACATCACTTTGAATGCCACATGGCCATTTCCGTTGACTACTAGTTACCTTCCACAAAAATACAACCCTTAGGCTCATATGTCTCAAGGAGGGTGTTAAGCTAAAGGAAGTTGCCTTCTCCGCCACCACTGATGTACGTTTGTAAAAACCAATGTACGTAATCTATAGAAATGCAATGTCAGACAAACATCCATACAAGTTGTCCAGGAACAGGACAAACCGAAGGTACTTTCCAACCACATCCTGTTGGGAAATCCCTAGGATTAGTAGCGAATAGTCCTCGCATTGGATATTTCATAATGAAGAGACCACTTCTACTGGATGTATATTGGGATTTTAACCCCAAACGATCAACAAGCAGTCCCCCACTATGAAACTCCAGAATAACAATATCATCACAAAGCAACCTGTACAATCGCCGCATATACGTTGATCCAAAGTGGTTTTCGGATAAACCGATCCAGGTCTCTTCGTACCACCAACGCAAAAGCGTTTCTCAACCTTACAAAGAAACTAAGTCTCATAGACTTACCACGTTTCCAACTTTCAACTTGCTATCCCTCGGGCCAAGAAGGAAGCTCGATAGATTGGAGTAATACTCCGCACTATACGAATCAACATCCTCAACACAAATGATAATCCAGAATACACAAAAGGCTACATACTAAGTGTACGACTAAATAGTTCCCACATCAAGTCGAGGAACTAAAATTTGGCAAAGTTTGATAGTCGGTTATTTAACTATCAAAACAAACAAACAAATATTCAGCACCACAACAATCACTAGGCCCTTTTACTAATCTTCACTAATTAAATCATTTGTCAAATATTCACTTCAAATTATCTTTAAAAAGATATATTCTCAAAATCATTTCAACATTGGAAAACATTTCCATATACTTATTTAATAATAAGTAATTCACAAATCAATTTATTTTCAACACTTAAAAAATATTACACATACTTAAATCGGGATTAAGTATATATTTTATCCTTTAAGGAAAACATTCTCTTTAAATACATTTATTTGGGTTAAAATGAAATGTTGCGTAAAACATCGTTACGACAACCCAAAATCACTAGTATAGGGATTCGAAATTAAGATAGATATATAAATCCCAATACTATACAAATACATTTCCTTTTGAAAATTATTTACTATAACAACGGAGTTATAGTCCATCATATCCTTATTTCTCAAAAACTTCTATTTCAACAATAAACATATAAATCTATGGTTTCGTTCCTTAACACATTTTAAGACATTTTAACTTCATTTACAATATGACTTTCCAAAACATTTATTTAATATATAATTCACTGTTCAAAATCATGAATATAAATCGTTTATCAAATTCATTAATTCTACATATTTTATTACAACTTTTAATTTAAAGTATTATTCGCTGTCCAAAATCACGAATATATCTCCTTTAATAAACTTATATATTTAACTTGTCAAATTCAATTGATTTCGGATTTATAAAACAATGTTTATAAATTCCATTTATATACTTTATAAAACCTTCAACTTATAAAATCACTTTATTAACCAATTCCATTTATAACTCAATTACATGCTAAAAATCCAAATTATAAGTTAATTCCTTATAAATTATTTTTTACAAATTTCATTCATTTTTATAACTTCACAAATTGTAAACTTATTTACCTATAAAATCCGTTTATAACTTCATTTAAAACACTTTCAAAACTCCGTTATAATTTCATCACTTTGATTTATAAAAATCCAATTTTTATAAATCTTATATATAAACCTTTTATAATAAATTCAAAAATCACCATTTAAACTATTTTATAAAATAATCAACTTCATATTTCCAAAAAAATCACATATCAATTATATTTCTCAAATATCATAATTTTTACAACATAAAAATTATAATATTTATTTATTCAAAATAAATCAATTTACTTGACCATTTAAAATTAACAAAACATACAAATTCAAAATCACTTTTAAAATCCTTTTTAATTTGGAAATCATCACTTTAACATTTTTAAAATTTCAAAATAGGCCCAATGCTGCAACAACACTAAATACAACAATCACGACATCCAAAACATCATATATATCATATGATAACAGAATATATATCAATATCTGTAAATAAATCAATACTGATGAGGAATCTAGTTGGATCCCTCCAACCAGTCGCCTACAACAAATATACGTATTAGAATATGTGTACATGCCCGCTTCGAGGCAAACGCGCGTACAAAAGGTCATTCGCTCATACACGGGAACGTATAGGGTCATCTGCTCCACTGGGCAGGTATATATATCCAAATACCAATCAATATATCATATATCGTCCAAACAATCATCAATCATCGTATAATAATTTATTTCTCACTTATATAAAAATATCAGTGAGTCAGAAAGAGTGAGTTGTATTCACCTTGCTTCCATAGCAGTTGCAGTGTTTAATTCCGAATAAAATTAAACGCGCGTTTAATTTTACCCAAAATTCACACTAGCTCCAATCAACTCCAAACCAGCTCCATCGCGTAGTGTTCGTCAATACGAACACACACATTTCGTTCGTGCGAAACGGACCTTGTATGAAAAAGTTACGACGTTTTAAAGTTTAAATGAATTTAAATATAAATTAATATACAATTTTCTTTTCTATTTTACAACCTTCAATTATCCGGGCCGTTAGATTTCGTACATCAGATCAAGGCCACGAATTTCCTTTTCTTCTCCATCGCGTTCAAAGCCGTGAGCATGAAACCCAAAACCGCCGCTACTTCTTGAATTTATACTCCTCCATCTCGCCACTTGACGACGATCAACGAGTGCCACGATGAAGTCCTTGCCCTCATCTTCCTTCGGCTAGAGGCCGGTCACGCTTGGTGGCTCCTCCTTCTCGACAAACGCGGCAAAACATGGGTCGAACGCGAGAAATTTGCAGTCGACCGGCTTCGTGTTAAACGATTATAGCCGTATGGATTTGAAGGTCTCACCTAGATCTACAACATTGTAGTTGAAAGATTTTTCTAATTGTTGATGGATTTAGAGATTTTGAGGAGAGAAGAATTGAAGGTTTGTGGCCATTAAATCGAAAATGGCGGTTAGGGTTAGAAACCCTAGAATTGTGAAAAAAGAAACTAATGTTGTCCTTTTATAGAAAATTTTCGCGCACTATTCATCCGAAATTCTTCCGAACTCGAAAGAAAGTGTGCCGCTTGGCGTTTATAATGTTTTACCCCCATTATGAACATAATGGAATATATATCGGGAGCCAATTCGATCGTATTCGGAAGATAGCTTTTCAAATCGACAAATTTAAATTTAAAAACAGATTTCTATGCGTTTTAGCTTGCCCTGGACAAACCGTAAATCTGATTGACACGAAATTTGAAATCTTGCAATAATATAATATTATGGATCCAATGAAACTGGTTTCATCGAAATCCGAGATTGTTCGAAAAATGGCTATTTTCACTCGTCAATTAAATATTAAAATATTCAATTTCTACAAATCAACTTTTAATTCGATTTTAAAAGTTCTCTAACATCATTCTAATTCAAATATAATTAAATTCAATTTTATAAATCATTTTAATTCACATTAAATTAAAATTCCAATTTTTCTGCAATTTCAAATATTAAATTAACAATTTAATTATCCAATTAAATCCATATATTCGAAATGAAATCTATTCAGCTTATAAATTTAACTTGTGAATATTTAAAATCAGTTAAATATACGAATTTCAAATGAATGAAATTCTAGGTCGTTACATTCTCCCCTACTTTAAAGAATTTCGTCCTCGAAATTACCAAGTAAGAAAAAGTCACAAAATCCATTAAATTTTCAAAACAATTCGTTCAAATTAGATTTACCACTATTTAACCTTTTAATCTTTTTCAAAAATCATTAGTTAAACTTCTTATAAAAACTTTTCTAACTTTTCAAATCCATATATAGTTATCTTTTCAAAACCAACTAATATCGTTTAACTTTCAACTCAAAATCAAAATTTAGTTTTCACAAATTTTTTCAATTTTCCCAAAAAATTTCTAACGCCTTAAATTCTCAAAAAAATTCGTCAGTGTCTCCTTTGCGCGGTTCGATCCAGAAATAAAATAACAATGTATATATCACAAATATACATCTCATCATCGAGGATGAGGCATCCCGAAGGGAAAAAAGTGTAAAAGTACGGTATGTAATCCGAGATATGTACCTTGTATATTATTAGCGAGCATATACGGCTAATATAGCACGAAAGTGAGCTCCAAATGCGAAGCAAGCGCCATCTGCACCTATTATACGCTCAACAAACAAATGAGAAACATGTATATGTGAAAGTAATATCAATATACAACATATGCCAATACAACTACTATATATGCCAATATAGCGAATGCAACCAGAACAACAAATCCAATCATCAGACAACTATCATCCAACAAACCAAAATCTACATCCAATAAATCCATAACCAAATCAATACACTTTTACTTCTCATTAATATTTACTGAACTGATTTTCAATTTAATCACATTTGATTTATTAACATTGGATTTTACTAATCATTCATTATTCATATCCAATTAGTTTACATTCACTAATTCATATTCCAATTTGTTCACTTCCAAATCAAATCAATTTCATTTCTAATTATTCTTACTTCACTTTCATTTCAAATTCAATTATTTAGCTTTCCATTTCATTAGTTCAATTTCATATGAATTTTTATTCAATCAACTAGCATCCATCTAACAATCAATGTATAAGCAATATTTATTTAATTTACTTTACTTCGTCTACATTCAATTTGGTTTATCACTTTTAATTTCAAATTGGTTTAACATTCAATTGACTTTCATTCAATTTGCAATTTTGTTAGCTTTTAATGAATTAACACTTACATCCCTTACCATATCAATTCATTTACATTAGATTGATTAACATTCAATCCATTTATTAATTCAGTTGCTAATTCATTTTACCACTAAAGTTGAATTTTTATATAACTCAAGTTCACATTCATCACTTTATTAATTTACTTCGACACCAAAAATCAACTTTATTAAACATTACTTAAGTTATCTTTCATTTCGTTCTCACTTGCATTTACTTTCACTTATACAACTTAAGTTCACTAATAATTTATTTCAAATTATATTTTATTTAAGTTTAACTTAAGGCAAATTTCATTTTGCTATTCAAATTCAAATTTTGCTTTTCTTAACAAAATTGTTTAACCATTTTAATATTTGGTTCCACTTACATTTTCTCATTTTATAAGATATACAACTTATTTTTATAAACTTCCAAATTCATATTATATAATCACTAAACATTTTAATTTACATTCCAATAATATATCTAATCCAATTAAGATCCAGTTCAATTTATTCAACTTTCCTTTAGTTAAATTTCAAATCACATATTTTACTATACTAACTCAAATTTATTTCAACTTTACCAAAATTAAATTTTTACTTCATTTTATAAGTCCAATACTCGTTTCACTTATTTTTATCAATTTCAACTTGGATTTTAAATCTAATTTGTTTATCATAACAAAACTTCAATTTCAATTTACTATTGGTAGCAAATCCATCACATAGAAACTCGAAAATGATACTGATGCTGCTGTAGTCATCACCCTTATTATTTCCCAGCAACAGTAGTGAATTCAGTACTTTTTTTATTCTTTCAAAAATTTCTTCTATTTATAAATCACATTTACAAATCTTTGCTTATATAATTTCACTTGTTTTCTATTTATAATAATATAATATCTTTAACTTTGAAAAACAACTTTCAAAATCAACAGGATTCAAATTTTCCCAATTCTTAATTTAAATCCATTTTTATTTATAACTCATATTTATAAATACATTCATATAGTTTCACTTCTTATATATAAGATTATTTTACAATTATAAATCATATTAATTACAATTCTATACCTATAATTCATTTGCTTATACAATTTCATTCTTTTACAATTGTTATTTTTATTTAGATTATTCAAACAGCTTTTATTAACTTATATATATATATTTACATTTTTCAACAACCAAACAATCAATTTATATTCACTTTAATAATTCTGAAAAATTATTCCTTTATATATAAAATATAATCGAGGTAAAATTATTTCATTTACCCAATTTAAAATGATACTATGTCGACTTGCCTCGTTTAAATGTTTGGAAATCCCTATCGATAACATGGCGTCCCACATACTGACCAGAATTCACAAACAGCTCAACGGATAAGCAAACACAATATAAAATATTTTATATTCACTAACAAATATGCGCTCATATATATAATACACTCAACTCAATCTAGGGTACTACTGTCCCTATCTATACTGAGTACACATCAAAGCTTAGGAATATACGAAATCTAAGCTCTCATACCGGATGTGACGGGATGCAATCAGTGGGTAATACCCACCATAGCTCACACTGATACCTCGTGCTTTGCTTTTACGGCCAGCCTCTCGACTACAATCAACCCTTTCACTCTAGGGACATGTAGGGGCAAGAGTCATCCGTTCGCTACCTAACAAGAAGCGAGAACCCCCTATCAAGCTGAACATAATCAAGCAAAACTGATGTACGTAATCTACAGAAATGCAATGTCAGACAAATCAGCGGCTATGATATGGGTAAGAGTCTAAGCTTCGTCACTGTTCACAAAGCGAGAACCCCCTATCATGCTTCGAACCTCACTAAGCAAAGCAGATAATCAAAACAAGTACGTTAATATGAAAACGAAGATCTCCAGCTCTCCTGCTAAAGCACCAAAGCATAACCTGTAGATATACTCGGTCTGACCGAGCATTGAAAGGGAAGAACGCCCGGATCAGTCTAGTAAACCAGCATGAGAGACACACTCAACTTAATTTCTTAAATTACCCAAACTTTTCCCTTATCAAAACAAAAGTATCTCGCAAGACAAGTCCACACAGGACATGTTTTTACCTTACAATAACTAAAACATATCATATCAAATGTCATGTTATATTATAGTAGTGTCTACTATATACAAATAATATTAATCATAACCGAAATTGTTACATTGATTAAATTCCAGCATATAGCCCAATTGGGTAATACAATCAAAATGGAAGGTACGTAGTGGAATTTGGATTTCCATACAAATGACATGGTGAAGGGAATACCTTCCGGCAGTAAATCTTTAGAAGAATGTACCGAGAAACCATCACAAAGTTTCTCTAGCAACACAAGACCGGCCCACCTCTATAACTAGATGGTACCGAATATGTCATCCTCCGGTCATTACCGACCTTTACAGAGGGCCCTCTAGCATACAAACCACAATAATCAGATACATGACGTCATAGCGTGCAAAGATATATCTAGAAGAGGATGATCATATCCTACCTGGGAATGACCCACTTAGCCTTGCTGCATCTAACCCTGTTTTGGTCATTTCCAGTTGATGAGGCTAGAGGTAACGATTACCTTTCACAATCACATGTCACATCACTTTGAATGCCACATGGCCATTTCCATTGACTACTAATTGCCTTCCACAAAAATACAACCCTTAAGCTCATACGTCTCAAGGAGGGTGTTAAGCTAAGAGAAGTTGCCATCTCCGCCACCACTGATATACGTTTGTAAAAACCAATGTACGTAATCTATAGAAATGCAATGTTAGACAAACATCCATACAAGTTCACCAGGAACAGGGCAAACCGAAGGTACTTTCCTACCACATCCTATCGGGAAATCCCTAGGATTTGTAGCGAATAGTCCTCGCATTGGATTTTTCATAATGAAGAGACCACTGCTACTGGATGTATATTGGGATTTACCCTAAACGAACAACAAGAAGTCCCCCACTATGAAAGTCCAATAACAATATCATCATAAAGCAACCTGCACAATCGTCGCATATACGTTGGTCCGAAGTGGTTTCGGATAAACCGATCCCGGTCTCTTCATACCAACAACGCAAAAGCGTTTCTCAACCTCACACAGAAACTAAGTCTCATAGACTTATCACATTTCCAACTTTCAACTTGCTATCCCTCGGACCAATAAGGAAGCTCGATAGATTGGAGTAACACTCCGCACTATACGAATCAACATCCTCAACATAAATGATAATCAAGCCTACAAAGAAGGCTACATACTAAGCGTACGACTAAATAGTTCCCACATCAAGTCGAGGAACTAAAATTTGGCAAAGTTTGATAGTCGGTTATTTAACTATCAAAACAAACAAACAAATATTCAACACCATAACAATCACTAGGCCCTTTTATTAATCTTTCATTAATTAAATCATTTGCCAAATATTCACTTCAAATTATCTTTAAAAAGATATATTCTCAAAATCATTTCAACATTGGAAAACATTTCCATATACTTATTTAATAATAAGTTATTCACAACTCAATTTATTTTTAACACATAAAAAATATTACATATACTTAAATCAGGATTAAGTATATATTTTATCCTTTAAGGAAAACATTCTCTTTAAATACATTTATTTGGGTTAAAACGAAATGTTGCGTAAAACATTGTTACGAGAACCCAAAATCACTAGTATAAGGATCCGAAATTAAGATAGATACATAAATCCCAATAGTATACAAAAACATTTCCTTTTGAAAATTATTTACTATAACAACGGAGTTATAGTCCATCATTTCCTCGAAAACTTCTATTTCAACAATAACGTTGAAATCTATGGTTTCGATCCTTAACACATTTTAAAACATCTTTAAAACATTTTAACTTCATTTACAATATCACTTTCCAAAATGTTTATTTAATATATTATTCACTGTCCAAAATTGTGAATATAAATCGTTTACCAAATTCATTAATTCTACATATTTTATTACAACTTTTAATTTAAAGTATTATTCGCTGTCCAAAATCGCGAATATATCTCCTTTAATAAACTTATATATTTAACTTATCAAATTCAACTAATTTCGGATTTATAAAACAATGTTTATAAATTCCATTTATATACTTTATAAAAACTTCAACTTATAAAATCACTTTATTAACCAATTCCATTTATATCTCAATTATATGCCAAAAATCCAAATTATAAATTAATTCCTTATAAATTATTTATTTACAGTTTTCATTTATTTTTATAACTTCACAAATTATAAATCTTATTTACTTATAAAATCCGTTTATAACTTCATTTAAAACACTTTCAAAACTCCTTTATAATTTCATCACTTTGATTTATAAAAATCCAATTTTTATAAATCTTATATAAACCTTTTATAATAGATTCAAAAATCACCATTTGAACTATTTTATAAAATAATCAACTTCATATTTTCAAAAAAAATAACATTTCAATTATATTTCTCAAATATCATAATTTTTATAACATAAAAATTATAACCTTTATTTATTCAAAATAAATCAATTTACTTGACCATTTAAAATTAACAAAACGTACAAATTCAAAATCAGTTTTAAAGTCCTCTTTAATTTGGAAATCATCACTTTAACATTTTTAAAATTCCAAAATGGGCCTAATGCTGCAACAACACTAAATACGACAACTAAGGCATCCAAAACATCATATATCATATGATAACAGAATATATATCAATTTTTGTAAATAAAACAATACTGATGAGGAATCCAGTTGGATCCCTCCATCCTGTCGCCTGCAAAAAATATACATATTAGAATATGTGTACAATATCCGCTTCGAGGCAGACGTGCGTACAAAGGGTCATCCGCTCATACATGGGAACATATAGGTTCATTTTCTCCACTCGGTAGGTATATATATCCAAATATCAATATATATCATATATCATCCAAACAATCATCAATCATCATATAATAATTTATTTCTCACTTATATAAAAATATCAGTGAGTCAAAAAGAGTGAGTTGTAATTTCTCACTTATATAAAAATATCAGTGAGTCAAAAAGAGTGAGTTGTACTCACCTTGCTTCCAATAGCAGCTGCAGTGTTTAATTTCGAATAAAACTAAACGCACGTTTAATTTTACCCAAAATTCACACCATCTCCAATCAAGTCCAAACCAGCTCCATCGTGTAGTGTTCGTCAATACGAACCCAACGTAATTCGTTTCGTGCAAAACGGACCTCGTATGAAAAAGTTACGACGCTTTAAAGTTTAAACGAATTTAAATATAAATTAATATACAATTTTCTTTTCTATTTTACAACCTTCAATTATCTAGGCCGTTAGATTTCGTTCATCGGATCAAGGCCACGAATTTCTTTTTCTTCTCCATCGTGTTTAAAGCCGTGAATATGAAACCCAAAATCGCCGCTACTTCTTGAATTTATACTCCTCCATCTCGCCACTTGACGACGATCAGTGAGTGCCACGACGAAGCCCTTGCCCTCACCTTTCTTCGGCCAGAGGACGGTCACGCTCG
The DNA here is from genome assembly GCA_030765085.1 of Allium cepa. Taxonomy (NCBI): domain Eukaryota; kingdom Viridiplantae; phylum Streptophyta; class Magnoliopsida; order Asparagales; family Amaryllidaceae; genus Allium; species Allium cepa. The sequence continues at coordinate 372,007,938 of CM060938.1, read as the reverse complement.
GTGTCTCCTCCTTCTCGAAAAATGCGGCAAAACATGGGTCAAACATGAGCAATTTGTAGTCGACTGGCTTCATATTAAACGATCATAGCCGTATGGATTTGAAGGTCTCACCTAGATCTGCAACATTGTAGTTGAAAGATATTTCTATTTGTTGATGGATTTAGAGATTTTGAGGAGGGAAGAATCGAAGGTTTATGGCCATTAAAACGAAAATGGTGGCTAGGGTTAGAAACCCTAGATTTGTGAAAAAAGAAAATAATGTTTTCCTTTTATAGAAAATTTTCGCGCAATATTCACCCGAAATTTTTCTGAACTCTAAACGAAGCATGCCGCCTGGCGTTTAATGTTTTACCCACATTCCAAACACAATGGAATATATATCGGGAGCCAATTTGATCATATTTGGAAGATAGCTTTTCGAATCGACAAATTTAAATTTAAAATTCACTTAAACAGATTTCTACGCGTTTTAGCTTGCCCCGGAAAAACCGTAAATCCGATTGACATGAAATTTTAAATCTTACAATAATATAACATTATGGATCCAATAAAACTTGTTTGTCAAAATCCGAGACATTTTGTAAAATGGCTATTTTCACTCGTCAGTTAAATATTAAAATATTCAATTTCTACAAATCAACTTTTAATTCGATTTAAAAAGTTCTCTAACATCATTCTAATTCAAATATAGTTAAATTCAATTTGATAAATCATTTTAATTCACATTAAATTCAAATTCCATTTATTTCTGCAATTTGAAATATTAAATTAACAATTTAATTATCCAGTTAAATCCATATATTCGAAATGAAATCTATTCAGCTTATAAATTTAACTATGGATATTTAAAATCAATTAAATATACAAATTTCAAATGAATGAAACTCTGGATCGTTACAGTTGACCCAGTAGTGAATATAAATTGAGTTAACTCCTGAATGAGTAGAATTGACTTCAAAAGGTCTGATAGACTAG